>CAMRHE010000574.1:217500-912671 GCA_947044405.1 Leptodactylus fallax
TTAGGAAGGGTTTAGGCAGAGCAGCGAGCGGGCGTGTACCGTGCCCTACACTTCCAAGTATACGTCACTGGTGGAAACAGAGGAGCGCAAGCGTCTCCTTACCACGGGCTTGTAACCAGGGTCCCCTATATCAGCAATGGATGTCCCTGATCGGGCACCCACCAATCTAATATCTATCACTGGTCTAGGGGATAGCTTATGGAGGCTTCAGACTGGTATACAAGTAATATACTATAATATAAGTAAGCGGATCTATTCTAGTGAGCAGCTACCAATCCTCCATGTCAGGTATATACTGTATATACTGTACTCTGATATGTCCAGCCTGCATTAATGTGACAAACTACCAGGACATGCGGGAGATTTCTGCCGCACAATGGTTTAGCTCACAGAGGATTGTCTAGACACTAGGTTCTCTGCCACTGCTATGTATACACCAGAGCGTACATACTATATGCACAATGGTTTAGCTCACAGAGGATTGTCTAGACACTAGGTTCTCTGCCACTGCTATGTATACACCAGAGCGTACATACTATATGCACAATGGTTTAGCTCACAGAGGATTGTCTGTCTCTAGACCCCTGGTATGTGTACACAGGGTGTACGTGCCATTTTATTTGCGCTACAGGGTATCTAGCTTAGTAGCATTCAGAAGACTGGTCTGGACTGATACATTTCACCAGCACCTCAGCTGTGAGAAGCATTAGAACTTTATAGGTTTGGGGCCTCAATGCAAATAAGAGTGTTCTTATTCACTGACAGAAAGCAGAGATCTCCGGACACAGCATGCCGATAGCAGCCTCGATAATCTGCATGGAAGCCGAAGAGAAATCCATTTCAGTGGCGACTCTGCTTTATCAGGGCGTGCAGACCCCAGGAAGGAGATGAACACCTTAAATCCAGTTCTTGTGCCGAACAGAGAAGGAGTGGGGGGTTCGATGATTGGAGGACGCTGCTTATATTTCCAGGCACTCGGAGTAAGCAGAACTGAGGTTTTAGCACAAAAAATCCTCTGGAAATACAACAAAGGCGGACTGACTGAGAGCTCGGCGAAATCCCAGAGCTGGATTACTGAGGCATCCAATTGGGTAGTGCCTGGCACCGCTAATACAGGGCAGGCGGCTTAAGATTTGCTTGTTACAGGCTCGCTTTGCAGGTTCCTTTACAGGCTGTTAGCTTTCTCACACTGTTCCCATTAATGACAATTTCGCCCTGGCCTCGCTAGATACAGCGGCGGCTCCAACTTCCTGTTTGCTGTAAACCCTGCAGACCTGGAGATATCCATCAGTAATTCTGCCCTAGAAGACGTGCCAAGTAGCTGAAGAGGAGATCTAACCTGTGCAGAAGGCTGGCCCATGTCAGCAATGCTCATGGGAAAGCGGGCCATACAAGACCAGAACAATGGGGGTCTGTCAGCTTCTCCATGTCTCACTCCTCAGCTTTGGGGATCGATCTGTTGCCATCTGTGCCTGGTTAACCGATATCCCTACACAAGTGACAGATCCTAAGTGACACCCAATAATGGTCATCGTACCCAACCCATGTTTCACAAGACAACGGGGCAAATTTACTAATGCTACGGTCTAAGATTTAGACAGTCTTAGACTAGACCGTCTTATACAGCACAGATTTATCACAGTGACTGATCCTGGATGATACATTGGGGCAGATATAAGTCCAGTGTAATATTAGACAGAGGATCCTTAGATTAGACCGTCTTATACTGCACAGATTTATCACAGTGACTGATCCTGGATGATACATTGGGGCGGATATAAGTCCTGTGTAATATTAGACATAGGATCCTTAGACTAGACCGTCTTATACAGCACAGATTTATCACAGTGACTGATCCTGGATGATACATTGGGGCAGATATAAGTCCAGTGTAATATTAGACAGAGGATCCTTAGATTAGACCGTTTTATACTGCACAGATTTATCACAGTGACTGATCCTGGATGATACATTGGGGCGGATATAAGTCCTGTGTAATATTAGACATAGGATCCTTAGACTAGACCGTCTTATACAGCACAGATTTATCACAGTGACTGATCCTGGATGATACATTGGGGCAGATATAAGTCCTGTGTAATATTAGACATAGGATCCTTAGACTAGACTGTCTTATACAGCACAGATTTATCACAGTGACTGATCCTGGATGATATATTGGGGCGGATTATTAAACCAGTGTAATATTACACATAGGATCCTTAGACTAGACCATCTTATACTGCACAGATTTATCACAGTGACTGATCCTGGATGATACACTGGGGCATATATAAGTCCTGTGTAATATTAGACAGAGGATCCTTAGACTAGACCATCTTATACTGCACAGATTTATCACAGTGACTGACGATGGCTGAAAAATCTGTTGCACTGGATAGTCTACGTTTACACCATCTATGAGTTGGTTTAGTCTCTGACAACAAAATGCACCAAAATTTTGGTGCATTCTTGGTGCACAGGGTCATATTTTAAGTCACACCTACTTCTTAGTAAGTCCCACCCATCTGCCATGCAAGGCACAGAACCTGTTAAAAATGTTGAAACCAGTTAATAAATGTGGTATAAGGCATGTGCAATAGTTTTTTGCTCAAATTTCAGTAGAAATGGTTTCAATAGTAAATCTGCCCTATAGAGTCCATCAAATCTGCACTCAGCTTTCCATAGATCCTGAATGGCAGACACAATCATGAATCATTTTTACATTGCGACTGGTCTGATGTCTGTGATGCCGGCTATTGGCACAATAAAAGGACTGTGACAGTTTTGTGAGTGCCACAAAGCGCCTTCTGTTACAGCAGTTGTGTCTGGTACTGCAGCTCATCCTCATACAAACAGTACCAGGCAGTCACTCGCTGATCTGTGGGGGTCCCAGGGATTGTACCTGCACCTATGGCAGTATCTGTCAGGTTGTCCCTCCAGTGTGGCAATACTTGTCTAGAGTCAGAGGACTCTGCAATACATAGATCTAAAGCAACTGGCAAAAGGACAATTTGTGTATCATTCTAGTAACATTCCCTGCTGAATGCCAACAATGTCATGCTACAATTATTCTGCAGGCTTTGATGCCCCCAATGATGGAGCTAGTGGGATTCCCATGGCCGCCGGCAGACACCATGGAGTGACTGGTAGTCCGGTGCACGCTCCAGTGAGATTTATTTGCCTGCTGGTTAAAAATCTGCCTGTGCCCCCATGAATCACTGCAGCGGAAGTGCTTTATGGGAAATAAAATGCTGTGTTCAGGAGAAAAGCCCTGATGGCATAAAAATGCCAAATTCAGCAAAGCGACAAGTCATTTGTGTGTCGGCAGCAAGGTCACGACTGAAGGAGCTTTAACAGTGCAATATGTGAGATCAGACAAGGCCCTGGTAACAAGACTGGGGCCGAGGGTGCAAGAAATAGAGCAACAGATACTTCTTCCAAATTCTCATGTCCTTCATGGGCAAAATATGTACGTATAGTTCAGTGGTCATCCTTCCGTAAACCCCCTAACCCCTATACACTGCTAACACCCCACAGGACCTGCCATTTTTGTAGATTCTCTGCCCCAGGCATCTAGCCATCACAATCTGGCGTGTGTCTAAGTCGCTCACCTCCTTACCTTGCTCACTTTTCCTGCTGCCTACACATCAGCTTCAAGAACTGACTGTTGGCTTCATGTATCCCAGCTCTGACAGGCGCCATTGTGGCCAGACAATGGCTGATATTCACCTGTTTAATGTTCTGGTTTTAATGTTCTGGCTAGTCGATGTACGGTGCAGCAGGAGGGAGGCCGAGGATCACGTCTTAAGGTTTATTGAGACTTATAAATAGGTCAAGTGATTCAGTCTTTTCTTGCATCAAACACAGAGACTGCCCAAAGCTTACTAAAATGTTCAGAGGAAGCTACAATTACCACGTCAGGCATGAAGATCCGCTCATGTATGAACCAGACACGGCTGGCGCCTCTCGTGCACATGTTATATACATGTGGCCTTGCTGAGCGCCCCTTGTCCTGGTTTACACAGCTGAGCTGGTTCCCATAACATAGAGGGATCCTATGGCAGAGGCGTCACACTTTCTATGGCTCGTACCCTACACCGCAGTGTAACACCGCCATGACAAGGTCGCACGGATTGTGAATGTGCTTGCTTTAACACAAGGATGTGATACGGCGGTGACATGACAGCCACAGATTGCAAGCAACGTTATCAGCACATGTAAAATTGTACGCAGCAGCGACTTTCTATAATGTCTAATGAAGATGTGAATATCCGGCTTTCTAGCGGTATATAAAACCGCACAATCACAAGGTCCTCTTTAAGGCTAATTCCTATTGGAGACTCCATTGCAGCGTCCGCCTGAAAATTGGCGGAGGAGAAAGTCTTGCACGGAGCGCTTTTTCCTCCAGCACGTTTTAAAATGACGGATCCCATCATACTCACTGGGGTCCGTCGCTCTCTGTGTGTTACCGCTATTTTAGCGGGCCGCCTCTGACGGACCAGAACAACAGAGCGGTGACGTTAATGTGCACTTAGTGTAACGTGGAGGTAATAACAAGGGGCAGGCGGGCTGAACACATCTCTGATGTTGTGTGAATGAGGTCGCTCTGTAGTCCTAGTTTATTTGCAAGTTATTGTTCCCTGTTATCGGCCAGTACAATAAGATGAGTGGCTGACTATAACACGTGACTACAAGGCTTGACATGAATCTGCTATGTATTACACTGGACTATATTATAAAGCTGTGACTACAGGCATGATGGGAGTTGTAGTTCTGCCACAACTGGAAGCCATCGGTAACAGAGTGCTGTGGTAAAACTTCATGGACACCGAAATGAAGCACAGATAGACTAGTTGTACTGTAGATGTTGTGCTAATGCTCCGCCATATGTTGCATGCAGGGTATTGATTGACAGCAATGACAGATACCTGCAGTCTGGGAGTCAGGCGGACAGCCGCATGCTACACAATAATTAATCATCATGTCTGAACTGGATAGCAGAAGTGTATGCAACCTACAAGTAACAGGCACATGAGGGCTTGCTGCCGAGCACAGATAACACCGTGATAGACGACCATATCAAACATATCAGGATAAGAGGTCACATGGCCTGTAGATGGCGGAATAGTCCGGCTATTTATGGATCAGTCAGAGCCCCATCATCAATATACAATATTACTAGTGAGACCCGCCGCCGCACACAACTGTCCTCAGCACTTTATCTTTGCCAAAAATTTCTAAAACTCCATCCAAGACTGTACAGAAAGCAGAATACACGGAGAACACAGAGCAGCGCTCTCAAGTATTTCCTTCCAGGAATCCGAGCCAACAATTTATGTTATGAGCAAAGTTCAGAATAAAGATAAAGATCCCCCCTGGGGAGCAACGCCAACTGCTGATGAGCAACCTTCAGGAAAGCCAACAAGTCTCTGAAAGGAGAGAGAGAAATAAAGTGGAGAACGCCTCCTCGCAGGAAGAAGTGCTGACGGGAGCAGAAGAGCAAGAAAGTCAGGAAGTGCTGAAGAAAGTCACAAATGGCAGATAAAATTAGCCGGGAATTACCGCTTTGTGCTTCTCCCCTCCTTCACGTGTCTGGGCATTGTTCACATTTGCAGCATGATGTTGTGACAGATCCATCATATGATGCCTCCTAGAGGTCGCCTAATGGATGTCGCGGTTACTGCGCTATTTTTGGCATCAAAATTACAGAACTACAGACTGAACCTTTAGCTGTATAGATACATGTATACGTGGCCACACCTGACCCTGCGCAAGCCAAGCTGAAAGGAGATTCCAGCAGGGAGATAAATCACCACCAGATGGGCCTGGAGGGGGCAGCGGAGTCTGACAGTGACTTACTCCTCTCTCCACACTTAGGTGTGCATGTGTATGAGGTTGTACAGAGGAATGCCTGTCAAGCTTTCAGTCGACACCTATGGAAAGGTCAACCGTAGGGTCAATGCCTGGCAGGGTAAAACATTTTGGTTGCAGCTGTGGTGCCCTCTCTTGTCTAGGGCCACAAATGGTACAAATTATTTTACACTATGAATAAAACAATAAACATCTAAATAATTATTATTTTTGGTGTTTTTGTGACATTTTTGGACATGAAGCTATGCTCAGAGTATATTCTTATGGCAGTTTTGGACATTAAGCTATGCTGAGTATGTTTTTGGTGTTTTTGTGGCAGTTTTTGCTCCGAGTAGGTTTTTTTTTTTGCATTTTTGACATCAGCATACAACTTAAAGTTAAAAACATCACCAAAAACACTTGTAAAAATACCATTATAAACCCCTTAATACCCCTTAACTCTTCTTAGAAGAGTTTGAGAATGCTGAAGGAAATAGGCAAGCAGTTTGTGTTATGGAGCTGGTCCGTTGCCTTCCACATAGCGACCGGCGCGATATCTTCATGGTCTCATTTGTATTGATGTGAAGTTCTTTGAAGAGACCTGAGTGAAGAGCCGGAGAGTACAAAGCATTGTGCGGCACAGGAGATGAGCCTCATTCATACACTGCCCACTCGCTCCAGCTGTCTGCGGCTCCCAGCAGCCTGGCACAGTCTGTACAGCCCTCCACTCACAGACAGATTGAGCCCAGTGTTGTGGCAGAGCATTCCCTTTATCCACATACAAAAATATCCCCTTCAACTCTGCTGCCACTTCTGCACTAAATGCATTGTTGTGGCGGATACAAAGAAAGTTCTATGAGTGTAGAGAGCAGGAAATGAATAGGAGAAGAACTTGTCCGTTATTGGCATCTATAATTCATCAGAACATCCTCTTGTAGTAAACACAACATCTCTGAGATACAAAGAACCCGCTGCAAAGGGATTACACTTGTAAGAGACTCGCTATCTGCAGTTCTGGCCTAACCTTCTATAGCAGGGGCAATGGGAACACAGCTGGGAGGAAACATCAGAATGGATCCTATATTAGTTACTGTGTCTATCCTACCGCCTCCGATACACAACATCAAAAGCTTATCGGTAATTATTCATCCTAATGCACAAGGCTGATACACACAGTGATGTCACAGTACAGGGATAATACACACAGTGATGTCACAGTACAGGGATAATACACACAGTGATGTCACAGTACAGGGATAATACACACAGTGATGTCACAGTACAGAGATAATACACACAGTGATGTCACAGTACAGAGATAATACACACAGTGATGTCACAGTACAGGGATAATACACACAGTGATGTCACAGTACAGGGATAATACACACAGTGATGTCACAGTACAGAGATAATACACACAGTGATGTCACAGTACAGGATAATACACACAGTGATGTCACAGTACAGGGATAATACACACAGTGATGTCACAGTACAGGGATAATACACACAGTGATGTCACAGTACAGAGATAATACACACAGTGATGTCACAGTACAGGGATAATACACACAGCGATGTCAGAGTACAGGGATAATACACACAGCGATGTCACAGTACAGGGATAATACACACAGCGATGTCACAGTACAGGGATAATACACACAGTGATGTCACAGTACAGGGATAATACACACAGTGATGTCACAGTACAGGGATAATACACACAGTGATGTCACAGTACGGGATAATACACACAGTGATGTCACAGTACAGGGATAATACACACGGTGATGTCACAGTACAGGATAATACACACAGCGATGTCACAGTACAGGGATAATACACATAGCGATGTCACAGTACAGGGATAATACACACGGTGATGTCACAGTACAGGATAATACACACAGTGATGTCACAGTACAGGGATAATACACACGGTGATGTCACAGTACAGGATAATACACACAGCGATGTCACAGTACAGGGATAATACACACAGCGATGTCACAGTACAGGGATAATACACACAGTGATGTCACAGTACAGGGATAATACACACAGTGATGTCACAGTACAGGGATAATACACACACAAACAACAAAACACACACTGATGTCACAGTACAGGGATAATACACACAGTGATGTCACAGTACAGGGATAATACACACGGTGATGTCACAGTACAGGATAATACACACAGCGATGTCACAGTACAGGGATAATACACACACAGCGATGTCACAGTACAGGGATAATACACACAGTGATGTCACAGTACAGGATAATACACACAGTGATGCCACAGTACAGGATAATACACACAGTGATGTCACAGTACAGAGATAATACACACAGTGATATCATAGTACAGGGATAATACACAGTGATGTCACAATACAGATATAATACACACAGTGATGTCACAGTACAGGGATAATACACACAGTGATGTCACAGTACAGAGATAATACACACAGTACCAACAAAAAACACACACCACCACACCCCCCCGATAATACACACAGTGATGTCACAGTACAGGGATAATACACACAGTGATGTCACAGTACAGAGATAATACACACAGTGATGTCACAGTACAGGGATAATACACACAGTGATGTCACAGTACAGGGATAATACACACAGTGATGTCACAGTACAGGGATAATACACACAGTGATGTCACAGTACAGGGATAATACACACAGTGATGTCACAATACAGGATAATACACACATTGATGTCACAGTACAGAGATAATACACACAGTGATGTCACAGTACAGGGATAATACACACAGTGATGTCACAGTACAGATGTAATCTACTTTGTAACACTAAATTGCCATAATCAAACAGTTAGACACATCGCACAGATAATGCATATTATGATGTCATAGTATAAGGTCAGGTGTATAATGTGACATCACAGCACAAGACATAGAGACATAATGATGTCACCATGCAGTTATAATGTATATATTCAAACAATTGTTCCCTGTTATCAGCCATGTAAGGCTGACTATGATGTTCTTCATTGGTATAAGTAGTGGGAAGCGCCGAGTCCTCCCTTCATGTCACATATCTCCAGTTTTGAGAACCTCCTGAGACATTCCCATCCACACACGCTCACTTTGTAGACTTCTGGCTTTGGGTTAAGGCTCCTCTGGATTTCCAGGCTTATAATTGTTTCTTATAAATGTTGCCATCATGTATTTCTAACCTAGGGTTGCAGTGATTTTGTGAGATATACTTTCCCACATGCGGCAGATAATTGCCTTGAGATTAGCGCCTGACCCGCTCATTTTATCTGCTACTTGTCTAATTATTGTAATTATACGTGTAGGCCCGAGCGCTTTAACGGAGATAACACGGCGAAACGTATAAGGTTATAAAAAACATTGTTCTTATGATGGGCGCCATATCCCTTTAAAATCAGATAGGAGTCACCGGCTCATTTTATTACATTTCTACATCTTCTCTGCAGTTAAATGCAATCTATTGTTCCCTGTTATCAGCCTTTTCAGTGTGTCTCAGTAGGGTACATGTCAGACACCTCCCTGTGGTCACGCGCTCCCCTTTATGTCACATCCCCAGTGCTCAGAGCCTTCTATAGGTGACGGATATCAGCCGCTGCTGCACGTATAGGAACTCCAGAGGGTTTAGTCCCAGAAAAGGGTTAATAAGTCGGAGTGGGTTTGGTTATGTGTGAAATGTAAAAGTAGAAACCAAACATTCTCAAACCAAAATGCGTCAGCAACTCACAGCGGAGGAGAGGAGCGGCTGCGTCCACACTGACAAACGAGAGCGCCCGAAATAGAAGCATCTGAAATCTACCAAAGGGGGAGAACTCATTGCTTACATGGAAAGGGTTTCAGCCTGACATCCTAGAGACTCCGCGCCAAGCTCAGAAGGGAATCACCCCCACCCCCAAACCCCATCCCCCTCCACCCCCAGCACTAGATCTCCATATTTCACTTGTGTGATGTTTCCTAAATGCAGGATGTGAGGGAATTTATCTGTAAATAGCTGAGAACTGAGTCCTCAGATGTGGGGTCTGACAGCGGCTTATTCCCATATCACCACTGAGAACACATGCAGACTCAGCCAGGCTCAGCATGCATGTGTATAGGGAGGATTAGGTGCTGGTGATCTCCTATTGAGATCTGGAGGACTAGACCGCTGAATGGCTGCAGGTGGGAACTGATGAACTAGATGGCGCCCTAGAGCATAGCTCCCAACCGTCCTGCATCCGGCGGGACAGTTCCGATTTTACACTAGTGTCCCGCCGCCCCAGATAGCTTACGGTTTGTCCCGCTATGCCCATGAAGTGTTTTGCTGTTACAAACTTTGCCCCGATCCACCGGCTCTTATCTAATAGTAGGGTAAAGGTTAAATGGTAGATGCTAAATTCTAGAGGGCTAAAGGACCTTTGATGACGTCATGACCATGTGATCAGACTCTTGTGTGGGCGGAGCTATTCTGCTGCTGGGAATAGAGACTAATGGAAGATAAGGAGGAGAGAAGAGACAGCATGTGTGAGCAAGAGTGGGGAACTGGGGGCAGATGTAGGGGGTCAATTAAACTGGGGGCAGATGAAGGGGGACATTAAGCTGGGGGCAGCACTGTTTTCTGATACTGGGGTGTTACTTAGTGCAGCGCTGTTTACTGATACTGGGTTGTTACTTAGTGCAGCATTGTTTACTGATACTGGGGTATTATTTAGTGCAGTCCTGTTTACTGATACTGGGGTGTTACTGATACTGGGGTGTTACTGATACTGGGGTGTTACTGATACTGGGGTGTTACTGATACTGGGGTGTTACTGATACTGCAGCACTGTTTACTGATACTGGGGTGTTACTTAGTGCAGCACTGTTTACTGATACTGGGGTGTTACTTAGTGCAGCATTGTTTACTGATACTGGGGTGTTACTGATACTGGGGTGTTACTGATACTGGGGTGTTACTGATACTGGGGTGTTACTGATACTGGGGTGTTACTGATACTGGGGTGTTATTTAGTGCAGCACTGTTTACAGTACTGATACTGGGGTGTTATTTAGTGAAATCCTGTTTACTGATACTGGGGTGTCTTAGTGCAGCACTGGTTACTGATACTGGGGTGTTACTGATACTGGGGTGTTACTGATACTGGGGTGTTACTGATACTGGGGTGTTACTTAGTGCAGCGCTGTTTACTGATACTGGGGTGTTACTGATACTGGGGTGTTCTACTGATACTGGGGTGTTACTGATACTGGGGTGTTACTTAGTGCAGCGCTGTTTACTGATACTGGGGTGTTACTGTACTGGGGTGCAGCATCTGGGGTTTACGGATACTGGGGTGTTACTGATACTGGGGTGTTACTTAGTGCAGCGCTGTTTACTGATACTGGGGTGTTACTTAGTGCAGCATTGTTTACGGATACTGGGGTGTTACTGATACTGGGATGTTACTTAGTGCAGCGCTGTTTACAGTACTGATACTGGGGTATTATTTAGTGAAATCCTGTTTACTGATACTGGGGTGTTACTGACACTGGGGTGTTACTTAGTGCAGCACTGTTTACTGATACTGGGGTGTTACTGATACTGGGGTGTTACTGATACTGGGGTGTTACTGATACTGGGGTGTTACTTAGTGCAGCTCTGTTTACTGATACTGGGGTGTTACTGATACTGGGGTGTTACTGATACTGGGGTGTTACTGATACTGGGGTGTTACTTAGTGCAGCTCTGTTTACTGATACTGGGGTGTTACTGATACTGGGGTGTTACTTAGTGCAGCACTGTTTACTGATACTGGGGTGTTACTGATACTGGGGTGTTACTGATACTGGGGTGTTACTTAGTGCAGTCCTGTTTACTGATACTGGGGTGTTACTGATACTGGGGTGTTACTTAGTGCAGCGCTGTTTACTGATACTGGGGTGTTACTGATACTGGGGTGTTACTGATACTGGGGTGTTACTGATACTGGGGTGTTAGTGCAGCGCTGTTTACTGATACTGGGGTGTTACTGATACTGGGGTGTTACTTAGTGCAGCACTGTTTACTGATACTGGGGTGTTACTGATACTGGGGTGTTACTTAGTGCAGCGCTGTTTACTGATACTGGGGTGTTACTGATACTGGGGTGTTACTGATACTGGGGTGTTACTTAGTGCAGCGCTGTTTACTGATACTGGGGTGTTACTGATACTGGGGTGTTACTTAGTGCAGCGCTGTTTACTGATACTGGGGTGTTACTGATACTGGGGTGTTACTGATACTGGGGTGTTACTGATACTGGGGTGTTACTTAGTGCAGCGCTGTTTACTGATACTGGGGTGTTACTGATACTGGGGTGTTACTGATACTGGGGTGTTACTTAGTGCAGGGCTGTTTACTGATACTGGGGTGTTACTTAGTGCAGCACTGTTTACTGATACTGGGGTGTTACTGATACTGGGGTGTTACTGATACTGGGGTGTTACTGATACTGGGGTGTTACTGATACTGGGGTGTTAGTGCAGCGCTGTTTACTGATACTGGGGTGTTACTGATACTGGGGTGTTACTTAGTGCAGCACTGTTTACTAATACTGGGGTGTTACTGATACTGGGGTGTTACTGATACTGGGGTGTTACTTAGTGCAGCGCTGTTTACTGATACTGGGGTGTTACTTAGTGCAGCACTGTTTACTGATACTGGGGTGTTACTGATACTGGGGTGTTACTTAGTGCAGCGCTGTTTACTGATACTGGGGTGTTACTGATACTGGGGTGTTACTTAGTGCAGCGCTGTTTACTGATACTGGGGTGTTACTGATACTGGGGTGTTACTGATACTGGGGTGTTATTTAGTGCAGCGCTGTTTACAGTACTGATACTGGGGTATTATTTAGTGAAATCCTGTTTACTGATACTGGGGTGTTACTGACACTGGGGTGTTACTTAGTGCAGCACTGTTTACTGATACTGGGGTGTTACTGATACTGGGGTGTTACTGATACTGGGGTGTTACTGATACTGGGGTGTTACTTAGTGCAGCGCTGTTTACTGATACTGGGGTGTTACTGATACTGGGGTGTTACTGATACTGGGGTGTTACTGATACTGGGGTGTTACTTAGTGCAGCGCTGTTTACTGATACTGGGGTGTTACTGATACTGGGGTGTTACTGATACTGGGGTGTTACTTAGTGCAGCGCTGTTTACTGATACTGGGGTGTTACTGATACTGGGGTGTTACTGATACTGGGGTGTTACTGATACTGGGGTGTTACTGATACTGGGGTGTTACTGATACTGGGGTGTTACTGTGCTGGGGTGTTTACTGATACTGGGGTGTTACTGATACTGGGGTGTTACTGATACTGGGGTGTTACTGATACTGGGGTGTTACTTAGTGCAGCACTGTTTACTGACACTTTAGAATATAACCAGCTATAGTGAAACTTCTTATTGGAAACCATGATCTTAAACCTTCTCCCCCCCTGCTTCTCCCTCCCTGTCTTCTCCCCCTGCAGCCGTGTGCCAGGTAGCTGTAACTAGTAACAATCACTTCTTATTATTCACGTCAGCCTCAGCCATAAATCTGCAATGAATGGATATTGTTATATGTAATCTAGAAGATAAACCAACACAACAAGTCCATTGTTTTGGGTCACAGTATGGAGAAACATTGGGTCAGCCGTCCCAAAGGTCACCCGTCTGTACCCCCAGGCTTCACTTTCCACTCTTGTACCCATAAATAGCCTGGCATTTCAGAAATAACAGATTTTTTTTTTTTTTTGAGCAGTAAAACAACTTATTTGAGCCGCAGCCAGCTGTATCTTGGAACGTGCCCAGCACCCAAACATGCTGTCCCTACAGACTAAAGCCCCGGCCTCCAGACACGCCGAACACAAAGCAAACAGAGAGAGCTGGAAATAAGGCCTGGAAGAGGCCGCGCGATTCCTCCATCTCTGCACGCGGGGAGAGCGGCGATGTCTGCAGCCGCCGGCCATCTGAGCAGGTGTCCTGCCTGGGTTCAGGATGATTGAATATCTGGATTTCCAGATTCTTTACCATTGTTAGATACTAACCAGCGGCTAGCAAAGATGAAATTTAGGCGACTTTCAGCTCCTGACTGAGGTTAACATACTCTCCATTATTTCTAGCAGGAGGTTCTGGCCCCTGTGCCATTATCATGACAATTTCCTCACGTGGTAACATTGCACCGTCCATGAGGGCCACATCCCTGTGCAGGGCCCTCACCCCATCCATATGGGCTGCCCCTCATATGCCGACGCTCTCTATATTCTAATACATAGATAAACTTGCAGCCATTAAAGGTGAATTCACAAATTGTGCATTTGACACAGAATTTCGGTTGTGGAATCTAGAAACCTTATTGATTCTGTAAAGCATTGTGGCCATGCCCTGGGTGTGGTGAAAATGCTGCAGATATTCACTCGGGATTTTATTCATTACAATGCAAAGAGTAAAGTCATGAAAAATGTAAAAATAGGAAGAGGCTCCTGCAGCCCTGATCCTATCTACTTCCATGGGTCACACAACGAAGGCATCCACTTGGGGAGACGACCAATGCTGGGAGATTTGGCCTCCAGCTCTGCACTGCCTAAAATGACTGTGTGCATGTAGCCAGACGGCGACTAAACAGCACGGCTAGCACATGGATGACACCGGTGAGACATCCCTGGGCCTCCATGACACCATTCACTCATGGCACCTGTCCTGGCTTATGCCCCGGCTCACAGCCCCATACACCGGACCAGGAAAGTACACAGTGGTTTTGTATGGGGTCATAGAAATGAATGAATAAAATGAAGCCAGCAATGACTGCAAAGAATGAGGTAAGTGCGGGGCGCAGCTTGTATAGTCAGAGAGAATGTGTTATTAAAAAACAAAAAAATAAAATGACAGGGTAGGTACAAGGCGCCTGGTGGGATCCATCCCACTTCTTCAGGTACACATGTATTACAGCCATCACTGCAAGAATATATACTCTGTGAGTCAGTGAACTAGCGGAGAAAAACAAGGCTAGCACCCTGACAATACACGCCGTCGTGTGCACGAGGCCTTAGGCTGAGGCCGCATGTTATGGAGTGCGCTGCTTTTTTTGTTGAGACTTTTGTTGCCGTTTTTTTTTTTAGCTAAAAACAGGAATGGCTTTAAAATGAATGAGATATATAAAGGAAGCTCTTATACATCTCCCCTCTGCTAAATCCACTCCTAGCTATGGCTGAAAGAGACTGTGCAAAATCTGCAACACAAGACACAACATTTCTGCGCTGTGTGTCCTCTGCCTTACTCTAGGTTCACACCTGCACCTGGGGACCCGAAGAGCGGAAACATAACCCGCTTATAATGGGGTTATAACCCTGATCTGTTTCCCCACTTGCTCCCGGTTAGTACACATGGACTGTTTTATGCCAGCCTGTGCCTGCTGTGCCATAGGCCGAGTGCTTGGAGGTCTCTATCCTCATGGCAGGGACATGAAAGCTCTTTTTTGCCACTCCAATATGACATGGGACCAATTCTGACAGCAGACGTATATAAGGAGGCTGCACTTTGTATGTAAATGTAAGTTCATATAAGAGGATAACTCTCTACATGTCCAGTAAAAGGCTAAGGCCGCACATGGGGAAACAGCTAAAAATCACACAGCGAAAACCAATTGTGTTTTTCTCTGCATTTTTTCTTCCCCTATTAAATATATAAGGAAAGTGCTTGTAAATCCTCCACTAAAGTGAACATTCTGCCTTTTTAAAAATACAATTTTTTTTTTCCCGAGCAATGTTTGTCGAGATTAAACATAATCTCATTCACTTTGCTGGTACTGTAAACCGCTGCGTGTCCGCAAGGTGGGGCCTCAGCCTGAGGACACCTTTAGAGGGTGGGGTTATACTGTATATATAGATATATATAGTTTATATCTATATATATGTCACCTGTTAACCGGTTTCAATCAAAAACAGAGAGGGGGGTCTAAAAGTGAAAAAAAAAAAAAAAAAAAAACAAGGCAACCTGCTGTAACAAGCCGTGGCAGATGGAACGATAAATCCTGGCAGTCTCCCGAGAGCGTATTTGTAATGCAAAATACTGAATTCAAGATGAGACCCATGGATACAAGGAAGCAATCACAACCACGCTGATTAAACAAGGCCTGAGCCTCTGAACAGTACCCGGAATACTAAGCAGCAACAAGGGGACCTTGGAGAACAAGAACGCGGCGTTAAACTGCTGTCCGGCCACATATCCATCAATTCCCATATTGTCCCCATTTGGAATATTATAGGCGGTAAGAGCCATGAAGCTCAGCCCGATGCTCGGAAAGCACAATGACTCCTAATAGGAGGGGGGTGAGGCACATATTGAATGAAATGAAGAATTATTTATAGGTGCCAGACCTCGAGCTATTTATATCAGGCTGATAAGCATCATCCTCCCCACCTGCCGAATATACAAGTAGACGCCAGGCGCGGTGTGTTTGGCGGTATTATTCACAGCTGTCATTGTGTGCAGAAAGACAACAGGTAAAGTTATGCAAAATGTATCAATCACCGGCGCTGATGTCACACTATGGATACAAGGAGATAACAAGCAGCAGAATAGTAACTAGTCCGCTCATAGTGAAGAACTACAGGGAGAAAGAGGGAAGACGCTCTGACAGATACAGGGAATAGTGCCACAAGGGTCTCTGAGGCTGTATCACACACCATAGGCTTAGATACAACAGGTAAAGTTATGCAAAATGTATCAATCACCGGCGCTGATGTCACACTATGGATACAAGGAGATAACAAGCAGCAGAATAGTAACTAGTCCGCTCATAGTGAAGAACTACAGGGAGAAAGAGGGAAGACGCTCTGACAGATACAGGGAATAGTGCCACAAGGGTCTCTGAGGCTGTATCACACACCATAGGCTTAGATACAACAGGTAAAGTTATGCAAAATGTATCAATCACCGGCGCTGATGTCACACTATGGATACAAGGAGATAACAAGCAGCAGAATAGTAACTAGTCCGCTCATAGTGAAGAACTACAGGGAGAAAGAGGGAAGACGCTCTGACAGATACAGGGAGTAGTGCCACAAGGGTCTCTGAGGCTGTATCACACACCATAGGCTTAGATACAACACGTAAAGTTATGTAAAATGTATCAATCACCGGCGCTGATGTCACACTATGGATACAAGGAGATAACAAGCAGCAGAATAGTAACTAGTCCACTCATAGTGAAGAACTACAGGGAGAAAGAGGGAAGACGCTCTGACAGATACAGGGAGTAGTGCCACAAGGGTCTCTGAGGCTGTATCACACACCATAGGCTTAGATACAACAGGTAAAGTTATGCAAA
Source organism: Leptodactylus fallax (assembly GCA_947044405.1). Classification (NCBI taxonomy): domain Eukaryota; kingdom Metazoa; phylum Chordata; class Amphibia; order Anura; family Leptodactylidae; genus Leptodactylus; species Leptodactylus fallax. The sequence goes on from CAMRHE010000574.1 coordinate 234,718, forward strand.
ATGTATCAATCACCGGCGCTGATGTCATACTATGGATACAAGGAGATAACAAGCAGCAGAATAGTAACTAGTCCGCTCATAGTGAAGAACTACAGGGAGAAAGAGGGAAGACGCTCTGACAGATACAGGGAGTAGTGCCACAAGGGTCTCTGAGGCTGTATCACACACCATAGGCTTAGATACAACAGGTAAAGTTATGTAAAATGTATCAATCACCGGCGCTGATGTCACACTATGGATACAAGGAGATAACAAGCAGCAGAATAGTAACTAGTCCGCTCATAGTGAAGAACTACAGGGAGAAAGAGGGAAGACGCTCTGACAGATACAGGGAGTAGTGCCACAAGGGTCTCTGAGGCTGTATCACACACCATAGGCTTAGATACAACACGTAAAGTTATGTAAAATGTATCAATCACAGGCGCTGATGTCACACTATGGATACAAGGAGATAACAAGCAGCAGAATAGTAACTAGTCCACTCATAGTGAAGAACTACAGGGAGAAAGAGGGAAGACGCTCTGACAGATACAGGGAGTAGTGCCACAAGGGTCTCTGAGGCTGTATCACACACCATAGGCTTAGATACAACAGGTAAAGTTATGCAAAATGTATCAATCACCGGCGCTGATGTCATACTATGGATACAAGGAGATAACAAGCAGCAGAATAGTAACTAGTCCGCTCATAGTGAAGAACTACAGGGAGAAAGAGGGAAGACGCTCTGACAGATACAGGGAGTAGTGCCACAAGGGTCTCTGAGGCTGTATCACACACCATAGGCTTAGATACAACAGGTAAAGTTATGCAAAATGTATCAATCACCGGCGCTGATGTCACACTATGGATACAAGGAGATAACAAGCAGCAGAATAGTAACTAGTCCGCTCATAGTGAAGAACTACAGGGAGAAAGAGGGAAGACGCTCTGACAGATACAGGGAGTAGTGCCACAAGGGTCTCTGAGGCTGTATCACACACCATAGGCTTAGATACAACAGATAAAGTTATGTAAAATGTATCAATCACCGGCGCTGATGTCATACTATGGATACAAGGAGATAACAAGCAGCAGAATAGTAACTAGTCCGCTCATAGTGAAGAACTACAGGGAGAAAGAGGGAAGACGCTCTGACAGATACAGGGAGTAGTGCCACAAGGGTCTCTGAGGCTGTATCACACACCATAGGCTTAGATACAACAGGTAAAGTTATGCAAAATGTATCAATCACCGGCGCTGATGTCACACTATGGATACAAGGAGATCCCCCCCCCCCCCCCCCCCCCCCCCCCCCCCCCCCAACAAGCAGCAGAATAGTAACTAGTCCGCTCATAGTGAAGAACTACAGGGAGAAAGAGGGAAGACGCTCTGACAGATACAGGGAGTAGTGCCACAAGGGTCTCTGAGGCTGTATCACACACCATAGGCTTAGATACAACAGGTAAAGTTATGTAAAATGTATCAATCACCGGCGCTGATGTCATACTATGGATACAAGGAGATAACAAGCAGCAGAATAGTAACTAGTCCGCTCATAGTGAAGAACTACAGGGAGAAAGAGGGAAGACGCTCTGACAGATACAGGGAATAGTGCCACAAGGGTCTCTGAGGCTCTATCACACACCATAGGCTTAGATACAACAGGTGGCATCATATCTGATCAGATATCTAGTCTAGACAGTAGGACGGATTGACTAATACTGTCTAAGTTTCAGATTAGACCAGACAGTCTTAAACTGGGGCAGATTTATGAAAGTGTCTGAGGCTGGATAATAAATCTGGTGTTTGTTCTAGCCTAACATTACACCACTTATCAGTTGGCTTACAGTAGGACAAAAAAAAAAAAAAAAGTTTTGGCACATTATTTGGTGCATGGTGCTGCAATTTAGACCACTCCCACGTTGCACCAGGCCACGCCTCTTTCTCTTGATAAATGTGGCACAAGGCATGTTATACTGGCGCAAATTATGAAGTTTACAGAGGACCTCTCACCACCTCTGCCAAATCCAGCTCTTAGCGTCCATCCTCACTGATTCTGGCACAGTTAGATTATTTTCTGTTGCCCCCATTGTACCCGGGCAATAAGTGCGGATAGTTCTGATGCCTGATACGCTACCCTGACAGATAGGTTACAGTCACAGGAACTAAAAGGTGTTTTCTCCTTGTGAATTGCCGCCTCCATTGCAGAGATATCCCCATTTTTGTGAATATACAAATGAGCTGTTTTGAGCAATGACAGTGCTGTAACTCACATATTTGCAAGCAGCACTTTCCTCTCCGCATGTTTCCGCATGTTTCATGCGGAAACCACACGGACCCCATTATAGTCTATGGGGTCCGCGGGTTTCCCAGGTAAACAGGGCCTTACATACTCAATCTCAGCTCACCTACAGCGGCTCAGCAGCACGGTGTCCTTGGAAAGTAACTTCTAATAAAAGTCAGCCACATTAAACTATAGGGAACGTAGTCACATAGTATCACCATGTGCCTGGTTTCTCCTGAGGTGTGTGTTGTATATATATATATATATATATATATATATATATATATATATATACAGAAGTGACAGTACTGTTTAGACAGAGGGGCATGACAATGTTCTAGAAGGTCTGTAAATAGACACTTGGGGTGACAAGGTCCCATTTTTGTCTTAACCACTGGGCCCGGGATCACATTATTATATGGAAAACTGTGTGGGTGGACAGACCTAAATGCCTTCTACAGATAATGTGACGTGGGGGGCCGCCATGTGCACGTTTCCCTGAAGGTATGGTGGGGAAACTAATTATAGAAGAGGGAATAAAAGTGAGCTGATACTACTGGTGACATCAAGATCTCTACTCAGCCGTGGTGAGATCTGCAGCAGCTTGCCAAGGAGGAGAATAAAGGAGAGGGATGTTCGGAGGATTTATCTGAAGCTCATTACAACAACACCAGCCTCAGACTCTCCGGGGAATGCCAGCGACTCCTGGGCACCAACGCGTCTTCTGTCACTCGAAGGAAAACACTGCAAATGTTTATGTAGCTTTGGGGAAAAAAATCAGCTTCATCAATGTTCAGGAGTCACCTACGGAAGGGATCCAAACTGTACAGTAAGATGAGATCCTCCTCCTGGTACTAATGCCACCACACCTGTACCCATCCAATATGGCCTCTCCTCCCAGCATGCTGCATCCTTAGAAGGTCTGCTTAGGGTACATTCAGACAGACTACCCCCAGATGAGTGGGGCTGGTCAGCTGAGTGCCTTGTGCCATAGGCTCTGTGGCGTGAGTTATAATACAAATGTCTTGATGAATTCCCCCATTATATAAGTTGGGGTGTAATATACAGGTCTGTGATTTCTGGAACAATAGTTAAGTTTATTAATGGACATCTATTTCCAATATCTCCCTAATGTCAATGGATGTGTCCACGCCGGACCCTCTTAGCTCACCGCCTGCACTCATCTCAGTGTCAGTCTTTGCAATAGATCTCTGGATCCCTGAGCCTCACCAGCGACTGCGGAACTACAAGTCTAAGTCGCCCCTGGCCAGTTTCTATACGTGTGCTGTAGATCATGTCTGATTTAGTAGAAGCGGCTCCTGTGTGCGAGGACAATGCAGATTTACCCACCTCAGCTAATGTCAGTATATCATTCCAGGCGGCAGCGCCCGGGGCACACTGCTAATGAAACACTTGCCCGGGCTTCTCGGTTAAACATTTGCAAGGACAGAGAAGCATTTTCCCCATGAACACAAGTTTTCTCTAATTCATAATCTTTTCCAATAAAACCTGCAGAGCAAAACACAACGGCTTCGGAGACACCTCAGACCCCATACCTGCAGCCGTGCCCCATACCTGCTCCCTCTAGAACAGGGCGCTGATAATTTACTTACACCTATAGTCAGCAGGATCTTCAAGCATTATGTAACATCTATGCCCTATAATATATTCCCACTGTATTACATAGCAGCAAGAATGTGACATGTCATAATGCTACATAGACATTCTCCAAGTATATAAGCGGGGCGTCTCCTGTCTCCCGATAACAGGGACTACTACCCCCACTCTCCTCAGTAATACCCCTCTAATGTGCAGTATACATCCTCCCAGTATATTATATGCGGGACGTCTCCTGTCTCCCAGTTACATGGACTACTACCCCCACTCTCCTCAGTAATACATTCTCCAAGTATATTATATGCGGGATGTCTTGTCTCCCGGTTACAGGGACTACTACCCCCACTCTCCTCAGTAATACATCCTCCCAGTATATTATATGCAGGACGTCTCGTCTCCCGATAACAGGGACTACTACCCCCACTCTCCTCAGTAATACCCCTCTAATGTGCAGTATACATCCTCCCAGTATATTATATGCGGGACGTCTCCTGTCTCCCGGTTACATGGACTACTACCCCCACTCTCCTCAGTAATACATCCTCCCAGTATATTATATGCGGGATGTCTTGTCTCCTGGTTACAGGGACTACTACCCCCTCTCTCCTCAGTAATACATCCTCCCAGTATATTATATGCGGGACGTCTCCTGTCTCCCGATAACCAGGGACTACTACCCCCACTCTCCTCAGTAATACATCCTCCCAGTATATTATATGCGGGACGTCTCCTGTCTCCCGATAACCAGGGACTACTACCCCCACTCTCCTCAGTAATACATCCTCCCAGTATATTATATGCGGGACGTCTCCTGTCTCCCGATAACCAGGGACTACTACCCCCACTCTCCTCAGTAATACATCCTCCCAGTATATTATATGCAGGACGTCTCCTGTCTCCCGATAACCAGGGACTACTACCCCCACTCTCCTCAGTAATACATCCTCCCAGTATATTATATGCGGGACGTCTCCTGTCTCCCGATAACCAGGGACTACTACCCCCACTCTCCTCAGTAATACATCCTCCCAGTATATTATATGCGGGACGTCTCCTGTCTCCCGATAACCAGGGACTACTACCCCCACTCTCCTCAGTAATACATCCTCCCAGTATATTATATGCAGGACGTCTCGTCTCCCGATAACAGGGACTACTACCCCCACTCTCCTCAGTAATACCCCTCATGTGCAGATACAGCCCTTCCAGTATATTATATGCGGGGCGTCTCCTGTCTCCCGGTTACAGGGACTACTACCCCCACTCTCCTCAGTAATACATCCTCCCAGTATATTATATGCAGGACGTCTCTTGTCTCCCGGTTACAGGGACTACTACCCCCTCTCTCCTCAGTAATACAGCCTTCCAGTATATTATATGCAGGATGTCTCTTGTCTCCCGGGTACAGGGACTACTACCCCCCTCTCTCCTCAGTAATACAGCCTTCCAGTATATTATATGCAGGATGTCTCTTGTCTCCCGGGTACCAGGGACTACTACCCCCTCTCTCCTCAGTAATACAGCCTTCCAGTATATTATATGCAGGACGTCTCCTGTCTCCCGGTTACCAGGGACTACTACCCCCTCTCTCCTCAGTAATACAGCCTCCCAGTATATTATATGCGGGACGTCTCTTGTCTCCCGGGTACCAGGGACTACTACCCCCTCTCTCCTCAGTAATACATCCTCCCAGTATATTATATGCAGGACGTCTCGTCTCCCGATAACAGGGACTACTACCCCCACTCTCCTCAGTAATACCCCTCTAATGTGCAGTATACATCCTCCCAGTATATTATATGCGGGACGTCTCCTGTCTCCCGGTTACATGGACTACTACCCCCACTCTCCTCAGTAATACATTCTCCAAGTATATTATATGCGGGATGTCTCTTGTCTCCCGGTTACAGGGACTACTACCCCCTCTCTCCTCAGTAATACATCCTCCCAGTATATTATATGCGGGACGTCTCCTGTCTCCTGGTTACAGGGACTACTACCCCCTCTCTCCTCAGTAATACAGCCTCCCAGTATATTATATGCAGGACGTCTCCTGTCTCCCGGTTACAGGGACTACTACCCCCTCTCTCCTCAGTAATACAGCCTTCCAGTATATTATATGCAGGACGTCTCCTGTCTCCCGGTTACAGGGACTACTACCCCCCTCCCTCGTCTCCTCACAGTAATACAGCCTTCCAGTATATTATATGCAGGACGTCTCCTGTCTCCCGGTTACAGGGACTACTACCCCCACTCTCCTCAGTAATACAGCCTCCCAGTATATTATATGCGGGACGTCTTGTCTCCCGGTTACAGGGACTACTACCCCCTCTCTCCTCAGTAATACAGCCTCCCAGTATATTATATGCGGGACGTCTCCTGTCTCCCGGATACCAGGGACTACTACCCCCTCTCTCCTCAGTAATACATCCTCCCAGTATATTATATGCAGGATGTCTCTTGTCTCCCGGGTACAGGGACTACTACCCCCACTCTCCTCAGTAATACATCCTCCCAGTATATTATATGCGGTGTCTCGTCTCCCGGTTACAGGGACTACTACCCCCTCTCTCCTCAGTAATACATCCTCCCAGTATATTATATGCAGGATGTCTCCTGTCTCCCGGTAACCAGGGACTACTACCCCCTCTCTTCTCAGTAATACAGCCTCCCAGTATATTATATGCGGGATGTCTCCTGTCTCCCGGTTACCAGGGACTACTACCCCCTCTCTTCTCAGTAATACAGCCTCCCAGTATATTATATGCGGGACGTCTCCTGTCTCCCGGTAACCAGGGACTACTACCCCCTCTCTCCTCAGTAATACAGCCTCCCAGTATATTATATGCAGGATGTCTCTTGTCTCCCGGGTAACAGGGACTACTACCCCCCTCTCTCCTCAGTAAACCCCTCTAATGGGATACATCCTCCCAGTATATTATATGCGGGACGTCTCCTGTCTCCCGGTTACATGGACTACTACCCCCACTCTCCTCAGTAATACATCCTCCCAGTATATTATATGCGGGACGTCTCCTCCCGGTAACAGGGACTACTACCCCCTCTCTCCTCAACCCCTCTTGTGCAGTAATACATCCTCCCAGTATATTATATGCGGGACGTCTCCTGTCTCCCGGTTACATGGACTACTACCCCCTCTCTCCTCAGTAATACATCCTTCCCAGTATATTATATGCGGGTCTACGTCTCCTGGGTACAGGGACTACTACCCCCACTCTCCTCAGTAATACATCCTCCCAGTATATTATATGCAGGACGTCTCCTGTCTCCCGGTTACAGGGACTACTACCCCTCTCTCCTCAGTAATACAGCCTTCCAGTATATTATATGCAGGATGTCTCTTGTCTCCCGGGTACAGGGACTACTACCCCCTCTCTCCTCAGTAATACAGCCTTCCAGTATATTATATGCAGGACGTCTCCTGTCTCCCGGTTACAGGGACTACTACCCCCTCTCTCCTCAGTAATACAGCCTTCCAGTATATTATATGCAGGATGTCTCTTGTCTCCCGGGTACAGGGACTACTACCCCCTCTCTCCTCAGTAATACATCCTCCCAGTATATTATATGCAGGACGTCTCGTCTCCCGATAACAGGGACTACTACCCCCACTCTCCTCAGTAATACCCCTCTAATGTGCAGTATACATCCTCCCAGTATATTATATGCGGGACGTCTCCTGTCTCCCGGTTACATGGACTACTACCCCCACTCTCCTCAGTAATACATTCTCCAAGTATATTATATGCGGGATGTCTTGTCTCCCGGTTACAGGGACTACTACCCCCTCTCTCCTCAGTAATACATCCTCCCAGTATATTATATGCGGGACGTCTCCTGGTTACAGGGACTACTACCCCCTCTCTCCTCAGTAATACAGCCTCCCAGTATATTATATGCAGGACGTCTCGTCTCCCGGTTACAGGGACTACTACCCCCTCTCTCCTCAGTAATACAGCCTTCCAGTATATTATATGCAGGACGTCTCCTGTCTCCCGGTTACAGGGACTACTACCCCCTCTCTCCTCAGTAATACAGCCTCCCAGTATATTATATGCAGGACGTCTCGTCTCCCGGTTACAGGGACTACTACCCCCCCCCCAGTAATACAGCCCCCAGTATATTGCAGGCGCCGGCCCCCGGTTACAGGGACTACTACCCCCTCTCTCCTCAGTAATACAGCCTTCCAGTATATTATATGCAGGATGTCTCTTGTCTCCCGGGTACAGGGACTACTACCCCCTCTCTCCTCAGTAATACATCCTCCCAGTATATTATATGCAGGATGTCTCGTCTCCCAGTTACAGGGACTACTACCCCCTCTCTCCTCAGTAATACAGCCTTCCAGTATATTATATGCAGGACGTCTCGTCTCCCGGTTACAGGGACTACTACCCCTCTCTTCTCAGTAATACAGCCTTCCAGTATATTATAAGCGGGGCGTCTTGTCTCCCGGTTACAGGGACTACTACCCCCTCTCTCCTCAGTAATACAGCCTTCCAGTATATTATAAGCGGGGCGTCTCGTCTCCCGGTTACAGGGACTACTACCCCCTCTCTCCTCAGTAATACATCCTCCCAGTATATTATATGCGGGGCGTCTTGTCTCCCGGTTACAGGGACTACTACCCCCCTCTCTCCTCAGTAATACATCCTTCCAGTATATTATATGCAGGACGTCTTGTCTCCCGGTTACAGGGACTACTACCCCCTCTCTCCTCAGTAATACAGCCTTCCAGTATATTATAAGCGGGGCGTCTTGTCTCCCGGTTACAGGGACTACTACCCCCTCTCTCCTCAGTAATACATCCTCCCAGTATATTATATGATTTTGCGGTATCGGTCTAAGTTCTCTAAGGAGAGACATTTCTCTGCACAAGCTCACAACTTGTAACTATGGCAAAATTAATTCACACAATAGTCGCAGTTGCGCAAACCCTCAGGTAAGATATGTTTTATAAAACGCTACGTGACAGCTTCCTACTTGGAGTCAGCTCTTGGGAACAGACAAAATATGCTGCGGCAAACGCCACCTTAGAGCCCCATCTATTTGTAAAAGGTGTCCAGCGCTCCCCGAGCCAAATTCTTATTAACAGAATTAAATCACCGGACACAGAAGTTACTGTCACATCCGCCCCGAATGCAAAGCAAACATTTATGTGGTGAGATCTATTCCCAAGAGCTTACACTCAGATGGTGAGTGATGTACTCCTATCTATTGTAGCTGCTGGCGTGTCGATTTATGGCGCTGTGCTAGGGGAGGGGGGAGCGCTCCCGATAACATAATGAGGACGAGAGCTGCCAGCCTGGCATAGATGATGTGTGTGTACCTGTCAGGTTTAGGCTTTTTTTTTTTCCTTATCAAAGATGTAACGCTCGCTTCCTGCGAGTATAAAAGGGAAATATAATTATTGAAATGCATGTGAACGGTTCGGAGAGAACAATTGTGAAAATGCAGGTTATTTATGCCGATAAGAAATTCTCGCTAAAGCAGATTTTTACTTAAAGGCCTGAAGTTCAAACAAGGTAAGAGAGAAAACAGCGCTAATGTAACGCGCTGCCCGCCTGTTTGTTCACATAAGTTTTCTGGATGGCGACAAGTTGAGTTGCTTTTCAGCCATCTTATTCCCGGTAAATCACGCAGCGTTCTTTGGAATGGCTCATGTGCCCCGCGATTAAACCCTGGCAAAGTGATTTCTCAGTCTAATGAAGGGCGATCGCTGCCTGCAACGCTAATGGAGAACTTAACCCCTTTGTGAGACCAGAGACAAAGCAAGGTAATGAATAAAGGTCTCTTGGTGGTTGCATCATCATGTCATTGCTCAGGGCTGATAGCAGATACGACAAGGTGTTTGTACAGGCCGGGTCACTACATCCACCATAGTACCAGGCTTACACATTAGGTGGACGTGCAGTCAGACCGGTCAGCCATCTAATGTGTGACTGATTTGTTACATGTACAATCCTTTATTCACATGGAGGATGAGCGAGCCACCACCGGAGGTCTCTGTGAGCTACTCACTGCCCTCTCCCCACTGAGAACACATGCAGGCCAAGCTGAGCACAGTATGCATGTGTATGGGGGCTGGGATGAAATACTGTCGGAGGAAAGAGTGTTTGGCTGACAGCAATGTAAGGGCATGTTCAGACAGCTGATAAACAAGGATCCCCCAGGTTGGAGTTGTGTAGTCCAGTCCTCTGTAATCCCTCCTGGCAGCTGCTGATCGCCTCCTTCTTGAATTATTAGTGTGAACCATAAAGGTGCTGATACACATTGGACTTGTATTGCTCAGACCCCCCAATTCTGACAGGTTGGGCTGACAATCTAAGGGTGGGTTCACATTTGCGGCGGCACTCCATCCGCCGCGAATCCGACCTATATGTCGGAAAACTGGATAGGGACTGGATAGGGAAAGGTTTGAGACGCTTTGCTTAAAAACCCATTCACATCTCTGCGCTGTGAAGCCGGTTTTTTTCACTGGAAACAAAGTCGGACATGCAGGACTTTGTGTCCGACGAAAAAAAAACGGCTTTGCGACGCAGAGGGTGTAACTGCACACACGCGCATTGCTTTAAAAACCCATAGAAGTGAATGGGTTTTTAAGCAAAGCGTCACAAACCTTTCCCTATCCAGTTTTCCAACATTTAGGTCAGATTCGCAAGTGTGAACCCACCATAATGTGTATGGGGGCTTCCTGATGGAAGATATTAGGGAAGAAAAAAAGGTTGGGCCACTGGATTGTGAGGTCCTCATCCTTTTGTTCTTGGGGAGATAAACCACTTCATTACAAATGCACTGCTCAGCCGAGCCCAGTGTGCATGTGTATGGGGGTGTTGGGCGGGATAGCTGATCTTATGTGTATGGCCAGCTTCAGTGTTCATTACTCTATGCTCATGGGCTCTCTAAAGGGAAGGCCCATCAGGACAGCCCCTGCTCACGTTGCTTATTAGGGCACATTAACAGTATAGAGGGAGTCCTTCATTGTGGACTCCTCATCTATGATTCAGAATACAGAGGGGACTAGACGAGGGGAAGAGGGGACTGGAGGAGGGACATTATTAATATTACTAGTGTTTATTTATATAGCACCATTAATTCCCTGGTGCTCTGTACATTATTATATTAATCCCATGGTGCTGTACATTATTATATTAATTCCATGGTGCTGTATATTATTATATTAATTCCATGGTGCTCTGTATATTATTATATTAATTCCATGGTGTTCTGTACATTATTATATTAATCCCATGGTGCGTCTGTACATTATTATATTAGTTCCATGGTGCTCTGTACATAATTATATTAATTCCATGGTGCTCTGTACATAATTATATTAATTCCATGGTGCTCTGTACATATTATATTAATCCCATGGTGCTCTGTATATTATTATATTAATTCCATGGTGCTCTGTACATTATTATATTACTTCCATGGTGCTCTGTACATTATTATATTAATTCCATGGTGCTATCCTGGCTCTGTACATTATTATATTAATTCCATGGTGCTCTGTACATTATAATAATCCATGGTGCTCTTCATTATATTAATCCATGGTGCTGTACATATTAATTAATTCCATAGTGCGCGCTGTACATTATTATATTAATTCCATGGTGCTGTACATTATTATATTAATTCCATGGTGCTGTAATTATTATATTAATTCCATGGTGCTCTGTACATTATTATATTAATCCCATGGTGCTGTACATTATTATATTAATCCCATGGTGCTCTGTACATTATTATATTAATTCCATGGTGCTCTGTACAATATTATATTAATCCCATGGTGCTGTACATTATTATATTAATTCCATAGTGCGCTGTACATTATTATATTAATTCCATGGTGCTCTGTACAATATTATATTAATTCCATGGTGCTCTGTATATTATTATATTAATTCCATGGTGCTCTGTACATAATTATATTAATTCCATGGTGCTCTGTACATTATTATATTAATTACATGGTGCTCTGTATATTATTATATTAATTCCATGGTGCTGTACATTATTAAATTAATTCCATGGTGCGCTATACATTATATTAATTCCATGGTGCTGTACATTATTATATTAATTCCGTGGTGCTCTGTACATTATTATATTAATTCCATGGTGCTCTGTACATTATTATATTAATTCCATGGTGCTCTGTACATTATTATATTAATTCCATGGTGCTCTGTACATTATTATATTAATTCCATGGTGTTCTGTACATTATTATATTAATTCCATGGTGCTCTGTACATTATTATATTAATTCCATGGTGCTGTACATTATTAAATTAATTCCATGGTGCTCTATACATTATATTAATTCCATGGTGCTGTACATTATTATATTAATCCTGGTGCTCTGTACATTATTATATTAATTCCATGGTGCTCTGTATATTATTATATTAATTCCATGGTGCTCTGTACATTATTATATTAATTCCATGGTGCTCTATACATTATTATATTAATTCCATGGTGCTGTACATTATTATATTAATTCCATGGTGCTCTGTACATTATTATATTAATTCCATGGTGCTCTGTACATTATTATATTAATTCCACGGTGCTCTGTACATTATTATATTAATTCCATGGTCGTGCTGTACATTATTATATTAATTCCATGGTGCTCTGTACATTATTATATTAATTCCATGGTGCTGTACATTATTATATTAATCCCATGGTGCTCTGTACATTATTATTCCATGGCTGTACTTATTATTTAATTCCATGGTGCTCTGTACATTATTATATTAATTCCATGGTGCTCTGTACATTATTATATTAATTCCATGGTGCCTGTACATTATTATATTAATTCCATGGTGCTTTACATTTGAGGATTTACATACAGTACACAAAATATACAAAACAAACACAATACTAGCAGTGATCACTGGCACAGTGGGATAGAGAGCTCTGCCCGCAAGGGCTTACAATCTATGAGGCACAGTAGACTGGAGGAGGGGCAGAGGGGTCTGGAGGAGGGACATGGGGGTCTGAAGGAGGGGCAGAGGGGTCTTTTGCATTGTTATTAAAACTAAGTATCAATATAATTCGGAGAGTCCAAGGATGCTAAAATAAAGAAAAAAAGAACAACAAAGATTGCAGGCTGTAGAGAGGGTTAATGTGTACAGTTATCATTTGCAACCCTGCCTGAATTATCTGTGCTCCAGAGTCATCCTCTGCTGGCTTGTGACACGTTCCAATTAAGAGGACTAATTAGCCCATCGTTATGAGCCCAGAATCAGATACAGAGGCAGCTTTAAGTAATTTGCATCTGAGGAGAAGAGACAGGGATGGTGACTGAGAAAATGACAAGGAGAAGATGGGCGAGCACGAGGCTGCTTTATGCCGAGAGTGGCGTGAGCAGGGGATAACAGGCCGAGCAGCGTGGCAGGCACTCACAGGCATTATCGCTTCACAGGCCGGAAAATATAAACTCGATTCACACTGTGAAGAGCCAAAGGAAAAAATCAGGTTCACTTATTATTGTAGGCAGGGAAATAAGTCATTGCCCCCTTGTGTGTCCAGCAAAAGAAAAAAGAACAATCCAATGTACCGGCCCGCAGAAAGAATCAGGCCAGTCTACGTGTAGGTGCTATACTGAACCTATACGGCACTGGTCAGCTCTTCATGGTTTTACCAACTCTCTCCATTTTCCAGGGGCAAAGCTATAGGGGGTGCAGAGATAGCAGTTGTTACTGGGCCCAGGAAGGGGACCCCATTACAGATTTTCCACTAGGGCCCAGGAGCTTCTCTATAACACATCTCTAGAATTACAACATCTGGTGCCAAATTCAGTCAGTCGTATCCCAGTTGTATGGAGCCACACTATGGCACCCGTAGAAGTCTACTGGCTGGAAAAAACTCTGCCATGCTCCATCATATGCTGCAGTATAGAGATCTTCTCATTCAGAAGCAGAGGAGAATAGATCCTTAATACGGTATTGTACACAGGCACCATATGGCAGCACAATGGGTGCCAACAGCTCAATAGCAGCGAGCTGCAGGGGCCTTGGATGCCACTTTTCACTTACATCTCTAAGACTCCATGCATACAATGGTATTTTGGCCCCATGCCATATTTAGTACCACAAACGGACTGAATGACACAATACATGTGTGCACACAGCCTAATACTGCATTAGTTACATCCATGTATATATCTAAAGATGTTCATTGATATATTTACATCTATATCCAAGATCTCAGTTTTCAAGGCAGCAACAACCACAATCCCAGAGAGAGCGCCTATAAGTGTGGCGGGCGCAGTATCTCAGGATGACATAGGTCGCACCCTGGAAGCTTGTGCTTGCTTAAGGTGAATGATTAACAGATAGGCAGATTGCTTGGCTGCGCAAACAGCTGGCGCTATCTCGTATACTGACGTCAAACACTGCGGCCATAAACAGCGACCTTTGAGAAGTCCAATGATTGACCGTCTGCTGGGATTATGTCAGGAAGACATGGAGATACTGGATTAGGTCTGTGGATAATAGTCTAGAAGTGTCTCCTAGACTGAATTCTCAGCAGAGGCAGTGTTGGGGGTTTTATTGCTTTTTTATGCAGATTTTGCAGTTTTTTTTTTCAGCCAGGGACTTGTGTAGATTCAAAAGGAATGGGAAATATAAAGGAAAGACTTAGACCTCCGGCACATGACCAAGTACGCAGCCTCAGTTATGATATTTTATAGGACCTAATGTATAAATATGGGGCTGCACACTCGGTTGTGTGTATGAGGCCTTATACTTCTTCCTGCCAAATCTACACCTGTCCTGGGCTCAAACAGCACAACAAAATCTGCACCAATACAATCCTCCTAAGCTAAGGCCTCATGAAGCGAGACACAGCCAAAAAGTGCTGCGGAAAAGACTGGTGGAAACACAGCGCTTTTCACAGAAAGTCCACACAGTTTCCCTCTGCCCCTATTACTTCTAGTAGTATAATGTTGTACCATGTGAAGAAATCAGGCGATACCTTTCAGAGGCTGAGTATATCTGATGGTGAGCTTTCGAGAGTACTAGCTCTCTTCACCAGACATGGTGTTATACCATTACTATTATTATATACTATTACTCCTATACAGAAACCGCCGGCGTTTCCGTCGATATAATTGACATTCTGTGATTTACAAAAACACGGGCATTTTTGAAATCGCAGATTTTCCGATGCAGGTATTTTGCAGCAATGTGGGAATGAGATTAGCCTGAATCCAATCCACTTTGCAGGTACTGTATAATGCTTGGGTTTTTGCCGCTGCGTTTTCGCAATGTGGGGCCTAAACTGGGATCACACATGCTGTGTATGTTTATATTTTTTAGTTTAGTTAGAGTCAGGAATAAATGAGGGATGGTACATATACATATATAAAGATATGCCTTGTATTTCTTCTCTGTATATCAGTGCAGTTGTTCAGGACACTAGAAAAGCTGGGTAACCACTGCAGTGAGAGCCGTAACTGCAGCCATGTTGGTTGCCAGCCAGGACCCTTCCTTATTTTAGGGGACAGTTTTTATGAGCCGTGACATATTTGTGTCTCTGGTAGTGTCTGATGGGACATGTGTATCCAGGGAAGGCCATGGCAGACGGATACAGCCCCCTACTAGTCACATCTGTTCCAGCACAAGGCCCCGGGGTGTGATCTGTAATAACTCAGGTTTTATTGCATCTCTGCTGTGGCCGAAGGGTCTGAGCCCATAAAGCGCTGACATGAAGGTGCAGAGGTCTGTGACATATCACCGCAGAGCAGGATAATTAAAAGCCAAGCTTTGGGCAGTGTACAGACCTGCACGTTACATGGGTGCACACGTGTCCCAGATACTGCTCTACACAGGGGAATGCACAGTATCTCAGCCATCTTCTGCAGCCAAATCCGGCAGCTCCTTATTTAGACCCACAACGGCCCATATCTTGGGTTCTTCACCTCCAGGGACGTTGAGACTAGGTTTATATATAAACTTCCCTGGTACTTATCCAGATAGAGATCTCGGAGATGAAGCTGTGATGATAGGGCGGGATGTTTTCCCATAAACATTAGACTTCCTGAGCAGTAATGGAAGATACTGTAATCTCATCTACTCATAGTCATCCATGATGGCTGATAACAGAAGACTCAAACTGACCTCGAACGTTGGGTGACAGCTGGTCTTATGTCTGTGCGCCTCAAGGGGCAACCCCAAAATATTGATACCTATCTGACCAGTCTGGTTGATAGGAAAGCATTGCCTATAACAAGTACATGTCTCAGACTGGTGAGGGGCAGGGGCTGTCAGGACCGGGACCAGGCCTTTCTCCAGCTCAGGTTAAACATATTCTTGTAAGAAGAAATAGAAGGAGAAAATCTCTGCACAAAAGAGCAGCATTTACCAGAGCTAAAAGGTGATTATTCTGCACCCACAATGCCCTGCTGTAGGCGTCTAATCCTGTAGTCTTTGGATGTGTGCAGAATTGCTGTATCTGGACGTGTTAAATATGAAGGTGTATTACAGGGAAAGGTTAAACCTGTACAGTCAGGCAGTGGGGCTGAGCTCTCCCCAGGCACAGGGATTACAGGAACAATGCTCTGTGGGACTATACTGGCAGATAAGGGCGAGGGCTCAGACAGAGAGGGGGCCGCAGGGAGAGGGGGTCAGAGCACTGATAAGAATGCATTACAGAGACAGCCGGGCTGGGCCTCACCCTGCTTTATCCTCAGTCCCTCATTCACTGACATCCATCTTTCAGCAGGATTATTTCATGCTGTGTAGGAGTTTCCATCACACAGGACGTAAGACGCCATTAAGACCTCACGTGATCCCTGTTCAAACTTCTTAACCAGGTGGGACAGGTTCCAATACAGAAGGACTGGATTCTGCAAGTTTCCACACACCTGCCCTGAAATCCCCAGAGTCTCACTACAGATAAAGGTTTATTAAGGACCCTAAATGTCAGTGTCTTATTGTCCTGTACCCCGAGTGTCAGCCTGTCATCCTGTACCCCAAGTGTCAGTCTGTCATTGTCCTGTACCCCCAGTGTCAGCCTGTCATTATCCTGTACCCCCAGTGTCAGCCTGTCATTATCCCGTACCCCCAAGTGTCAGCCTGTCATTATCCCGTACCCCCAAGTGTCAGCCTGTCATTATCCCGTACCCCCAAGTGTCAGCCTGTCATTATCCCGTACCCCCAAGTGTCAGCCTGTCATTATCCTGTACCCCCAAGTGTCAGCCTGTCATTATCCTGTACCCCCAAGTGTCAGCCTGTCATTATCCTGTACCCCCAAGTGTCAGCCTGTCATTATCCTGTACCCCCAGTGTCAGCCTGTCATTATCCCGTACCCCCAAGTGTCAGCCTGTCATTATCCTGTACCCCCAAGTGTCAGCCTGTCCTATCATTATCCTGTACCCCAAGTGTCAGCCTGTCATTATCCTGTACCCCAGTGTCAGCCTGTCATTATCCTGTACCCCAAGTGTCAGCCTGTCATTATCCTGTACCCCCAGTGTCAGCCTGTCATTATCCTGTACCCCCGAGTGTCAGCCTGTCCTATCATTATCCTGTACCCCGAGTGTCAGCCTGTCCTATCATTATCCTGTACCCCAAGTGTCAGCCTGTCACTACCGACCCCGTTCCTATCATTATCCTGTACCCCCAAGTGTCAGCCTGTCATTATCCTGTACCCCCAAGTGTCAGCCTGTCATTATCCTGTACCCCCAGTGTCAGCCTGTCATTATCCTGTACCCCCAGTGTCAGCCTGTCATTATCCTGTACCCCCAAGTGTCAGCCTGTCCTCATTATCCTGTACCCCCAAGTGTCAGCCTGTCATTATCCCGTCCCCCCAGTGTCAGCCTGTCATTATCCCGTCCCCCAAGTGTCAGCCTGTCATTATCCCGTACCCCCAAGTGTCAGCCTGTCATTATCCTGTACCCCCAAGTGTCAGCCTGTCATTATCCTGTACCCCCAAGTGTCAGCCTGTCATTATCCTGTACCCCCAGTGTCAGCCTGTCATTATCCTGTACCCCCAAGTGTCAGCCTGTCATTATCCTGTACCCCAAGTGTCAGCCTGTCATTATCCTGTACCCCGAGTGTCAGCCTGCTCATTATCCTGTACCCCAAGTGTCAGCCTGTCCTATCATTATCCTGTACCCCCAGTATCAGCCTGTCATTATCCTGTACCCCCAGTGTCAGCCTGTCATTCCTGTACCCCCGTGTATCCCCAAGTGTCAGCCTGTCGTTGATATGATATAACATTGTTCATTTCCTCAGTTTCTATGCTGATACAATATTACTGTTATTATTTGTGAGCTCTGTAATAGCTTTTTAAATGCAAAGAAATGAAAAGAAATACAATTTGGTATAATAGTGTTGCATATGACAAAGTAAAGCAGCAGTGACATCAGAAAGTCACCAATGGCCAGCATGAGAAGTGAATGTGGAGACCATCAGAACTGGTGAGGCACATACCTGCACTTACCTTAGACATTAGAGCCATGCAGGAGCCATAGAAATGGTGTGTGCACCTCACATACTTGGAGCTAACATGGAGTCACATGACCCCACATAGGTTGTCACCTGCAGGAACGTCTGGGCTAAGGGTGGCGTCATGTTCCCTCCTGCGCCCAGTTAAACCATTATTAGCAGTTGTGGTCTATCTTTGCACAGCTCATGTCAGGACAAGACTGCTATTCCCTTTGTGCAGGTGGGGGAGGGGTTGACATGAGAACAAATGCCTTCATTGTATCTGCCATACTTGTCCTGCCACACAAAGCCCTGTGGGTGGGTGCTGGGGGAGCCTTGTCTCCAGGAATGCATTGAAACTCAAACAGACTCTCTACCTCCTGTTTGCTCTTGTAGACTCTGTTTTAGTTGCGGACCCTGCTGAGGCCGATGCAAATTTTGTACATTTTTACAGTCATGGAGCCTCTTGTAAAGTGCCCCCTGTACAAACAAGGGCTTAATATTGATGAAACGTCTGGTCGCCTGAGAGAACTGAATTCTAGCAGTGGAATGTGGGACGGTTTCCCCAGTTACAATCTCAGCATTGCTGAATTATTCCTCTAAGTCCCCCAGTAAGGGCACAAGATTCTCTGCCGTGGGCTCTTATAATGCTTCAGATATGGCAGCAACATTTGTCACTGCGCTCACAATCCGGGGGGAGCCAAAAGCACACAAAATATATGTGTATAAAGTAAGTGCTAGATCTGGTGACTGCAGAGGGGCCGCACCGGCAAGGCTCACCGGAGAACACTTACAGGACAGACTGCCCAAAACTGCAGAGGGGCCGCACCGGCAAGGCTCACCGGAGAACACTTACAGGACAGACTGCCCAAAACTGCAGAGGGGCCGCACCGGCAAGGCTCACCGGAGAACACTTACAGGACAGACTGCCCAAACTGCAGAGGGGCCGCACCGGCAAGGCTCACCGGAGAACACTTACAGGACAGACTGCCCAAACTGCAGAGGGGCCGCACCGGCAAGGCTCACCGGAGTACACTACAGGACAGACTGCCCAAACTGCAGAGGGGCCGCACCAGCAAGGCTCACCGGAGTACACTACAGGACAGACTGCCCAAACTGCAGAGGGGCCGCACCAGCAAGGCTCACCGGAGTACACTTACAGGACAGACTGCCCAAACTGCAGAGGGGCCGCACCGGCAAGGCTCACCGGAGAACACTTACAGGACAGACTGCCCAAACTGCAGAGGGGCCGCACCAGCAAGGCTCACCGGAGTACACTACAGGACAGACTGCCCAAACTGCAGAGGGGCCGCACCAGCAAGGCTCACCGGAGTACACACAGGACAGACTGTCCAAACGCAGAGGGGCCGCACCGGCAAGGCCACCGGAGAACACACAGCACAGACTGCCCAAAACGCAGAGGGGCCGCACCAGCAAGGCTCACCGGAGAACACTACAGGACAGACTGCCCAAACGCAGAGGGGCCGCACCGGCAAGGCCACCGGAGTACACTTACAGCACAGACTGCCCAAACGCAGAGGGGCCGCACCGGCAAGGCTCACTGGAGAACACTTACAGGACAGACTGCCCAAACGCAGAGGGGCCGCACCGGCAAGGCCACCGGAGAACACTACAGCACAGACTGCCCAAAACTGCAGAGGGGCCGCACCAGCAAGGCTCACCGGAGAACACTACAGGACAGACGCCCAAACTGCAGAGGGGCCGCACCGGCAAGGCTCTCGGGAGAAAAACAAAAGGACAGACTGCCCAAACGCAGAGGGGCCGCACCGGCAAGGCTCACCGGAGTACACTACAGGACAGACTGCCCAAACGCAGAGGGGCCGCACCGGCAAGGCTCACCGGAGAACACTCACAGCACAGACGCCCAAAACTGCAGAGGGGCCGCACCAGCAAGGCCTCCGGAGAACACTTACAGGACAGACTGCCCAAACTGCAGAGGGGCCGCACCGGCAAGGCTCACCGGAGAACACTTACAGCACAGACTGCCCAAAACTGCAGAGGGGCCGCACCGGCAAGGCTCACCGGAGAACACTTACAGGACAGACTGCCCAAACTGCAGAGGGGCCGCACCGGCAAGGCTCACCGGAGAACACTTACAGGACAGACTGACCAAAATGCAGAGGGGCCGCACCGGCAAGGCTCACTGGAGAACACTTACAGGACAGACTGCCCAAACTGCAGAGGGGCCGCACCGGCAAGGCTCACCGGAGAACACTTACAGGACAGACTGCCCAAAACTGCAGAGGGGCCGCACCGGCAAGGCTCACCGGAGAACACTTACAGGACAGACTGCCCAAACTGCAGAGGGGCCGCACCGGCAAGGCTCACCGGAGAACACTTACAGGACAGACTGCCCAAACTGCAGAGGGGCCGCACCGGCAAGGCTCACCGGAGTACACTTACAGGACAGACTGCCCAAACTGCAGAGGGGCCGCACCAGCAAGGCTCACCGGAGTACACTTACAGGACAGACTGCCCAAACTGCAGAGGGGCCGCACCGGCAAGGCTCACCGGAGTACACTTACAGGACAGACTGCCCAAACTGCAGAGGGGCCGCACCGGCAAGGCTCACCGGAGAACACTTACAGGACAGACTGCCCAAACTGCAGAGGGGCCGCACCGGCAAGGCTCACCGGAGAACACTTACAGGACAGACTGCCCAAACTGCAGAGGGGCCGCACCGGCAAGGCTCACCGGAGAACACTTACAGGACAGACTGCCCAAACTGCAGAGGGGCCGCACCAGCAAGGCTCACCGGAGTACACTTACAGGACAGACTGCCCAAACTGCAGAGGGGCCGCACCAGCAAGGCTCACCGGAGTACACTTACAGGACAGACTGCCCAAACTGCAGAGGGGCCGCACCGGCAAGGCTCACCGGAGAACACTTACAGGACAGACTGCCCAAACTGCAGAGGGGCCGCACCGGCAAGGCTCACCGGAGAACACTTACAGGACAGACTGCCCAAACTGCAGAGGGGCCGCACCGGCAAGGCTCACCGGAGAACACTTACAGCACAGACTGCCCAAAACTGCAGAGGGGCCGCACCAGCAAGGCTCTCCGGAGAACACTTACAGGACAGACTGCCCAAACTGCAGAGGGGCCGCACCAGCAAGGCTCACCGGAGAACACTTACAGGACAGACTGCCCAAACTGCAGAGGGGCCGCACCGGCAAGGCTCACCGGAGAACACTTACAGGACAGACTGCCCAAACTGCAGAGGGGCCGCACCAGCAAGGCTCACCGGAGAACACTTACAGGACAGACTGCCCAAACTGCAGAGGGGCCGCACCGGCAAGGCTCACCGGAGAACACTTACAGCACAGACTGCCCAAAACTGCAGAGGGGCCGCACCAGCAAGGCTCACCGGAGAACACTTACAGGACAGACTGCCCAAACTGCAGAGGGGCCGCACCGGCAAGGCTCTCCGGAGAACACTTACAGGACAGACTGCCCAAACTGCAGAGGGGCCGCACCGGCAAGGCTCACCGGAGTACACTTACAGGACAGACTGCCCAAACTGCAGAGGGGCCGCACCGGCAAGGCTCACCGGAGAACACTTACAGCACAGACTGCCCAAAACTGCAGAGGGGCCGCACCAGCAAGGCTCTCCGGAGAACACTTACAGGACAGACTGCCCAAACTGCAGAGGGGCCGCACCGGCAAGGCTCACCGGAGAACACTTACAGCACAGACTGCCCAAAACTGCAGAGGGGCCGCACCGGCAAGGCTCACCGGAGAACACTTACAGGACAGACTGCCCAAACTGCAGAGGGGCCGCACCGGCAAGGCTCACCGGAGAACACTTACAGGACAGACTGACCAAAATGCAGAGGGGCCGCACCGGCAAGGCTCACTGGAGAACACTTACAGGACAGACTGCCCAAACTGCAGAGGGGCCGCACCGGCAAGGCTCACCGGAGAACACTTACAGGACAGACTGCCCAAACTGCAGAGGGGCCGCACCAGCAAGGCTCACCGGAGTACACTTACAGGACAGACTGCCCAAACTGCAGAGGGGCCGCACCGGCAAGGCTCACCGGAGTACACTTACAGGACAGACTGCCCAAACTGCAGAGGGGCCGCACCGGCAAGGCTCACCGGAGAACACTTACAGCACAGACTGCCCAAAACTGCAGAGGGGCCGCACCAGCAAGGCTCACCGGAGAACACTTACAGGACAGACTGCCCAAACTGCAGAGGGGCCGCACCAGCAAGGCTCTCCGGAGAACACTTACAGGACAGACTGCCCAAAACTGCAGAGGGGCCGCACCGGCAAGGCTCTCCGGAGAACACTTACAGCACAGACTGCCCAAAACTGCAGAGGGGCCGCACCAGCAAGGCTCACCGGAGAACACTTACAGGACAGACTGCCCAAACTGCAGAGGGGCCGCACCAGCAAGGCTCTCCGGAGAACACTTACAGGACAGACTGCCCAAAACTGCAGAGGGGCCGCACCGGCAAGGCTCTCCGGAGAACACTTACAGCACAGACTGCCCAAACTTACCCCCTAGTTCTGCCAATTACGAAGCATTGAGCGGACCACTTGGGTTTTCCTTATTGTGTAGGTTACATTTGTTTCATATTCCGGGATGGTCTTTGGTTGAAACCTAAACTCTGAACACATCTGGGGTCTAGGTGGGGGTTACGTAGTCCATTACACATCATCGACAGGCTAAATGTGCCAATAAGTGGACTACATGTGCCAGACTTATTATGTACTTTAGACCCTTTACTAGTCAGGACAGATCACCTGATCCAGTTACTGTATACAGGGTATATCACACCATTCTGTGTCTTCAGTATTGCCTATTTTTGGCGCACAGTAGCACATCTCACCCTCTGCGCCCCGCTCGCCACTTTTTTAGACAATGGGCAGGATTCTAGGTGTGCCAGAGCGGGGACATAAGTTATACCAGAAATCTACGCCACTGCCTGACTGCTGTAGATCTGTGACCGGGCGCACCTACCAGCGCCAGAGCTAGTTTTAGTAATTCTGGGGAGCCGCGCGCCTGGCGGGGAATCAATTAAGACTAGACCTAGCCAAACCCAGGGGTTGATTCCAAAGAAATAGGAAACCTATAGGGCTGCATACAGCAACATGTCAGATTATAGTGTCTTCTCCTATCAGTCCTAAATGACTGATAACAGGGAGCAGTAAATATAATTATAGAGATACCAGAGAGTAATAAATAGTTTTTACCTAAAGGACAAATCCCGAGCAACTTCTTTAGGTTGAAAGTCTCTTTTACTGATAAATAAACATTCCTCCAGCCCTGTACCCCAGCCCTGTACCCCAGCACCAGCTCTGTACCCCAGCACCAGTCCTGTACCCCAGCACCAGCCCTGTACCCCAGCACTGTACCCCAGCACCAGCCCTGTACCCCAGCACCAGCTCTGTACCCCAGCACCAGTCCTGTACCCCAACACTGTACCCCAGCACCAGCCCTGTACCCCAGCACTGTACCCCAGCACCAGCCCTGTACCCCAGCCCCAGCCCTGTACCCCAACACTGTACCCCAGCACCAGCCCTGTACCCCAGCACCAGCTCTGTACCCCAGCACCAGTCCTGTACCCCAGCACCAGCCCTGTACCCCAGCACCAGTCCTGTACCCCAGCACCAGCCCTGTACCCCAGCACTGTACCCCAGCACCAGCCCTGTACCCCAGCACCAGCTCTGTACCCCAGCACCAGCATTGTACCCCAGCACCAGCCCTGTACACCAGCACCAGCCCTGTACCCCAGCACCAACCTTGTACCCCAGTACCGGCCCTGTACCCCAGCACCGGCCCTGTACCCCAGCACCAGCCCGCACACCAGCACCAGCCCTGTACCCCAGTACCGGCCCTGTACCCCAGCACCAGCATTGTACCCCAGCACCAGCCCTGTACACCAGCACCAGCCCTGTACCCCAGCACCAGCCTTGTACCCCAGTACCGGCCCTGTACCCCAGCACCGGCCCTGTACCCCAGCACCAGCATTGTACCCCAGCACCAGCCCTGTACACCAGCAACAGCCCTGTACCTCAGCACCGGCCTTGTACCCCAGCACCGGCCCTGTACCCCAGCACCAGTCCTGTACCCCAGCATCAGCCCTGTACCCCAGCATCAGCCCTGTACCCCAGCAACAGCCCTGTACCCCAGCAACAGCCCTGTACCTAGCATCAGCCCTGTACCCCAGCACCAGTCCTGTACCCCAGCATCAGCCTTGTACCCCAGCACCAGCCCTGTACCCCAGCATCAGCCCGTACCCCAGCATCAGCCCTGTACCCCAGCACCAGCCCTGTACCCCAGCACCAGCTCTGTACCCCAGCACCAGTCCTGTACCCCAACACTGTACCCCAGCACCAGCCCTGTACCCCAGCACTGTACCCCAGCACCAGCCCTGTACCCCAGCCCCAGCCCTTACCCCAACACTGTACCCCAGCACCAGCCCTGTACCCCAGCACCAGCTCTGTACCCCAGCACCAGCCCTGTACCCCAGCACCAGTCCTGTACCCCAGCACTGTACCCCAGCACCAGCCCTGTACCCCAGCACCAGCTCTGTACCCCAGCACCAGCATTGTACCCCAGCACCAGCCCTGTACACCAGCACCAGCCCTGTACCCCAGCACCAACCTTGTACCCCAGTACCGGCCCTGTACCCCAGCACCGGCCCTGTACCCCAGCACCAGCCCTTACACCAGCACCAGCCCTGTACCCCAGCACCGGCCTGTACCCCCAGCACCAGCATTGTACCCCAGCACCAGCCCTGTACCCCAGCACCAGCCCTGTACCCCAGCACCAGCCTTGTACCCCAGTACCGGCCCTGTACCCCAGCACCGGCCCTGTACCCCAGCACCAGCATTGTACCCCAGCACCAGCCCTGTACACCAGCAACAGCCCTGTACCTCAGCACCGGCCTTGTACCCCAGCACCGGCCCTGTACCCCAGCACCAGTCCTGTACCCCAGCATCAGCCCTGTACCCCAGCATCAGCCCTGTACCCCAGCAACAGCCCTGTACCCCAGCAACAGCCCTGTACCTTAGCATCAGCCCTGTACCCCAGCACCAGTCCTGTACCCCAGCATCAGCCTTGTACCCCAGCACCAGCCCTGTACCCCAGCATCAGCCCTGTACCCCAGCACCAGCCCTGTACCTCAGCACCAGCCTTGTACCCCAGCACCAGCCCTGTATCCCAGCACCAGCCCTGTACCCCAGCACCAGCCCTGTACCCCAGCATCAGCCCTGTACCTCAGCACCAGCCTTGTACCCCAGCATCAGCTCTGTACCCCAGCACCAATCCTGTACCCCAGCACCAGCCCTGTACCCCAGCACCAGCCCTGTACCTTAGCATCAGCCCTGTACCCCAGCACCAGCCTTGTACCTCAGCATCAGCCCTGTACCTCAGCATCAGCCCTGTACCCCAGCACCAGCCCTGTACACCAGCACCAGCCCTGTACCTCAGCACCAGCCCTGTACCTCAGCACCAGCCCTGTACCTCAGCATCAGCCCTGTACCCCAGCACCAGCCCTGTACCCCAGCACCAGCCCTGTACACCAGCCCAGCCCTGTACCCCAGCACCAGTCCTGTACCCCAGCATCAGCCCTGTACCCCAGCACCAGCCCTGTACCTCAGCATCAGCTCTGTACCCCAGCACCTGCCCTGTACCCCAGCATCAGCTCTGTACCCCAGCACCAGCCCTGTACCTCAGCACCAGCCTTGTACCTCAGCACCAGCCTTGTACCCCAGCACCAGCCCTGTACCCCAGCACCAGCCCTGTACCCCAGCACCAGCCCTGTACCTCAGCACCAGCCTTGTACCCCAGCACCAGCCCTGTATCCCAGCACCAGCCCTGTACCCCAGCACCAGCCCTGTACCCCAGCACCAGCCCTGTACCCCAGAATCAGCCCTGTACCTCAGCACCAGCCTTGTACCTCAGCACCAGCCCTGTACCCCAGCACCAGCCCTGTACCTCAGCACCAGCCTTGTACCCCAGCATCAGCCCTGTACCTCAGCACCAGCCTTGTACCTCAGCACCAGCCCTGTACCCCAGCACCAGCCCTGTACCTCAGCACCAGCCTTGTACCCCAGCACCAGCCCTGTATCCCAGCACCAGCCCTGTACCCCAGCACCAGCCCTGTACCCCAGCACCAGCCCTGTACCCCAGCATCAGCCCTGTACCTCAGCACCAGCCCTGTACCCCAGCACCAGCCCTGTACCTCAGCACCAGCCTTGTACCCCAGCATCAGCCCTGTACCTCAGCACCAGCCTTGTACCTCAGCACCAGCCCTGTACCCCAGCACCAGCCTTGTACCCCAGCACCAGCCCTGTACACCAGCCTGGCACAGGTTCTAGCTTTTCACAGACCCTGAATGGCATCTAATCTACATTCTTGTACAGTTACACCTACTGATCTGTTTATGTACATTATATTAATGAAACAGAAAGATCAGGATGAGCAGATCTATAGACCTTCTATAGATAGTCCTGTAGTTCATGAGACAAAGTGAATGTAAATGGTAGAATTATACGTGAGAATATATAACATATAAGTATTATGTGTACTTGTGATGTAATCCTGAACGGGGCCGCGCTCTCTGTACTGTCTGACACCGCTGGAATCTCTAGATATTGACCATTACATGTGCCTTCATATTTACCTCCTATTTTTACAGTAAAGTGTCACAACTAAACAAATGTCCCCATTAATTACTCGCTGAGCAGCAGGAAGTGACATTTTACTCGGCGTCTCTATGTGAAATGTGAGCGTGCTATACCTGTGACTCACATTTCTATACGTGCCGGCCGTGGTTGGGGAGTCTTATCCCCGAATCCTCCTGTATATCTCACTATGGGGATGCTGCTTCTCACTGTATATATTATATATAGGGTGTTCTGGTATCTGCATCTTCTAGCTGGTCATAATGTATAACTGGTAATAACCAAGACCCATCACTCCAACTTCACTTTAAGGGTACAGTAACTGTACGTGGCCACCCCATTGGTAGCCCAATGGCCGCCACAATATTGCTGGTAAAGACTTGTAAGGTCATTGGGCCGGTGCAGATGGGCAGGACTTTGGTCGCACGCTGTTGTTGTATGGTGGTCACTATATGTGCGGTCACTCTTACCCACATCACAGTGAGGCCATTAGGATGCCCCAGGTGGACAGGATTCGGCTGTGCACATCTGACGCATGGTGTGTATGGTCACCTAAGTTCTAATTCAGATCGATGTACAGTTTGGAATAGTATAACATTTTTGAGAGTCTACCATTGGTTGTAGTTAAAGGGAGTGTCCAACTGTAGGGTTACAAGTTCTGTCCAAAAGTCACCACCTGTTTTGTTATTGGTGACTACCACTTATCTAGCCTGCTCTGTCACATGTCCCCTAAAGCTTTCCAGTGAAGCTCGGCTTGTTCAGACTGGCTGCTGTGCACAAGCACAAGGTCAGCAGGATGTCAGTACATTCAGTACACAGGGATTACAGCTCAGTAAGGACAGAAAAAGTACAAACTGCAAGTCACCAAAGACTAACCCGGTGGTGTACACAGCCTGATACGCCTGCAGAGCCGATATTATGTAGAACCAAACTCATTGGAGGGGATTTACAAACTTATCTACTCCAGTTTTTGTGTAGATGGTTACACATGTGACGCATTTTTGGTGATAACTTTTTTTTTACCCCAAAAATACACCCCATTGTTAGTTCTCTGCCCTGTTTGCCACTTTTACAAAAGCGTCGGAGACCAGAGCAGAGACAATTCAGTCCAGCAACTTACGCTAGAAAACTGATGTGGGTTTTAGCCACAATTTTAATTCTGGTGTCGATAGATTAAGTCTTAGTGAATTCCCTTCCTTGTCCTCGGTCCTGTACTATAAACTGTGCAGAATCTCCAGATTACAATTCAGAAGGGGATTTTATTTCTGTTCATTTTACATTGTGGGAATCTGAAGATTGCTAAAATTACACAACTATGATTCACTTTATCTGGATTTATCCCAAGGATTTTGTACAATTTTTTTTTTCAGGGTACGTTCACACATGGCAGATTTGATGTTCTAGTCATCTGACTGTGGCTTGCAGAATATCATGCACTTGCTACACAAACAACTCTTCTCACATGGATACAACTTTCAGGCTTAGATATTGCTGCATGAAATCTGCTGTGTGTGAATTCAACCTCAGGGCCCATTCAGGAGTTTAATGTCTGTGGTACAGACCAAGCCAAGTGTGACAGACTAGACTGCGAATAGACCTATTGCAGTGAATGGGACCCTTGGCTTTTCTGAAAAATAACAAAAAAAAAACACTCTGCTCAGTTTTCCTGGTTTAGATTAATGCATGTCAATGTGCGGTCAGAGGTTTCCTGGTCACTAAGAATTCCTGGATCTGCATGGCAGACCTCAGCACTTGTGATACATTCACCGCTGGGAATACTGGGAATACTGGTGTATATGCTCACTAAGGTTTCCACCGCCCAGCTCTGTGGTTCGGTCATCACTTCCCCTAGTGGTGACTCAAATATTCAAAAAATGCTCACGCGTAACTATCCCGGCCTGCATGGAAACCTGGAAAGAGAGCTAAACCAGGGTCATAAGAGGAGCGGCAGACATTACAAGAGGTGACATTTGTCTCGTCAATAGAAGGCTCTGTTGTATAAAACCTTCCACCCGCTGGCTGTCTCCTCACTAAGGACTAAAAGCTCACAGATTGTGATCTACACAGGAACCACAGTCCAATGGCCCTGATCGTGTATATAATAATATCCTGTGCACCGTGGCCGGAGGAATGTGATATTACTGTAAGTAATGACAAACTCAACCAACAGCACACCACGCAACCCAATGGCCTATAAATAGTGTGCAAATATGCAAAGTCATCAACCGGTAACCGTCCCACAGAACTCACACTCTAATTCTCTACTGGAGTATGCAGACCTGCAACCTTGTAGCTGCAAATAGTTGTGGCGTGTTTTCAGTAGTGGACTGGTTTGACGGGTTCTGCGGTTGGCTTTGGAGCACATGTATTTACCTACAAACATAGAATAAACATGCGCGATATGATGGATCTACGAGCAGGAACCAGAACTAGCAGCCTCTCGCAGCACAACCGCCACAACTCCACCCAAAACTCCGACTGTGTAACTATACAACTAATGCAGGGACACCCCGAGTCCTCCACACTAGCTCCGGTGAAATGATGAAGCTCCTGCGTTTACGTGTGGCTATATCCACATGGTGCAGTTAACCTGTGAGGTGCCGCTCCCCAATGAAGATGTGTTTTCTCAGCCACCTAAGCTGTATGATAGGATCCACGTCAGTCTACAATGTATCATATTTACACGGAGATGTTGCATTGAGCGCAGTAGTTAAAGTAGCTAAACGGGTAAATATTTACATGAAGTTTTAGCATTCGCTGCGGAAAGTGCCGCCCTAGAACCAGCTGCATCACCCCGTGCGTTTATTTACAAGCTGCCGCCGACTGCTTGTGTCTCTTGCCAGGCGAAGAGATGTAAGTCGCAGGTGGGGACATATTAGGAACAGGTGGCTGGCAGCTCAGACAGCTGCAGCTCCAGCCTCATTTGTTAATAGAACTATTGATGGTTTGTTCATTTCTGCACCGTCCCAACATGCAGCGGAGGAAGTGTCTGCAGCGACAACAGAAGACGCACAACGACAACAAGCAAACGCCGGGCAATTAGAAGCCCAGGAAGAGACTCCAAGGATTACAATGCAGGAGATTTTCTGCTTCCACCCTGACAGATAGGACCAGGCTGACTGATCAGGAGAGGGGCGGTGGGGGCTCCCAGGGGAATAATTAGGGAACAATCCGAAATGTTCATCTGGATTCAGAGTGACCTGAGCTCACAGCTCTGACGGATAAAAGACACGTTCTGTAAATGAGCGTCTCTCAGGATGGGGCTGATCACGTGGCCAAAACTCTGCTGCTCACTTCAAAATATGGAGAAACCTCTGAAAGTGACCACGCCTGTGAGAAGACCCCCACCACCTTATCTGGACCAGATTTACTGTGTTATCCTATACTGGCCATCCCCTAGGAGAGCACTAGTCAAGGCTGGTCATAGATTTAGGGAATCAATAATTAATACTAGTATTATTTATGTGGCGCCAACATGTGCCATGGAGTTGTACAGTGTGGTGGTAAAAGACAGGTAAGAATGTGAAATAGGACTACAGGAAGAGAGGACCCTATGTATATACTGTATATAATATTAGGGGGCGACCTCCTCATATCTATCTATAGCTGTCTGTCACATGTATATATCACTCTATGGAATATCTTTCCACCTGTTTTAATCTCATTGAGGTGACCACCATTGTGCCATGACTTCTCTGCTATACGGTGGGACCTCCTGATATTGACATAAAAGGATTATTTTTCTAATATAAAACCCCATTTTTGTTCTCCCCCGGGTCAGTGTCCAGTAATCCTCAGCCTTTCTGGGGAACCCTTCATTCCTTCCTGACTGTAGATTCATCTCTTGCTCTCTCGGCCTTCGAGGCTCTCCAGAATTCATGGCACCCTGACTGGGAAACACAACCCTAGGCAGTAGCCAAATATGCTTATAGTTACATGACTATGACTCAGGCGCTAGAAGACTTTCTATGCTATAGGGAAGAAATGATTAAAAAGTGGAATTTTGACAATATTTGTAATGAGAAGGTTCCAGTTTGCAGACGTGCAGTCGGGTATACGGGATGTACAATGTTACAGACAACACCTATATACCCAGGGCTCGTCCTGTACAGTCACAGTGACTAACAACCAACCTGTGAGCGGCTCTGCCATCCGAGATGCACAAATGTTTGTGCCAAGTGAAAGCTCCAGCCTAGCACGTCCTTGGTCTTTACCCCACTATGATAACGGAGAGGGCTGGGGGCTGTGCCATGTATTCACACTTCTCCCTGCAAAACTGCTGCTGTGAGCGGATTAAGGCTTGCAATATGGAAACATCCCAATGCTGTGGGGAGCATTAACCCCTTGTGCTGCACGGCTGCACTGCAATGCGCTGCCTGCCCTCCTCATTACCACTTTAGAAATAACAGAGACTCCCTTGGCTGAGCCTGGGAAATAGACTAATATTGTGCTGCTGGCCCCATTCCCAGCCATAAACACAAACTGCAGTATTACAAGGGTATACAATTAGCTTGGCACATGCAGCCAGGAGGTTCTCGCAGGTTTTTTTTTTAATGTCTTGCTTGTGAATCAAAGAGAGGAAGGAATTCCAGTAATTGAGTTTCTATCCCCCCCCCCCATTGATGAGAAGAGGAGAGCGCGTCCCCAAACCGATTATGTCTCAGCAAAGTCTGATCCCAGTGTCCGGTATACATGGGATTACACAGATCGACATCGAACTTCTCATAAAAATGCATTCCCACAGTTGAGACTTTGCAAAAAGCTATTCAGACGGGCTCCCAGGACAAGGTGCCCAGTGCCGGACCCCATAATACAGCTGTATCCAGTGAACACTCTATGACTTTGGATACATTTACTTATGGAAATTATACTTTTGTAGGCTAATCGGAATCCAAGTTTTGGAACCCTGGGGCAGGTGTCTAATAAAGGGGCTTTTTCTCCTAATATGAGCTCAAACTAGTCAAAGGAAACTTGTATCAGCCATAATTGTCAGGTCAACGTTATTAGCAATAATGGAATAATTCACCAAGGCCGGGGCATCTCCACTGTGCTCCCACCAAAGACGAACCAACAAGCACAACCACCTCCAACACGTCTTTGTAGACATACAACTATGTAACCCCATCCATATACAGTCATGGCCGTAAGTGGTGGCACTGCTAAAATTTTTCCAAAAATGTAAGCATTTCTCCCAGAAAATTATTGCAGTTACACACGTTTTGTTATACACATGTATATTGCCTTTGTGTGTACTGGAACAACACAAAAGAGGGGAAAAAAAAGGCAAATTGGACATAATTTCACTCTAATCTCCACAAATGGGGCACCTTTTCAAAATTGTGGGTAAATAACTTTGTTTCAAGCACATTATGTTCGTTCAAACTCCTCTATAGCAAGTAACAGGTGTGGGCAATCTAAAAAAAAGATCACACCTGAAACCAGATGTATACCTGTGAGTGCCACACTAACCATGAAGAACAGAAAGAGGAGAAGAGAACTGTCTGAGGACTTGAGAACCAAAATTGTGGAAAAATATCAACAATCTCAAGGTTACAAGTCCATCTCCAGAGATCTTGATGTTCCTTTGTCCATGGTGAGCAACATAGTCAAGAGATTTACACCCCATGGCCCTGTAGCTAATCTCCCTGGACATGGACGCAAGAGAAAAATGGATGAAAGTTTGTAACGCAAGATAGTCCGGATGGTGGATAAGCAGCCCCATCAAGTTCCAATGAAATTCAAGCTGTCCTGCAGGCTCAGGGGGCATCATTGTCAGCGCAAACTATTCGTCAGGAGACCCAGGAGGACCCCACTGTGGAGTCATAAAAGAGCTGGACTGCAGTCTTATGGACAGATGAGACCAAGATAGAGCTTTTTGGAGTTTTGCATGAAATTATATAATTTGTCTTTTTTTTTCAGTTTTTTTTTTTTTTAATTGGTCCACTACACACAAAGAAAATAAACAAGCGTATAACATAACATGAGTAATTGCAATAATTTACTGTGAGAAATTCTTCATTTTCTGGAAAAATTTCAGGGGTGCCAACACTTATGGCCATGACTGTAGTACCCAGTCGGAGGCCGTATTCTGAATACAGGTGCATTACAATCATTTGGGATTACAGGATCATAAGAACATATTAGATACAAGTTATAACTAGAGACCAACCTGGTGGATGAAAGCAGCGTTCAGTGACTCAAGGCACATGGGGTTTTATATAGAAATATCCACTTGCAATTCCCGTCCAAGCTGTGTAAGCAAAGAGCGAGCCGTTTCCAAGCGGCAGAGAAGAGGGATCCAGCACCTGCTCCGGGGGGTGAATCCCTTCGCTTTGCCTTTGTTTTATTCCAAACACGGGAAAGAATAAAGCCCAACAAAAGGTCCTGTGATAACGCTCACCGATCTCCGAGCCGAGAGGGAAAAAAGGGAAAAAGGGAAGACGGAGAAGGTTTTTCCTTAGTTATATCCCAACCGTGTTTAATCCATGAGCCGCTGTGAAGGAGTCGGCGTCTCCCAGCTTGTCCCCCAGTGTGTGATGAGCCGGCTCTCGCTGAGGCTGGGGAGCAGGATTTACCTGTAACAACTCCCAGACTATTGCTTTTTCCAACAAGGTTCTGCTGCAACAACAAGAAGCCGGGCTCTGCTCAGTGTGACCACCTCACCCGCCCTACGAGCAGGGGTTTGGCTTCACTGGAGATCCACGCCTTTCTCATTCACCCAGGCTTTTGTTTGACTTTGGAAAAAAAAAAATGTTAACTATTTCACCCAGAGTAGAGATTAGGATTTGCTTGACTTGCGCTGAATACAAGACCTGATCCTGGAGTAGAAATCAACGTAGAAAAAAAAAAGACTTTCTTAAAAGAGAATTTCTGAAAGTGAAGATAAAATCTTGAGTCTGCAATATTAGAGGTTTTAGTTCAATCCTAAAAGAAATTTCCTGACATTATTTTAGAATTTGAGGTTTTATCGTATTTTGGGTATTATTTTGTGCCTGTGGCTCACAAGTCTCAGTATTGGCTTACTCTGTATCGGTCTTATTTTCACAGCAGTTCTTTGATTTTTTTAGTTAATGTATCAAATGTCTCACTTTAGATTGTCACGTGTTACATTTTATATTACACAAGTTTCGGTGCTGTTGGTTTTAGCGGCCATACACATTACACTGATGATTTTCGTACATAAACCAGCAATCGCCTATTCCATCTAGCTGACCGGCACTAAACTTAGAAGCTACCAAAATCATGTTGAATTTTTTTGTCCGTCTGTCGGCTGTAATAATTTGTGTATGGGCTAGACTGACAGTCCTGAGGGCAAGTCTTTGGGCTGTCGCTTGTTCCTCGTGGGCTGTCACACGTTGCTTGTGTCTATATTTTATGTTTGTGCTCACTATACACTCACTTATACTTGCACTGATCACTATCACACACCCACACACTTTATATTGTTTCCTGTTTTCATCACATCTTTAGAAATGACCAACTTTCATCTGGTTTTTTCCAAGAGTTTGGGGGACATTTCTGTGTGTTTGGTAGAGTCGGCCGTACCAATGATCGACAAATATTTGTTCCCAGTGACCGATGGCAGTCTGAAATGGACGGTTACACCAGCAGTCGGGGATCTACAGATGTGACTTTTTGGCAACTTTTTCAACAGTTTCATCAATATCACTATTAAGT
Organism: Leptodactylus fallax; assembly: GCA_947044405.1. Lineage (NCBI taxonomy): Eukaryota > Metazoa > Chordata > Amphibia > Anura > Leptodactylidae > Leptodactylus > Leptodactylus fallax. Next base: position 269,417 of record CAMRHE010000574.1, read on the forward strand.
AGATTTGCCCATAATCACACCCACTTGGCTAACATGGCTCTGGCCAGGTCTACATAGTGACTTTTTGGTGTCGTCCTACCTGCATCTCAGCTAATAAAAGTGAATGTGGTGGCACCGCCACCCCCACGAGCTATACCAACCGCGACAAGACCGATTTGGATTTCTACCGACTGTCTTGTGTTGGTCATGGCAACTTTCTGGCCATAATACAAGTACATTCACTTTCGATAGTTGCAGCCAAGTTGTCCATTTTGCCACTGATGCCTAATGAATCTCGTGCACACAGTGACACCATTATTTTGCTGAGAATGCACAAAGTATGGCGGCCACAGCTTGATACATCCCGGCCTAGGTACTATGAATGACAGGAGTTTTTAATGACTATTATTACTTGCTGTTCACACTCATCACATACCCTCAGATTATTTCAGCGTTCGTCACATTATATCTGGATATTTGGAATATCTTTCCATCAGATATGAGAAATATCCCGCGTCTTGCAGATTACTCAGGTGTCGTCATATTACAAGGACATTTCTTGCTTCCACGATGGATGAGGGAACGCGTGACCCAGATACTAAACCCTATAATTAATCTGTTAACTACATGAAATGACACAGGTTGTATACAGGATCATTACTGCAATGTATTATGGGAAATGGCGAGTGCTGTTACTGCACTCGGGTGGCGACAGGTTGGTGTTTTTTTTTTTCTTTTGGGGGGTGCATAATAAAAGTTTGGTCTCTTGCAGCCTCCTTGTGTCATCTCCGCTCCTCCATGTTTGTGCGGCTGATGTATTACACTACATCTCATTTCTCTATAAATAATCTGATGTTATAATTAGATAAGTATTGTGGGTGATTCATGGTGATCATATATTACATGATATCCATAGATCACCTCACACTCCATTATAACACTTCTATAATGCCTGCCTGTATATTACTCACAGCGTTTAGCACTTCCTCAGGTGTTCGGTAGACCCGGCACATAACATTTAAGGGGCCCTGGTACTGATCTTATATTGTGTATAGGGAGCCTGCATGAGAAAGGGTGTATGTTCCCATGATGGCGGCTCTTATCTCGCTGGGACTATATTTTTTGCATATGTGTTTACAGCATTCTCCAGGCGACTTCTTCAAGCTTGTCCATTCAGAGATTAGCAGTGTTGGTGTACAAAGGGAGCGGAGATAAAACCCCCCACAGCTCGCTCACTAAATGGAAGCTTTCTCTCTGGGAGAGATTGATTGTCTGACAGCAGAGACAAAGGGGAGAGAATGCCTTTTCAGGTCTCTGTAGGGTTAAAAATGTGACTCTTGCAAATAAGAACAACAGTGCAAGCCCTGGGTGACTGGAGGCTGCTGGGTGACTACGTGCAAGGTAGATGGGTAGAATCTGTCATCTGGAGGAAGGTGGTGAGCAGTGTATGGAGGGTAACTGGTGTATGCAGAGACATAGTGACTGGGGTATGTAGGGTCACTGGTGTATGCAGAGACATAGTGACTGGGGTATGTATTGTAACTGGTGTATGCAGAGACATAGGGACTGGGGTATGTAGGGTAACTGGTGTATGCAGAGCCATAGGGACTGGGGTATGTATTGTAACTGGTGTATGCAGAGACATAGGGACTGGGGTATGTAGGGTAACTGGTGTATGCAGAGACATAGTGACTGGGGTATGTAGGGTAACTGATGTATGCAGAGACATAGTGACTGGGGTATGTAGGGTAACTGGTGTATGCAGAGACATAGTGACTGGGGTATGTAGGGTAACTGATGTATGCAGAGACATAGGGACTGGGGTATGTAGGGTAACTGATGTATGCAGAGACATAGGGACTGGGGTATGTAGGGTAACTGGTGTATGCAGAGACATAGGGACTGGGGTATGTAGTGTAACTGGTGTATGCAGAGACATAGGGACTGGGGTATGTAGGGTAACTGGTGTATGCAGAGACATAGGGACTGGGGTATGTAGGGTAACTGGTGTATGCAGAGACATAGGGACTGGGGTATGTATTGTAACTGGTGTATGCAGAGACATAGGGACTGGGGTATGTAGGGTCACTGGTGTATGCAGAGACATAGTGACTGGGGTATGTAGGGTAACTGGTGTATGCAGAGACATAGGGACTGGGGTATGTAGGGTAACTGGTGTATGCAGAGACATAGTGACTGGGGTATGTAGGGTAACTGGTGTATGCAGAGACATAGGGACTGGGGTATGTAGGGTAACTGGTGTATGCAGAGACATAGGGACTGGGGTATGTAGGGTAACTGGTGTATGCAGAGACATAGTGACTGGGGTATGTAGGGTAACTGAGTATGCAGAGCCATAGGGACTGGGGTATGTAGGGTAACTGGTGTATGCAGAGCCATAGGGACTGGGGAATGTAGGGTAACTGGTGTATGCAGAGACATAGTGACTGGGGTATGTAGGGTAACTGATGTATGCAGAGACATAGGGACTGGGGTATGTAGGGTAACTGGTGTATGCAGAGACATAGGGACTGGGGTATGTAGGGTAACTGGTGTATGCAGAGACATAGGGACTGGGGTATGTATTGTAACTGGTGTATGCAGAGACATAGGGACTGGGGTATGTAGGGTAACTGGTGTATGCAGAGACATAGGGACTGGGGTATGTATTGTAACTGGTGTATGCAGAGACATAGGGACTGGGGTATGTAGGGTAACTGATGTATGCAGAGACATAGTGACTGGGGTATGTAGGGTAACTGGTGTATGCAGAGACATAGGGACTGGGGTATGGAGGGTAACTGATGTATGCAGAGACATAGTGACTGGGGTATGTAGGGTAACTGGTGTATGCAGAGACATAGGGACTGGGGTATGTAGGGTAACTGGTGTATGCAGAGACATAGGGACTGGGGTATGTAGGGTAACTGGAGTATGCAGAGCCATAGGGACTGGGGTATGTAGGGTAACTGGTGTATGCAGAGACATAGGGACTGGGGTATGGTGGGTAACTGATGTATGCAGAGACATAGGGACTGGGGTATGTAGGGTAACTGGTGTATGCAGAGACATAGTGACTGGGGTATGTAGGGTAACTGTGTATGCAGAGCCATAGGGACTGGGGTATGTAGGGTAACTGGTGTATGCAGAGACATAGGGACTGGGGTATGTAGGGTAACTGGTGTATGCAGAGACATAGGGACTGGGGTATGTAGGGTAACTGAGTATTCAGAGCCATAGGGACTGGGGTATGTAGGGTAACTGATGTATGCAGAGACATAGGGACTGGGGTATGTAGGGTAACTGAGTATGCAGAGCCATAGGGACTGGGGTATGTAGGGTAACTGGTGTATGCAGAGACATAGGGACTGGGGTATGGAGGGTAACTGATGTATGCAGAGACATAGGGACTGGGGTATGTAGGGTAACTGGTGTATGCAGAGACATAGTGACTGGGGTATGTAGGGTAACTGAGTATGCAGAGCCATAGGGACTGGGGTATGTAGGGTAACTGGTGTATGCAGAGACATAGGGACTGGGGTATGTAGGGTAACTGGTGTATGCAGAGACATAGGGACTGGGGTATGTAGGGTAACTGGAGTATGCAGAGCCATAGGGACTGGGGTATGTAGGGTAACTGATGTATGCAGAGACATAGTGACTGGGGTATGTAGGGTAACTGATGTATGCAGAGCCATAGGGACTGGGGTATGTAGGGTAACTGGAGTACACAGAGCCATAGGGACTGGGATATGTAGGGTAACTGGTGTATGCAGAGACATAGGGACTGGGGTATGTAGGGTAACTGGAGTACACAGAGCCATAGGGACTGGGATATGTAGGGTAGCTGAAGTATGCAGAGCCATAGGGACTGGGGTATGTTGGGTAACTGGTGTATGCAGAGACATAGGGACTGGGGTATGTAGGGTAACTGGTGTATGCAGAGACATAGGGACTGGGGTATGTAGGGTAACTGGTGTATGCAGAGACATAGGGACTGGGGTATGTATTGTAACTGGTGTATGCAGAGACATAGGGACTGGGGTATGTAGGGTAACTGGTGTATGCAGAGCCATAGGGACTGGGGTATGTAGGGTAACTGGTGTATGCAGAGACATAGGGACTGGGGTATGTAGGGTAACTGGTGTATGCAGAGCCATAGGGACTGGGGTATGTAGGGTAACTGATGTATGCAGAGACATAGGGACTGGGGTATGTAGGGTAACTGGTGTATGCAGAGACATAGGGACTGGGGTATGTAGGGTAACTGGTGTATGCAGAGACATAGGGACTGGGGTATGTAGGGTAACTGGTGTATGCAGAGACATAGTGACTGGGGTATGTAGGGTAACTGGTGTATGCAGAGACATAGGGACTGGGGTATGTAGGGTAACTGATGTATGCAGAGACATAGTGACTGGGGTATGTAGGGTAACTGGTGTATGCAGAGACATAGTGACTGGGGTATGTAGGGTAAGTGGTGTATGCAGAGCCATAGTGACTGGGGTATGTTGGGTAACTGGTGTATGCAGAGACATAGTGACTGGGGTATGTAGGGTAACTGGTGTATGCAGAGACATAGGGACTGGGGTATGTAGGGTAACTGGTGTATGCAGAGCCATAGGGACTGGGGTATGGAGGGTAACTGGTGTATGCAGAGACATAGGGACTGGGATATGTAGGGTAACTGGTGTATGCAGAGACATAGTGACTGGGGTATGTAGGGTAACTGGTGTATGCAGAGCCATAGGGACTGGGGTATGTAGGGTAACTGGTGTATGCAGAGCCATAGGGACTGGGGTATGTAGGGTAACTGGAGTATGCAGAGCCATAGGGACTGGGGTATGTAGGGTAACTGATGTATGCAGAGACATAGGGACTGGGGTATGTAGGGTAACTGGTGTATGCAGAGACATAGGGACTGGGGTATGTAGGGTAACTGGTGTATGCAGAGACATAGGGACTGGGGTATGTAGGGTAACTGGTGTATGCAGAGCCATAGGGACTGGGGTATGTAGGGTAACTGGTGTATGCAGAGCCATAGGGACTGGGGTATGTAGGGTAATTTATGTATGCAGAGACATAGTGACTGGGGTATGTAGGGTAACTGAGTATGCAGAGCCATAGGGACTGGGGTATGTAGGGTAACTGGTGTACGCAGAGCCATAGTGACTGGGGTATGTAGGGTAACTGGTGTATGCAGAGACATAGGGACTGGGGTATGTAGGGTAACTGGTGTATGCAGAGCCATAGGGACTGGGGTATGTAGGGTAACTGGTGTATGCAGAGACATAGGGACTGGGGTATGTAGGGTAACTGGTGTACGCAGAGCCATAGGGACTGGGGTATGTAGGGTAACTGGTGTACGCAGAGCCATAGTGACTGGGGTATGTAGGGTAACTGGTGTACGCAGAGCCATAGTGACTGGGGTATGTAGGGTAACTGGTGTACGCAGAGCCATAGTGACTGGGGTATGTAGGGTAACTGGTGTATGCAGAGCCATAGGGACTGGGGTATGTTGGGTAACTGCAGTACACAGAGCCATAGGGACAGGGGTATGGAGGGTAACTGGAGGATAGAGAGCCATACTGAGGATTTATATGGAGAGGTTGAGGTATGTAGGGTAACTAAAGTATAAAAGGGTTGTTGAGGATTCTGGGTTGAAGATTTATATAGTCTTATGTACTGTGATACCGAGGTCATTGAGAATTTGGGTGGGCAGTGTATGTGGTTTGACAGGAGCAAAGCATTCCCAAGACTATATTCACACACAGTGCTGCACGTTACAAGTATGAGGACAGTGTGTGTACCTGTTGTATATATGGCATGGGCCCCCTAGGATACACATAGCACAGGGCATACCTGGGGTAATTGCCACAAGTATGAAGGATCAATTCCCCTTCCCAAAGCTGCAAAGAAAGTGAGACTCCCCGAACCAGTCCCTGATAAGAAACCAGTTGGCGGGAAGCAACTCTTTCCTGCAGCAACATATGATCTCCTGCGGCCCTGGGCCGGGTCTGACCACTTACTACACAATGAGTCAGACCTGTCAGGACAGGATGTCAGGGGGACCAGGACTTCTCATTTCAAAGACCCAAATTTATTGCCGATCATCTGCTCTGAAAAGACAGGGTGTTAACTCCTCATTGTCCTGATGAGGGTGAGATAAGGGGCAGTAATAGCTTCAAAGGGGTATCGCCAAATACCAGCCCCATGGACGCTCTAGGGATAGATGTTGTCATCACTAGTCAGGGCTGGCTTCTGTGGGACACGAGAACTTGTAGTGCAGGGTGTCACAGGCCAAGCCAAGACCATATATATTCATCTAGATCTAAGCCATTAGGATATTGGTGGTGACTCCGGAATGAATGGTCTATGCAGACTGGACACTGAACATCACTGAATAACATTAGCCATCCAGGAATCCGCTAAAGCTGGGTGAGGCCCCTGATGGAGCTGAAATATCATAAAGAAATTGTGAAACAGAAGAGTTTTTATGTGATTCAGTTTTCTGCTATTTTGTCAGAAAAGGGCAACAATGAGAATTTATTTATTTCACGCTAAATATTGTTCTCTGAAATCCAGACCAGATGACAATCGTGAATGTAATGAATGAGAACAGCTTGAAAAATGATCTCTCCAGTGATGTGCGGACAGGAAGTAATGGCTGGGGGCCACAAGCACAGGTGCTACAGCAAATACCCACACTATGTAAGAGCAGCGTGAGAAACTGCAGCCTATAAACCAGATATCACACCGTGCCCCAGGGACAATGGGGCCCCTCAGAGAGCAAGCCCAAAGAGGAGAGCCCCACCAAAGACATGACATGGAACAGAAAGAGACTGGAGCAGAGACCGCTGAGTGCAGGAGAAGATGCCACAGGGGCCCCGTATACAAATATACAAGATGTCCCAGGTTATCATAGGCCGGGGACATGACATCACAGGGACCCTGTATACAAATATACAAGATGTCCCAGGTTATCATAGGCCGGGGACATGACATCACAGGGACCCTAAAAAGCCCAGGTATCATAGGCCGGGGGACAAGACAACACAGGCCCCGTATACAAATATACAAGATGTCCCAGGTTATCATAGGCCCCCCGACAAACCCCAAAGCCCAGGATCAAGGCCGGGGACATACATCACAGGGGCCCCGTATACAAATATACAAGATGTCCCAGGTTATCATAGGCCGGGGACATGACATCACAGGGGCCCTGTATACAAATATACAAGATGTCCCAGGTTATCATAGGCCGGGGACATGACATCACAGGGGCCCCGTATACAAAACACCCGGACAGCCGGGCCACACACCCCTCCACAAATATACAAGATGTCCCAGGTTATCATAGGCCGGGGGACATGACATCACAGGGGCCCCGTATACAAACCTACAAGATGTCCCAGGTTATCATAGGCCGGGGGACATGACATCACAGGGGCCCTGTATACAAATATACAAGATGTCCCAGGTTATCATAGGCCGGGGGACATGACATCACAGGGACCCTGTATACAAACCTCCAAGATGTCCCAGGTTATCATAGGCCGGGGACATGACATCACAGGGGCCCCCTATACAAAAAAACAAAAGTCCCCCGGCTCACACCCGCCGGGGAACACCCCAGGGGCCCCCCAACCAAAATACAAGAGTCCCGGGTTATCATAGGCCGGGGGAAACACCCGGCCCCCCAAACCCACCCCCCCACCCCCGACATGACATCACAGGGGCCCCGTATACAAATATACAAGATGTCCCAGGTTATCATAGGCCGGGGGACATAACATCACAGGGACCCTTTAGCAAAAGTCCCAGGAAAGGAGCCTCAGAAAGAATAAAATGACATTTCCTATGCCGCGGCCGGGGACACATACACTACTCCCTATAGCTACCAGTGTGAAGGCTGCCCCCCAGCAAGAACCAAACTCTATACTGAGACTATCGATTTCAGACAAGAGAAGCATAAGAAACCGGCGTCCGCTCTCCGCACAACACTATCCCCATGACTAATATCACACAGGACTCTGACTCCCCTCTTCCCCACTCCTTACAGCGCAGAGTATTTGCAGCAGTCCCCTCCCCCTCCTGTACTACACATGAAGCTGCCTCTCTCACCAGCCCACAGATCAGCAGGGGCAAGTGGGGACATGATCTTTCCTCCTTCTCCTCTGCCACCACTAGGGGGAGCTCACCTCACATGTACTAACTACAAGCAGCTGTATAAATCCCTATGCTGTGATCTCCCCCTAGTGGTGGCTGCAGGGAGACAAAATGTTATTATGGAGCTTACAACATGAGGCACGCTGGGATTACAAGCTCTGCTGTCAGTACACTGTTACAAGAAGGATCCTCTTCCCCCATGGGCTGCACTGCCATTATGGTAGGTAAGCCATAAGGCCCTATTACACAGACTGATTATCAGCCCAATTATTGGAAATGGCAGTTCCTGGGGCCGATCATTAGTGTTCCCCGATGCAAATGAGCGCAAATGATCATTATATGGTTGATGGGCGCTCACATGGCATCTCCTCCATGTAATAAGGCCTGTAGACTCCGCTCTAACAATTATATATCATTTCACAAGACCCAAATTCATTACCAAATAATGCAATGTGAGTCACCCAGCTTTCCTCAGAACAGGATAGCTAGAATATTCTGACTCAGGGATGGTTTTGATCTGTTCACACTTGTACAATCTCAGACACAAAGTAATGGAGCAGGAACGACGCACTGACCTCAGTCACAGGGCAGGATACAAGGAAACCCAATGGCCTGAAGTTCCTCCGCACTTTCTCTGGGGTTATGTGATCTCCTCCGATCATCAGATGAAAGTTCTTGCTGAAAAATCCATCGTTTTAACACGGCGCGGTGTCCTTGATTCCCTATTGGAAGAGATAAAAGAAACTGGTCATAAGTCCGAGTAATGCGCTGTATGTGAACTTCCATGTTATGGAGACGACAGCCTGACCTTCTACTGAACCAGATCATCACAGAACAGGTCCGGGGCTTACATATATAATACTGGAGATTTATCCTATGGCACAGTCTAATAGAGGGTTAGATCTGATATAGCAGCTCATCCCTCTTCAGGTGAGTGGGATATAACTGCAATACCAGCCACAGCCTGTGAGTGAAGTGTGGCGCTGTTTCTGAAAAATAATAAGCAAACCATTTTGTGGCAGACTTGTTGCAGATGTTTCTGTGACTGATTATTAGCCCCATTCATGGGTATGAGGTTGTTTCTGTAGCACGTGCATGGCTTTCTGCAAACCTCATTCAGATGAACGTGGGGCAGTCGCAGAAATCTCTGGAACAAATTTGCCACATGTGAACTCACCCTGATGAACATCAGAAAAGTAATTCACTTAATCCCACTGTTTATTCTTGGCTTTTTATGACCTCCTGGTAATCTAGAACATTTGCGGCATTATTGCTTAGAATTATATAATGAAAGATTGTGCAACATTGTAACAGACTTTTCACTTCCTCTGCGAGATCGCCACTTGCTGTAAGTGAATGGAAACATTATTATTTACATGTGTAGTCCATAACCGTGTAGAGACTAGAGCGCCTGGCACAGGCTGCAGACAGACGTGTAGTAAGTGTGATGTGCAGACGTGTAAGCACTTGTGGCTGGTGATGTGTAGAGGAATGTGCCAGCACAATCATCCAGCGGCCACATTCGCAGGGCCCTGGTGTACTCTGCATCCAGTCATCTCCTCTGGGAGAGCTGACACTTATAATTAACACAGAAATGTTGCTCAACAGGATCGCGTTTCCAGTTGTCTGCGACTAGACCGGCTTGTGTCTGGCTCCTGTGTGATGTCATTGCCAGGTGTGCAGGATAATAGCACCTGGGGAGCAGCCAAATGCCCCCCCAATCTAAGCTCCAGCAGACTGTTTGCCCCCATACACACCATACGTAATAAAATATTCATCAATGTTATTATATCCAGTGTCTAATGTCACACAATGATCCCTGCCGGCGGTCACTGCTTATCACACGCACTATAATCCAAGACTTTTCTTCTGAGATTCCCCATCTGAGCCAATGCAAATATTCAATCCTAAAGGGAAACTCCAATAAAAGCTGGGAGTTCCCCCCTGTCATTATACCGAAGGGATTTTTCTTACAATTATTGGCTATATTTCAGCTTCACCCACTAAGCGTTGGCTCAAAGTACAGATGTAGCAGCGAAACCTGAACTTCTGCATTTGGTTAAACTGCTGCAGCGAGGTCTCTTATCACGGAAGACGACAAAAAAAACTATGAAAAGTTATTGGAAAAACAATCTTCAATGGCTTTTCATCATTTGTGTCATCTTCTGTGATAAGAGGTCATGCTACAGGAATACACCCAATGGCAGAAGTTCGGGTTAACTCTGCTACATCTGTGCATTCAAGTTCAGCTTTGTTACACAGGACGTGGCCTGCGGGTGACAACCTCCTATAGGGATCCATCATGTCACTAATAGCTCGGGCCCATGGACATGGCAGAACACAGTGCACAGAGCCTGTATGGCCGTGTATAGCGCAGGGGTCAGCAATCTTCGACACTCCAGATGTAGTGTGACTACAACTCCCAGAATGTTCCATTCACTTCTATAGGAATTCCAAGAACAGCAGTATAAGTATGCATGCTGGGAGTTGTGGTTTCAAAACAGCTGGAGTGCCAAATATTTGCTGACCCTTGGTATAGAGGCTGAGTGGTGCCTTAATGCGGGGCCATACACCGAATCTATGTGTAAGGATATATTCTCCTGCAGAGTCAGTAGTACAGTATACAGAGCTCTTTGGAGCATGTCACAATTGGGGGCATACGGAAATACAGTAGAGGCCCCTTTTTGGCAGTCCTATTACAGTTGTGTGCATATCCATGTGCACAGTGCTCATACGGGCTCTATTATGTGTCACCTTTGGGCATCCAACTCTATCATACTAGGGCTATACGGTCATATGTTGCACGAGAAAAAGTTGCATACAAGTCGCACTTACTGTGACGCGACTTTTTTTAGAGCTTTGATTTAGTTGTAAAAACAGAGTGAAGTTGTAGACTTGTCACATGCAATGGCGGCTCATAATTGACTTCTCCAGAAGTCTATGGTAAAAATAGCCGCATATAAGCTGCAACCTGTGAACACAATACAACAGGGGTGGATTGTCTACATCTGCTGTGTCGCAGTCGCATGATGTCACATATTAGAATGGAGACCCATAGAGATACACTGAAGTTTATGTTGCGTGACTTGTGTCAGAAATCGTCATTCTGTAATAATATGGATTCCCTGAGAGTTTGTCTAGGGCTAGTATTCTGCAGATGGGCACTGAAGCTCCAGGGAGCCTGACCTCCCTGACTGACCAGGAGAATACCTGCAGAGCTCCCAGGTCTAAAGAGACGGTTTCCTAATAAGACTGTATTAGAGAATTGTTATTTAACTAGTTCCCTGCTGTATTATCATTGGTTGCGCACAGCTTAGTCCCTATTTATATGCACTTCAATGGCCATTAATGGTGCAGAGAGGAGCAATTGGCCTCCTGCTGGGCACTTATTGAATGTGCAAAGTCCAGTATTACCCTAAAACCAGCGCTGCCCCCTGCTGCTGCCTGCCAATAGGCGTCCACTGTCACTTTCTAGTGCATTCATAAAAAATGCAAAACTGTCAAAGAGCCAATGTCATAAAAAAACATGAAAGAACATAAAAGCCAAGGATTTACTGTATGTCCTCCCAGCACTACAGGTGCCAAACATGTGCAACCCAAAACTGCTGAAAGAGGGGAAATAACACGTCACAAGCTCGCAAAATGATAATTTACCTGTTTGAGGCTCCAATAAGTGCAGGATTCATCCCGCCAGAGACGATGACACGACGCCTAATTGACTAAGAATATAAATGCACAAATTGCCTGGTTACCATGGATAAAAACACAGACGAAAATATCCCGACCCCGATTAACCATCTGTACCAGGGAGAAGGCAGATCTACAAATATCACATTGGACATAGCAGAACCTAATGAGGGAGGGAGGGGTGTGCAATACTGGAAAGAGATGAGGAGGAAGCGCATACAAGCACCATTCCTAAAATGTATAGAATGGCTGCCCCCGAGAGCGGACAGTCAGGCACCTAGCACCGCTTCACATCCTGCCCATAACAAGTGCAGGTGAGCCATGGCGAGGACACGCTGGTGCCGTGTACTAATACTCCATACTGTGCACCATAATGGATCCCAATAGAATACTGGGGTAGGATTAAGGCTTCATTCATACTTCCACTGTCACCTCCACAGACTTCATCAAAAATGCTGAACCCTATGACAGAAACCAGATAGAGACCATTAAGTCACTGGGGAGTCTGTCATCGGATGGATCCGGCACTTCCATCGCTCTTCTCCTATGAAGAAGCAGAACAACGGAAATAACAATGCAGATGTGAATAAAGCCATACACAAGACCTAAGGCCATGAAAAGATGGGGCGAGCTGTGTATCCGCCATAGAACAAAATGGACAGAATTATCTATAACTCCTGGTCTTACAATTCCTGGCAAATGGACAGGACATGCTTTTTCAGATTTGCCTGCACTCCAGGGGGCGCTGCATCTGCAAGATGGGTAGAAGTTACCTTTTACCATGGATTGCTTGGCTGGATATGTATAAATGCAATGGAAATGTCTTTGCTAGGATAGGAACTAAGTAAATCTGCTTTTCGGCACGGGGTGAATTCACTTGCAGCAAATTGAAAGTTTCTCCATTGGTATCTGGGTTATTTTGGTGGCAAGCACATGGATTTCTATAAGCAACATTCAGATGAATGGAAAGTCCCAGAATTTTTGCAGTGACTCTGTTGTGTGTGAATATACATTATGGGGCCATTTATGTGTAAGCCAGGTCAATATCCGCTCCTTGTAGTCCAACATTAAGGCTATGTTCACATATTATCGGAGCACAATCCACAATGTTATGTATAGCATATTGTATAGTATATTGTGGTGACCAACTGTATAGGAAAGTGTGTTAAGTCTGCGCCTTGCTCTATGGTAATAAGTAAGGACTATGGACCATCCCAACAACAACCGAAAGGACGATCTTGTGGATCCAGCCGTTGTATGGGGGTCAATGGCGACATTCAGCGTATACGTCAGGGGCTGCCCCAGCACATACACTGAATGTGTTCCCATTACAAGCAGCGAACCTATTCTACGACAGGTAGAGAATGTCATGAAAGCCTGGCCTTAGTCCTGAGGCATCCGCACCATGTCCTGCGGAGCGCAGGCGGCCACTGTATATGTGTAATATAATCCGTGTTTTGTGTGGTTATTTGTTAGCAGGATCTCGGGCTCAGGTTTACTCGCCCTCAGTGTGACTTCCGTATGGCTGCAGCTATAGGTGTGTGAGCAGCGAGCACGTCAGGGCTGGGCGAGGCTCAGGATAACAAAGAAAACTGCCTGTGGCCTCTGAGAGACACAACAGTTTGTATGTAATACTCTGCTGAAATCTCACGTTTGCACGCAAGGCTTCCCTCCCAGCCTGCGGCTCCATGTGTGTTCTCTCATTGTTATTGTATGGTGTGGTCTATGGCCGTGCTCAGGACTGCTCATGGCATTGCTGGGTCCAGGATCCACTGCTCTCTATAGCGTGCAGTCCTTGGACCCCAATACAACAGCTGGATATTCTATTTAACCTCCAGTAATGTCATATACACTATTGTGCAAAAGTTTTAGACAGACATGGAAAAAGTGCAGCAAAGTAAGAATGCTGTCAGAAATAAAAGGGTTAACAGTTCATTAAATGAAAAGTGAAACGTAAATCCCATCAATAGTTGGTGTGACCTTTGCCCTTTGCCTTCTAGGTACAGACAGATTTTGGCAGTGCTGGGCAGGGAGGTTGTTCCCGCCGCCATCTTGGGGGACTAAGCACAGATCTTCTGTGGATGTAGGCATGTCCAATCCTTCTGTCTCTTCATGTCATCTCAGACAGACTGGATAATGATGAGATCAGGACTATATCTGTGGGGGCCGGATCATCACTTCCAGGACTCCTCCTCCAAAGGGCAAAGGTCACACCAAATATTGATGGAATTTACATTTCTCGTTTCTTCATTCACTTCACTTTGTTAATAGATAAAATAAACTATTAACCCTTCTTACATTAGAGCATTATTTCCACACCTGCCTAATACATTGGCACAGTACTGTATATACAATGACATCATGCTGCATAGTAATCAGTATATAGTTATATAGTGAGAATGTTCCATCTGCAGAAATGACATCATAGTCAATTGGTCATGGAGCGTTATGTGCAGAATCCACTACTGGAACTGATCTTCTATTTATCAGAGGTCTCCCAACACATGGGTGCCAAGCCCCCGCCAGATCAGACACCACTGTCATAGCTGTATCCGCCTGCACTAGCGCCTGGACCCAAACTAACCTTATTTCCATAAACCAGCATAAAGGTGAGTAGACAGACCTACAAAGCAGGGGTAGCTACATGAGGGAGATGTTACATCCGTCTCTTGGTGGGAAAGAATCCTAAAGTTCCCTCTGCTATGAGAGATCTGCAGGAATATAACTGATAGGTATTAGTGGAGGGGCTAATAGAGATTTCAGCCACGTCTCCGCTACAAACAGCTTGTTAGATGTCACACTGATACTGCTATACTGAAGACTTATCCGCTCCCTTCTGTACAATACAACCATTACCGGGCACCTTGGGGCTCTGTCACCTCCTGAGTGGTCTCCACTCAAATTCTTCTCCTTAAACAGTCACTGGAAAGTTCCACTGTTGTCATAGAAACACCTTTATTCTTAACAAAAAGAAAGTAAGAAAAGGAAAAAAATATCCAAGAAGGGGATTCTGTACCGGAGCGGACCCAGGAAATCAATCGATCGATTCCACAAAGCTGAGATCCGTCTATATCCAGCCACACAAGTCACAATTACTGTGTATATAATGGATCGGTATAAGTGAACAGGTATTATACGTGCAATGTATCAACCCAAAAAATACAATATATATATATATATGTGTATATATACTGTGCATTGGAGTTCAGAGGGGGGGCAAGGCGAAGGGGGGGGGGGGCGGGGGGGGGGAAGGGGGGGGGGGGGGGCCCGCGGGGGTCCACAGCTGTGGGATTGGTATAAGTGATACGGTGTATTATACTATGCATTGTACATCCAAAATAAGTCTGTACCATGGAGTTCAGAGGGGGGGGGGGGGTAGGGGCGGGGGGGCGGGGGGGGGGGGGGGGGGGGGGGGGGCCCCCGCCGCACAGCGGGGGGGGGGGGGTATAAGTGATACAGGTATATATACTATATATGTATCATATATATATATATAGTCTGTACCATGGAGTTCAGAGGGGGGGGGGGGGCAGAGACGGCGGGGTGGGGGGGGGGGGGGGGGGGGGGGGGGCGGGCGCACACCGGGGGGGGGGGGGGGGTAGGGGTGAGGGGGTGTATTCTGCTGTGCGATCACCAAAATATAGCCACCAGGAGTTCAGAGGGGAGGCTATGCAAGATGCCGAGGTCCAGGGGGCGGCAATGGGGGGGGGGGCACCCCCCCACAAGAGGGGGGGGGGGGGGAGAAAAAGGAAAGATTATAACCCATTGTACATCCTATATATATATAGTCTGTACCATGGAGTTCAGGGGGAGGCTATGCTATAGATGCCGAGGTCCAGGGGGCAGCAATTGGGCTGAGGGCATCCTCTGTACACAGCTGTGGGATCGGAGGAAAGGGAGAAATATAAGTGATACAGAGTATTATACTGTGCATTGTATCATTATATATATATATATATATATAGTCTGTACCATGGAGTTCAGAGGGGAGGCTATGCTATAGATGCCGAGGTCCGGGGGGCAGCAATTGGGCTGAGGGCATCCTCTGTACACAGCTGTGGGGTTGGTATAAGGGGTACGGGGTATTATACTGTGGTTTGGTTCCTCCTAAAAGTCTGTACCAGGGAGTTCGAGGGGAGGGCTATAGATGCCGGGCCGGGGGGGGGGGGGGGGGGGGGCCCCCCCCAGCGGGGGGGGGTATAAGTGATACGGATGTATTATACTGTGCATTGTATCATACCTATATATATATAGTCTGTACCATGGAGTTCAGTGGGGGGGGGGTGGTAAAGAAGGGGGGGGGGGGGGGGGGGATGGGCTGAGGGCATCCTCTGACACAGCTGTGGGAGGAGTATGCTATCAGATGCCGAGGTCCGGGGGCAGCAATTGGGCTGAGGGCATCCTCTGTACACAGCTGTGGGATCGGTATAAGTGATACAGAGTATTATACTGTGCATTGTATCATTATATATATATATATATAGTCTGTACCATGGAGTTCAGAGGGGAGGCTATGCTATAGATGCCGAGGTCCGGGGGGCAGCAATTGGGCTGAGGGCATCCTCTGTACACAGCTGTGGGATCGGTATAAGTGATACAGAGTATTATACTTGCATTGTATCATCCTATATATATATAGTCTGTACCATGGAGTTCAGAGGGGAGGCGAGGCGAGAGAGGGGGGGGGGGGGGGGGGGGCAATGGGCTGAGGGCACCTCTGTACACAGCTGTGGGAGGATAAGTGATACAGAGTATTATACTGTGCATTGTATCATTATATATATATATATATAGTCTGTACCATGGAGTTCAGAGGGGAGGCTATGCTATAGGTGCCGAGGTCCGGGGGGCAGCAATTGGGCTGAGGGCATCCTCTGTACACAGCTGTGGGATTGGTATAAGTGATACAGAGTATTATACTGTGCATTGTATCATCCTATATATATATAGTCTGTACCATGGAGTTCAGAGGGGAGGCTATGCTATAGATGCCGAGGTCCGGGGGGCAGCAATTGGGCTGAGGGCATCCTCTGTACACAGCTGTGGGATCGGTATAAGTGATACAGAGTATTATACTGTGCATTGTATCATTATATATATATATATATATATATAGTCTGTCCAGGGCGGGGGGGCGGCGAGGCCGGGGGCGCGGGCGGGCCCCCGGGGCACCATGGAGTTCAGAGGGGGCCGCGGGGGGGGGGGGGGGCGAAAGAGTAAACGAACAAAATTTTTGCACCAGACAGAGGGGAGGAGCTATAGATGCCGAGGTCGGGGGGCAGCAATTGGGCTGAGGGCATCCTCTGTACACAGCTGTGGGATTGGTATAAGTGATACAGAGTATTATACTGTGCATTGTATCATACCTATATATATATAGTCTGTACCATGGAGTTCAGAGGGGAGGCTATGCTATAGATGCCGAGGTCCGGGGGGCAGCAATTGGGCTGAGGGCATCCTCTGTACACAGCTGTGGGATTGGTATAAGTGATACAGAGTATTATACTATGCATTGTATCATCCTATATATATATAGTCTGTACCATGGAGTTCAGAGGGGAGGCTATGCTATAGATGCCGAGGTCCGGGGGGCAGCAATTGGGCTGAGGGCATCCTCTGTACACAGCTGTGGGATATGTTGGCACGGTATAAACGTCAGTGAGGTAAGTGACATTGCGCTTGACTTTTACATATGCCAGTGATTGACTAGACATATATATATATATTCACAGCTGGTATCTGATGTAATGTAGGAAACAGAAGTGGAGAAGGTGTTACAAGGCTAATAGTAATAACATGGTCTGACAGAACGACACCGCAGCCGCTGTGCTAGGCACACACTTAATGGTGCCTTCTATTCAGGAAACAGCATTTAACCCTAAAATCACACGAAAAGCTGAATTACTGACTGATGAGCTTAAGGGGTACCTGAGTTTTCACGAAAAGCTGACATCTCTGCAGGGTCTTGCTGAGCAGTCTGTTCTCTGGCTGTATAACCCTTTGTACATGATGTCCTATTAGTTTTTTTTGCTGCTAATAGCCCCATTATGGCTGCAGAACATTTTCCATGTACATTAAGGGGCAGTCAGTCTGTGAATATAGGGTATATACGCTGCTGCCGTACAGAATGTTCATTCCAGTGCACAGAGCAATCAGTCTGCAGATGTGTGTGGAGGCTACTCTCTCCATTTACTGTGTGAAGACAGAACAGAACCTCCCCCTCCACTCACTGTGAAAATGTCTTAATTTTGGATGGTATTTATGGATGGATTTTCCTTAGCATCACGGAACTGCAAATTAGCTAGAAGGGAGACACCTAGTGGAAGGAACCTTAGAGAGATTTTTCAGACAGAAAACATCAATACTTTTATTAAGTGCCTTACATATTACTCCAGATTCACATACTCTATGAAATGAGACTAAGGTGTCTGAAAGGTTAGCGACCATTAAAATACAGCTTGTTCTATCTCTATCTAGTTCTCACTGTCAATTTCAGTATTAAATCGGACCCAAATGGACCCAAAGAACAGAAACCCTAACGCTGTGTGAACCTAGCGTAAGAGAATGTGGGGTGTTCGCCCAGGACGCTAACCCTCATTACAAGTGAGGAGTATAGTGGTGTGGGCGTGCAGTGCTCCTAAGTGAACGAGAACACCATGGCAGCTAATACTTGTCTCCTTAAGGGGCTCAGAAAAAACTAGCAATTGTACAGTCTAATAGCAGTTTTGGCTGTAAGATGCCATGGTTTGCAAAAATAGCAGCATTTTACTGTGATTTTGTGGTAAAAAAAGTGATTTTACTGTACTGTGCGAATGTGTCCTTAGAGACGGAGACTGAACATGGGAAAACTGCGAACAATACATCTTAAGGTAACTGTGGTGAAGAATACTGGTATCATTCTAGAACAACCATTACGGCTTATTCTGACAGGTCACTTGGTACAGTGAGTACATTTTATTACCGGTTTCTTAGTCACATTGGCTTATGGAAACGCTGAGTGACATCTAATATGGCCGACATTATACTATAGAGTGATGCTAACATTTTATAATCAGACAGACTTCAAGATCTGAACACCGGGGGAAGCTCCGACAATCCCTCTAGAATCTGTAATACTGAACATACTGGTTGTCACTAAACTAAAATGTCTGAATAGAAAGACTCAACTATATAGAGAGGGGTGGGGGAGCGCTCTTTCATCCCGCAGACGACTATTGAAGATGGCGAGCAGGACACGATGGTACATCTGATTTAATTATGGCTGCACCGTTGTTGGCCGAGAACTGTGCTGATCTGTGTAATGAAGGATTGGACCTAGTGTGAAGTCGTGTCCTCAGCTCACTCATGACACAGGCAGCCAGGTGTATGGCACAGTGTGAACATTAAATATGGAAGTTTATTGCTACTTCAAAGGCGAGGCGCTGAATAGCGGTCGTTCCCGGTCATTAGAAGGGACGCTGGGAGTTTCATGTAGTAAAGTGGCAGATGTTGATGGTTGGACATGAAGCAATGAGGAAGATCAAGGCGGAGTGACTGTGGTTATGTTATAGAGGGAGAGGAAGGATAAGCCGGGATAAAATATAAGAACAGGAGGAGACGGAATCAAATGGAAAGAGACTCACAAGTAGATACGAGGGAGGAAGGTCTGTGAATGGGGTAGTCTGGTGGACAGAGTGAACAGCAACTACAAGGAGTATCTTCATCTCTGGAGGACCCATCAGGCATATGGCCCATGTCATGCTCTATTTCTGCTGTGGTGGCGCTGTAGAGATATCAGACAGTTGTTGTTGGGTTGTCTCACAGATGACAGCTGGTCGCTGGGCTCAGCACTGGCACTCCCGCTTATCTGATTATCTAACAAAAAATGTATTTTTCAAAAAAAATATGAGATCAATAAAATGATCAATGAAGAAGATTTCCAACTACAATGAAGAAATACACCAATAAATTAAAAGACTTACTCAGCTGTTATTAGTTCTATCTGTTTCTGAGAAAGCTGGGTGACAATAGTATATTATTGCTATTTTACCAGCTTTCCTGGGCTCCTGAAAGGTCAGATCTCCTTATTCATTGGTATTGCTATGCCCATACTGAGGAAGCACTGGGCAGGTTTACTATCCCGGTGAACCTGTCACGTGATGATCTCACAGCTGCATGGCTTGTTACAGTTGCAGTACAAGTATCAGAGCTGAGTGTTGAGCCTATGTGACCAGAACATGCGCAGGACAGATATTTAACCTCTGCACATGATCTCTGTACCTTCTCATTCACTGACAGCAGCAGAGATCTTGAAAATGTTCAGAAAATGAACCATAAAGTATATGAGAAAGTATCCTACTGTACACACTTGTGTCCTGATATCAGTATATATTGGATATATTGTATAATGATTCTATTAATGACAATATCCACTACTACTAACAGTCCCCCAATACTGCAGCATCAGGACTATACAAGAATGATGGAGCGGAGTTAATACAAACGTCTCACCCGGATATAATGGGATGTGCGTCCCGCCACACTGGCACACACCAGCACCATGACACAACCATATATTCAATATGGACACAGCAGACATTGTATCACCAAGGTCAATGTATCTGTGAGCCGGAAAGGCGACATTTACAAAGACTATGAGCGGGAAACACATTGGACATGTAACAGAAGTGTTGTATTAAGATTTCTAGTAAATCTGTCCATACACACCATTTCTTTACAGGGTTTCTGAGGCTCTCACATCTTCCAGGTCTTTCTACTTCTCTCCTGATGGGAGATGTCAGGGGCAAGAAGGATTGGGTATGTTAGATTTTGCACATTCCCTGTACTTTGCGCCTGGCGATGGCTCAGACGTGCAGAGGGTGCACGGTTATGGTTTGTCTATTTATCTGCATGGCTAGCTTAGGGTTATATCCACACGGGACATATACTGTGCAGAATTTCCCTTGGGGAAGATCTGCAGCATCTCTGCCTGAAATCCATAGCAGTCACACTCCATAGTCTGTTCTTCTTTGTAGAGACATTAGGAATTTATTAAGACCAGAGTATCTCAATATTGTAAGTGCTGGCACACTGCGGGAGCCCCCGTGTGCCGGAAATCTCTATGCCAGTCCCTGACAGTTTTCTAGCATGACTTGTAGTAAATCTGTTCAGCCGAGGTGTCCCCACCCTTTGATCACCACCTTCTCTGTCCACTCATCTCAAAAGTGGCAGGAAAGTCGGAAAATGGACAAAATGGCACATTTCTGGCACAAACAGGTTGGCCAGCTTAGTAAATTCCCCCATTATGTGTATAAATGGAAGGGCAGGTCATATGAATGGGGAGAGACAGGATGAGCAGGAGTGTTGCTGGAGACAGTCAATCACTTTACACGGCTATCTCCAGCTGTCCCATAGAGATAAATGGAGCATGAAAGCGCCTGCAGTCCTGACGCTCCAGTCATGCGAGAAAAATGGGACTCCTTTCTGAGGATTGCTGGGGGTCAGCAAGTTACCTATTCTGTAGATAGGCGATAATGTGGTCCAGGCATTGCAAGAGCCAAGAAAAATGCTTAAATAACAATTCCCTAATATAAAGGTACACGTAAAATAACCAACCCTACCGCTCATGTCTCTAAAGCAGTCGATGTCTCCTCACCGCCAGACATTCCTGCAAGTACAGTAGGAAGCCATGTGGGCTCGGATCTCCACTATAGGGCACAGGACTTATTACAGACCCCTCCATTATACCAGTGAAAGTAAAGAATTATACCAAGTAATAATATAAATAAGCAGATTAGCGCTGACAGAGCCGGATAGCCACGCTAGGATTTCTAAAATCGGATTTAGCCATAAACCACCGTGAGAAGGAAGACGGGAAGGTGACAAAACTTTACTGAGGTTGGATCAGGGGACAAAGCAGAGACAGCTCTGTATAAAGGTCACACCAGGGGGACATAAAACATGAGAATGTACAATGATAAGTCATGTGATGGCCTCAAACCCAATCAGATCAATGTGAACACTCCTATAGGGTTTTATGAAATCTCCTACTAGTGGGCAGCTATGGAGGTGCCTGTGTACCCTCCACCTCACTCAGAGACGTATCAGACCAGCGCCCACCAGAGGTCTAATAGGTTATTTCTGAATCATCCCACTAGTGATTCTCTCCAAAGTCACCTCCACCTGTGTTGTGTGATATCCCAAGCTCAATGGAGGACTCTGCTTGGTCAGTAGGTGTGAGAGGTCGCACATCAGTCACAGGAGAAACACGGTTATTGCATATATATATATATATATATATATATATATATATATATACACACACAAGACATTGTCTCTGTGACTGGAATTTTGGTTGGCCATTGAAAAGGAAGACATGTACCCACTAACGTACCTCTTTTTGGGATTTCATCTCATACATTATAGATGCCATTCTTTAAAGGGTCTGGTCAACTGCAATATGCCCTTGTGGGTTCGGTATGAAAAGGGGTCAAATCTAATTTGGGGAGAGTGCGAGTGCATCAAAGAAATAATGTGTTATTATTCTGGAAGAAAAAAAATCCCAACACCTATTATCATGGCCTTTTATAAACCCGGAAAACTCCTATAACCTGTGATCCCTTCCAATAGCAGTCAGAACTTGGTCTCCTCTGCTTCTCCTGCGGTCAGCAAGTTCTGCAAGTGAAGTCATTGAGGTAGACAGTAAAGTACAAGATCTATACACTATACATCTCTTCTCCTGCACTCAGCAATGTGGAGGGAGTCAGCGCTGGCGGCTCTGTGGACGGCTATGAGTTAGAGACTCTCCTGGCACACCAGGGGTGAATTTCATGCCTTGGCAGAGCTCCCCGGGACATTTTTTACTGGGTCTGTAATCAGCACTGTGGTGTCCAACCATAAATTTCCAGCGCTGTGCCCGGTGCCAGGGAATTCAGGGCGGCGGCAAGCATCAAGATTAGTAGCACTCTGGAGGCGCCTATCTCCCTAATCTGGAGCCAAGAGTAAAGGGTGGGAAGGAGGGCACCGAGAGGGCCCCTATCCCCCAGCCAAGGCAGGTGCCCGGAAGAGGATGGGGCACAGGTGAGGAGCTCAACCTAAACATGATCCTACTATTACAATATACAAGGAATGGGGAGATGCAGAGAAGGAGGGGAGGCAGGAATATACTAATCCCTGATATAAAGCTGCAGATTAAATATGAAACAGCAGAAAAATCTTCATAATGTGGAGGCAGGTGAGAATACGGCAAGGGAAAGAGAGAGCAAAACCACAAAGGAGATCATAATAATAATAAGGATAAGGGGCTGAGAAACACTGGGGCTTTCTTAGGCTATGTTTCTGCTGTAACCCCCTCTATACTGTCCTATATGTAGTTATGGATCAGATTCTCCTCTTCTCTACATGCAGGGTATGGCAGACATCATGGCAGCTAGTCTCCAGTCACCAGCTCTCAGATAACTGAGCATCGTAGACAGAGACTAGAATGTGACGGTCATATAATGGCCGGAGACAAGTTATGTCTAATGTACAAACACTGTGCAAGTGATATCTCAGAAGTCTGATTTTTAGGTACGCTTTAAAGGGTACCCAAGTTTCACAAAAGTTGAAATATTCCCAGAGCCCTGCTGGGCAGACTGTTCACTGGCTGTATAAGGGTAAGTTCACACTACTGTTATTAATACCCACTGTTCTCTTCTGTCCCAATGTCCGTTCCCATTAACTCTAATGTAAAAAACATGTTGGAAGCTTTCTTCTATCTTCTGCCATGTGTTTTATTATTCTGACAGTAGTAAAAGTCCTACATGCAGGAGTCATAGACATGACGGAAAAAGCTTCTATCGTGTTTTTTACATTAGAGTCAATGTACTCCGTCTGCATCCGTCTCTTTATCACTATTAATGTCCTATGACGGGCAAAAGCTAGAGACAATGGTAGTGTGAACACCCCCTAAGCCTTCACACATGGTGCCCTATCAGTTTTTCTGCTGCTAATAGCCCTAATATGGCAACTACACATTTTGCTTTGTGTCTGAAGAAGGCAACGTGTACAATACAGCGCAGTCTGCCTGCCTTCCCTATCCATTACTACTACTACTGGTACTGACTCCTTTATAAGTAATTTTGCCATGAGTGACTGTACAATAGCAAACAAATAGCTACAGAGAATATAATATATGAGATACAATACAAGTTATCATGCAGCCTAAAAAGATCCCTGATAGAGAAAAAGAGAAATCTGAGCAGAGTGAGGAAAACTGCTTACTGTCTATGAATAAGACCCCATCAGCAACAACACAAGCAGCTAGTCAGAAGTAGTCTCCTTACACTCATTGTGAGCTATAAGAAGCTGCAGACTCCTCTATGAGCAGGGAAAGCTGTGTGGAAACATGCAGAGACTGGGAAGAGACCCTTCCCCCCCTCCTCCTCCTCCCATTCCTATGTTCCGTCTGGAGCCTACTGGATTCTAAAGATGGACCTTCTGTAGTAACAGCAAATTAAGAAGAAGGGAGACACCTAGTGGTGTAGAAAGGATTTTCAGGCAGAAAACAGCAACATTTTTTTTTTAAAAAGTACATTACATTTTGGTCCAGAGTCACATGTTCTATTACATGAGACTAACCTGCCTGAAAAGTTAGTGGTCATTTAACAACTAATTTCTCTAGTTTAGCAGGTCATACTGTCAAAAATAGGATATAAGATCTGGAGATTTTAATTTCATAATCATGCATTAAAAATGTAGATTATGGTAAAAGAACACGTTAAATGTTACTGCCTGCGGCAGCCCCGAAGGGCTTATTTACTAATGCGGAAATACATCTGAAATATATTAAACATTTTTTTTTTTTTTTAAGTTTCAGCTTTTTCCATTGACAATTCTAAGTTACAGGTTCTCATGTTCCGATGTTGTCTCTTCTTTACCACTTTGTACATTTAGCTGTCAGGTAAGAACATCAGTGACATCTTTTCCAGACATTATATATATACAGAAACATAACACATATATTTCTGCCCAGTACACTGCAGCCTCGCGATCTGGCCATCATGTGCTAATATAGGTTTTCAATGGGAAAAATTGCAACTAATGATAATCATTTACAGGAGGGATAGTAGGAGGATAAAACATGTATTTATTATTCTATATCAACAAATGTACACTAAATAGGAGTCAATAGAGAACAGGAACTTTATATTGTGGTTCCTGCCAATGACAGCTGATACCTGAGGCCTGATGTGTCTGGAGTTGTCCCGACTCTCCCCAATAGATGAGGCAGGGGTAAAGAAGGATCAGACATGTAGAATTTTACATGCCCATTCCTTTAGTTGTCAGGGGAAATAAGTCTAGCCATAGTGGAAGGAAGCAGCACCAAAATACTTAGACTAAGCCGGGCCTGACGTAACATAGCTGACAGCTATTCCTTTGACTCCCTCAAACAATGCAGAGCAGGCTTGGCCAAGCACACATATGGGGAGAGGGTAGTACAAGGAGAGTTACTATCTGGTGGCAGCCTATAGCCCGTGAGAAGAAGGGATTGGACATGTTCATAACCACAGCCCCATCCTTTTCATACAGAACACATGCATGCTCGGGTGCAACAGTTTCAATGATATGAAGATGTCGGCCATCCTTAGTTCCAGTTGTTCAGATGTCTGTGTTACAACCAAACATTATACAATATATACAAATGAACTTTAAAACCCCAAAACAAACACAAATGAAGATAAAAGAACCTGAAAAGTAATAACATTTACCCACCATGTATTTTCGCCTTAGTGGTTTTACTCATTTCTGATCAGATACTACCACGGCCCCACTGGAGACAATAAGACAGTGAGATAAGAAAGGAGAAGAACATGGCAGCTTCACGGTTGTGGATCTCTGAGGCAGAGAAAGATGAGTCCAACATCCGGGGAGGACACCTGGGAGCTCGGGAGTTAATTAAAGCCCGCTCAGTGCAGATGCTAATGAGTTATATAAATGGCTTTCATAAAGGAAAGATTATCAGTGATCACACAAACCAATATCTCCATCAGACAGGAGGTCAATAAGTGAAATTAGCTGAATGCGTTAGGGGAAGTCTGCGCTCCATGCCTCTAATGTATGTAATGCTTCATTCCCTGCAGAGAAATGTGGCCGTAAAAGAAAGTCCTTATTATAGGTATCAGTATGAGGTTGTATCTGCTGCACATATCAACTAGACCCTGTGCACATTGATCATAGGATAAGTGCACTGCAAAACGCCATTGTCTCTATCGATGGAAAGGCTACATTGTTAGTGATGTCACCGCTCTCTAGTATATAGATAGGCTGTATTCTCGGTGATGTCACTGCTCTCTAGTATATGGATAGGCTGTATTCTCAGTGATGTCACTGCTCTCTAGTATATGGATAGGCTGTATTCTCAGTGATGTCACCGCTCTCTAGTATATGGATAGGCTGTATTCTCAGTGATGTCACTGCTCTCTAGTATATGGATAGGCTGTATTCTCAGTGATGTCACTGCTCTCTAGTATATGGATAGGCTGTATTCTCAGTGATGTCACCGCTCTCTAGTATATGGATAGGCTGTATTCTCAGTGATGTCACTGCTGATCTCTAGTATATGGATAGGCTGTATTCTCAGTGATGTCATCGATCTCTAGTATATGGATAGGCTGTATTCTCAGTGATGTCACCACTCTCTAGTATATGGATAGGCTGTATTCTCAGTGATGTCACCACTGTCTGTAGTATATGGATAGGCTGTATTCTCAGTGATGTCACTGCTGATCTCTAGTATATGGATAGGCTGTATTCTCGGTGATGTCACCGCTCTCTAGTATATGGATAGGCTGTATTCTCAGTGATGTCATCGATCTCTAGTATATGGATAGGCTGTATTCTCAGTGATGTCACTGCTCTCTAGTATATGGATAGGCTGTATTCTCAGTGATGTCACCACTCTGTAGTATATGGATAGGCTGTATTCTCAGTGATGTCACTGCTGATCTCTAGTATATGGATAGGCTGTATTCTCAGTGATGTCACCGCTCTGTAGTATATGGATAGGCTGTATTCTCAGTGATGTCACCGCTCTCCAGTATATGGATAGGCTGTATTCTCAGTGATGTCACCGCTCTCTAGTATATGGATAGGCTGTATTCTCAGTGATGTCACCGCTCTCTAGTATATGGATAGGCTGTATTCTCAGTGATGTCACTGCTGATCTCTAGTATATGGATAGGCTGTATTCTCGGTGATGTCACCGCTCTCTAGTATATGGATAGGCTGTATTCTCAGTGATGTCATCGATCTCTAGTATATGGATAGGCTGTATTCTCAGTGATGTCACCGCTCTCTAGTATATGGATAGGCTGTATTCTCAGTGATGTCACCACTCTGTAGTATATGGATAGGCTGTATTCTCAGTGATGTCACTGCTGATCTCTAGTATATGGATAGGCTGTATTCTCAGTGATGTCACCGCTCTGTAGTATATGGATAGGCTGTATTCTCAGTGATGTCACCGCTCTCCAGTATATGGATAGGCTGTATTCTCAGTGATGTCACCGCTCTCTAGTATATGGATAGGCTGTATTCTCAGTGATGTCACCGCTCTCTAGTATATGGATAGGCTGTATTCTCAGTGATGTCACTGCTGATCTCTAGTATATGGATAGGCTGTATTCTCGGTGATGTCACCGCTCTCTAGTATATGGATAGGCTGTATTCTCAGTGATGTCACCGCTCTCTAGTATATGGATAGGCTGTATTCTCAGTGATGTCACCGCTCTCTAGTATATGGATAGGCTGTATTCTCAGTGATGTCACCACTCTGTAGTATATGGATAGGCTGTATTCTCAGTGATGTCACTGCTGATCTCTAGTATATGGATAGGCTGTATTCTCAGTGATGTCACCGCTCTGTAGTATATGGATAGGCTGTATTCTCAGTGATGTCACCGCTCTCCAGTATATGGATAGGCTGTATTCTCAGTGATGTCACCGCTCTCTAGTATATGGATAGGCTGTATTCTCAGTGATGTCACCACTCTGTAGTATATGGATAGGCTGTATTCTCAGTGATGTCACTGCTGAGCTCTAGTATATGGATAGGCTGTATTCTCAGTGATGTCACTGCTGATCTCTAGTATATGGATAGGCTGTATTCTCAGTGATGTCACCGCTCTCTAGTATATGGACAGGCTGTATTCTCAGTGATGTCACCGCTCTCTAGTATATGGATAGGCTGTATTCTCGGTGATGTCACCGCTCTCTAGTATATGGATAGGCTGTATTCTCGGTGATGTCACCGCTCTCTAGTATATGGATAGGCTGTATTCTCGGTGATGTCACCGCTCTCTAGTATATGGATAGGCTGTATTCTCGGTGATGTCACCGCTCTCTAGTATATGGATAGGCTGTATTCTCAGTGATGTCACCGCTCTCTAGTATATGGATAGGCTGTATTCTCAGTGATGTCACCCGCTCTCTAGTATATGGATAGGCTGTATTCTCAGTGATGTCACCGCTCTCTAGTATATGGATAGGCTGTATTCTCAGTGATGTCACCGCTGATCTCTAGTATATGGATAGGCTGTATTCTCAGTGATGTCACCGCTCTCTAGTATATGGATAGGCTGTATTCTCAGTGATGTCACCGCTCTCTAGTATATGGATAGGCTGTATTCTCAGTGATGTCACCACTCTGTAGTATATGGATAGGCTGTATTCTCAGTGATGTCACTGCTGATCTCTAGTATATGGATAGGCTGTATTCTCAGTGATGTCACCGCTCTGTAGTATATGGATAGGCTGTATTCTCAGTGATGTCACCCTCTCTAGTATACGGATAGGCTGTATTCTCAGTGATGTCACCGCTCTCTAGTATATGGATAGGCTGTATTCTCAGTGATGTCACCGTACGCTCTCTAGTATATGGATAGGCTGTATTCTCAGTGATGTCACCGCTCTCTAGTATATGGATAGGCTGTATTCTCAGTGATGTCACCACTCTGTAGTATATGGATAGGCTGTATTCTCAGTGATGTCACTGCTGATCTCTAGTATATGGATAGGCTGTATTCTCAGTGATGTCACTGCTGATCTCTAGTATATGGATAGGCTGTATTCTCAGTGATGTTGCTGGCTACTAGTTAGATATTTTTCAGATATTAACATGAATATTAAAACAACCTTTTTTTCCCCAACTAAATGTTTTGTGGTTTTGGGCAAATAACTTCTTAAGCTAGAAATGTTCCATATATGTGCCAAGAGCCACACTAAAGATAATAAATCCTACTGCTGAGTAAATCTCCCTACAGGAACACTTCAGTAAACAGAGAGAGGCGTTGATATTATTACCGTAGGGATCGGGGCAGGCAGCACCCCCAGTGCACATCACACACTTATACAGAATTGATTCCAGGAATCTTTGTATTATGCCTGGATACAGTAATGTAGTCTGTCAGCAAAGAGCCCTATTCTGAGCTCTTCTGCTTTCCTCCATTTATTTCTGGTTAGCGCTGCTGGCAGGCAGTATTGTGGTTTATGTGTGTTCTCTTATACTTCGCTTCTTTCTATAGCAAGGTGTTTCTTCCATTTCTGCAATAAAAGCAGGAGAAATCTTGCCAGAGAGGCGGGGGTACCCCTGTGTCTTTGAAAGGGCAGCGGTAAAGGATCCATGTACTGAACACTTGTACAGTTACTATTATCTTATGATAGCTCATTGATTCTTAAGTATTGGTTCCATTTATAAAAGAAATCATGAGAAGAATATATTGACACTTAGAAGAGTATACCGTATACCAAAGGTCCGGAGGTCCTAGCACCGATGGGGCAAGGGAACACATGCAGAATACTACAAGGCCTGCAAATCTAACACTAAGCAACAGACCTAGCAATACAAATTCTTAGACAGCATCAGGGCAGCTTTGGCATGGAAAATTGCTTGATAGGTATCTGTTTACCTGGAGGGGTACATGTTACTCTATGGTGTTGGCTGGGGGGCAGCTCTATTGCCTGCCAGGGTCTGGGATTGAATCAGATGAAGTTTTCTCCAATTTTCATCCACAGTCCAAAGGCATTGATAGGGATTCAGTGAGTGATGAGAATGTATCTAAAGTGCTCCAGAATATGCTGGTGCTATATAAGCAAGGTTGTGCATTGCTCCCTATAGTTTCATGACCAGTCTGCTTATACAGCTACAATATATGCAGTACAGGAGCTGTACACACAATGGAAGGAGATGGTTTAGTTGAGACTATTTGCAAGGTCGCTTATTATTTATGTCAGATTCATTGTTGGAAAGAGGATATAACATCTAAGACCTTACATCAAGAGGACTATGGTAAGAAGATAAGATACAGGAAAGAACAAATAGCAGTCCACGGTGCCAACACCCAGGTGAGGTCCACGAAGAAAAAGAGGCTCCTTAAATAATGCAAGGAGTGAAAAATGAGATTCTGACACTTAGGGCGCTGGTATTATGCGCCGTGTCTTCAGAGACGTCTCAATACATTTCCTGGAACTGTGCAGTATTTATTAAAGGATCACACCGCTGCCAAGAGTTTATAGTGTATTCAATAAGTGGAGAACTGCAGTATCACCAGGAGATTCACTTAATAATAAAAGGTTTTGCATTTCACTTACAGCTAATTACTCCTGTATGCCAAACATCACATCTCTGATCCACAAGCACCCTGCACCTCAACAACAGCCGCAGGCTCTGCCAAAGTATCAGGAGTACCTGCACAGCACCGGCAGAGCGTCATTACCCCGGGTACCCCGAGTGTCATTACCTTGTACCCCGAGGCGTCATTATACTGTACCCCGAGCGTCATTACCCTGTACCCCGAGTATCATTAAATTGTACCCCAAGCGTCATTACCCTGTACCCCGAGTGTCATTACCCTGAACCCCGAGTGTCATTATACTGTACCCCGAGTGTCATTATACTGTGACCCCGAGTGTCATTATATTGTACCCCAAAGCGTCATTACCCTGTACCCCGAGTGTCATTACCCTGTACCCCGAGTGTCATTACCCTGAACCCCGAGTGTCATTATACTGTACCCCGAGTGTCATTATCCTGTACCCCGAGTGTCATTATATGTGTACCCCCAAGCGTCATTACCCTGTGCCCCGAGTGTCATTACCCTGTACCCCCAGTGTCATTACCCTGAACCCCGAGTGTCATTATACTGTACCCCGAGTGTCATTATACGGTTCCCCGAGTGTCATTATATTGTACCCCAGAAGCGTCATAACCCTGTACCCCGAGTGTCATTACCCTGTACCCCGAGTGTCATTACCCTGAACCCCGAGTGTCATTATACTGTACCCCGAGTGTCAGTTATACTGTACCCCGAGTGTCATTATTATTGTACCCCCAGCGTCATTACCCTGGACCCAGAGGATGTAACATTACCCTGTACACCCAGAGTGACTACCTGGTACCCCCGCCGACATGATACCGGACCCGAGCAAATACGCAGTACCCCGAGTGTCATTACCCTGTGAGTCCCCGCGAAGAGTGTCATTACCCTGTACCCCGAGTGAATGACATTACCCTGACACCCGAGTGTCATTACCCTGTCACCCCGAGTGTCATTACCCTGACCCGCGCAGTGTCATTACCCTGTACCCCGAGTGTCATTACCCTGTACCCCGAGTGTCATTACGCAGTACACCAGGAGTGTCACTTATACTAACCGTGCACACTACAGCGTCATTACCCTGTACCCCAAGTGTCATCCTGCCCTGTACCCCGAGTGTCATTACCCTGAACCCGAGTGTCATTATACTGCACCCCGAGTGTCATTATACTGTACCCCGAGTGTCATTATACTGTACCCCAAGCGTCATTACCCTGTACCCCGAGTGTTATTACCCTGTACCCCGAGCGTCATTATACTGTACCCCGAGCGTCATTACCCTGTACCCCGAGTATCATTAAATTGTACCACAAGTGTCATTACCCTGTACCCCGAGTGTCATTACCCTGAACCCCGAGTGTCATTATACTGTACCCCGAGTGTCATTATACTGTACCCCAAGTGTCATTACCCTGAACCCCGAGTGTCATTATACTGTACCCCAAGTGTCATTACACTGTACCCCGAGTGTCATTAAACTGTACCCCAAGCGTCATTACCCTGTACCCCGAGTGTCATTACCCTGTACCCCGAGTGTCATTACCCCAAGTGTCATTATCCTGTACCCCGAGTGTCATTAAACTGTACCCCAAGTGTCATTACCCTGAACCCCGAGTGTCATTAACTACCCATGTCATTACCCTGTACCCCGAGTGTCATTAAGCTGTACCCCAAGTGTCATTACCCTGTACCCCGAGTGTCAGCCTGTCATTACCCTGTACCCCGAGTGTCATTAGCGTGTCATTATCCTGTACCCCAAGTGTCAGCCTGTCATTATCCTGTACCCCAGTGTCAGCCTGTCATTATCCTGTACCCCCAGTGTCAGCCTGTCATTATCCTGTACCCCGAGTGTCAGCCTGTCATTATCCTGTACCCCCAGGTCAGCCTGTCATTATCCTGTACCCCGAGTGTCAGCCTGTCATTATCCTGTACCCCGAGTGTCAGCCTGTCATTATCCTGTACCCCTGAGTGTCAGCCTGTCATTATCCTGTACCCCCAGTGTCAGCGTGTCATTATCCTGTACCCCCAGTGTCAGCCTGTCATTATCCTGTACCCCCAGTGTCAGCCTGTCATTATCCTGTACCCCGAGTGTCAGCCTGTCATTATCCTGTACCCCGAGTGTCAGCCTGTCATTATCCTGTACCCCTGAGTGTCAGTCTGTCATTATCCTGTACCCCCAGTGTCAGCCTGTCATTGTCCTGTACCCCGAGTGTCAGCCTGTCATTATCCTGTACCCCCAGTGTCAGCCTGTCATTATCCTGTACCCCGAGTGTCAGCCTGTCATTATCCTGTACCCCGAGTGTCAGCCTGTCATTATCCTGTACCCCCAAGTGTCAGCCTGTCATTATCCTGTACCCCCGAGTGTCAGCCTGTCATTATCCCGTACCCCCAAGTGTCAGCCTGTCATTATCCCGTACCCCCAGTGTCAGCCTGTCATTATCCCGTACCCCAAGTGTCAGCCTGTCATTATCCTGTACCCCAAGTGTCAGCCTGTCATTGTCCTGTACCCCGAGTGTCAGCCTGTCATTGTCCTGTACCCCGAGTGTCAGCCTGTCATTATCCTGTACCCCCAGTGTCAGCCTGTCATTATCCTGTACCCCTGAGTGTCAGCCTGTCATTATCCTGTACCCCCAGTGTCAGCCTGTCATTATCCTGTACCCCCAGTGTCAGCCTGTCATTATCCTGTACTCCCAGTGTCAGCCTGTCATTATCCTGTACCCCGAGTGTCAGCCTGTCATTGTCCTGTACCCCCAGTGTCAGCCTGTCATTATCCTGTACCCCCAGTGTCAGCCTGTCATTATCCTGTACCCTGAGTGTCAGCCTGTCATTATCCTGTACCCCGAGTGTCAGCCTGTCATTATCCTGTACCCCCAGTGTCAGCCTGTCATTATCCCGTACCCCCGAGTGTCAGCCTGTCATTATCCCGTACCCCCGAGTGTCAGCCTGTCATTATCCTGTACCCCAAGTGTCAGCCTGTCATTATCCTGTACCCCGAGTGTCAGCCTGTCATTATCCTGTACCCCTCAGTGTCAGCCTGTCATTATCCTGTACCTCCGAGTGTCAGCCTGTCATTACCCTGTACCCTGAGTGTCAGCCTGTCATTATCCTGTACCCCCAGTGTCAGCCTGTCATTATCCTGTACCCCCAGTGTCAGCCTGTCATTATCCTGTACCCCCAGTGTCAGCCTGTCATTATCCTGTACCCCCAGTGTCAGCCTGTCATTATCCTGTACCCCCAGTGTCAGCCTGTCATTATTCTGTACCCTGAGTGTCAGCCTGTCATTATCCTGTACCCCGAGTGTCAGCCTGTCATTACCCTGTACCCTGAGTGTCAGCCTGTCATTATCCTGTACCCTGAGTGTCAGCCTGTCATTGTCCTGTACCCCGAGTGTCAGCCTGTCATTACCCTGTACCCCCAGTGTCAGCCTGTCATTACCCTGTACCCTGAGTGTCAGCCTGTCATTATCCTGTACCCCGAGTGTCAGCCTGTCATTATTCTGTACCCTGAGTGTCAGCCTGTTATTATCCTGTACCCCGAGTGTCAGCCTGTCATTACCCTGTACCCCCAGTGTCAGCCTGTCATTATCCTGTACCCCGAGTGTCAGCCTGTCATTATCCTGTACCCCGAGTGTCAGCCTGTCATTATCCTGTACCCTGAGTGTCAGCCTGTCATTATCCTGTACCCCCAGTGTCATTGTCCTATAATCCAAGTGTCAGCATATCATTGCCTTGCACCCCATCTGTCAGTATATAACTGTAATGTACCCCAAGTCTCAGTAAGTAACAACTTTGTGGCCTCCCTATGATCCTTATATTACTGCACAAGGTATACTTTTTGCATTTTGACCTCCTTGGAGAGGATCTTCACACTGGGTAACTGGTCTTTGATGTTACAGGGATTAGTATCCAGACCTCAGCTGGGTGAATTGTAAGACAAAAGCTCCATTAGTGACACTTGTATCCTGTTTAGTCCACACAGCGCTGTGCACGGGATCTGACACCAGGGAATTCTATCATTACGGACATTGTGATTTCATCTCAGACACAGGCATTAATGAATGGTTCGCAGGTTCTGCAATGACATAATGAACCCTCAAGAAGCAGATGAGGAATTATAATCCCCAATTATGCTCCATCCCGCCCGCACCTCCCAGGATGATTTGTGTCTCTTTCTTAAGGCCACCCAGATGCTCCATTTAACCTCTTGACGTCTGTGAGCAATCTACCTGATTTCCACAACAATTGTGAAAGCATCAGATCTTTGTCACTGTAATAGGTCCACTGGGACCAGTCGCTTTAATGGACTGAGAAGATGCTTTAACACAACCCCTGCCAAAGAGGTCCGAGCCATTAATGTGATTGGGGTCGGGGTTAAGGGGCGACTCAAACAGCAGCACAAACACAATTAGACTGAAGAAATGCCCTGAATGGTCAAGGTGGGCGCTCTCTGACATCCCGGGAATTCTCAGGCTGTGGTTAGTAGTATAATGTTGTACCGTGTTAGCCATAGAAAGTAGTGGAAGAGTGAAGAGAGCTAGTATTCTCGAAAGCTTACTATCCAATATACTCAGTTAGCCTCTAAAAGGTATGGCCTGATTTCTCTGGTTACAGAGTGATATATTGCTGCAAGTTACTGCACAAGGCTCTGTCCACACCTCCGACAGGAGAGTCCACAACACGGTGGAATATACATTTGCTATATAAGATGATAAGTGCTGTTATTTCACATTATACAGAAGTATAAATAGAGCCTGAGACGGATTGGGGAATATTCTGTCTCCAGGTCTCATCAACAAATAAAGGCTTTTATTCCTTGTTTCTCAGTTTTCTGTGTTCACACGTGTGCTGGAGACTCCATCACTGATTCAATCCAAAATAGCGGACGTAATCGCACAACGTTCTGCGCTATTCTATCTGGTAGAATGATGGACACCATGACAGAAGCCTCACGACCCCTATTATAGTCAATGGCATCCGCTGATCGCTGTTGCTGAGTATAATGCGACGGATCCGGCACGTAGGTCATTTCTGTAGTTATGGTAGAGACATGTGAGCAGCGTCTGAAGATCTCGCTTTCATTATTACAATTTTGGAACATGGAAGGAGATTTATATTTTTTAAACATTCATAAACTTTCTAATATATTTTATGCATCCTCATAGGACTGTAGATCTCTGCTTGCTGTCAGGGAATGGAAATATATCCCCACTTCATTCAGAAAACTTACAATGTTCTGCTCACAGACATCCACTGCTTATTAGGACTTATTCACATCTTTGTGTGACTCTTGTACCGTCTGATGAAATCAGAAAAACATCTTATCAAATCTACATATTTTGCATAACTGAAAAGTCAATAGGCCTGAGCCGTCTACCAGAGAACTCTCTTTCAATGAGCCATGTGCCTGTCTGAGCAGCTCTGTGTGCAGGACATGAACAGCATACATTTTCAATAAATTTTCTAAGGTCACATTTACTAAGATCCTTGTCTCATAATTCCTAAAGATATCTGTGTCTTCCTAGACACCTTAGAAAAGTGGTTTTGTCAAGTCCTAAAATTCAGCAGTATTATGATAGAGTATAATACGGGCTCGCAACATGATAAGTAATGTAATGTATGTACACAGTGACTGTACCAGCAGAATAGTGAGTGCAGCTCTGGAGTATAATACAGGATGTAACTCAGGATCAGTACAGGATAAGTAATGTAATGTATGTACACAGTGACTGTACCAGCAGAATAGTGAGTGCAGCTTTGGAGTATAATACAGGATAAGTAATGTAATGTATGTACACAGTGACTGTACCAGCAGAATAGTGAGCGCAGCTCTGGAGTATAATACAGGATGTAACTCAGGATCAGTACAGGATAAGTAATGTAATGTATGTACACAGTGACTGCACCAGCAGAATAGTGAGCGCAGCTCTGGAGTATAATACAGGATAAGTAATGTAATGTATGTACACAGTGACTGTACCAGCAGAATAGTGAGTGCAGCTCTGGAGTATAATACAGGATGTAACTCAGGATCAGTACAGGATAAGTAATGTAATGTATGTACTTCCAAAACAGCTTGGACTGTCCACCAGGCAGGATATAGTGACCCCTGTGGCCACAGCTCTGGAGTATAATACAGGATGTAACTCAGGATCAGTACAGGATAAGTAATGTAATGTATGTACACAGTGACTGCACCAGCAGAATTGTGAGTGCAGCGCTGGAGTATAATACAGGATAAGTAATGTAATGTATGTACACAGTGACTGTACCAGCAGAATAGTGAGTGCAAACCAAAAAAAAAAAAAAAGCTCTGGAGTATAATACAGGATGTAACTCAGGATCAGTACAGGATAAGTAATGTAATGTATGTACACAGTGACTGCACCAGCAGAATAGTGAGCGCAGCTCTGGAGCCGGGGAGAAATATAATACAGGATAAGTAATGTAATGTATGTACACAGTGACCCTGTACCATCCACTTTTCGGAGCAGAATAGGTGAGCGCAGCTCTGGAGTATAATACAGGATGTAACTCAGGATCAGTACAGGATAGTAATGTAATGTTGAAAGGCTACTTTCCAAAATGGACAGCTAATGGGACAGTCCCACCAGGCATGGATATAGGATCCCCTGTGGCCACAACCTCTCCAACACAAATCAGAACAATTGGCAATTCATCAAGTGATCCGGACAGAAGTTAGGTACCAACTAAAGATCAATTTCCTAAACATTTCCCAATGGGGGGGGGGGGGGGGGGGGGGGGGGGGGGGGAGAGGGAACGGGTACAGTACTATGCTCCTTTTGGCCATGACTTTATGCTCCTTGATACTTTTTTAGTCCAGGATAGTGCCAAAAACCACTGTTGAATAGTGTTCGTACTTTTCCAACAAATCAGTCATGCTCCGCTCCTCCTGCCGTATAATGAACTTCTTACAAAATGGACATCGTTTTCACTGTAACAGTTTCCCTGTAATTCTAAGTATAATATATAAAATGTGGTTCAAAAGCGTTTTAACAGGCTATTCCCATCTCAAAACTTTCACCATATGCCGTATGCCTGCGCGGTTGCAGATGTGCATCTCTATTCATTCTTTCGAGCATCCTTTAAAGATATATTTACATTGTGATCTGTCAACCACTTAAGGCAGCCATTACTGTGCTTATGGTAAGTGTCACCCAGCTTTCACAGAGTTCAGTTACAGTCTCCTACAGCTCTGCCCTTCACAGGTTCTATGTTCCAATTTTTGTAATTTTTCCTGCATTCATTTCATGAACCAGAAAGATAAAAATTAACAATGCTATCGTTCTCCCCCAGAAATGGTAAGGGTGCCGCATAGAAAATCTAGGAAGATAAAAACACGAGAATATAAATTGTAATATAACTAATGTGTTGCATCTGTAACTGCAGTATAGGATGCCTCCTCAAATGTCTTGTAACAAACCTCAGGAAATAAAATATGATGCAATTAGAATTCAGGTTACACAACAGAACAAAACTGAGCTGCACTTTACATACAGATTAATATGCAGATAACCTTCTAAGTAATGCGCAGGTACACAATCTCCAGCAAACAGCATTCAGCCTCCTTCTTGTGATCACTAAATGCTCGGGCCCTGTATGATTTTTCCTTTACCTGTGCAAGCAATCAAGCGACAGAAGCAAGATGGGATTTTTTGATAAGGCGGCTGGCGAAGGCCACAGGTCACACATAGGTTAAGCATACTCTACAGCGGTAGGAGATACTGTCAGCATTTGTGATCCTATCTCATTGATGTTTACACCTGAATACCGATGAGAGCCGTGTTTTATGCTCAGCGAGGATTTCACCCCCTCCTCCCGACTGGAGAGATGAACACACTGGACTGTATAATGAAATTGCTCATCTATATGAATGGTCTTAGTTCCAATCAGAAAATAAAACATATAGAGAAAGGTCTCAGCGACAGAGTTTACATCGCTGAGTGGAAGAGACCTCAGACAATTCAATGTTATTTTGGAGCCGCAGCTTTGTTAGAAATATGATAAACAAGGTGATGTCATTCAGAAAGAGCAAGAATATACACATATATATATTATATTTACTCATATAATACTGCCTCCAATGTATAAGAACATAACTGCTATAATACTGCTCCTATGTTCAAGAACGTAACTACTATAATACTGCCCCTATGTACAAGAATATAACTACTATAATACTGCTCCTATGTACAAGAATATAACTACTATAATACTAGCTGCTATGTACAAGAATATAACTACTATAATACTAGCTCCTATGTACAAGAATATAACTACTATAATACTACCTCCTATGTACAAGAATATAACTACTATAATACTACCTCCTATGTACAAGAATATAACTGCTATAATACTGCTCCTATGTACAAGAACGTAACTACTATAATACTGCCCCTATGTACAAGAATATAACTACTATAATACTGCCTCCTATGTACAAGAATATAACTACTATAATACTGCTCCTATGTACAAGAATATAACTACTATAATACTAGCTGCTATGTACAAGAATATAACTACTATAATACTGCCCCTATGTACAAGAATATAACTACTATAATACTGCTCCCATGTACAAGAATATAACTACTATAATACTACCTCCTATGTACAAGAATATAACTATTATAATACTGCCCCTATGTACAAGAATATAACTACTATAATACTACCTCCTATGTACAAGAATATAACTACTATAATACTGCCTCCTATGTACAAGAATATAACTACTATAATACTGCTCCTATGTACAAGAATATAACTACTATAATACTAGCTCCTATGTACAAGAATATAACGACTATAATACTGCCCCTATGTACAAGAATATAACTACTATAATACTGCTCCTATGTACAAGAATATAACAACTATAATACTACCTCCTATGTACAAGAATATAACGACTATAATACTGCTCCTATGTACAAGAATATAACTACTATAATACTACCTCCTATGTACAAGAATATAACTACTATAATACTGCCCCCTATGTACAAGAATATAACTACTATAATACTGCTCCTATGTACAAGAATATAACTACTATAATACTGCTCCTACGTACAAGAATATAACGACTATAATACTGCTCCTATGTACAAGAATATAACTACTATAATACTGCTCCTATGTACAAGAATATAACAACTATAATACTCCCCCTATGTACAAGAATATAACGACTATAATACTGCTCCTGTGTACAAGAATATAACTACTATAATACTGCTCCTATGTACAAGAATATAACTACTATAATACTACCTCCTATGTACAAGAATATAACTACTATAATACTGCCCCTATGTTCAAGAATATAACTACTATAATACTACCTCCTATGTACAAGAATATAGCTACTATAATACTCTCCCTATGTACAAGAATATAACTACTATAATACTGCCCCTATGTACAAGAATATAACTACTATAATACTGCTCCTATGTACAAGAATATAACTACTATAATGCTACTCCTATGTACAAGAATATAACTACTATAATACTGCCTCCTATGTTCAAGAATATAACTACTATAATACTACCTCCTATGTACAAGAATATAGCTACTATAATACTGCTCCTATGTACAAGAATATAACTACTATAATACTGCTCCTATGTACAAGAATATAACTACTATAATACTACTCCTATGTACAAGAATATAACTACTATAATACTACTCCTATGTACAAGAATATAACTACTATAATACTACCTCCTATGTACAAGAATATAACTACTATAATACTACTCCTATGTACAAGAATATAACTACTATAATACTACCTCCTATGTACAAGAATATAACTACTATAATACTACTTCCTATGTACAAGAATATAACTACTATAATACTACTCCTATGTACAAGAATATAACTACTATAATACTACTCCTATGTACAAGAATATAACTACTATAATACTACTCCTATGTACAAGAATATAACTACTATAATACTACCTCCTATGTACAAGGATATAACTACTATAATACTACTCCTATGTACAAGAATATAACTACTATAATACTACTCCTATGTACAAGAATATAACTACTATAATACTACTCCTATGTACAAGAATATAACTACTATAATACTACCTCCTATGTACAAGGATATAACTACTATAATACTACTCCTATGTACAAGAATATAACTACTATAATACTGCTCCTATGTACAAGAATATAACTACTATAATACTGCTCCTATGTACAAGAATATAACGACTATAATACTGCTCCTATGTACAAGAATATAACTACTATAATGCTACTCCTATGTACAAGAATATAACTACTATAATACTGCCCCTATTTTTAAGAATATAACTACTATAATACTACCTCCTATGTACAAGAATATAGCTACTATAAAACTGTCCCTATGTACAAGAATATAACGACTATAATACTGCTCCTATGTACAAGATATATAACTACTATAATGCTACTCCTATGTACAAGAATATAACTACTTATACTCCCCTATTAAGATATAACTACTATATCCCCCTTGTACAAGAATATAGCTACTATAAAACTACCCCTATGTACAAGAATATAACTACTATAATACTCCTCCTATGTACAAGAATATAACTACTATAATACTACTCCTATGTACAAGAATATAACTACTATAATACTACCTCCTATGTACAAGAATATAACTACTATAATACTACTCCTATGTACAAGAATATAACTACTATAATACTACTTCCTATGTACAAGAATATAACTACTATAATACTACTCCTATGTACAAGAATATAACTACTATAATACTGCTCCTACGTACAAGAATATAACTACTATAATACTGCTCCTATGTACAAGAATATACTACTATAATACTGCTCCTACGTACAAGAATATAACTACTGTAATACTGCTCCTATGTACAAGAATATAACTACTATAATACTGCTCCTATGTACAAGAATATAACTACTATAATACTGCTCCTATGTACAAGAATATAACTACTATAATACTGCTCCTATGTACAAGAATATAACTACTATAATACTGCTCCTATGTACAAGAATATAACTACTATAATACTGCTCCTATGTAAAAGAATATAACTACTATAATACTGCTCCTATGTACAAGAATATAACTACTATAATACTATCCCCTATGTACAAGAATATAACTACTATAATACTACTCCTATGTACAAGAATATAACTACTATAATACTGTCCCCTATGTACAAGAATATAACTACTATAATACTACTCCAATGTACAAGAATATAACTACTATAATACTGCTCCTATGTACAACAATATAACTACTATAATACTACTCCTATGTACAAGAATATAACTACTATAATACTACCCCCTATGTACAAGAATATAACTACTATAATACTGCTCCTGTGTACAAGAATATAACTACTATAATACTGCTCCTATGTACAAGAATATAACTACTATAATACTGCTCCTATGTACAAGAATATAACTACTATAATACTACCTCCTATGTACAAGAATATAACTACTATAATACTGCCCCCTATGTACAAGACTATAACTACTATAATACTGCTCCTATGTACAAGAATATAACTACTATAATACTGCTCCTATGTACAAGAATATAACTACTATAATACTACCTCCTATGTACAAGACTATAACTACTATAATACTGCTCCTATGTACAAGAATATAACTACTATAATACTGCTCCTATGTACAAGAATATAACGACTATAATACTGCTCCTATGTACAAGAATATAACTACTATAATACTGCTCCTATGTACAAAAATATAACGACTATAATACTGCTCCTATGTACAAGAATATAACTACTATAATGCTACTCCTATGTACAAGAATATAACTACTATAATACTGCCCCTATGTTTAAGAATATAACTACTATAATACTACCTCCTATGTACAAGAATATAGCTACTATAATACTGCCCCTATGTACAAGAATATAACTACTATAATACTACCTCCTATGTACAAGAATATAACTACTATAATACTACTCCTATGTACAAGAATATAACTACTATAATACTACCTCCTATGTACAAGAATATAACTACTATAATACTACCTCCTATGTACAAGAATATAACTACTATAATACTACCTCCTATGTACAAGAATATAGCTACTATAATACTACCTCCTATGTACAAGAATATAACTACTATAATACTACCTCCTATGTACAAGAATATAACTACTATAATACTACTCCTATGTACAAGAATATAACTACTATAATACTACCTCCTATGTACAAGAATATAACTACTATAATACTACTCCTATGTACAAGAATATAACTACTATAATACTGCTTCCTATGTACAAGAATATAACTACTATAATACTGCTCCTATGTACAAGAATATAACTACTATAATACTGCTCCTATGTACAAGAATATAACTACTATAATACTGCTCCTATGTACAAGAATATAACTACTATAATACTGCTCCTATGTACAAGAATATAACTACTATAATACTGCTCCTATGTACAAGAATATAACTACTATAATACTGCTCCTATGTACAAGAATATAACTACTATAATACTGCTCCTATGTACAAGAATATAACTACTATAATACTGCTCCTATGTACAAGAATATAACTACTATAATACTGCTCCTATGTACAAGAATATAACTACTATAATACTGCTCCTATGTACAAGAATATAACTACTATAATACTGCTCCTATGTACAAGAATATAACTACTATAATACTGCCTCCTATGTAAAAGAATATAACTACTATAATACTACCTCCTATGTACAAGAATATAACTACTATAATACTGCCCCCTATGTACAAGAATATAACTACTATAATACTGCTCCTATGTACAAGAATATAACTACTATAATACTATCCCCTATGTACAAGAATATAACTACTATAATACTGCTCCTATGTACAAGAATATAACTACTATAATACGACCTCCTATGTACAAGAATATAACTACTATAATACTGCTCCTATGTACAAGAATATAACTACTATAATACTACTCCTATGTACAAGAATATAACTACTATAATACTGCTCCTATGTACAAGAATATAACTACTATAATACTGCTCCTATGTACAAGAATATAACTACTATAATACTGCTCCTATGTACAAGAATATAACTACTATAATACTACTCCTATGTACAAGAATATAACTACTATAATACTGCTCCTATGTACAAGAATATAACTACTATAATACTGCTGCTATGTACAAGAATATAACTACTATAATACTGCTCCTATGTACAAGAATATAACTACTATAATACTACCTCCTATGTACAAGAATATAACTACTATAATACTGCTGCTATGTACAAGAATATAACTACTATAATACTGCCCCTATGTACAAGAATATAACTACTATAATACTACCTCCTATGTACAAGAATATAACTACTATAATACTACCTCCTATGTACAAGAATATAACTACTATAATACTACCTCCTATGTACAAGAATATAACTACTATAATACTGCCCCTATGTACAAGAATATAACTACTATAATACTACCTCCTATGTACAAGAATATAACTACTATAATACTACCTCCTATGTACAAGAATATAACTACTATAATACTGC
Source organism: Leptodactylus fallax (assembly GCA_947044405.1). Classification (NCBI taxonomy): domain Eukaryota; kingdom Metazoa; phylum Chordata; class Amphibia; order Anura; family Leptodactylidae; genus Leptodactylus; species Leptodactylus fallax. The sequence goes on from CAMRHE010000574.1 coordinate 313,563, forward strand.
TCCTATGTACAAGAATATAACTACTATAATACTGCTCCTATGTACAAGAATATAACTACTATAATACTGCTCCTATGTACAAGAATATAACTACTATAATATTGCTCCTATGTACAAGAATATAACTACTATAATACTGCCTCCTATGTACAAGAATATAACTACTATAATACTGCTCCTATGTACAAGAATACTAAATACTATATTACTAGCTCCTATATAACAATAAAATAACTACTATAATACTGCTCCTATGTACAAGAATATAACTACTATAATACTGCTCCTATGTACAAGAATATAACTACTATAATACTACCTCCTATGTACAAGAATACTAAATACTATATTACTGCTCCTATATAACAATAAAATAACTACTATAGTACTACCCACTATATACAGATATGTAATTAGGGAACATACAGTCTATAGTTGATTTGTAAACGCTCTTTAATATCTTTTTTTCTTTCTTTAAATGACTATTTTCTTCCATACAAATAAAACCTTGTTATACATGGACAACAAGCCAAAGCAAAAAAGGATTAAAAAAAGCAAAGATTAGCTGTTCTGGACATCATCAGCCTGGGGACAAGGGCACAAAGGGACATATCAGCACACCGAGCACAACGGCAGCAAACATAACAGGACACTAAAACAACGGATCCTCAGCAGACAATGCAGGGAGACAGAGATTGAAAGAGACAGCGGCCTGTGCTCAGGTGTTATTGTCAGGACAGGTGGACGGTCACATCCACATCCAATTTATTACTGCCACTGGGTGCAAGGTGCACAAACACCCGCACTGTACACAAACATGTCATAATGTCACATCACATTCTGAGTAATGTGCTGAGCCACAAATCAGCATAGAAACTATGTAATCTGCATGTGACGCCAATATACAGGGGTGTATATTGTATATTTTTGTCCAGAAGTAGACTACATTATAACTCATGATGTAATGATGTATAATGAGTAAGATATGATGTCACTATGTATAAACTAAAAGGTATGATGTCATCATGTATAACCGGTTAGGCATGATTTCATTGTGTATGATATGTGGGATATGATGTGAGTGAGTATAGAAGATACATAATTATGTTGTCATGCATGATTGGTGAAATATATTACAATGTAACAGGTGTGTGATGATATCATCGGATATAATCCATTACATTGTCATAATGTATACTCTAGATGCTAGAATGCATAACTGGGAAGCTGACATATGTTATTATGTATAATAAGTGGTGACAGGATGGAATAGGTTGTCACACACATACAGTCCAATCAGCAGACATCAGGTTATAGAGCAGGAGGAGAAGAGCAGATTGTACATAGTGTCCTATACAGTGGGGAAAAAAAGTATTTAGTCAGCCCCCAATTGTGCAAGTTCTCCCACTTATAAAGATGAGGCCGGCCTGTAATTGTCATCATAGGTAGACCTCAACTATGAGAGACAAAATGAGAAAACATATCTAGAAAATCACATTGTCTGATTTTTTAAGAACTTATTTGCAAATTATGGTGGAAAATAAGTATTTGGTCACCTACAAACAAGCAAGATGTCTGGCTCTCCCAGCCCTGTAACTTCTCCTTTAAGAGGCTCCTCTGTCCTCTACTCATTACCTGTAGTAATGGCTCCTGTGTGACATTGTTATCAGTATAAAAGACTCCTGTCCACAACCTCAAACAGTTACACTCCAAACTCCACTATGGTGAAGACCAAAGAGCTGTGGAAGGACCAGAAACAAAATGGTAGCCCTGCACCAGGCTGGGAAGACTGAATCTGCAATAGGCAAGCAGCTTGGTGTGAAGAAATCACCTGTGGGAGCAATAATTAGAAAATGGAAGACATACAAGACCACTGATAATCTCCCTCCATCAGGGGCTCCACGCAAGATCTCACCCCGTGGGGTCAAAATGATCACAAGAACGGTGAGCAAAAATCCCAGAACCCCACGGGGGGACCTAGTGAGTGACCTGCAGAAAGCTGGGACTAACGTAACAAAGGCTACCGTCAGTAACACACTACGCCGCCAGGGACTCAGATCCTGCAGTGCCAGACGTGTCCCCCTGCTTAAGCCAGTACATATCCGGGCCCGTCTGAAGTTTGCTAGAGAGCATTTGGATGTTCCAGAAGAGTATTGGGAGAATGTCATATGGTCAGATGAAACCAAAGTAGAACTGTTTGGTAGAGACACAACTCGTGGTGTTTGGAGGAGAGTGAATACTGAGTTGTATCCAGAGAACACCATACCTACTGTGAAGCATGGGGGGGCAACATCATGTATGGGGCTGTTTCTCTGCAAAGGGACCAGGACGACTGATCCGTGTACATGAAAGAATGAATGGGGCCATGTATGGGGAGATTGTGAGTGCAAACCTCCTTCCATCAGCAAGGGCATTGAAGATGAAACGTGGCTGGGTCTTTCAGCATGACAATGATCCCAAGCACACCGCCAGGGCAACGAAGGAGCGGCTTCGTAAGAAGCATTTCAAGGTCCTGCAGTGGCCTAGCCAGTCTCCAGATCTCAGCCCCATAGAAAACCTTTGGAGGGAGTTGAAAGTCCGTGTTGTCCAGCGACAGCCCCAAAACATCCCTGCTCTAGAGAAGATCAGCATGGAGGAATGGGCCAACATACCAGCAACAGTGTGCGCCAACCTTGTGAAGACTTACAGGAAACGTTTCACCTCTGTCATTGCCAACAAAGGAGATAGAACAAAGTATTGAGAGGAACTTTTGTTACTGACCAAATACTTATTTTCCACCATAATTTGCAAATAAATTCTTTAAAAATCAGACAATGTGATTTTCTGGATTAGTTTTCTCATTTTGTCTCTCATAGTTGAGGTCTACCTATGATGACAATTACAGGCCGGCCTCATCTTTATAAGTGGGAGAACTTGCACAATTGGTGGCTGACTAAATACTTTTTTTTCCCCACTGTATATGGGCAGCAGGTTATAGAGCAGGAGGAGCGGAGCAGATTGCACATAGTGTCCTATCGGTAGGTGGTTGGTTGCTCTTACTGGGTTTCTGTCATGTGTCCTTCATTTTACTGGACAAAATAGCACAGCACTGCATTTCCTTGCAATGGAGGCTCCTAAGAAGGATCAAAACTTGCACCAAGCCTGAAGCTTTGCCGGTCACCATCTAGGAATCACAAGCAATCAATTCTGCTATACTAACCTAAAACAACACAAAAACAACATAAAATGTAAGGTAAAGGACTCAAACTTAACCTGCCATAATTTAATCCAGGCATTTATTTTGCTTTTCAACCTGTGTTGTGAATCTCGGAGCCCTGGATTTGTGACTTGCATTGTTTGGATTTGTGGTTTTTCTCTGCGCTCACCACTTAATGATCATGATTTCCAGATTTTTCATTACTATTATTTGTTGATTATACGGCACGGAGAGTGCACATTATTTGACTCCATGTAGTTCTGACAGTATTCAATAAGAATACACAAACAATCGATATCAGGATACAACATGTGATTAAAAGGGGAGAGCGAGAGCGGCAGGAACACAGGGGCCGGTACGAGAGAGACATGGGAAAGAGAACATAAAGAAGCAGTCCAGTGAAAACACTTTTTCTATCATTGCGCCCCTCCGTGTGATTGCTTTTCTCTCTATCTATCTATCTATCTATCTATCTATCTATCTATCCACCCCCATGTATCATATGCCTGCAGTTTATAATTCTCTCTGCTCTGCATCTTGCTTTTCTTTGCTATCAATCCCATGATACCTTAGCACAGGCACAGTATCACATAGCCAGCTGCAGACAATACCATCTCTGTCTGCTGAAGGATACAGTAATTATCCTTTTTCTATTTTTAGATTCTCCTGAAAAAATTTAAAGGTGTTTTCCTAACTATTCTCTCCTTGCAGCCCCCTCAAGTTACGCCTCTGGTTGCAAGCCATGTCTCCCAAATTACTGACTGGAACCACAGCACTAAGGGATGCTCCAGATAACCAACACTAGGTACAGCACTTGGAGGGTAATAGGACAGTATAGTAGAGTCAAGCTTGGGGGTAAGAGGGCAGTATAGTAGAGTCAAGCTTGGGGGTAAGGAGGCGGTATAGTGGAGACAAGCTTGCGGGTAAGGGGGCGATATAGTGGAGACAAGCTTGGGGGTAAGGAGGTGGTATAGTGGAGTCAAACTTGGGGTTACAGGGGTGGTATAGTAGAGTCAAACTTGGGGATAAGGGGGCGGTATAGTGGAGTCAAACTTAGGGATAAGGGAGAAGTATAGTGGAGTCACTCTTGGTGATAAGGGGGCAGTGTAGTGGAGTCAAGCTTGGTTATAAGAGGGCAGTATAGTGGAGTCAAGCCTGTGGTTAAGGGGACAGTATAGTGGAGTCAAGCTTGGTTATAAGGGGTCAGTATGGGAGCTTGGTTTAAGGGGCCAGTATAGTGGAGTAAGCCTGTGGTCAAGGGGACAGAAGGGGGCCAGCTTGGTTATAAGGGGCCAGTATAGTGGAGTCAAGCCTGTGGTTAAGGGGACAGTATAGTGGAGTCAAGCTTGGTTATAAGGGGTCAGTATAGTGGAGTCAAGCTTGGTTATAAGGGGCCAGTATAGTGGAGTCAAGCCTGTGGTTAAGGGGACAGTATAGTGGAGTCAAGCTTGGTTATAAGGGGTCAGTATAGTGGAGTCAAGCCTGTGGTTAAGGGAACAGTATAGTGGAGTCAAGCTTGGTTATAAGGGGGCAGTATAGGGGAGTCAAGCCTGTGGTTAAGGGGCCAGTATAGTGGAGTCAAGCTTGGTGATAAGGGGGTAGTATAGTGGAGTCAAGCCTGTGGTTAAGGGGACAGTATAGTGGAGTCAAGCTTGGTGATAAGGGGGCAGTATAGTGGAGTCAAGCCTGTGGTTAAGGGGGCAGTATAGTGGAGTCAAGCTTGGTGATAAGGGGGCAGTATAGTGGAGTCAAGCTTGGTGATAAGGGGGCAGTATAGTGGAGTCAAGCCTGTGGTTAAGGGGACAGTATAGTGGAGTCAAGCTTGGTTATAAGGGGGGAGTATAGTGGAGTCAAGCTTGGTTATAAGGGGCCAGTATAGTGGAATCAAGCTTGGTGATAAGGGGGCAGTATAGTGGAGTCAAGCTTGGTGATAAGGGGGCAGTATAGTGGAGTCAAGCCTGTGGTTAAGGGGGCAGTATAGTGGAGTCAAGCCTATGGTTAAGGGGGCAGTATAGTGGAGTCAAGCCTGTGGTTAAGGGGGCATTATAGTGGAGTCCAGTTGTCTTAAGGCTTAATAAGATTGTTATGTATTCAGTATGTTCTTCATCTGAATGCAAACACAGGACAACTTTCTCTTTAGAAACTGTTCCCTACTATGTTGGATCTAAGTAGTATCTAAGTTGAACATGGACTGACCACGTACTGTAGCCATGTGAATAAGCCCTTATCCATACCTTATATGTGTTCTCATTTACTAAAATTATTATCACCCCCTTTAACAAAATAACCCAGTAGTCAGCCATAACTTACATGCCAATAGTAATATCTACTTAAAGAGTACCTTTCACCACCTCCACCAATTCTAGTTCTTAGCATCTATTAATCGCCGCCCCTCCACTGATTCCAGCATATTTGGAATTTTTTCTCCAGCCCCAGCCATTCCCGAGCAAAAAGCACAGTTAGTTTTGGTGCCTGATGTGCTATTTAAGCTCTGTAATGTCAGGTGGGCGGTGTCAGGCAGGGGGAGCGTGATTCAGAGCTCCAATCAGAGATAGCCAGAGCTTAGAATCACACCCCCTTGTCTGCTCCCGCCTTCCTGACAGTACAGAGACTAAATAGCATGTCAGACACCAAAACTAACTTAACTTATTGCTCAGGAACGGAGAGGGCTAGAGAAAAAAAAAAATCCAACTGTGACAAAATCAGTTGAGCAGCGGCTACTAACTAATGTAGAGCTGGCCGAGTTGGAGGAGGTGAAAGGTCTTCTTTAATCTGTGTCATAAAATAACATCATAATACAATGTAACAGCTTTGTCTCTGTGTAAAGTGTTAAAAAAACATGGCAGCGGCCAACTTAGGTCTAGCCCTAATGATTCTCTGTGGGAGCATCAGCAGACAGAAAGTGCTGCACCAGGCTGATGAGACTGGCAAATTCCGAGCCGGCTCTTAACATTGTGTATTTTTATTTTGTCTGTGTGCCAAGGCTGTGAAGCATGGAGAATACATTTACTGCAAAAGAAGTGTCGGTATAAATATCACATTTCAATTAGAAAGGCTGCGGACCAATATGGTGCTATATCTTTGTTTTATACAGCTCGGTGCTGATGGGGATGTTGTCCTTTCAGTCTAATGTTTCTGTCCTCCACGCTGGGGACTGCGGCCGATGCTTGTGCTGCTGATGACCGGACATTTCATTACATGCCAAACTTGCTAGTTTTAGGAAAATGTTGTCCTTGATCCTGTCAGGTGATTTCTACTGTCCAATCTGATAGTGGGATATGGTAGAGGGAAGGAAACTAAGCCCTGTGATATGTAGGTTTATAAGATAGAGGCAACCCTATATATCACACAGCTCAGCTTCTCTCCTCTTATCATATAACCCTATATATCACACAGCTCAGCTTCTCTCCTCTATCCTATAACCCTATATATCACACAGCTCAGCTTCTCTCCTTCATCCTATAACCCTATATATCACACAGCTCAGCTTCTCTCCTCTTATCATATAACCCTATATATCACACAGCTCAGCTTCTCTCCTCTATCATATACCCCACAGACCCCCCACCTATATATCACACAGCTCAGCTTCTCTCCTCTTATCATATAACCCTATATATCACAGAGCTCAGCTTCTCTCCTCTATCCTATAATCCTATATATCACAGAGCTCAGCTTCTCTCCTATTATATAACCCTATATATCACACAGCTCAGCTTCTCTCTATCATATAACCCTATATATCACAGAGCTCAGCTTCTCTCCTCTATCATATAACCTTATATATCACAGAGCTCAGCTTCTCTCCTCTATCATATAACCCTATATATCACAGAGCTCAGCTTCTCTCCTCTTATCATATAACCCTATATATCACACAGCTCAGCTTCTCTCCTCTATCATATACCCCTATATATCACACAGCTCAGCTTCTCTCCTCTATCATATAACCCTATATAACACACAGCTCAGCTTCTCTCCTCTATCATATACACCTATATATCACACAGCTCAGCTTCTCTCCTCTACCACCCATATATCCACAGCTCAGCTCTCCCTCTCATATAACCCTATATATCACACAGCTCAGCTTCTCTCCTCTATCATATACCCCTATATATCACACAGCTCAGCTTCTCTCCTCTATTATATAACCCTATATATCACACAGCTCAGCTTCTCTCCTCTATCCTATAACCCTATATATCACACAGCTCAGCTTCTCTCCTCTATCCTATACAACTATATATCACACAGCTCAGCTTCTCTCCTCATCCTATAACCCTATATATCACACAGCTCAGCTTCTCTCCTCTATCATATACCCCTATATATCACACAGCTCAGCTTCTCTCCTCTATCATATAACCCTATATATCACAGAGCTCAGCTTCTCTCCTCTATCCTATACCCCTATATATCACACAGCTCAGCTTCTCTCCTCTATCATATAACCCTATATATCACACAGCTCAGCTTCTCTCCTCTATCCTATAACCCTATATATCACACAGCTCAGCTTCTCTCCTCTATCATATACCCCTATATATCACACAGCTCAGCTTCTCTCCTCTATCATATAACCCTATATATCACAGAGCTCAGCTTCTCTCCTCTATCCTATACCCCTATATATCACAGAGCTCAGCTTCTCTCCTCTATCCTATAACACTATATATCACAGATCTCAGCTTCTCTCCTCTACCATATAACCCTGTATATCACAAAGCTCAGCTTCTCTCCTCTATCCTATAACCCTATATATCACAGAGCTCAGCTTCTCTCCTCTATCCTATACACCTATATATCACACAGCTCAGCTTCTCTCCTCTACCATATAACCCTATATATCACAGAGCTCAGCTTCTCTCCTCTATCATATAACCCTATATATCACACAGCTCAGCTTCTCTCCTCTTATCATATAACCCTATATATCACAGAGCTCAGCTTCTCTCCTCTATCCTATAACCCTATATATCACACAGCTCAGCTTCTCTCCTCTATCATATAACCCTATATATCACACAGCTCAGCTTCTCTCCTCTATCCTATAACCCTATATATCACACAGCTCAGCTTCTCTCCTCTATCCTATAACCCTATATATCACACAGCTCAGCTTCTCTCCTCTATCATATAACCCTATATATCACACAGCTCAGCTTCTCTCCTCTATCATATAACCCTATATATCACACAGCTCAGCTTCTCTCCTCTATCCTATCCCCTATATATCACACAGCTCAGCTTCTCTCCTCTATCCTATAACCCTATATATCACACAGCTCAGCTTCTCTCCTCTTATCATATAACCCTATATATCACACAGCTCAGCTTCTCTCCTCTATCCTATAACCCTATATATCACACAGCTCAGCTTCTCTCCTCTTATCATATAACCTTATATATCACACAGCTCAGCTTCTCTCCTCTATCCTATAACCCTATATATCACACAGTTCAGCTTCTCTCCTCTATCCTATAACCCTATATATCACACAGCTCAGCTTCTCTCCTCTATACTATAACCCTATATATCACACAGCTCAGCTTCTCTCCTCTATCATATAACCCTATATATCACACAGCTCAGCTTCTCTCCTCTTATCATATAACCCTATATATCACACAGCTCAGCTTCTCTCCTCTATCATATAACCCTATATATCACACAGCTCAGCTTCTCTCCTCTTATCATATAACCCTATATATCACACAGCTCAGCTTCTCTCCTCTATCCTATAACCCTATATATCACACAGCTCAGCTTCTCTCCTCTATCCTATAACCCTATATATCACAGAGCTCAGCTTCTCTCCTCTATCCTATAACCCTATATATCACACAGCTCAGCTTCTCTCCTCTATCCTATAACCCTATATATCACACAGCTCAGCTTCTCTCCTCTATCATATAACCCTATATATCACACAGCTCAGCTTCTCTCCTCTATTATATATCCCTATATATCACACAGCTCAGCTTCTCTCCTCTATCATATAACCCTATATATCACACAGCTCAGCTTCTCTCCTCTATCATATAACCTATATATCACACAGCTCAGCTTCTCTCCTCTGTCCTATAACCCTATATATCACACAGCTCAGCTTCTCTCCTCTATCATATAACCCTATATATCACAGAGCTCAGCTTCTCTCCTCTATCATATAACCCTATATATCACAGAGCTCAGCTTCTCTCCTCTATCATATAACCCTATATATCACACAGCTCAGCTTCTCTCCTCTATCATATATCCCTATATATCACACAGCTCAGCTTCTCTCCTCTATCATATAACCCTATATATCACACAGCTCAGCTTCTCTCCTCTATCATATAACCCTATATATCACACAGCTCAGCTTCTCTCCTCTATCCTATAACCCTATATATCACACAGCTCAGCTTCTCTCCTCTATCATATAACCCTATATATCACACAGCTCAGCTTCTCTCCTCTATCCTATAACCCTATATATCACACAGCTCAGCTTCTCTCCTCTATCATATAACCCTATATATCACAGAGCTCAGCTTCTCTCCTCTATCCTATAACCCTATATATCACACAGCTCAGCTTCTCTCCTCTATCCTATAACCCTATATATCACACAGCTCAACTTCTCTCCTCTTATCATATAACCCTATATATCACAGAGCTCAGCTTCTCTCCTCTATCCTATAACCCTATATATCACACAGCTCAGCTTCTCTCCGTTTATCATAGAACCCTATATATCACACAGCTCAGCTTCTCTCCTCTATCATATAACCCTATATATATCACACAGCTCAGCTTCTCTCCTCTATCATATATCCCTATATATCACACAGCTCAGCTTCTCTCCTCTATCATATAACCCTATATATCACACAGCTCAGCTTCTCTCCTCTATCATATACCCCTATATATCACACAGCTCAGCTTCTCTCCTCTATCCTATAACCCTATATATCACACAGCTCAGCTTCTCTCCTCTATCATATAACCCTATATATCACACAGCTCAGCTTCTCTCCTCTATCCTATAACCCTATATATCACACAGCTCAGCTTCCCTCCTCTTATCATATAACCCTATATATCACAGAGCTCAGCTTCTCTCCTCTATCCTATAACCCTATATATCACACAGCTCAGCTTCTCTCCTCTTATCATATAACCCTATATATATCACACAGCTCAGCTTCTCTCCTCTATCATATAACCCTATATATCACACAGCTCAGCTTCTCTCCTCTGTTATAATCGTATATACCACAGGGCTTAGCTTTGGTACTTCTATCATAAATTCTATATATCACAAAGCTAAGAGTCTTTATCATATTCTTCTCTTAACCAATGCTGCAGAAATCACCAGGCAGCCTCACTTAAAGGGGCAACAACAGAAAACCTGGAATTACTGTTACATGAATAGACACACTGTGGATTGTGACTCTCTGCAGAATGTCAGGGCATGCTGGGAGTTGTAGTATTGCAACAGCTGGAGAGCCACATGTTGAGACGACTGTCTGAGGTGACCACAGGAGGCAGCACTTATGCATTAAATACTAGAGATTACTGGCTCTGGAAAATGAATCTGTGCTTGTGAGGTTTCTACTTTCCACTGCTCTGCAGCTGCTCTTCCCATTGTAACTGGCCACAGGAAATATAACATAGTGCAGCTAAGTCTTCTGGTCACCCAGACAGCCCCCTGCAAACTGTAACACCTTCTTCTTCTTACTTTTATTTTCACTGTACCTTCATCTATTTATAATGGTACATAATAATGGTAGATGCGGTCCTGGACACTGCATTGGGTCAGCTCATGCAAAAGTCCCCGAATACAATCACGAAGGTGCAATCTCCAAACTACATTTTCCTTGGAGGGGTATTGCGGCACATAAATCAGATGATCAGCGGGGGAGCCGGATGTCAGATCCCACCCATATGATATTGATGACCTATCCCAACCATAGGCCAACAATTTAAAACTCCTGGGATACCGCTTTAAACATGACGTCTTCATGTGAAACAGTCTAAAAGTTTCATTTATTTTACCAATTCCGCATTCTGTTTCCCATCATTCCATATCCTGTAAGGTAACAGAGCGCTGGCGCTGTCAGACATGGTCGCTAGCAAGACAGCCCACGGGCACTCTCCAAACTCTCCTCTCTCCTATATTCTGGTTTTCTCAGATTATTTCTTTCATCACGCAGTTAAAATAAAATGTTGTTGAGATGACTTTGGCCTTTTCTTCACATACCATCTGCTCCGCACATACCGTCGCAATCACCGCTACCGACCGGTTCCAGAAGGCTGCCTTAGTATCTAGTCATATGAGGACAGCAGCGCTGCAGAAAACCAAATGTTCCCAGACTAATATTGTAGATGTTGATAATGCAAAGCCTGATCTGCCCATCGATACTGTGGCTCAGTGGGAATGGATTAGTGCAGAGGTTATCAGGCCTCTATTTGGAGTGGAACACAGATAAAGTCTCGCTCTTTAGCTTTGGACCCCTTCAATTTTTAATTGATAATAGACTGAGTGACTGATCTGTGGCAGCTAGCGACCTGCACCAGGCAGGCACCAAGTGCGGAGCCCAGCCAAGCAGGGAGGCTGTGTGCACTGAAACAGTCAGGTCCCGGATTGTATAAGCAATTACGCCATTTGTCATATTTGTCACAAATAATTATGGGATTACTGTCCATGGAATGGGGAACACAGCAAATGTAGAGCGAAGCAGAGAGAAGAGCGAAGAACCTTACTGCGTGCACTAGGAAAGCTCTGATATAGTGAGTGCCCCCACATATGAGATGGCGAAAACTGAAGTCACATTTAAGAGGGCTCATAAATACAACGTCTTTCCATGTGTACTTTTAAATGTCACCTGAGTCCTACATATCAGCCCTGCAGATAGATAGGTTAGTGTCACCAGAACCAGCATATCACCCCAACCCTGCAGATAGATAGGTTACTGTCACCAGAACCAGCGTATCACCCCAGCCCTGCAGATAGATAGGTTAGTGTCACCAGAACCAGCATATCTCCACAGCCCTGCAGATAGATAGGTTAGTGTCACCAGAACCAGCGTATCACCCCAGCCCTGCAGATAGATAGGTTAGTGTCACCAGAACCAGCATATCACTCCAGCCCTGCAGATAGATAGGTTAGTGTCACCAGAACCAGCATATCACCCCAGCCCTGCAGATAGATAGGTTAGTGTCACCAGAACCAGCATATCACCCCAGCCCTGCAGATAGATAGGTTAGTGTCACCAGAACCAGCATATCACCCCAGCCCTGCAGATAGATAGGTTAGTGTCACCAGAACCGACATATCACCCCAACCCTGCAGATAGATAGGTTAGTGTCACCAGACCCAGCATATCCCCCCAGCCCTGCAGATAGATAGGTTAGTGTCACCAGAACCAGCATATCACCCCAGCCCTGCAGATAGATAGGTTAGTGTCACCAGAACCAGCATATCACCCCAGCCCTGCAGATAGATAGGTTACTGTCACCAGAACCAGCATATCACCCCAGCCCTGCAGATAGATAGGTTAGTGTCACCAGAACCAGCATATCACCCCAGCCCTGCAGATAGATAGGTTAGTGTCACCAGAACCAGCATATCACCCCAGCCCTGCAGATAGATAGGTTACTGTCACCAGAACCCGCATATCACCCCAGCCCTGCAGATAGATAGGTTAGTGCACCAGACCACAACACCCCACCCGCAGAAGATAGGTGCCCACCAGCACCCCCACCCGGGGCGCCCGCCAGCAACACCCCAGCCCCGCAGATAGATAGGTTAGTGTCACCAGAACCAGCATATCATCCCAGCTCTGCAGATAGATAGGTTAGTGTCACCAGACCCCAGCATATCACCCCAGCCCTGCAGATAGATAGGTTAGTGTCACCAGCACCAGCATATCATCCCAGCTCTGCAGATAGATAGGTTAGTGTCACCAGAACCAGCATATCATCCCAGCCCTGCAGATAGATAGGTTAGTGTCACCAGAACCAGCATATCATCCCAGCTCTGCAGATAGATAGGTTAGTGTCACCAGAATCAGCATATCACCCCAGTCCTGCAGATAGGTTAGTGTCACCAGAACCAGCATATCACCCCAGCCCTGCAGATAGATAGGTTAGTGTCACCAGAACCAGCATATCATCCCAGTCCTGCAGATAGATAGGTTAGTGTCACCAGACCCAGCATATCGCCCCAGTCCTGCAGATAGATAGGTTAGTGTCACCAGACCCAGCATATCACCCCAGCCCTGCAGATAGATTGGTTACTGTCACCAGAACCAGCATATCACCCCAGCCCTGCAGATAGATAGGTTAGTGTCACCAGAACCAGCATATCACCCCAGTCCTGCAGATAGATAGGTTAGTGTCACCAGACCCAGCATATCACCCCAGCCCTGCAGATAGATAGTTAGTGTCACCAGGACCAGCATATCACCCCAGTCCTGCAGATAGATAGGTTACTGTCACCAGACCCAGCATATCACCCCAGCCCTGCAGATAGATAGGTTAGTGTCACCAGAACCAGCATATCACCCCAGCCCTGCAGATAGATAGGTTAGTGTCACCAGACCCAGCATATCACCCCAGTCCTGCAGATAGATAGGTTGGTGTCACCAGGACCAGCATATCACCCCAGCCCTGCAGATAGATAGGTTAGTGTCACCAGAACCAGCATATCACCCCAGCCCTGCAGATAGATAGGTTACTGTCACCAGAACCAGCATATCACCCCAGCCCTGCAGATAGATAGGTTAGAGTCACCGGACCCCAGCATATCACCCCAGCCCTGCAGATAGATAGGTTACTGTCACCGGAACCAGCATCCCACAGATGGATAAGTTAGGGTCACCTGAATATAATGGTCTTTCCACCTTGTGAATTGTTGTCTCTGTTGCTGAAATACTGCTAAAACATTTTAGTCAATATGCAAATGAGCTCTTTGGAGTAGTTCTATCCTTGCACACAGAGGACAGTATTGTAGAAGCTCTGTTGTTTTTATAGATGGCAGTATTTTTCATAGGGGGAAGCATTACTTTTCCATAGGGGTAACATTGCATCACTACTGGAACTGAATTAATGTTAATAAAGTTATATTTTTATAGTTTGGGGGTAAAGGCAGAAGAAAACTATATATGAATAATTTATGCTCTCTTTTTGGTAGCTTTTGGACTATACAGATGTAACCATCATAATCCAATAGTATGCGGTCAGGAGACTCTTGTTACATATTATGTATGTTCTATTAGATTAGAATAAAAAAAATCAGGGAACAGCATTACATAATGGCATTGGGCAGAGTCCTCTACACTGTGGGCTGAATGGGTCGCTGACACTGTAGGCTGAAAGGGTCGCTGACAGTCAATCTTTCCTTGGGAGAAGTGATTGCTTTCACTCTTTTGTGGATGACAGGCAGAAGGACAATACTCTCGGCCTCCAAACTGCTCCATTAACAGCAAGACAAATGACCCCGGCAATGGAGAGATTTCAAGAAAGAGTCTAAGCAGATGCCCTCTCCCCCCTAAGAGGTCTCTATTGTAAAGTGAAGAAAGGATTATGGCCGACTAGTGGCTGGAAGTAGCCGACAGCATCCTGCGCGCCCCACTGCTACGGGTTACTCGTTATCTAGGTCAATTTCAGGAGTCAGTGAAAAAAATTACATCTTCAGTGACCACCGAGGAGTAGAGAAGACGATGAGAGAATAGTCGCTACAAACCCATTTTATTACCCCAATGATTTCCATAAAGAGAAGCCGCCAGGGTCTCGGAGGAACCACACTGAGCGCTTCTTGTCACTGGCAAATAATAGATATTTTTTCTTCAGATTAAATAAGTAAAATCTGTCTATTTCCGAAAAGATCCTCCAGCAGCTCTATTCATTGTGAATGGAGAAGATGTAATTTATTGAGACTTTATCCAATTTCTAAAGGGTCTGTGAACAATGTGAAGGAGCAAAACTGCTGTCTGGTACCCAAACCAGGTATCAAAAAGGACCGTCCTGGGCACAATACAGCCGACAGCTCCTTCTGATAGACCCGAGCGCACACATAGAAGCTGCAGAGAATAGGGCCAAGACTGCAGAGATGAAGCGTCGATCGTGTGAAGGCTTCAGTATATTAATTCACACCTGGAAAGTTCTAATATTAGTGTAAAGTCATTCTGCTGAGATTTAGACTCTGTTCACACTAGTAGAATGGCTTCAGTTTGAGCTATGACAAATGGCAAAATCCAAAAATGACAATCCACACACAATGGTGCTGCTCCTTCGCTTCAGATGAAAAGTATCCGATACGGGATATCAACTTTAAGATTACATTTATTATTAATAGGGATATCAGTAGTAAAATCTACGATGAGGTTCTGTCCCAACACACGATATCCATCCGGAGATGCACTCAGGAGTCTACGTCATATCTTGTTAGAAGAGCGCGTCCTCCATTGCTATGACATATTCCCTATAAAAAGCTTCCTCGGGTACCAAGTTACGACCTACAAAGATGCCTCTAGGGCCAGAAGACTGGGGATGTTGAAGCTAGCTCAATTCTCATAGCCCTTTTTATATATTTACTGGATAGAAAAAAAAAAGTGAAATAATCGATATACAGACTTTTTTTTTTTAAAGTGAAAATTTTGTGTTACTGTTTAGATATCTTGTTGTTTGGGGGCATAAGATGATCTGTGGCTACACAATAAAGCAGTAAAACAATATGGTAACATATCGGAGGCGAGCAAAGCAGAAGAAAAAAAGGAGGAAAGAGAAACCAGTGCGGAAGGATCAGTGGCCAGAACAGAATGGGGAGGAGGGCAAAAGGAATAGGGTTTCCTGTGTTAACTTTGGATGGGCATAAGCACATCCAGATATTGGGTACCATGGGTATCCGTCAGCATGCAGGCAAGCTTTTCATTAATTAGAAGGGTTGTCTAGTTTGGGATTTCCTCTAGAAGTGAATTCACTGGAGGTGAACTGGGCCATCTTGAAGTGTAAGAGGGCTTCCCAAGGGATTTTATGGCATTGGACATAGAAGAGAGAAAACATTAATCCATACCCTAGATCAGACAAACTTTGGGCAGGTTACCATCTATTCAATACATTGCTGTGTTGGCCGCAACTGAGGAAACACAAGGAGAATATATTGGGATAGTCTCAGCTATTCGGGCTGGGGTACCTTTTCAATCGACATACAGGGGCATCTCAATAAACTAGAATATCTTTGAAACGTTCATTCATTTCAGTGATTCAGTAATACAATCCATAATCAGCGTCTTCCATGATTGTGTGTCCTACTGAACCAGACTGAGGGACCATTTAAAGGCTTAGGAAACCTTGGCAGGTGACACTGAATTTACAAGACTGAACTCAACTTACAATATTCTAATTTATTGAGATGCACCTGCATCAGAAATTGACTCACACTTCCCCCACTGTTTCACATATGTGTATCTGGATAGACTCTGTATAAGGCGCTCTATTATCATCTTATGTCCATGACCAGGTTCTGGAGTGGCCTAGCCAGTCTCCAGATCTCAACCCCATAGAAAACCCTTGGAGGGAGTTGAAAGTCCGTGTTACCCAGCGACAGCCCCAAAACATCCCTGCACTAGAGGAGATCTGCATGGAGGAATGGGCCAACATACCAGCAACAGTGTGTGCCAACCTTGTGAAGACTTACAGGAAACGTTTCACCTCTGTCATTGCCAACAAAGGAGATAGAACAAAGGATTGAGATGAACTTTTGTTATTGACCAAATACTTATTTTCCACCATAATTTGCAAATAAATTCTTTAAAAAAATCAGACAATGTGATTTTCTGGATTAGTTTGCTCATTTTGTCTCTCATAGTTGAGGTCTACCTATGATGACAATTACAGGCCGGCCTCATCTTTATAAGTGGGAGAACTTGCACAATTGGTGGCTGACTAAATACTTTTTTTACCCATATACCTGTATATATATATCTTCTATTTCTAAAATAAGGTCATCAGGAGTGGGGACCACAATCGAGTCGTCTCAAGTTGCCCCAAGTTATACAAATGTGGCATATTGTGTCCTGCCACATCTACTACAGTGAGGACATCAGATATTTCAGGCGTGATTTCTAGACAGGAAAGGGGTATGAGGATATGGTGAGGCTAACCCCAATTGTTGTACAAATTCTAACACGTAGCACACATGTAGCTTGCAATAACCTAGTATTTTTGACTGAGCAGTAATGCAGGACACCCATTCTTCAATAACAAAGATGCATTTCAAATGAGTGTGCTGGGTCAGGAGGGGTACCACGTGTCCTTAAAGGGGTTGTCCCACGTATTCCCATGGAAGTACAGCACAAGTGCATGGGAGCGCCAACTGGCACCAGTCTCACCCACATTGAGCCTGGCTGCACTCAGGTAGGACAAAGTCCTGCAGACTTTACTTTGTGTGATAACCCCTTTAAGGAGACTGCCTTTGCTTACCAGTCTTGCATGCTCTGCTGGGAAATCTGGGAAAGAATATAGAAATCAGTTTTCCCTGCTGTAAAAAAGAAAGCTATTCGTCTGGTGTCACCTTTTGGTAAGTCGTTCCCTATAGATCATTACTTGGCTTATAACAAGCCTAGTGACATGACCTGGGATTAATGCCAATCCAGAATCTCTCCTCCACAGACAACTGTTTCAGGTTCAAGGCAGAATAACAGGCATTTGGTAAGTGAGATGCCATAGAAATGTCAACGTGCTCACTATCAAATATGTATTTAAAATATACCAGGCAATTCACGAAAAGGCAAAAAATAGCTCGAAAACAATATTCACCAAATATATTAGCCCAGAGCATTAATAAACATAGCCTATGTGACAAATGAAGAGATAACCAATATCTGAGGAAAAAAACTGAAAAAAAAAGTCCAGATGAAAAATTCAAGAGTAACTTTATCACTGGTTTTGACCAAAGGAATATAAAAAATCTGTACAGTATTAATGAAACATGGGGGAATTGTGTTAGAAGATCTGATTCTGAAGAAAATCCTACCAGAACAACCTAAAATAACCTTCAGAAGAGGGAGTGCAGTGAAAAAACATGATAGTCCCAACTAGAATAAGAGAAAAGAACAAGGTCAATCCCAGGGATTAGTTTCTTTTATATCATTCTGGTGCAAGTCAAAAATGTCTATGCAGTAAAATAATCAGTCATCAGAATAGAAACTGCATGCAAACCTGGGAACGTTACATCTGAAATAAAAACCAGCTCACAATTCAGACTGTCATTTATTCAGACAGCTGCGGTTTACAGTATGTCGGTGAAGGCGTCAAACTCTGAGGATCTGCACAAATGGTCATTGCATATAAGTAAAGTAGGCCTCACTAAACAAGGTCTATGCAGGGATCTATTCCGCAAACACTCAAAGGTCCCCCAAATATCCCAAACCAAATCACTGAATAAAAGGGAGTCAAATTGGGAATTCCATTTGTACAGATCTTCATCCACATGGGCTCTATGAAGTAGCAGAAATGGCGTGAGTTATTGGTTATAGATGTGATATGTGTCTTCCGCAACACTTGTGGGGAACGTATGATAGTGATGAAGGACGTGATCTTCAGACATGATATGACGCAGGGTCCGGACTGCCTCTTCACTTGTATCTGACAATTCCCTATTATATGCACATCCAAGCAAGAAGTCTGTCTGTTTTGTTTCTACTACACTCAGATTGTGCCCTTCTCTTTCTCCCTTTGTTTCCCTTCCTACTTTGCAGGTCCTACAATTACTATAGCTGTGCTTTTGTAAGCATATAGTAAAATGCCCATAGGAAATCCTGACTGCCCTGCGTTAACGTTAGTGTGAAGAGAGCCTAAGTCATGTCTCTATATGTGATCCATGATAGGATTGTGTATACGAGCAATCTCAGCTAAACTGCCCGATCAAAGCAAAGAACAGTAATTCTGCACAATCTGGCGTACGATCAGCCGCACGTATCATGACAAACACTGATATTATTCCCCAACCATTGGCCTTCTTCTTTAGACATTCGCTGTATTTTCATATCACAAGGCATTATGGGAAAGGAGCTGGGGAGCATCGTTCCATTTTGGCTGACAGAAGTCTGATGTATATGGCTAGTTTCAGATGGTAGCAATGATAACCAATGACGGTGGTATGAAGCCCCAACATTGTGCTCTGGGGGACCGAACAGCTACATAAGGAGGAATGTCTGAGCGTGTCCGATGCATTATGTGTAACACATTTCAGCAGAGCAGAACATTTGATACTTCAGGGACCCGGATCTCGCCCCTACCTTGTAAATGAAATCACATAAAATTTCTGACAAGAGTAGAAAACCCCAATGTATTCACTACAAAGGTGGAATTATTTTCCATCAGGTTAATGGCTGGATGTGGTCAGCCCCTTTAACACACATTGCCCATAATCCTCCCTTTCTGCCAAGTATCCCAGTTCTATTTTAATTTTCCCTTGAGAGGATCGCACATTTTCCTGTGTTTAAGCTTATTGTAAAACTTGGCAGCAGCCCCTGGATCTGCAGGGTTTCTGCCATGTACAGTATTAACAAAAAATAGCAATTAACCCTTCCCTGCGCATGACTTTTTGCACTGACTGAGCAGGTGGTGAAACCTATTGATCAGAGGGCGGTGTGTAAACATCCAGAGCCATAAAAAGTGATGTCCTTAGAGCTAAGTGTTAGCCGGCACACTTGGGATCACATGCTGTGAAGCACGGAAGGGGAAGTCAACAGGAGCAAAGTCCCTTCAATAAATTATCAGTATGGAATGGATTCAGGGTTAAAGGATTGTGAAATGGAAACCCAAGACAATGAAGTTATTAACATTTGCAGCAGACATGTACAGTAAAATGCAGTCAGGTCCTGTACTGGGCTTATAGGTATACACAGAAACCTAAAGGCTCACTACTGTGTATAGTCAGTCACTGTGGGATATGTAGTCCTTTATGTCTACACTGAATATACACCACAGATGTCATGTCAATGAGTGAAAGATCAACAGGAAACTTAGGTCAACCATGGATATTGTCAAAGCTTCCAAAGGTTCCATTTTTGTACCGCCATTCCGGACAGTTGTGTGCTTGTCCTGCCATGCCCCACTCCACCCTAGTTACGTATTTTGGTTCTCCTGCGTCTCGCTCCCCTCTACAGACAGGAGTCTGCCTCCTACTCCCCTACATGTCAGCAGGCCCGGTATCTACTCAGGTCTGAGGCCTGGGCATTGTCCATGCTATGAGTGTGAGGGATAGGGGAATCAGAGTGGAGGCCCCGGACCCCTGCAGGATTTAGGGGTTAGTATAAAATGATCCCTCTATACTGCACCCTATATAGTGATATAGGAATCAGTATATAGGGAGATATGTAGCAGGACACAAACTAAAGTGGGGCACAGCAAGACAAACGCACAACTGCCTGGGGCAGCAGGACAGCAGTGGAAACTGGATACTGTGTGGGTACCACAAGCAGACACGATACTGTGTTAGGGCCCTAAAGGGGCACGGTATGGGGGATAAAGAGAAATGAATGAGGATGGGTGGAGCTAGGGTGGGTGTGGACAGGAGGCGGGGCAAGCAACATCTAAATTTGCCACGGCTGCACATTTTATCCCTTTAAAACTCCGAAAAAAGTTGTCAGGTATGAAATTGCCACAAATTCAGGATGAACCCTTGGTAAAATATGCACATGCTGTGGATTGATACATCTGCATTCACACTTCTGTGTGCATTTTCTTCTTCACATCCGCATGCATTATATAATAAATGATAGAGGATTTGGGGTCTGGCATCCACGATGCAGATCCATAGCGATTCTGTCTCCTCTATATAAGAATGGAAGGTGACTTGTCACCATGTGGCGCCATACTACTCAGCCACAGGTGCTCCATGTGCTGCTGACACCTCAGGAAGGTGCGCCTTTACCAGGATCAATGCTTCTTCATACCTCTACGCTTCATACAGAACCCTGCAAAGAAAACCTTGCCTTGTGCCGGTATATGACTTGCTATGTATTGAGACTCCATTCACATTAGATATACAGCCATAATACAGTAGTATATATGAGCCGAGGCGACGGTCAGCTCCAGCGCTTTTATAAGTTTTGCAGTTTCTTAACAACATATTAAAAAGACTTTTACTTTTTATTAGTCGCCTGCGCCCGGATCCCCTCAAATGTCCACATTTCCCTTATTTACTCCACGTAATGTGCCAACAGTTAAGAGGACAGATAATGATGGTCGACTTGCAGTTTTGCTCCTCTCCAATTGGCTGGATCTCCCAGAGGCCTGGAAATACTCAGACAACCTTAACAGCCAGCAGCAAAATACTCGTCCCTTGTGATCTATCACTAGAACCGGCTTAGAGAGTACCATATGGACTTCCCATATGCTGTATGGCCGTTAACATGGAAAGGAAGAGGAGCAAATGCATCACTAAAAAGACAATCACTTAACCACAAAGGGCCCAAATGGTTCTAGTAACACAGAGCGCCCTCCAATACACAGCGATCAATAGATGGGCAGGAAACTGCTAAGGGAAGGTGAAGGATTTCTGCACACTGCAGTCATAATATAGTCCTCGCCCCTCTTGTTGGGTTTGTATCGTCTCCTACACGTTGCAATGGCTCTGCGCACCCTGGATTCAATGCTCGGTGTGCATGCACAGGCCTGAATCATCCGATGTGACTAGATTTGCATAACTTTCCTCGCATTAGGCTGCAGCCACACACAGACTTACTATGCATAAGAATGAAGTTACATGCAAAAATACATCAGTAAGAAATGGGGAAAATGCGGCATCAAAATCACATGAATGTGACTGTAGCCAGCCAGCTGTTACTGAAGTCTGTGTGCAGCCTCAATGTATCCCAACATAACAGAAACATGGCTGCTGTTGTACTATGACATCACTGTGTGTATTATCCATGTACTGTGACATCACTGTGTGTATTATCTCTGTACTGTGACATCACTGTGTGTATTATCCCTGTACTGTGACATCGCTGTGTGTATTATCCTGTACTGTGACATCACTGTGTGTATTATCTCTGTACTGTGACATCACTGTGTGTATTATCTCTGTACTGTGACATCACCGTGTGTATTATCCCTGTAGTGTGACATCACTGTGTGTATTATCCCTGTACTGTGACATCGCCGTGTGTATTATCCCTGTACTGTGACATCACTGTGTGTATTATCTCTGTACTGTGACATCACCGTGTGTATTATCCCTGTAGTGTGACATCACTGTGTGTATTATCCCTGTACTGTGACATCGCCGTGTGTATTATCCCTGTACTGTGACATCACTGTGTGTATTATCTCTGTACTGTGACATCGCTGTGTGTATTATCCCTGTACTGTGACATCACTGTGTATTATCTCTGTACTGTGACATCACTGTGTGCATTATCTCTGTACTGTGACATCAATGTGTGTATTATCTTGTACTGTGACATCACTGTGTGTATTATCTCTGTACTGTGACATCACTGTGTGTATTATCCTTGTACTGTGACATCACTGTGTGTATTATCCCTGTACAGTGACATCACTGTGTGTATTATCCCTGTACTGTGACATCACTGTGTGTATTATCCCTGTACAGTGACATCACTGTGTGTATTATCCCTGTACAGTGACATCACTGTGTGTATTATCCCTGTACTGTGACATCACTGTGTGTATTATCCCTGTACTGTGACATCACTGTGTGTATTATCTCTGTACTGTGACATCGCTGTGTGTATTATCCCTGTACTGTGACATCACTGTGTGTATTATCTCTGTACTGTGGCATCGCTGTGTGTATTATCCCTGTACTGTGACATCACTGTGTGTATTATCTCTGTACTGTGGCATCGCTGCGTGTATTATCCCTGTACTGTGACATCACTGTGTGTATTATCTCTGTACTGTGACATCGCTGTGTGTATTATCTCTGTACTGTGACATCACTGTGTGTATTATCCCTGTACTGTGACATCACTGTGTGTATTATCTCTGTACTGTGACATCACTGTGTGTATTATCCCTGTACTGTGACATCACTTTGTGTATTATCTCTGTACTGTGACATCACTGTGTGTATTATCCCTGTACTGTGACATCACTGTGTGTATTATCCCTGTACAGTGACATCACTGTGTGTATTATCCTGTACTGTGACATCACTGTGTGTATTATCCCTGTACTGTGACATCACTGTGTGTATTATCTCTGTACTGTGACATCGCTGTGTGTATTATCCCTGTACTGTGACATCACTGTGTGTATTATCTCTGTACTGTGACATCACTGTGTGTATTATCCCTGTACTGTGACATCACTGTGTGTATTATTCCTGTACTGTGACATCACTGTGTGTATTATCCCTGTACTGTGACATCACTGTGTGTATTATCTCTGTACTGTGACATCACTGTGTGTATTATCTCTGTACTGTGACATCACTGTGTGTATTATTCCTGTACTGTGACATCGCTGTGTGTATTATCCCTGTACTGTGACATCACTGTGTGTATTATTCCTGTACTGTGACATCACTGTGTATATTATCTATGTACTGTGACATCACTGTGTGTATTATCCCTGTACTGTGACATCACTGTGTGTATTATCTCTGTACTGTGACATCACTGTGTGTATTATCCCTGTACTGTGACATCACTTTGTGTATTATCCCTGTACTGTGACATCACTTTGTGTATTATCTCTGTACTGTGACATCACTGTGTGTATTATCTCTGTACTGTGACATCACTGTGTTTATTATCTCTGCATGGTGACATCACCGTTACTTGCCAACTTTTAGCAGTTAGAATCTAGAAGCCCCCAGCATGTGAAAACCACACATCCTTATGGGACAGAATACATCACTTTTTGTTGCGTGCCATGTTACTTTTTGTGATGTGATCGCCACATAAAGTGCCCATGTCATGTAAAAAATTACCTGGAGCCTGGAGGATATGGGAGCATTCCAGCATATCTCTTTTGGGACACCCTTTTTGCAGGAGTATTGACAAGTATGTATTAAAGGTATACGCCAAACATAAGCACAAAATATTCTGTGACCAGAGCGTAACCCAGTGTGGTCTGTACACTGGCAGTCTGTGGCTGTTACCCCACACTAGTAGATATGTGCCAAACTCCATCCAAAACTGTAACTACCAAGTGTCCCTATAACTGGACATAGTTGCTGTGACATTATGGGATGGATGGAGTTCTCCTTTACCTAACATGGACAGCTTTCCTGCAGACTCAGCCTCCTGCTCATAACTCTTCCAGATTGAATTTCTGCATAGGCAGCAGTGACAATGGTCCTCGCGCCACTATCACCTGACCACAATATTACATACAGCGCGCTGGTGGCGTTAGGTCATAAAACTCACACCTGACTTCAGGAGGGATAATATCATTTTACACTATGTAATCCAATGTGTTCAGAATAGCTGCAGAATATTCCGGGGTATAATGAGGAATCTTATTTCTGAGAGGAGAATAATATTTCCTTACAGAATCTGGAAAGAAGTGGAGATGGCGACGTAATCCCTTTACGGAGCGTTTAGTCAGAGAATTGCAGTTCATTTTCTAGGAGTATTCGATGACACCTGGACATATCATTGCAGGATTTCCATATTTAATAGACTCGGGGGATTATTCTATACAACAGAATGGACATTTTGCCTTGTTGCTTTTTTCCCCTCACCACAGTGCAGACTATAGTTTACTACACAAAAATGCTGCAGCGGTAAATTGTCAGCTCTTGTGACAAGCATCCGATCTATAAACCACAGCTTTCCCATGCCGAACTGATTTCCTGTTAACTGGTAATAATAAATGTTCTCTATGCAGAAAGCCCGGGGCGCTGGACATGGGCTTCTAAGAAAGGGGATGGCGGATCAATAGAGCAACATGCACATCTTTTTGCTGCTATTGATCGGCCATCATTATTCTTAAATTCCAGGTCTGTAGCCGCGGTGCTCCTGCGCAGGGATCAGTGTTCCTATGCTTTGCTCAGTGGCTGCTGCTTGTCGCACGCCATGATGTACAGGCGACCGCGGCACAGACTTGCACGCCTTTATTGCTTCATGCATCCATGGGTTTTCCAGAAGATAAACATGACCTGAATGAGGCAGCCAAGAGGATCTGCAGCAGCGGTTCTGTGTCATAAGAAGCCATTTTTGTAATAAAGTTGTACAATCCCAGAAATATAATGAGACTAATAAGGCTACATCCAAGTTACTTTTTATATGTAAACCCAAAAACACAAAGCCAACGACATCTGTTACAAAATGTATCCTTCATATCCATGACGGCTGGCAGAAAAATGGAAACCGAAGCTCCAGTGTGAACCAGGCCTTATACAAGTATACATTAGAAGAGATTCAGGAACCTGGTGAGATTTTTTTTTCTTCTTTATTACAAAAAAAATATATAAATATATATATATATATATATAACAAATAAAAGAAAACACAATTACAATATTAATCTATACATGTTGTTAGATGTAACCATGACAACCAGAATAAAATACCTCTATTCTTTACACTGCAGGTTGCATTCAGAGACCTAAGAAACAAAGATTATTTTACAAAGTGGCTTCTTTTTAATGTCATAGTTTTTCATCATATTTAACCACTATTTTATTGTACAGTATATTACTGGGTAGATCTGAAGGACCCAAATGTGACCGCAAACAATGAGAGGGTTGATGTAGCGGCAGAAATATTCCCTGCCATCTATTCAGTCCGCTGACAGGCAGCACATGTCATACAGTGGGCTGTTATCAGGCGGCTGCTTTATGTTGCCCTATATACAGCAGGTATTAATCATTCCCGGTATCAGATCATAAGAGGCCGCATCTAATGACACCTATTCCAATTACGGAGCATTAAGTGGGCTTCAGCAGACGGCCGGGGTCCTTCAGTCTTCACAGAGACGGATCAGTCTGCTATTTCCAACAGGTATTCACTGGAGGATTACAGGGAACGTTCTTGCTTTTTAATTCAACAGCAAAATGTCAGCTGTCATGTTCACTAAAGCGACTTTAACAAGGGCACATGAATACCCAGCAGAGGAGGAAAACCCAAAAAGTGTCACGCAAGAGTTCAAGCTGTCCCAAGTGGATATATCCAAAGCTGTGCTGAGCAGCCGAGGACCATAAGAAGAAGATTAGCAAGGAAAAGCATGGACTTATGTTCTCTGCTCATAGGAGCCAGAGGAATAAGACTGCCGATTCTGAGGAATACATCATCTATGTATTGCCCATTATATATATATAAATATAAGGCTCCCATATATTGCACAGTGCGCTCAGCTTAGTCCCTGTCTCTAGTTGGGTTAAACAGCTTAAATATGTTGTAAGGGGTTGTCCAGGACTAGAAAAACAAGGCTGCTTCCTTCCAGAAATAATGGAAGCCCCATCCACTGGTTGTGAGTGGTATTGCAGCCTGACCCCATTCACCTTAATACAGTTTAGCTATTATACCGGGCACAACCCTTTGACAGTGGTGTCTTTTCTGGAAATAAAGCAGCTTAATGGGGTTCTCTGAATTAGGACCCACTTACACTCATCTGATACAGCCAGATCACTGGGGAAAGCTGCCGGGGTCACTGCTAGTCAGGTGGTATTAAGTGAATATGTGCCTGTATAATACTTGGTTATGCCGAGTTCACGAGAACACAGAATCACTCTCTATGGCGTCCATATACGTGGAGAATTGTCGGACTGAACATAAACATTCACACCTGGTCTATTGTTGGCTTAATCTGCTAAATTTTTGGGATTGCACTCCAGACCATACACACAGTAACCAACACTGTTGTTGGTAAAACTTTTCGGGAGAGATTTACATGAACCGTAATCTTTATCAGTCTGGGACAAGTCAAATCTATAAGGATCGTCTCTCTTGAATTGGCTATGAATATTCTGGATTGTTGGCAGGAATTCACAAACATCAGATTTACAGTATGTCGCCGAATCTGCCGATTTGTTCAGCTGACAACCATTCATATGTTAGGACACAGTGAGAAAAAAAGGAAGGACATGATGAATTTCAACATGCCCAGTCTTTTGTTCTCAAGGGAGGTAAGTCCTCACCATATGGAGGGGACAGAGGAATTTGGAGGGGGCATAGGTGTTTGGAATGGAGAAAGGGGTATGGGGGGGAATATGTACACGTTTGGCGCTGGAGAATGTATATGAAGGTGGGGGAGGGGGTTGGTTCTGACCAAACCATTGTAAGTGTAACTTTTATATAACAATGTTTCTATGTAATGTTCATTTCTATAGTTAGAGACAAATAAAAAGATAAGCAATAAAGGCAATTACCCCGGAGCTCTAACCAATACACTATGCATGTTGCAGAATCTGTGCAAAGACAGGGAACTGACCCATGTAACACAAGAAAAATGGGGGGACGGACGGATGGGGACCAGCCACGACATGAGATACAATAGCAATCTGTAATATGAGAAATGGCAGATCCAGCCCGACACCATGCATCATCTGGGTAAGTGCCCTCCTGACAATGGGGCAATTGCTGCACTAGGTAGACAAGCTGGTATAGCGAGCCAATGTTAATATTGACTGGACACGTTGATTTCAGCAGGACCAGTCAACCATCTAATAGCTAGGGGAGTCCCAACATTTACTAAAGGAAGATTTTTTGGGGAGAAAGGGGAATACCTGTTGGATTTCAACACATTCAGTCTTTTTGTTCTCATGGATGATAGGACATACCCCCATTTTCCCATTAAGAAGACATGCACACTCTGCCAAGACCATCATGCACGTGAATGGGGAGGGGTGGGAGGAATAGCTAATTGGCCAATCTAGCATACATATAGCATTCAGCAGGCAGCTATATGAAGTGTATGGCCACCTATCATCTCCTCCATTCACTATAAGCAGTTCTTCATATGCAAATATCCCAAGCTCAACATATGTCATTTATGGTTAAATTCACATCACGCAGTAAAATTCTTGAACAGAATGCAAAATAAACTTGCTGAAGGGGCTATCACAATCACTTAGCAAAATCTTCCTTCTTTGTGTAGACAAGGTCCATGTAAACGGATAAAAGCATGGCGAGGTGTGATGGTGGCCAAAGGTGACGCTGAGTTCACGACACTCACAGGAAATTAGTGCTAAGAAAACAATATTAATAATTCATCAGATTTCCAATGAAACGCGTTGTCTTAGATATAAGCGTTAAAAAAAGAGAAAGTGTAAGAAAACCAACGAAAGTCATCAGTGTCAAAAATCTCAGGAGGTCACAGCAAATCTTTATCTATTTTACAAGAATGAAGAATTTCTTAGAAGCTCAGGAAGTAAAGGTCAGAAATCTGTGATCTTCATCAGTCACGTCACGTGGGGTTGGCAGGATTCACATCATGTCATATAATAGGGGAGTATAATAGATTCTGCACCAAAGCTATAAAGCTCAACACAGATCTCAGGGCAGGTTTAACCATAAGGCCCTATAACATTGGGGGTCACCAATCAGACATCCCAGATTCAGTGGGGAAATCCAGCATTTTGGATGTTGTACGTGGTGATGGGTCCCAAATTCAACTCTGTCTGCATCCTCAGAGAGGAATAAGCTGCTGCCAGACCCCTCTGTCCCATCCAGACCCCTCTGCACACTCCTCACTTATCAGCCCCTCCAGACAAGGCTGTGGAGTCGGAGTTGAGGCAGAGTCAGAAAAAAAAGTTACAATTTTAAAATAGAAAGAATAAGTATTTTATAAAATACCAGTAATTGTACAATACAAAGCATTTTCCAGGATAGGTCATCATTTGAAGATCCGTGTGGGTCTGAACCCTGGGACCCCCATGGATCAGCTGACTGGAGCCTTGTACTGTGACATCACTGTGTGTATTATCCCTGTACTGTGACATCACTGTGTGTATTATCTCTGTACTGTGACATCACTGTGTGTATTATCCCTGTACTGTGACATCACTGTGTGTATTATCCCTGTACTGTGACATCACTGTGTGTATTATCTCTGTACTGTGACATCACTGTGTGTATTATCTCTGTACTGTGACATCACTGTGTGTATTATCCCTGTACTGTGACATCACTGTGTGTATTATCCCTGTACTGTGACATCACTGTGTGTATTATCTCTGTACTGTGACATCACTGTGTGTATTATCTCTGTACTGTGACATCACTGTGTGTATTATCTCTGTACTGTGACATCACTGTGTGTATTATCCCTGTACTGTGACATCACTGTGTGTATTATCTCTGTACTGTGACATCACTGTGTGTATTATGTCTGTACTGTAACATCACTGTGTGTATTATCTCTGTACTGTGACATCACTGTGTGTATTATCTCTGTACTGTGACATCACTGTGTGTATTATCCCTGTACTGTGACATCACTGTGTGTATTATCTCTGTACTGTGACATCACTGTGTGTATTATCCCTGTACTGTGACATCACTGTGTGTATTATCCCTGTACTGTGACATCACTGTATTATCTCTGTACTGTGACATCACTGTGTCTGCTCTGCCTCTGCATTAGGGAGACAAATAATTATGCAAATTTTGACACTTGCTGCTGAAAGTGGGCATAGTGGGGCTCAATGATTACTGGTTATGCGCTGGTTCACACTGTGCAGCTGCTTCCCAATGTGTCAGGTAATCCATATAACGTGCTCCCAGTTCCGCAGATTATGAGCAGGACGTGGTTTGGATACGCAGCCCTGGTGCCAGCTATCAGCTCTGGATGTGTTGGGTGACAGACTGGACTAGTGCTATCTTTGGTGGAGTGTTACTGTGTTCCGTCCTTACATGACAGCGCCCACCAGTCTGACATTGTAGTTGTGCGGCGACCTTGCGCCGTGTTTTCTCTCCTCTCCCGGCGGTTAATGACTTTCTGAACCCTTCATTAACTCCTGTGTGTCTATGGCATTGTCTCCCTGTGTGCAACAGCCTTAAAATGGGAAGCAATTGCTAGTCATGATATGGAGAGCTATGTGCCTCTTATTTATTTCTACTTTTGCCATGTATTATATTGTATACAGAATAAATACGCTGCGCCAAGGTTATTCCAGAGGTGACAGCTCATAATTGCCAATTTAACTTTCTGAAATGGTGTAGTTGACGGTCACAACCACCTGTGAGAATGGCGAGAAGCGGTCGTTGGGGCGACAGAAGCGATATATGTCTGTTACAGAATAATGATGTTTATTCTTACATGAATCCACTATTTATGAGGTAGACTATATAGGTGACACCTCCATATGGTGCTGCACATCACTATAAATCTTCACGGCTGGTTTAGACAAAGTGGGGGCTCTTTAATCATCTGATTTATTACAGGTAGCAGACATGTCAGCGGAGTCTAGACAATAGGACATGCCAGGAGATGAATGTGCGATAGAGAACACCTGAACGACAACCATTTTTCACAAGTTATGGGGGATTCTAGGGGTTAATGAACAAAATGAAGGAATTGGGTAGATTGATAAAATGATGTGTAATTACATTATTTGCTCCAGAGACTCTTCATTCCCACAGGTACCTGCAGGCTGCGGTGAAGCAGGAGTAAGACATTGGGTTATGCATCAATATTGGTGGTGTCCATACTAATGAAGCTGCAAATTGGTGCAGATGGGCCTAATTTACGTAAGTGCCATGTTATAAATGAGTGGTAGCAGTGGTCACAACTCTCCAGTACTGCACAGATGGCTGGGTGGGACACATGTATTACTACTCCTAATATACAAGGAGCAGCATGTCAGACACATTGCTCACAATACTATCACATTATACATGAAAGCCAGAAGAGACACAAATAATACAGACTAGTCAATAACGTTGGCCAGTGTTCAAAAGGCAACCTTTATCTTGTCAGTAACAAAAGTTCTTGTCACTGACACTGTGTACGGCTGCACCATTCAGTACACAGAGGAGCTTACCCTACATGATCCCTAGACTAAGTCTGCCTGGGTTCTAATGAATAAGAAGTCCATTACATGAATGTTGGCAGAACCTGCTGATTCTGGTAGACAGCCAACTATCTTATATGTACGGTGACCTCCCAACCCTTCACCGACAGATGATGTCAGGATTGGTCATGCTGGATGTTACCATTCCTGACCCTCTATATCCCTGGGAGATGTCACAGTACAGGGATAATACACACAGTGATGTCACAGTACAGGGATAATACACACACTGATGTCACAGTACAGGATAATACACACAGTGATGTCACAGTACAGGGATAATACACACAGTGATGTCACAGTACAGAGATAATACACACAGTGATGCCACAGTACAGAGATAATACACACAGTGATGTCACAGTACAGGATAATACACACAGTGATGTCACAGTACAGGGATAATACACACAGTGATGTCACAGTACAGGGATAATACACACAGTGATGTCACAGTACAGGGATAATACACACAGTGATGTCACAGTACAGGGATAATACACACAGTGATGTCACAGTACAGGGATAATACACACAGTGATGTCACAGTACAGGATAATACACACAGTGATGTCACAGTACAGAGATAATACACACAGTGATGTCACAGTACAGGATAATACACACAGTGATGTCACAGTGCAGGGATAATACACACAGTGATGTCACAGTGCAGGATAATACACACAGTGATGTCACAGTACAGAGATAATACACACAGTGATGTCACAGTACAGGGATAATACACACAGTGATGTCACAGTGCAGGGATAATACACACAGTGATGTCACAGTACAGGATAATACACACAGTGATGTCACAGTACAGAGATAATACACACAGTGATGTCACAGTACAGGATAATACACACAGTGATGTCACAGTACAGAGATAATACACACAGTGATGTCACAGTACAGGATAATACACACAGTGATGTCACAGTACAGAGATAATACACAAAGTGATGTCACAGTACAGGATAATACACACAGTGATGTCACAGTACAGAGATAATACACACAGTGATGTCACAGTACAGAGATAATACACACAGTGATGTCACAGTACAGGGATAATACACACAGTGATGTCACAGGACAGGGATAATGTAGTGATGTCACAGCAAAGGTATAATGTGAAAAGCATTATAGGGCTCCATAGTATTAGCATTCTGCAGGTCATCTTCCATAGTTATCACTAGCAGTTCCTTATGTTTGATTAGAATCCTCCCCCATGTAACAGAATATCTTTTTCCAACCTCACAAACTACATTACACTTTGGTGCTTGGCTCAGTTATGTTCGGGCTCTAGTGTTTTTGACTACTTTGCAGTGCAACTCTATCCATTAAAAACCACAGGAACCTGGCAAAAAGCTGAAGGACCTGGTTATAAGTCAATAGGATCCATCACGACTCATATGAAACTGGATCCATTATACCTGTCATGACTCTGCTAAGAATGGCAGCCATGATGTTAATGAGAGCGCCGCCAACTGTATCATCAGTCTTCATTAGTTCCATCATAGTTCTAGTATCACTGTGGTCAATGGCAGACTGAAAATGTGATGCAAATGCCTTCACTTTATCACCTAGCCAGAGAGTTACCATCCCCTTATTCAGTAGTTCCAAGAACTGTATTTTGTCCACGTGAAGCAGCTTCAGAAGAGTTTTAAGGACAAGTTGGCCACCAACAGGGAAGATGAGATAAGCTCAACATTTATGAGTAACCATCATGACCATGTAGATCGAAACTGATGAAATATTGATCAGAACTGACACAAAAGGCAGCAAGTTAATGACTGCCATATGGATGTCTGAGGAGTCAGCAGTGCCCAAAGTCAGCCCAGGTGAGTCCGCAATCTGGCCCCCTACATTACAGTTTACGTACAGTTTAGTACTCCTCTGTTCTATATGGTGCCACTCTGAGAGAGAGAACTCAGGAACAACTGAGACAGAGAAGAATCTGCTAAAAATGCGGAATCCAGACCACGTAATAGCCAAAATGCACACGGCACTTTGTGATATACTAGTTTACCTCTGTGTGTCCCTATATGATCGGACACTGAGATCACTGACCAGACGGTATCACCAGCATCACCATGTGCAGGAACCAACCAGTAAACACCTAGTGATCAATTTATTCATGACGTCTTAGGAGGAATAACAGAGGGATGGCACTGTGGAGTTATTTCACAAGGGTACACAGGTATTTGCTAAAAAAGAAGAGGGACAGGTTCTCATGAAATCAATAATAATCCTCTGCTAACCTGAATCTGCTATATCTTAAGATGGACTGCAGGTCACATGACTCATAGATTATATATGTCTACGTGGAAGGCAGGGAGTGGGTCGGAAGTGCTGGAGCTAAATAGGAGCTTCACAACCAAAGAACTTTACTCACAACTGTACATGTTAGTATTTCTCTATATATGTCCTGCATGGTCCTGGGACTGTTTTTGCATTACAGAGGGACGGTTGTAGAGCAGATCCCTCATCTACTTAGTGTGTACAGTATATGGCAGCTAGTCTCATCATAGCAGCTCAGGGAGAACAGTAAACTCCAGATACAGCATGCAGATGGCAGATATAATGGCCAAAAATAGTGCACACATGGCAGTTTACCCTAAAAAGTCAAATAAAACAGCGTGTACACTTTTTAAGTTAGGGTTGTCACTAAGGGGCCTTCCACACCATTGCCTTCGTCTTACTCTCTCTTTCTCTCTCCCCTTTCTCCTCCAATCTCCGTCACGGACTTGTTTTACTTGTGCTTATATAAAAACATATACAATTATTAGGGTTAAAGACAGGACCAGCGAGTTCTGCCTGGTGCCACCAGTTCTACGAACCAATTATATCCATTTCCCATGGAAATAAATATAGACTAAATGCCTTTAAGAAAAATCTGCTGTCTAAAATAATGTCAGCATCCGAGTGCCAGGGCCGTCTGCTCCACACGAGAGAGAGAGGAGAGAGGAGAGAGCCACGGAGAGACTTTATTCTTCATACAAATTGGTCTGAATGCTACTAATCTAGGTTAGCGTTTATCTGGAGGGGCCGCTTCTCTTCACAACAATCTTTTTATTCAGGGAACACATCCTGACATGACAGGGAGATCTTTCCTCCACCTCCTCCCTCTTCATCCAAAGGAGATATCTCAGCAGGAGGAAAAGGCACTTTATTTTTGGTGCTGATAACATTAATCTTCTTAACCCCTTCACAACCTCTGGCAACAGGGTAGAACTATAGGCACTGACAAATATAACCCAATACCCCAAGGTTATCGGGGTACGGTGGTGATATGCACAGCTGCCTCGGAGCATCAAGGGGTTTGATGGCCACCAAGAACAACACTACATTCATACGCCATGATGTGTGTTACTTCCAGACAGGCCATGTGGGTGCGGGTGAGGTTTTATGCCACTCCATGGACATACTGTAAGAATTTTTGCAGGGGCGAGTATATGAGGATAAGGGACCACATGGTGGAAACTATGGTGGGATGACCCATATGTGGCACTCCTGCTTTGCTAATGGCTGTGACAAGGGGGTGAGGAGGTTAAGCAGAATAATGGCATCATGTGACGGGGCCCCTCCAGGTTTGACGCTTCCAAGATTTGAGCAAATTCTGAACTCCTCAGCAGCGCCGCCATCTTTGCAATGATAAAAATATGATGTCATATCAGGGCGCAGTCTCCAATAAGCCGAGTTTAATGAATACCCCCCGCAGCCCTGCTGGAAAGAGGCCGAGGAGGGCAGATGTTCCTTTGCCGTGAAGAGCAGTAATTTGCAGAGAGAGGAGTGACAGACACTTGCCTGAGCTCCTGAAGTGTCGGATCATAGTGCCCCGCTGTGCTCCTTCCTTGCACAATGCTGAACAAAACCGCAGAGAAACCTGTCAAATACGATGATCAAATGAGAGAACAATGTGATGGAAGCCGAGCGCAGGGTGGTGGCAACAAGCTCATTTTACAGAAGAGAGAAACAAACAGGGTGAGATGATGTGCAGGAGATAGCACAACTCACAGACCGTTCAGATAAAGCACACAACGGGGGTCATTTATGAGCTGCAAGGAATGTTCCGGAAAATCATATGTTCCACTGCGCACTTACACCTCTTTGTGTTCAAGACACATCCGCTGCTGCTCATCCTGCTCTGCTTTATAATATGTCTCTGAGCAGGAAGCATACATTACCATCATCCTCCAAACCCAGAGACGCTCTCCTCCTAAATGTATATCTTACTGAAATCTCATTAATAACACAGCTGGAGATGAGGGTGGCCACGACCACTGCCATGGCACGGTTCTCTTTCTTTCCTCTCAGTATGGGGCCAATCCAGTACTCAGAAGAGTCATGTCAGACAGACTGGTTGCTAGGGAAGCACTGCCTGACAACCAGTCTTTACAACAGGGCTGTCAAGCAGCATTTCCGAGGATGTCCTTATGTTACTCAGGCCTTAGACCCCATGCACATGAGGAAATATGGCCTGGAAAACATGGCCTCTATATTGCTTGCAGAAACTGGAACCCCTCACATTCTAGTGATCTAAGATGTCTCCCTACCGTGTATAGTACAGAGCCACAGGAGGCAGGGGCCCCTAACATCATAGATCACTGGGATGCAAGGAGTCCCAGTCTCCTGACCAAATTCAGTCCTTATATGCTACGTGCACAGGGCCTAAGGGAGGATTTGTTGAAAATATTTCTGCAACTAACTCATGGACCTGAATGCATTCTGCAGAAATCTATGAGCATGGAACAAAAATAGCAAAATCCCATTTCAGATATATGGAATTAATTTTCAATAACAGAAATCTACTAAGTGTGGATATATCAGTGAATATCCTATGACCAAAGGGGTTGATGACCTTAGCAAGCCCTAAAGTACGGCCATGTGAAAAGGCCAAATTGTTTTACTGCAAATCATAGTTTTTTTTTATTTTATTTGGTTGTTAAACTGGTTATGTGGACTATAGTGGTGCGGCCTCCTCACTACTTACCAAGCACTACATGGTGGATGTGCTTGGCATTCATTGGAGCTGCAGCATGGTCATGTGACCAATGGATGTGATGTCACTGATTGAAAAGAGGAAGTGGCGCTCAATATCGTACAACCCCCTTTAATGGCCGGATAATGGCTGAATTTTTAACCCTTCAACAACCAGGTTAATTTATGCCAGGCTAGTTTTTTTTCATCACCACATTGTAAGAGAATTTTTTTTTCCCATCCCTATAGCCATCTGAGGGCTCGAGTTTTTTGTGAGATTAGTTGTATTTTGTATTCCTTCTTGGCAAACAGAAAAGCACAGAAATTCCAACACAGTTTTGTGCATTCTAAATGTTGCGTCATTCACCATGTAGCATAGCTAATGTTACCTTTAGGGCATGTTCACACAGGGGGTTTTGCCGTGGATTTGGGGCGGATTTGGCCCCCGAATCTGGGTCAGATTCTGCTTGGAATACCCTTACTCATTTTCGGGTTTGTTTTTCTTATTAGTTATTGATTTTTGTAAGTGGGACCATCCACTGAAATATTAATATTATATTGATGACGGTCGGCTGGATAATGACAGGATTCCAATATTTAAGAGCTATTCCAGGAGGCTCACAGACTGCACGTACAGACAGAGAGTGATCCTCTATGCCACTCTACAAGAATGATTCATTTTACCATATAAATATTTCTAGGCTTTGACCTGTAGTATCAAACACATCTAGCTACCCTGATTCTACAGGTGCATGAATAGAACGTCAGAGCTACAACAGAGACTGACATACACACTAACAATAGAGCGTGCGGGGTAAGGTACAGACTTATATTCAGATTAAATGTATTTATATGTATACTGGGAATTGGGATGAGGACTGGATGAAGACTGTATGGTTAGACTGAGAAATAACACCCATTAATGGGGTGCACACTGTAGAAATCCCATTAGAGAACTCAGATTTGGCCAGAGTAGAGAGCGGTCTAAGGCGCTGGAGGACCTGTGCTGCATTACACAGACATCGCCTATGGATGTGAATGTGCACAGTGTAGTGCTTCATTTCACCTGTGGGGGTGCTGTGGAAAGTGAAGGAAACTCTCATTGACCAAGCCTACAATGAAGATTCAGGTAACTTTCACTTTTACTATCTCCAAAAACCGGCCTCACTGATTCTTTTTTTGCCAATTTGATTTGGATCCCATCAGTCAAGTAGAATTCTCAACAGAAGAGTGGAGACTGTTATCAGGGAAATGGAGAATCCAGTTGTGGGGTGCTGCGGGCTGTCCCAGTCAAGCAAGAAATGTGCCAGCTAGCTTGATGCCATATGCCTTGTAGCTAAGGTGACATCACAGCTCTCCTCTGCTGTCTATATGGGACTCCAGCTGCAGGTCTGAGGGCCAGTGTGACACATAAACTCAACTTCCAGGACCTGAAAAGGAGTACTTGGTAGTCAGTCTCTGTCTGTAAAATTTCTGGCTATTTTCCAGTTGGTGTGTTTTGTCATTTTCTGCATTTGACCCAGCATACGTAACTTCCCTTGACCAACGTCTGGTCCAACCTTCTGGTATCAATCTTGGAGCAGTCATTCACATGGTTGTCGCTGGCTGGATCTGCCTTGATCACATCTTTGGCCCAGCCCAGCCATTAGTTGCCTACTGGGGACTACCTTGGGGACCGTGACCTGGGTAAAGTCCATTTTTTCTCGACGGTGAAGACTGGCAGATACTTTAGACTCCATGACTCATGTTAGCTCATGCCAACTAAATAATGGCCTCTGAAATAGTGTTCCCCACAACCTCAGGTCTGCCTTAGTCTTACTGTGTCCCTGTCTGGAAAATCTTCTGCCTGCATATCTATTACCAGCTGGTCAGAAAGTGACATCTGGCATCACATTATTGTCCATGATTTAAAGAGTCATCTTCTGAAAGTCAGTTTCACATACTATTTAGCCATGTTGTTATATATATATATATATATATATATATATATACCTAGCGGGAAGGTTCAGCTTTTTCCTAGAGTGTTTGTTTTTTCTTTCTGTGAGACATCTTTGCGCTTTAGCTCTTGAGCTTTCCAAGTCTCTTACTCTCTTGGATTCATCTTAAATTTTGATAACAGAAAAAGAATTTCATGTCTTGGACACGAGTGCAAGAAAATGATAACATTTCTTGCCAACTGAGGATTAAATCACAAGTTCTATAAGAAAAATTTAAGCTTGGCAAGTCTCGAGATGGTGCGGAGTTATCAATTGGGGAAAATGCACAAAACCCAAGTACATGTGAAAGAACTCTTACCTTAAATATCAGGCACAAGCCAGACAACAGCGGACCACATGCCCATGAATGAAGTCACACAGCTCTTACCCCTGGCTTTGCACACCGTCCCCTTACATCCGCACAGCCCTTCACCGTATCTTTTTGCTGCACAATTAATTTTTTGAAAATGAAAAAATATGAAAGTGCTTGAATATGACATCACAGTGTCAGAGGTTATTATTGGTTACTATGGGGGGGCTGGCGATGTACGGGATGGCAGCAAGAAGCTGCATACATTTTTAACCCCCTGCTCTTTGGGGCATCTTGCAAGGTGCCATAGACCAAAGTTGAAATCTACTCCAGTAAGGAACTGTTTGTCCATTGTATTCTGGTAGCAGCACCCTATGGTATTGTTATTTAGGCATCAGTATGTTAGTTTGCTTTTATTTGGGCATCAACATCAGTACAACACTGATAACTAGGCAATGCCACAGTCCACCATATTGGTGGTGAGGGTACCACGTGGCGCACAGACTGGTGTAGGGCTGGCCATAGGCGATCATTCTGTCCATATTAGCTAATCTTTCACAGATTTATAAATCATCTCCTTCCATCCACCGAGGTGTTCCCACAGACGCTCAAAGTCTAAGCAAATATGTCCAGGAAACCAGTGCAAACAGTATTGTTAGCGCAGCAATAACCTGAGACATATGGCCGCTTGTTCAGGACATTCCTTACTATGACAAACAACTTTCTATTTGGATTCTGTTTGTTTCTTACTTTACAAAGTTACCAGTTAAAGTTTTCTCATATATTAGGGGCTGTTCATACACAAGGGTATTGCATCTTCTCATCAGCACAGCCTCAGCAGCTATTCTGGACTCCAGAGTTGCTAGCTGCAGCTTGATAAAGTGCCAGTCTCCTTTACTGACACTAAGTGGAAATCTCAGGGGGTCTCCAGCAACGGGGACTAATTAGGGTGGTGGGTTAGACTAGAACCTGCCTTACAGATCTCATAAAACACCTTCAGTCTGCAGTCCTGGCTTCCTCCAGTCCATCTAAATTCCCAGAGGTACCAGCGGACCCAGAATGGACACAATTACGTTAATGTATAATCCACAGAGCGCTCTTTACTTGTGCGCTGTAACTCACAGGTTATTAGTCGGATACAGCTCTCACAGCAGAACATATCCCTATACTGTAAATTGTAATAATTAAACTCGTTTGTTTCAGGCTCTTAGGGTTACTTTGCCAACCAGAAGAGGCAGTGCGGCCCGTTCTTCATACTAATGTTCAGCAGGGTTTTCCGTGCTGTGTCTAAGATTTTCATTCCAAGCCACCGACCTTCGCACACAAAAGACATAAGTAGTAAAATCAGCAGCTTGAGTCACTCCTTCACCAAAAAGCAATAATGCTATCATATACTTCCAGCCCTGTAAATGTGAACCCAGAAGAAGCTCCCGTTGGCTGTAATCACAGGTGCCAGCGAGCAGGCACAGCGGCCGGCCGGTGATTCTCAGGCGACAAAGCCTCGGAAAGGGCTGCTCTGCTGAAACCTGAGCCCTGCGACATTTACACTTATTCTATGAAGACCTTTGTAAAATGTTTATCCGACAAGAAACAAGATTCACGAGCCGACACAAAGCATCTATTTAGGGTGTGTGATGTCACTTTTGTGTGTCCTTGGCCATTGTGTACACAATCATGTGCACTAATCGGTAATACAACAGCCCATTCATATACATAAGGGACAAATACCGTATTGTTCTCGCCCCAAAGAAACACTTCACAACTATTTTAATCTGAAGATGGATAAGAAGGGAATTTATAAGAGAATTGCATAAGTAATAGTTCCCGAATATCATGTTATTATTAGAATCGCTGCCGTACACGGAAACAGATCACATAAAAAACACAGCTCCAGCTAGACTTTCTTGTCCTGGGGCAAAGGTTTGATTTTCTGCCCAAGCTCGGTATTCTAATACTCTGACTGCTTTAATAGCGCCCCCTCTGGCACTCTGCACCTGGGGCACATACCTCTGTTGTATCCCCCTAGCTACAGCACATCACAAAAAACTGTGCCATATACCTATGTGGATACAATATAACACTAGGATAAGGCTAGGGGCTTATTTACACTGAATATTTGGCTTATTTCTTTTCCATTTTTATACTGCTCACTCACCTTTTGAAACATTTGTGGAAAATTCATCATGGTTAGCTAATGTATCCCGGCAAAAAAGTCTCAAAAATGATCACCATCTGGTGTAGAAAGTGGAGTGACCTCTCAGGACACGAGTGTAAAGGCTTATTCACATGACAGTGAAAACAGACACATTTTTGCTACATGTCTGTTTTGAGAACACATTGTGGAGAATGTCTGTTTATTGGACAGTCTGTATTTCACTGTCGTCAAGAAAACTGACATGCATTATCTTTGTCCATCAAAACGGATATAGATAGCGCCGTGGCCGTTATTCACTTATAGATAGCGCCGTGGCCGTTATTCACTTATAGATAGCGCCGTGGCCGTTATTCACTTATAGATAGCGCCGTGGCCGTTATTCACTTATAGATAGCGCCGTGGCCGTTATTCACTTATAGATAGCGCCGTGGCCGTTATTCACTTATAGATAGCGCCGTGGTCGTTATTCACTTATAGAACTTCTTGTGTGGTACCAGTTCCAAAGAAACCCCACCCTATGGACCTCAACGACTACAGACCTGTAGCACTGACATCCCACCTGATGAAGATCTTAGAGAGATTGGTTCTCACACATCTCCGCCCTCTAGTGAGCCCCGCTATGGACCCTCTCCAGTTTGCTTATCGACCGGGCATTGGGGTAGATGATGCCATCATCCACCTTCTGCACAGGGCTCTGTCTCACCTGGAGAAACCAGGGAACACAGTGAGAATAATGTTCTTTGATTTCTCCAGTGCTTTTAACACCATACAGCCCAGGTTACTGAGAGACAAGCTGGGCCTTGCTGGAGTGGACCACCACCTCTCCAACTGGATCCTAGACTACCTCACAAATCGACCTCAATACGTGAGAGCCCAAGACTGTGTGTCAGGTACCGTGATCTGTAATACGGGGGCACCTCAGGGTACGGTTCTCGCCCCTTTCCTCTTCACACTGTACACTGCAGATTTTAGGTGCAACTCATCCAGCTGCTACCTACAGAAGTATTCTGACGACTCTGCAATAGTGGGCCTCATCACAGACGATGATGACAAGGAGTACAGAGAACTGAACCAGGATTTTGTGGACTGGTGCCACCGGAACCACCTGAAGATTAACGCGGGGAAGACCAAGGAGATGGTGGTGGACTTCCGTAAAGGCAGATGCCCTCCAAAACCAGTGGACATCCTGGGGACGGGCATCGAGATTGTGAACACCTATAAGTACCTGGGTCTGCTCCTTAATAATAAGGTGGACTGGGCAGATCATATGGAGGTCCTGTACAGGAAGGGCCACAGCAGGCTCTACCTGCTTAGGAAACTGAGAGCCTTTGGAATCCGGGGGGCACTTCTTAGGACTTTCTTCAACTCGGTAGTGGCATCAGCCATCTTCTTTGGAGTAGCCTGCTGGGGGAACAGTATATCAACCAGGGACAGAAATAAACTTGACAAGCTGATTAGAAGGGCCAGCTCTGTCCTGGGGAGCCCACTGGACCCAGTGCAGGTGGTGGGTGACAGAAGGATACTGTCCGTGGTGAGCTCCATGCGGGAGAATAACTCCCATCCCATGCATGAGACTGTGATCGCGCTGGGCAGTACTGTCAGTGACCGACTGCTCCACCCTAGGTGTGAGAAGGAGCGCTATCGGAAGTCTTTCCTCCCCACCGCGGTTAGGCTGTACAACCAACACCGACCTAAGCGGAGATCATTACACACAGAGAACTGAAATATCTCTCTGCCTGTTATATCCCCCCCCCCCCCTCTGCTACGTCCTATCTGTCTGTCTGCTATCAAAGTAATGCCTCTCACCTTGGAACATTCCGGTACATGTTGTATTTGTATTTGTATCTGCTTATCTTTGCTGCTGTAACACACTGAATTTCCCCATTGTGGGACTATTAAAGGACTATTATTATTAGAAAGTGACGTGGCCGTTATTCACTTATAGATAGCGCCATGGTCATTATTCACTTATAGATAGTGCCGTGCCTGTTATTCACTTATAGATAGCGCCGTGGCCGTTATTCACTTATAGATAGTGCCGTGGCCGTTATTCACTTATAGATAGCGGCGTGGCTGTTATTCACTTATAGATAGCGCCGTGGCCGTTATTCACTTATAGATAGTGCCATGGTCATTATTCACTTATAGATAGTGCCGTGGCCATTATTCACTTATAGATAGTGCCATGGTCATTATTCACTTATAGATAGCGCCGTGGCCGTTATTCACTTATAGATAGTGCCATGGTCATTATTCACTTATAGATAGCGCCGTGGCCGTTATTCACTTATAGATAGTGCCGTGGCCGTTATTCACTTATAGATAGCGCCATGGCCCGTTATTCACTTAAAGATAGCGCCATGGTCATTATTCACTTATAGATACTGCCGTGCCTGTTATTCACTTATAGATAGCGCCGTGCCCGTTATTCACTTATAGATAGCGCCGTGACCGTTATTCACTTATAGATAGTGCCGTGGCCATTATTCACTTATAGATAGTGCCGTGGCCATTATTCACTTATAGATAGTGCCGGCGCCGTGGCCGTTATTCACTTATAGATAGTGCCGTGGCCATTATTCAGTTATAGATAGTGCCGTGGCCATTATTCAGTTATAGATAGTGCCGTGGCCGTTATTCACTTATAGATAGTGCCGTGGCTGTTATTCACTTATAGATAGTGCCGTGGCCGTTATTCACTTATAGATAGTGCCGTGGCCGTTATTCACTTATAGATAGTGCCGTGGCCCGTTATTCACTTATAGATAGTGCCGTGGCCATTATTCACTTATAGATAGTGCCGTGGCCATTATTCACTTATAGATAGTGCCGTGGCCCATTATTCACTTATAGATAGTGCCGTGGCCATTATTCACTTATAGATAGTGCCATGGTCATTATTCACTTATAGATAGCGCCGTGGCCGTTATTCACTTATAGATAGTGCCGTGGCCGTTGTTCACTTATAGATAGTGCCGTGGCCGTTATTCACTTATAGATAGTGCCGTGGCCGTTATTCACTTATAGATAGCGCCGTGGCCATTATTCAGTTATAGATAGTGCCGTGGCCATTATTCAGTTATAGATAGTGCCGTGGCCGTTATTCACTTATAGATAGTGCCGTGGCCGTTATTCACTTATAGATAGTGCCGTGGCCCGTTATTCACTTATAGATAGTGCCGTGGCCATTATTCACTTATAGATAGTGCCGTGGCCATTATTCACTTATAGATAGTGCCGTGGCCATTATTCACTTATAGATAGTGCCATGGTCATTATTCACTTATAGATAGTGCCGTGGCCGTTGTTCACTTATAGATAGTGCCGTGGCCGTTATTCACTTATAGATAGTGCCGTGGCCGTTATTCACTTATAGATAGCGCCGTGGCCGTTATTCACTTATAGATAGCGCCGTGGCCGTTATTCACTTATAGATAGTGCCATGGTCATTATTCACTTATAGATAGCGCCGTGGCCATTATTCACTTATAGATAGTGCCGTGGCCATTATTCACTTATAGATAGTGCCATGGCCATTATTCACTTATAGATAGCGCCGTGGCCGTTATTCACTTATAGATAGTGCCGGTGCCGTGGCCGTTATTCACTTATAGATAGTGCCGTGGCCATTATTCAGTTATAGATAGTGCCGTGGCCATTATTCACTTATAGATAGTGCCGTGGCCATTATTCACTTATAGATAGTGCCGTGGCCATTATTCAGTTATAGATAGTGCCGTGGCCGTTAT
Source organism: Leptodactylus fallax (assembly GCA_947044405.1). Classification (NCBI taxonomy): domain Eukaryota; kingdom Metazoa; phylum Chordata; class Amphibia; order Anura; family Leptodactylidae; genus Leptodactylus; species Leptodactylus fallax. The sequence continues at coordinate 357,933 of CAMRHE010000574.1, forward strand.
TCACTTATAGATAGTGCCGTGGCCCATTATTCACTTATAGATAGCGCCGTGGCCGTTATTCACTTATAGATAGTGCCGTGGCCGTTATTCAGTTATAGATAGTGCCGTGGCCCATTATTTACTTATAGATAGTGCTGTGGTCATTATAAACTGCCAGGTGAATAAGTGACGCTCATGCACTTACACGGACAGACGCACAGCCCTTTATCACAGACATTAGACATGGCCGTACAAAAGGCCTTACACTAGGTTCTAGGTTTTAATCACAAGTCCACGGCCAAACCACAAACCTTCTGGCACCTGAGATTTGCACTGACAAAGGTCGGAGTTTAGGATGTGTTCTGTCCACACTCCAATTGTTTTTGTTTTACCATTTAACGTGTAACTAAACTTTTGAGCAACTTCAGATTTTTTTTGGTTGCATTTGAGTCATTAACTTTATTTGTAAGAGACAGCCAATGTTGTCCTAAGCTTTATTTGTCTGTATAAACTGTTAATTTTGAATGTATTTCTGTGATTCTGTTCCTTTAAAACAGCGGCCTTTGTATTTGTGACATGATGCTGGGGTGACCCCCCCCCCTTTTGTGGGGGGGGCGGGGGGGGGGGGGGGGGGGGGGGGGGGGGGGGGGGGGGGGGGGGGGGGGGGGGGGGCGGCCCCCGTGGGGGGTGTTGTGGGGGGGGGGGGGGGGGGTGTTGGGGTGGGGGGGGGTGGTGTGGGGGGGGGGGGGGAAGAGGGGGGGGGGGGGGGGGGGGGGGGGGGGGGGGGGGGGGGGGGGGGGGGGGGGGGGGGGGGGGGGGGGGGGGGGGTGTGTGTGGGTTGTTTTTGGGGGCACCGGGGGGGGGGGGGGGGGGGGGGTTTTTTTGTGGGGGGCCGGCTTTGTCCCGCCCTTTTTCTCCGCGTTGTGTGGTGTGGTGGGGGGGGTGGGTGGGGTGTGTGGGGGGGTTTTTGGTTTTTTTTTTTTTTTTTTTTTTTTTTTTTTTTTTTTAAAGATTTTTTTTTTTTTTTTGTTGTTGGTGGTGGGGGAGGAGAGGACGTTTCGCTATAAAAGAAAGGAACGACTTTGGGCCCCACCGCACGCTTCTACAGACTGTAAGCGGTCCACCTGGACCACTGGGGGAAAGGGGGTGCACCCAAATGTGATGTCAGGGTCAGTTAGGGATAGTTTTGAGTATATTGTTCATTCAGTGTCCATACTGCAGAATTGGACAGAGTAAAAGTAGAAACCATTGCAGAATTTGCCTTGAAATTGTTCATGCTATATTGTATATTTTTTTGCTTGTCTTTATCCCTGTCATTTTACCTTCAAATAGCTTTTATTAACTTATAGTAAATATATATTCTTTTCTTGAACTACCGCGTGTGCGTTCATTTCTGGTTGCGGAGACCAAACCACCTGCCTTGCTCTCGGTTCACAAATTGGCGTAGTCGGCAGGATCCGCTTACCAGAATGGACGGTGACGCACCCGTTCGGGAGAATGGTGCTGGAGGAAGAATGCCAGCAGGGGCTATAATGAGTCAGTTAGCTAAATTTGATGGCAATAATATGTCAGTGAGTATGTGGGTGGAACAGATACGAATGATACAGCGAATGTACCAGACCACACCAGAAGTACTAGTAGAGCTAGCAATATTGACATTACAAGGGGATGCTAAGACCACGGTGATATTGAGGCCATTTGAACAAAGGCAGACATTTGAGCAAGTAGTCCAGATTCTAGAAACCATTTATGGAGAAACTGCATTGCTGGGGTCTCTGCAGGCTCGGTTCTTCCAGAGGGTACAACAGGAGAATGAAAGCCTTCCCCAATATGCAAATGCCCTACAAGAACTGCTCCGAGATATTCAAGTGAAGGAAAGAGGGGGCTCGCCAGCCTTCTGTAACCCTGATCGGACTCTCCGTGACCAGTTTGTCCTGGGGATACGTGACGGCAGTTTAACTGTGACTATGCAGGATTTTATACGACGAGAGACTGATGCTAAATTCCATGATGTACAGGTAGAGGCCATCTCCCGTGCCAATAGTATGTTCCCGAAGCCCCAGACCGCAGTTGGAGTTACTTTGTCAAAGGGGGCTAGTTCTGGCTCAGAGACAGTAGAAAAGGGGACGGTTAAAGAAATTCTCACAGTAATGCAGAAACTGCAAGAGCAAATGGAACACTTGCACACCCGTTGTGATGAACATTCTATGAAAATTGCAGACTTCCAGAAAACTGGAGGTGAAAGGGTGAGCCGTCCATACCCAGAAAATCAGAATCACCCACCACCCCGCTGGAGGGATGAGGATAGGACCTACCGAAGGGGTCCAAATCAGTTAATGCAGTGCTCAGGAGAAATCGAAGGGGCTTACCGAAGGGGCCCAAACAGATGGCCAGAACGACGGGAGATACGCTGCTGGGAGTGTGGACGGATGGGCCACGTTGCTGCTAGATGTCCAGAGCAGCGACAAACTTATGAGAGACCGCCGTTAAACTGAAGTCCCCTGCTGCTGTAGGGCGTGTAGTAGGGGAGACTGACAAGGAGACTATGTGGGGAGAATGCCCTAATGATGACCTGATCGCTGCAAGTCCTGTTATACAGGTGGAAATGGAGGGTATTCCGGTTACCGGGATGATTGACACGGGTTCCCAAGTAACGACCTTGAGTAGAGACTGTTATGAACGGTACTTCCGGCAACATGTGAAATATAATCCCCATACATTCGTACGAGTGGTCGCAGCTAACCAGTTACCAGTTCCAGTCGTGGGAGTGGCCTGGATGAATGTCCGGGTATGTGGCCAAGATCTGGGTAGGAAAGGCATTGTGGTGGTACAGGAGTCACATGAAGTAAAGGTCCCTGTCATTTTGGGGATGAATGTGTTAAAAGAATTAGATCAGATCCTCTTTGAAAAGAAAGGTCACGGTTATTGGAAAGAAACCACCACCGATCGACCTACTCAAACAGCTTTCCAGCGGCTGATCCGGACATGTGGCTTACAGAAAAGTTCGGATGCGCAGCGTCCTCTGGCTCGAATTTCAGTTCCTTTGCATACAAAAGTTACACTGCCACCCAGTCGGGAGACAATAGTGTCTATGCCCGTAGGCACCTGTCGGAAACTAGAGGGCATAGCTGTGTTGGTAGAACCACTGCAGGCAGCCGAAGGAGGTGTTGATCCGCTAGTGGCCCGTTCCTTGGCAATAGTTCGCAATGGAAGAGTACCACTTCGATGTGTAAACACTCAGGACCAGAGTGTGGACCTGACCCCAGGGAGGCAGCTGGCTAACATCTATGTGACTCCGGAGGAAGTAAGGAAAGTAACTCCAATGCAGCTGAAGCCGACTGAAAGGGATGAGTGGACCGTAACTGTGTCCATGGGAGAAGATGAGGAACCCACCTCTGAATGGAATGGCCGTGCAATTCGAGAACAGATGAAGATGGATGCAAGTTCATGTTCTCTGGAATGTGTGCAGAAGGTAGATGAACTGTTGTGGGAGAACCGAGCCGCCTTTTCACGGTATGCTGAAGATTTTGGATGTACCACAGGGATCTACCATGAGATTCCCACAGGAGACACCCCTCCAATTAGAGAGCGCTACCGACAAATTCCTCCACAGTTGTATCAGGAAGTAAAAGAACTGTTAGCTAAGATGCTACAGGGTGGGATCATCCAAGAAAGCCAGAGTCCCTGGGCAGCTCCTGTGGTGTTAGTAAGAAAAAAAGATGGGTCCATCCGATTTTGCGTAGACTATCGGAAGTTAAACGCTTGCACCGTACGAGATTCCTACCCCTTGCCACGGATTGAGGAGTCCCTCTCAGCGCTGGGGAGAGCCCGGTACTTCTCCTCACTAGATCTGGCTAGTGGGTATTGGCAGGTGCCGATGGCCACAAAAGACAAGGAGAAGACGGCATTCATCTTGCCCATGGGACTATACGAATTTAACCGGATGCCCTTCGGGTTGACAAATGCACCCGGAACGTTTCAGCGGTTGATGGAGAAATGTCTCGGTGACTTCAACTTTGAGTTCACTCTCATCTACTTGGATGACATTATAGTGTATTCTGCGACCTTTGAAGACCATCTCCACCAGTTGGGGCAAGTATTTCGAAGATTGCGGGAACATGGGCTCAAATTGAAACCCAGTAAATGTCGGTTGTTCCAATCTGAAATTGATTACTTGGGTCACCGCGTATCAGGAGAAGGGGTGAGACCATCAAGAGACAAGATAGCGGCTGTTCAAGATTGGCCAATACCGACTACCCTGCGAGAAGTGAGGGCGTTCCTTGGAGTAGCCGGTTACTATCGACGGTTTATTAAGGATTTCGCCAAGGTAGCAGCACCACTTAATGCTCTCCTACGAGGCACATCCGGTGGTCCAAAGAACCGGTCCGTGAAGTGGGGACCTGAACAGGAACAAGCCTTCCAGGCATTAAAGGATGCACTGACAACAGCCCCAATCTTGGCATATGCTGATTACCACTTGCCGTTCCAGCTGTATACGGATGCAAGCCTGTATGGTCTTGGAGCAGTGCTTTCCCAGCTTCAGGATGGCCAGGAGAGGGTCATAGCGTACGGCAGCCGGTCTTTGAGAGATTCTGAAAGAAACCCCGAGAATTATAGTTCATTTAAGTTGGAGCTGTTGGCACTGGTATGGGCCATGACCGAGAAATTCTCTGAATATTTGACCGGTGCTGAAGTTTTAGTACTGACTGACAACAACCCACTAGCTCACCTGGAAAATGCCAAGCTCGGGGCGTTAGAGCAGAGGTGGATAGCCCGAATGACTAAGTTCAATTACCGCATTAAGTATCGGTCCAAGACAGAGAACCAGAATGCTGACGGGCTTTCTAGGGTTACCGCCCAGACCCCCACAGTAGACGTGGATCATGAGTTGGAGCATGTGGAGGTGCCCGACTTCAGCAGATTTTCACAGGCCTTGACCGCCACTAATCAGTTTGAGATGGAGGGGACTGAAATGGCTCCTTTCTTTGGTCCCTCACGACAGGAATGGGCACAGATACAACAGACCCATGAGGGGCTGGCACAGATGATCAAGTGTGTTGAGAAAGGACAGAAGCCCTGTAGAGAGGAAAGAGAACGACTGACACGTGAGATATTATCTGTTCTGAGTCAGTGGGAAAAGTTGGAGATGAAAAATGGAGTGCTATGCCGAAAGGTCTATTTACCTTCTGAGATCGACATTCGATACCAAATTGTGGTGCCTAGTGAACTGGCTCGCTCGTTGGCAGTTGAGGCTCATAATAAGAATGGACATTTTGGTCATGAGAAGACCTTTCGTTGGTTACAGCGACTGATTTACTGCCCTGGTCTTCGTCAAATGGTCGAAGAAGTATGCCGCAGCTGTCGAACTTGTGAGATCCATAAGGCAATAGAACAGAGAGCTCCCCTGCAAACCATCGTGACCCAGGAACCTTTAGAAATCGTCATGATAGACTATCTAATGGTGGGCCCATCCAATAGCGGACACCAGTATTGCCTCGTAATGGTGGATCACTTCACCAAATTTGCGGTGGTAACCGCCACCAAGGACCAGACAGCTGAGTCAGCAGCTCGTGCTCTGTGCCAAGATTTCATTCGAGTATATGGGTGCCCTAAACGCATCCACTCCGACCAGGGTGCCTGCTTTGAGGGACACGTAATGAAAGAAGTTCAACGTATCTACGGGATAAAGAAGTCGCACACGACTCCATACCACCCTCAGGGAAATGGGGCCTGTGAAAGATTCAACAGAACTCTGCTACAGATGCTGCGGACTCTGGAGGAAGACAAGAAGTTACAGTGGCCTCAGTTCTTGTCTGAAATGGTGTGGGCCTATAACAATCAGGTCCATTCTACAACGGGGTACTCTCCTTATACACTTCTCTTTGGGCGGTCTGGGCGAAGTGTAGGAGAATTACAGTTGGATGATGTGGATGGGTTCCCTCCGAGGGATCCAACCTCTTGGGTGCGGGAGCACCGGCAGAGACTTGAGACGATCCATCGATTGGTGCGGCAGCGCCTGCAAGAACATCCCCATCCTGATAAGACCCCAGTGCAAGAAGCACCATTGCAACCAGGCGACCTGGTGCTAGTTCGTGTCAAGAAACCCCAAGGGAAATTGGAAAGCCGATGGGAGGCTTTGCCGTATCGTGTTGTTGGCCGCAAGTATGCGAATGGGCCAGTGTATCAGGTCCAGAAAGAAGGAACTGATTGTGTTCGAGTACTTCACCGAAATATGTTGCGCCTGTGTCATTCTGAAGGGACAAATCATGATGGGCTTGCCAATGTGAATGAGCTCCCACAGTCAGAGAATGGAGGTGCGGAATGGGCCTCAGACGAGGAGGATGATTGTTGGCCGATCCCTGCTCCTGGGGATGTTCCACCTGTGACTACTGTATCTCCGGCCTGTGCCCCCTCTGGTGCGGAATCCGCTGGTCCTTCTCAGCCCATAGCTGCAGCACCCCATAATATACCACCGGTCCTCAGACGGACCACTAGGCCAAATGCTGGTATTCCCCCTGTTCGGTATGCGCAGGATGAGTTTGTTTGGCCTGCCATACATCGGTATACTACCACCCTGTGCATAAAAGTACAACCCTCTGGATATACAGTCATAGGCAGGGACTGCCAATCTTAAAGTGGGGGGGAATATGTAAGAGACAGCCAATGTTGTCCTAAGCTTTATTTGTCTGTATAAACTGTTAATGTTGAATGTATTTCTGTGATTCTGTTCCTTTAAGACAGCAGCCATTGTAATTGTGACATGATGCTGGAGTGATTCCCCCCCCCTTTTATGTCAGCTTGCCTGTTCTGCAGACAGAATGTGAGCAGAGCAGCAGGAAGTGACGAGACAGAGAGCAGCAGCCATCTTAGCAAGTGTTGTATTGAACTGGTGTGGAGATTTTTCTGTACAGCTAAGCTGTATCTTGGTCCAGAGACAAACAGAGTGTAAAGAGAAAACAGGACTAGTGAGTCCACGTGAAAGGAACTGTGCTCAGTGGCTGATCAGTGAGACTGACATTGTGACTGTGTATATGGATACCACAGATAGAGACTCGCAGTGCTGTTGATGTACTGGACAGCACCTGCTAAACCCCGGCTTACATCCCAGCTCAGTGTATGGATTCGGCAGGACTGTCAGTGTGCTGAGTGGAATCTGCTGTTGGATTACATTGCATTCATTGGGTTTCCCTGTTAAAAAGGACTTCATTTCTCCCAAGATCCTGATAACCGTGAGGAGAGGACGTTTCGCTATAAAAGAAAGGAACGACTTTGGGCCCCACCGCACGCTTCTACAGACTGTAAGCGGTCCACCTGGACCACTGGGGGAAAGGGGGTGCACCCAAATGTGATGTCAGGGTCAGTTAGGGATAGTTTTGAGTATATTGTTCATTCAGTGTCCATACTGCAGAATTGGACAGAGTAAAAGTAGAAACCATTGCAGAATTTGCCTTGAAATTGTTCATGCTATATTGTATATTTTTTTGCTTGTCTTTATCCCTGTCATTTTACCTTCAAATAGCTTTTTTTAACTTATAGTAAATATATATTTTTTTTTTGAGCTCCCGCGGGGGCGGCCCTTTCTGGGGGGGGGGGGCAAAACACCCCCCCGGCCCCCCGGTCCCAAAATAAAAAAATTTTGTGAAACCCCCCTTTTCTTTTTTTTTTCCCTGTTGTTCTGTTGGGGGCGGCCCCCGCGGCCCGCGGGCGGGGGGGGGGGGGGGGGGGGGGGGGTTTTTAGGGGGGGGGGGGGGGGGGGGGGGGGGGGGGGGGGGGTGTTGCGGAGGAGAAAAGAAAAAAATGAAGAAGTGAAAAAAATTGGTAAAAAAAAAAAAAAAAAAAAAAGGAAGGAGAAGGGGGGGGAGGGGGGGGGGGGGGGGGGGGGGGGGGGGGGGGGGGGGTTTTTTTCTTTTCCCGGGGGTTGGGGTTTGTTTTTTTTTTGTTTTTTTTTTGGGGGGGGGGGGGGGGGGGGGGGGGGGGGGGGGGGGGGGGGGGGGGGGGTTCACCCTAACAGAAACACAGTGGCACAGTACTCACACACCAACAAACACCATTACACAGGCACCCTCACAGTAGGCCAGAGGGTAAACAGACAAAGCAAAGTAACAGAACCAAATGGACAGTAGAACTACAGGTCACAGGAATAGCTGATCACAAGAGTATAACCAGGAAAGGACTGGAGCAAGCCCCCAGCTTAAATAGCACACCAGAGGGTGGGGCAGAACTGCAGGGAAAAACCCCTACCAAACCCCAGACATACACAGGTTAACCCTTGACCAGCTCCCTAACAGGAAGACTTTTGATTATCAGTTATATATCGGGTAATTTTAAATCTAGAACATTGGCTCAGGTGTCATATGAAAGCTTTCATATAACACCACAGTTATTCCTCCCAATGGTATCAGCAGGAAATAATACAGGTAGAACTGTGAGAATGTAAAATGTCATGACACCAGAACTCCTGTTCTATGTTCTATAATAGATATAATATGTAAGATATAACTTTTTGAATTGACCCCCATCCAGCTTCAGCTTCCTTATCTTATACAAGAACCTTACACCCCCTACTCCTAGCTACACTCAATAGAAAAACAAGGGAAAGAATAAAGAAGTGTACAATTACACACAAAGGAGCCAAAATCTGTTAAAATATATTAAAAAATTTATAAAAATGCCATAAATGCTGCCAAAAAGTCAAAAGTTGTTCTAAAGTTTAGTTATATTTTATGTCCGTGAAAACCGGACAGCACAAGAAAGGCATTTGTGTGCAGTCTATGATCTCACTGACCAAAGTATTGCATGTTCTTTCAGTCCTGCGCATGCATTGTCTGTGTTCTCTATGCACAGCACAGTCCTATTGATTTCAATGAGTGTAATTCAGACATCCATGGAACTAACAAGGAGACATGCACTACTGCACCACTAACATTTTGTGGACTAAATACGTCCGCTAAGTCTATGAGTCCATAATAATCACGGACAAGGCGCAGCCCTCTGTGTGCAGTCCATTTTTCAAGGATCCAATGCATTGGAAAGGCTTAAAAACTGTAGAGGATAATGATTGGATCAACCTTGAACAAAACACGTTAAACTCTAGCCTTTCAGGGCGCAGATGCCAAATAATCTACAGCAAAGTAGACTCCAGAAAAACTGACTCATAAATCCCCCCCCCCCCCCCACTGCCAGGAAAAGGGGCCTGGACTACAAAATATCCTCATTTACAGTAACGTAGCAGGAGCTGGTAGGCAGATTCCTTTAAGTAGGCCTGCAGTTTATCAGCTTGCTCGCAGTGCTAAAGGGAGTGATTCTGATAACAAAATTACATTAGGGCATTGCTATTTTAAGCTTCCCCCTTTACAATCGAAAAATTCTATGCGCAGCCGTTTTCTGAGAATCTTCATTTTATCGCTGCTCAGAAGGAGGGTATTGGTGCTCAATGCAGAGACCCAGTGGGTGTTTGGAGTCTGCAGGCAATGCTCCATGGGAAAAATATGCAGATAAGCTCATGTCAGCTTTTTCTACTGGTTTCACTGACATAAGTTTATGTGTAAGTAACTCTGTAAGTTATAATCACTGTTACTGTGATGAATGGACTGACTTCACACAACAGCCAGTCTTAACAAGAAGAGCTGCAGTGTAAAGCATGGGGAGAAGAACAGATAAGGGGAGAGAAAGAACAGCAGCCTAAACCAAGGCTAAGACAGTAGGCGGATTTCAGACAACCGTTGGTTTCCGATGTAGCTAAACTGAAGTCCCAGATCACAACTATGCCCTAATGGATCTGACATAGCAATAAAGTGAGCAGCAATAACAGAGAGAAAGAAAGGCAGGTGCTCAGACCTGGACAATCCCTTAAAGTCATTTTGCAATACTTCCCAATAACTAGGCTTTATTGTAATACACTGCAAAATGGTAAAAGCGGCAACTCCAAACTACTCCCTACATTAGCATTAGCAATCGCTGGCAGACTGCTGTATATGGCAGCCTGTATTCTGTCTGCAGCTCTGCTACCTAACATGGGCGCCGAAGTGAAAAACCTGAATATATCGGGAAAGGACTGTTTATGCAATTCTCTAATACAGTAGAGCAGAATCTCCAATGAGAAAGTGCAGAAAAGAGAACATAAGTGTTAAAATGATTAAAAGCAACCCAGTATAAAGCTCTGAAGCCCAGGAATAAGCAGCAACCCCCCTCACACAGTGTTCAGTGCCAGGATTTTAATATTCGGATGAACAGGATGAAAAAGCGCGGAGTTCTTTTTTTTAGAGCAATTATTAAGCATGAAGCCAGATGACAAAGGCTGTGCGCGGCTGTGTTGTGTATGGGGAGTGCTGTCAGGACATGTACATTAAAGATAATTGTTCCTGTGGACATTATCTCCTTTGTATTCTGTGCAGACCAGAGCCGTGATGCATGGATGCGCTTCTCTGCTGACTCTTTGGAGAGGAATACTCTTGTTTCCTCTCTAAATGAGGTGTTTCGGAGGCAGGAAGCAAACGGTTAATGCACCGTGATTACTATTTTACAGGACTGGCTCAAAGCGGCTTTGGCAACGGCTGAGAGACTGTTTAATCCAGGTTGTTACCTGCTGAATCACACTCAGACTCAGTTCTTTCCCTAACGGATCTGGCAGAAATGCAGAATGTCTAAATTCTTGCTGGATCTGTACTCGGCACACAAGGACTGTGGCTCCCACATCTACCGTGTAGACCTGAGACGCTTCTAGAATTCAAGCAGAAACTTTGGGCCTCCATAGTTTTTCTGATCAGTGCAGGCCCAGCCACTGGGACCCCAAGTAAGCCCTAAACAGAGAGGATGTGGGGTCACCTGTGATCAGCTGGAAAGACACAAGGGACACCCTATGGGATACTGCAGACCCCCTTTTCAGCAATCATTGAGGTGTCAATGACATTTCTGGGAAATCCTATAAATGTTTCTAAAAGTTTCTTTTGCTTGGCTGTAAAAATAGAAAATCACTTGATGTGTAATAAAATTCTTGTATGGTGTCTATTACTATGATATCATCCGCTTCTGAGTTATTTTGGGCTCTTCCAAGGGTATCTGACCTGAGAGACAGATATTAATGGCCACCATTACAATACCTATAGGGGATGTCACTGCGAGGCATGTGACTACTGTAATGCACTTATACTGTCTCTTCTCTACTGCACTCCCTATGCAAACACCAGGCTCCATGTACAACATTACAGCAAATTGTGGTTTTGCCAAAAGAGAATATTAGAAACAGAGGCAGCGATTCACAGGGGGAAAACATTGTTTGATTCTGGTGACACTAACCTATCTATCTGCAGGGCTGGGGTGATATGCTGGTTCTGGTGACCTTAACCTATCTATCTGCAGGACTGGGGTGATATGCTGGTTCTGGTGACACTAACCTATCTATCTGCAGGGCTGGGGTGATATGCTGGGTCTGGTGACACTAACCTATCTATCTGCAGGGCTGGGGTGATATGCAGGTTCTGGTGACACTAACCTATCTATCTGCAGGGCTGGGGTGATATGCTGGTTCTGGTGACACTAACCTATCTATCTGCAGGACTGGGGTGATATGCTGGTTCTGGTGACACTAACCTATCTATCTGCAGGGCTGGGGTGATATGCTGGGTCTGGTGACACTAACCTATCTATCTGCAGGGCTGGGGTGATATGCTGGTTCTGGTGACACTAACCTATCTATCTGCAGGGCTGGGATGATATGCTGGTTCTGGTGACACTAACCTATCTATCTGCAGGGCTGGGGTGATATGCTGGTTCTGGTGACACTAACCTATCTATCTGCAGGGCTGGGGTGATATGCTGGTTCTGGTGACACTAACCTATCTATCTGCAGGGCTGGGATGATATGCTGGTTCTGGTGACACTAACCTATCTATCTGCAGGGCTGGGGTGATATGCTGGTTCTGGTGACACTAACCTATCTATCTGCAGGGCTGGGTGATATGCTGGTTCTGGTGACACTAACCTATCTATCTGCAGGGCTGGGGTGATATTCTGGTTCTGGTGACAGTAACCTATCTATCTGCAGGGCTGGGGTGATATGCTGGGTCTGGTGACACTAACCTATCTATCTGCAGGACTGGGGTGATATGCTGGGTCTGGTGACACTAACCTATCTATCTGCAGGGCTGGGGTGATATGCTGGTTCTGATGACTGTAACCTATCTATCTGCAGGGCTGGGGTGATATGCTGGTTCTGGTGGCACTAACCTATCTATCTGCAGGGCTGGGGTGATATGCTGGTTCTGGTGACACTAACCTATCTATCTGCAGGGCTGGGGTGATATGCTGGTTCTGGTGACACTAACCTATCTATCTGCAGGGCTGGGGTGATATGCTGGGTCTGGTGACACTAACCTATCTATCTGCAGGGCTGGGGTGATATGCTGGGGTCTGGTGACACTAACCTATCTATCTGCAGGGCTGGGGTGATATGCTGGGTCTGGTGACACTAACCTATCTATCTGCAGGACTGGGGTGATATGCTGGGTCTGGTGACACTAACCTATCTATCTGCAGGGCTGGGGTGATATGCTGGTTCTGGTGACACTAACCTATCTATCTGCAGGGCTGGGGTGATATGCTGGGTCTGGTGACACTAACCTATCTATCTGCAGGGCTGGGGTGATATGCTGGTTCTGGTGACACTAACCTATCTATCTGCAGGGCTGGGGTGATATGCTGGGTCTGGTGACACTAACCTATCTATCTGCAGGGCTGGGGTGATATGCTGGGTCTGGTGACACTAACCTATCTATCTGCAGGGCTGGGGTGATATGCTGGTTCTGGTGACACTAACCTATCTATCTGCAGGGCTGGGGTGATATGCTGGGTCTGGTGACACTAAACTATCTGCAGGACTGGGGCGATATGCTGGTTCTGGTGACACTAACCTATCTATCTGCAGGGCTGGGGTGATATGCTGGTTCTGGTGACAGTAACCTATCTATCTGCAGGGCTGGGGGGATATGCTGGTTCTGGTGACACTAACCTATCTATGTGCAGGGCTGGGGTGATATGCTGGTTCTGGTGACACTAACCTATCTATCTGCAGGGCTGGGGTGATATGCTGGTTCTGGTGACAGTAACCTATCTATCTGCAGGGCTGGGGGGATATGCTGGTTCTGGTGACACTAACCTATCTATGTGCAGGGCTGGGGTGATATGCTGGTTCTGGTGACACTAACCTATCTATCTGCAGGGCTGGGGTGATATGCTGGTTCTGGTGACAGTAACCTATCTATCTGCGGGGCTGGGGTTATATGCTGGTTCTGGTGACACTAACCTATCTATCTGCAGGACTGGGGTGATATGCTGGTTCTGGTGACACTAACCTATCTATCTGCAGGGCTGGGGTGATATGCTGGTTCTGGTGACACTAACCTATCTATCTGCAGGGCTGGGGTGATATGCTGGGCCTGGTGACACTAACCTATCTATCTGCAGGACTGGGGTGATATGCTGGTTCTGGTGACACTAACCTATCTATCTGCAGGGCTGGGGTGATATGCTGGTTCTGGTGACACTAACCTATCTATCTGCAGGGCTGGGGTGATATGCTGGGTCTGGTGACACTAACCTATCTATCTGCAGGGCTGGGGTGATATGCTGGTTCTGGTGACACTAACCTATCTATCTGCAGGGCTGGGGTGATATGCTGGGTCTGGTGACACTAACCTATCTATCTGCAGGGCTGGGGTGATATGCTGGGTCTGGTGACACTAACCTATCTATCTGCAGGGCTGGGGTGATATGCTGGTTCTGGTGACACTAACCTATCTATCTGCAGGGCTGGGGTGATATGCTGGGTCTGGTGACACTAAACTATCTGCAGGACTGGGGCGATATGCTGGTTCTGGTGACACTAACCTATCTATCTGCAGGGCTGGGGTGATATGCTGGTTCTGGTGACAGTAACCTATCTATCTGCAGGGCTGGGGGGATATGCTGGTTCTGGTGACACTAACCTATCTATGTGCAGGGCTGGGGTGATATGCTGGTTCTGGTGACACTAACCTATCTATCTGCAGGGCTGGGGTGATATGCTGGTTCTGGTGACAGTAACCTATCTATCTGCAGGGCTGGGGGGATATGCTGGTTCTGGTGACACTAACCTATCTATGTGCAGGGCTGGGGTGATATGCTGGTTCTGGTGACACTAACCTATCTATCTGCAGGGCTGGGGTGATATGCTGGTTCTGGTGACAGTAACCTATCTATCTGCGGGGCTGGGGTTATATGCTGGTTCTGGTGACACTAACCTATCTATCTGCAGGGCTGGGGTGATATGCTGGTTCTGGTGACACTAACCTATCTATCTGCAGGGCTGGGGTGATATGCTGGTTCTGGTGACACTAACCTATCTATCTGCAGGGCTGGGGTGATATGCTGGGCCTGGTGACACTAACCTATCTATCTGCAGGACTGGGGTGATATGCTGGTTCTGGTGACACTAACCTATCTATCTGCAGGGCTGGGGTGATATGCTGGGCCTGGTGACAGTAACCTATCTATCTGCAGGGCTGGGGTGATATGCTGGGTCTGGTGACACTAACCTATCTATCTGCAGGGCTGGGGTGATATGCTGGTTCTGGTGACACTAACCTATCTATCTGCAGGGCTGGGGTGATATGCTGGGTCTGGTGACACTAACCTATCTATCTGCAGGGCTGGGGTGATATGCTGGGTCTGGTGACACTAACCTATCTATCTGCAGGGCTGGGGTGATATGCTGGTTCTGGTGACACTAACCTATCTATCTGCAGGGCTGGGGTGATATGCTGGGTCTGGTGACACTAAACTATCTGCAGGACTGGGGCGATATGCTGGTTCTGGTGACACTAACCTATCTATCTGCAGGGCTGGGGTGATATGCTGGTTCTGGTGACAGTAACCTATCTATCTGCAGGGCTGGGGGGATATGCTGGTTCTGGTGACACTAACCTATCTATGTGCAGGGCTGGGGTGATATGCTGGTTCTGGTGACACTAACCTATCTATCTGCAGGGCTGGGGTGATATGCTGGTTCTGGTGACAGTAACCTATCTATCTGCAGGGCTGGGGGGATATGCTGGTTCTGGTGACACTAACCTATCTATGTGCAGGGCTGGGGGTGATATGCTGGTTCTGGTGACACTAACCTATCTATCTGCAGGGCTGGGGTGATATGCTGGTTCTGGTGACAGTAACCTATCTATCTGCGGGGCTGGGGTTATATGCTGGTTCTGGTGACACTAACCTATCTATCTGCAGGGCTGGGGTGATATGCTGGTTCTGGTGACACTAACCTATCTATCTGCAGGGCTGGGGTGATATGCTGGTTCTGGTGACACTAACCTATCTATCTGCAGGGCTGGGGTGATATGCTGGGCCTGGTGACACTAACCTATCTATCTGCAGGACTGGGGTGATATGCTGGTTCTGGTGACACTAACCTATCTATCTGCAGGGCTGGGGTGATATGCTGGGCCTGGTGACAGTAACCTATCTATCTGCAGGGCTGGGGTGATATGCTGGGTCTGGTGACACTAACCTAACTATCTGCAGGGCTGGGGTGATATGCTGGTTCTGGTGACACTAACCTATCTATCTGCAGGGCCGGGGTGATATGCTGACCCTACATAGCAGAACGTATGGCTCTCATAGGCTCCACTATGATTCAGACTATATAAAACCTTATAACTATTATGAGGCTTTTCCATGTAGTGCAATGATTTTTGTGCTCCTGATACCCGTATATGAAGGCCGCAGGTTCATTCCTGGTGTCTATGGGCAGTTATAGACGTCCTATTTCCACTGGTTCTGTGCAGATATATACTCTTCTCTTTACATCCCTGCCATAAAAAATTGCTGTCCAGAGGCAGCAGAAAGCAGCACAAAGCATTCATCTGGAGGATGTGTAAAGCTGAAATCACCAGGGGCTCGGGAAGCAGCAATCTATCACTCACAAAGGGTTTAAATCCTGATTCACACTTTAAATGGCATTGCCGCGGTGGGGCACTCTCAAGGAGCGAAGCGCTTCCTTCTCCCTGCTCATCCATTACTGAGAATGAAAGATAAATCTTCCCTGGAAGATGCCTGATGCTCCAGCTCCTAATGTAATAAAATGTTTGAAAAAAATATCTATCCTCGGGGATGACCCAAATAATTCCCCGCACCGTCACCAATTTGGTAGAATGGATACAAATGATATTGCGGTGACCGCGGTCACGTCTCTGTCTCCTGCCATCCTGTGTAACAAACTTCACCAAGCTGGCATCCATTAATATGAGTAAACACACAAGCCATGCTGGAATTACAGGACACATAGTAAAGGGTTACGTAACATACGTAACGCTGCTCTTATGTAATGTATTCATCATTATTAAAGAAAGAAATGTCCAGCAGAGAAGATACAGAGGTCACAGAAGCAGAGGCTGGAATTGGCCCCAACAGACGCCGGATACAGACACCTTCTACCCGTACAACATTGTCGTCCTCTAAGATGGTGCAATATCTCTATAGAAATATTCAGGACTGTATACAGAGTCTATATAATAGGCCATTATAGACATGTGGCAGGTGAAATCATTGGGTAAAGACTGTGCAAATAGGTTTGGCCCGGACATTAAAGCTGCAGCAGCGGCCCACTGACATAGCAGGGTAAATGTATTACCGAGGAAATGCTATAAAAACATCATTAAATAGATGGTTAATTTGCAGGGTCACCTAAAACAACCAGGTTACAAGGAGTCCCCATGTGATCAGTTGTAAACCAGGTATTCCAGTCATCCATAGCGCCACCACAGGATGACTGATGTATTACATGGTGCCCAGTGGGCATTATGGGTACCCCAGAGAGTGGCCATTTGTAGTTGCTCTTTACTTTGGCTAGCTGATAAAGGTCATTAAATGGAGACCTCATCTATAAATTTAGAGTTCCCTAATACGGCAGGAAAAAAATATTTCTAGATTTATTATGTGTTTGAGAGGCTTTCTACAGTTTGCTTGACAAGGGGGCATGGCTTAATATTAAAGAGGGATTCCCATCTCAAGGATCCTATCTATACCGCTAGCTTATGTTAATTCAAGAGTTTTCCTAAATACATTGTTTAGCAATGCTGCTTCCTTTGCTTGCTATGTGAGACTATTTCTCCCATTGCTTACATATCATTGTCAAGGCACCCGGCCTGTTATCTGATCCAGGACAGATGACGTAACTCTTTCCTCTCTAGAGGGGAGGGGGGATAAGTTCTCTGTATTACTTTCAGAGATATTATATCCTGCTCTGCGGTCAGGTCAGCTAAATGCAGTCTGATAAAGGCTCGAACAATGTCTGTTATCATAATAATCTCTCATGGTAAAGGCAATGTCTATAGCTATTGAGGTACTTCATAATGTGCTGTTCACCAAGCAAAGCTGTCCACCAGCTTGTTGAAGAACACAGGAAGTGAGAAAACGAGAGAGCAGACAAATTGGTGAAAGAGGGAGATGAAAAAACACCTTTACAGGAGCATGGTTCAGTGGTAAAGGGGCATGGCTTAAAGGGGTTGTCCAGGCATATATTGACACCCCTTTTAAATCAGCCGGGGGCATTGAAAAAAGTAAAAAAAAAAAATCATACTCACCTGTCCCCAATGCCCTGGTGTCCTCTTGGCACATTCCAGTCCTTCTTCTGAATGAGTCTCTTCTGGAGTTCCTCTGAAACCGCTTATTGGCCAATCAGCGAATGGCATGCGATGTCACTACCTGTGACATCACAGCTCTACCTACTTAGGCCTGCGGAGGCCGCTGATTGGCCTCAGCAGTCATGTGATTACTGAGGTCAATCAGCAGCTTCAGCGGAACTCCGAAAGAGACCAAGGAGAAGCCGCTGGAGCAGAAGAACCGGGACGTAACGGTGAGTATGAATTTTTCGGGGACAGGTGAGTATGAATTTTTTTTTATTTTTTTTCCAATGCCACCAGCTGATTTAAAAGTTAAAGGGGTCCATTTTTGGGTAAGTCAACCAATAGGTGGTGTAAACTTATACAGCATGTCTAAAGATGCACCAAACGTATAATAAATGTTACATCTTCTGACTCTCAGGTCTGTTTACATGGTCTGTATATAAGACAGGATTAGTAAATCTGCCCTATTGGATGCAGTGTAGAAAAGAACAGCAGAGCAAAATATATCCTGCCATGTACGCACATTTGTCTCAGATTATTCCAAGAGAAAGAGATTGTGCAGGTTTTTAGTCATTTTCTTGACAATACAGAAGAGGTAAGATGGATATAAGGGCACTGCGAACCCAATACCAGGGCTACTTATGCCGATTCCTCCTCCCTTAATAGCAGGACGTTTCCAGTGACCTTGTACTAATTCCCTTCCTGAACATTTTGCCACATAACATCTTTGGAAAGCAGATATTACTCAGGGGTCACAGAGGAACAAGTATCCTGATTGGAAACAGTAAATGCCTGTACATTAAATATTAAGCATGTTCCACATGTGCCGAGATGTGTTAGTAACAGGAACATATAATGCAGCCAGCTGCTTACACGGCTCCTGGGTGAAGGGCAGACCTGAGAGGGAATTTATACCTTTTACAATTGCTCTAATGTGCATGAAAACTAAAGCAGAATTCAGTGAGATCCATTAAGGACGGCGGTCAGAATCCCCTTCTGTGTATCTATATTAATGCATGGTTATGATCTGTGGAGATTGGTTTCATTAGACAATTTATTGGTTACATGTTGTTCTCTTATGGTTTACATCACAATCCTGATAACAGCCTGTGCCAGAGGTAGGATACAGACTGCTGTAAAGTGAGGATAGACTAGAGGCAATGGAAGATCCCTAAGATATAACATCACTACCTAGTCAGTGAGGATCCGACAGCCACAATCCTTACCAATCGATGGTCGGTGAAATGTATTCTTGGCTCATTAAGAGGAATGACAACTGAGTGATGTTACAATGTCACAGCCTCCTAGGATACCACTGCTGACTATATACATCCTGTTATATATACACTTCATCTATCAAAGAACTACAGAGCCATTGGTCACCCAAACACTTCTACTACTGTATGTGTCTGTATAATATAGAGACTGTGCCATTCTACACAGCAGAAATAAGGTATACTGGTATATTCCAGCCAATGGACGCCAAAAGGACACTCTATTGGTATTTGTCAGGAAAATGGAAGCCTATAGATTTGATCTATATGTCAAGAGATTTCCTGATACTGTATATACAGCAAACAGACAAGGCAAAAGACAATGTAAGAATACATTTTGGCCACAAACTAGGTTAGCATGTCAGGTCATAAAGAACATTTCCATCTCCAGCTGGTTTTAGTACGATAGCCATCAATTGCTGAAAAGTCCCGGGATCTCCATCCAATGGGGTAGGACAGGAGATTCCCTCTGTAAATGTGCAGCTGACAATGCCGTGATGATATCATAGGCCAGAATCTGTAAGGAGAGTTTCCAGTACTGTAATGCAAGAATATGGTGGGGTCTGCGAAGTGCTACAATGGTGGGGGTAGATTAGTCATCTAAAGTAATGGTAACTACTCTACCATTCTCTAGAGAAAGTTGCTGTTGGCCATATATATGATGTATAGATGACATTTTCCATACCTTATATTTTTATGGATTGTAGACATTTGCTGTGGCATACGCAGAGCTCCAGGTAACTGCAGGTAATGGGAGAATCACAATTTCCCAGCATTATTCCATTGTAATTACATTTGGCAGAAATTACAGGAAATCTTCAGATCAGTGGAGGCTTTTTCTGTATAACCTTGGTAATTTCATTTGGCAGGTTCCAGCACTAAACCCCCATGTATCTATCTGTCTGTCCCTGGAAGTTTCTGGTCCATAGCCGCCTTCTGCTGGTAACAGGACGTATCTCTCTGCTTTGATACATTTTCCTCATTGTTGAAGACAATTTGTGCTGCAGACACATCGTGCGGTCCTGTTCCCGCTGATAACTAGAAAATGATGCTCGGCTTCTTTTTCCACATTCAGTTTGTAACTTTTTATTGTTTTCCAACAATTCAATATTGTTCATCTGGAGCTCAGTCCTATCAAATAAAATGGCAGGAGACAAATACACAGCCACGTCTGCTGCCCTTCATGGCCCACCGCCTCTGAAAGACTGGAAAATGGGAACCAGTGTGCAGTGTCGGGGCATCGGTGAACTGGTTACTAAGACATGCCCCCCTTCCCTAATCTGTTACATGCATTAGTATAGGTGACCTGGTGAATACACTGGAAACAAAAATCCCCCAGAAGTGCGGATGTACCCATGTGGACACTGACTTACCCCGCACTAAGGCTACCAAGGCAGGTAGGTAGAGAGGAAGCCACACAGGGCACTTGTGTTATCGATAAGCCAAATATTCAGAAAATAAGGAAACAACATATTACATCTTATATGATATAAAAGTGATGTATCTTCTAATGAGGCCGATGGAGCTGGAGTTGGGCCCAGTTCTGGGAGGATTTGGAAAACGTTACCGACTCCGACTCTATAGAAAATAGAATGATTATTTATTTCACACTATATTATATAATTATAGATATTGTAGAATTAATTAGATAAATTGCAATATATATATATATATATATATATATATATATATTTATACACAAGTATATACATACATACAATGTACTGGGAAGCTAGAAAATAAATTCAGAATGGGGTGAAATTGGAAAAAAAAACGCAACTGCGCCATTTTCATATGACTTTGTTTTTATTGTCCTCACTGCGCAATAAAAATGACACAGTATCTACTGTATATTCTGAGGATCGGTACAATAATGGTGATACCAAATTTATACATTGTTTCTTCTGTTTTGATACCTTTACAAAAATTAAAAAAATGTATTTCACCATATTGTGACACCTGTAACATTTCTGCACTTCCATGTATTGTGTAAGGCTCTTTTACGGGAGAGCAAATTGTAGTTCTAATTATTACCAATCTGAGAAGTTTATGACACTTAAATGGTCAATTTGATCAATATTTTGGGAAGTGAACTGAAGAAAAACATCGATCTGCACATTGTCATTTCTTTCCCCTCACTGTGACATTTAATATTTTTATCATTTGGGCATTTTTGGAGATATGTCATTTGTTTACATAAAATTTTTGAATAGGGAAAGGGGGCAATTTTAATGTTTATATTTTTTTTGCTTTTCTGTTTAGACCCCCTAGGATGTCTGATGGCTCATATATTATACTACAATACTAGTGTATTGCCATAATGGCAGATTAGATGGACCAGGTGGTATTTGTCTGCCGTCAGTCTTCTATATTTATCTTGTAATGGGTTATAATTCCACAGGTTGACACTTGCTATCAGGCAGCATTGTACTGATAGATCCAACCCTCTCTCTCAACATTAAGCTGCTTATAGAGCCTGACGTGATACCTCTGACAATGCAAATAACCATTCTCCAAGCACTGGTGGTACAGCCGTCAGGGGCCCTGTCACAAGTCCCTGCCAGACAGATTTACTACATGGCGATGCTATATTAATGATGCTGGGGTTACCTGTTATGATATTGTGGGGTCCCCCATCTAGTTAACCTTTTATTCTATTTTTTTTTTTTTTTACATGATGTGTCCCAGGTCTCACACCCAGGACCTCCTGTATGGGAGGCAGTCACCCGAACAGCTGAGACATAGACTCAGCCAATAAGATTTCTCTGACTAAACATCTGTCTGTATGGGACCCTGAAATTCCTGATGGCAGCCCTGTCGAGATCAGTACAACATTAGGATAACAACTATATGCAATATTACTTGACATGTCGATCGAATTTGTAAAATGAATTTCTGAAGCCGAGCAGCACTTTAATCCTGAATTAAAACTACTTGAAAAAAAAGCTTTTCATCTAATAAATGTAATACAGCCCATTATTCACCGAAAATGAAATCCTACATTACAAGTGAACCTCGTCGAAACAGTGATGAGGACAAATGCGGCTGCGACTCTCCCTTCATCATGCATGTAGCAGCATTAAATTAATGATCAGAGAAGTATATAACGTTCTCCGGACCATGATTCACAAGCCTCATTTTCTTGTTGTCTGACACACACTGAGAGCCATTCATTTTCCTCCATCACACATATTGCAAGTAGCAGTTGGGATCAAGCGTACATCGCTCACCAGACTCATTCCTATCTAGGTCACAAAACCTCTTTCTCTGTGTAGCTTGGCAAAAAAAATAATGACAGAGAAGCTACATAAATAAAAGTGTCTGCGTACAAGACGCGTTCTCGCTTAACTGCTGCAAATCGGAAACCCGAGCTGCTAATTACACTTTTCTGCCTGTCCGATTGCATTGGTGCCTGTTCATGGCAGTCACGTGTACAGAGAGACAAGGTGCGCACACGATAATGGCCTACTTACTCACTGCACTGGCTGTACCCCAGGAGGGGATGCTGGCTAGCTGGGGGAAAAGCATTTTCTGCCTATTAGGGCATGTTGAGGAAATAGAGGGGGGGTCTTCCATTAGGACCCCCTTCTGTTCGATATCACAGAGAGCCTTTCTATCTCTAGGGCACCTAGCACATCCACTGAAATCAACTGTTGCTTGCAAAATGATGCAATGTGATGTAGAAACTAGCACTGAGCTTGTGTATTCCTGCTGACATCCACTGATCAGAGCCCCTGTGATCTGTCAGAGACTCCATCAGGAGCCAAAGGGACAGCATGATTAGAGCTGTACAGGGCCACGCGATCCTCAAGATCATATGGATGGAAAGAACAAGAACCATCACTCCAAATGTCCCTCTATTAGCTTACTTCAGCAAACATGGATGCAAGGGGGTTAAAGGGATTTTCTATGAACTTATTTAAATCTGTTGACAATTAAAAGTTAAACATTTTTGCAAATATAAACAATTAACAATTTCTGCAGTTTGAAAGATTTCCTCTAACCATCTTAGTGGTGGCATCTGTTGTCTTCATCGGTTGCCAATAGATACAACCATGAACGCAGAAACTTTCTATGGTCAGAAGCCCAGCCATGATGTCCTTATTTTTTCTGGGTTATCTTCTTATACATGTAGTGCCCCTGCCTGATAATCTGCCCACAATAAGGACATCATGGCTGGGTTTGCTTCTGATAAATGCCAGACCACAGAAAGTTCCTTCATTCATTGCCACACTACTAAGATGATACAAATATATATATATATATGAGCAAAAAAAAAATCCAAATAGCCGAACCACTTTTTTTGATGTTTCGACAACCAAAAAAATGTCAATAAAAATCTATCTAAACATCATTACCCAAAATGATATTAGTACAAAGTACATCTGGCCCTGCAAAATAAGATACAGCGCCGCATATGGAAATATAAAGATAGTACAGGTGTCAGAATATGGCGAAATTAACAAAAAAAAAAACATAAATTTGGTATTGCTGCCATCGGAATGGCCCCAGTATAGAGGCACCATGTCATTCTGGCTTCACAATGAATGCCATAAAAACAAAACACGTAAGAAAATGGGACAGATTTAGCATTTCTGCTTGACCAAATTCTGCATGAAATTCCACACCTGCCGGCCGGAATCTTTCGCCTCCCATTCACTACACTTGAGAGTTATCAGGCGGAATCCACCTGAAGATCAAGCACGACGCTTAGATTTCCCACTAGCTGAAAATATCAGCGTTTGCCTCCCACTGAAATCAATGTTTCAGGCAGAATTTGGAGCTGATATCTGAGGTGGCTTCACCCTGAAATTCACTGCCAAATTCTGCCGTGTGAACATAACCATACAAAGTACAATTTGTCCCGCAAAAATAAAGCCCCCATACGGCTTTGTGAACAGCAAAATAACAAAATAAAGTTATGGCTTTTAGAAGGCAGGGAGAAAAAAAAAAAGGAAAAATTAAAAAAAATGGCTACAGCAGGAAAGGGTTAAAACTTCGCAAATTTTGAAATGATTCATAAAACCCTTGTAATGATCTAAGTGACGGTGACAAATTGTGAAGGCTACATGACTGGGCCACGGTATCTCAGAAAGTGTTTGCAGTGCCCTCCATATGCAGTGGTGAGTACCTACTAAACTGGTGACAGGGTCAGGAGCACCCAAGGCTCCTTGATGTATGTGGGGTGAAGACTAGCCCGTCTTCTCCAATCCCAAAGAAAAAAAAAAAGGAAAAGATGAAGCATTTACAGTCGGCTATGACAGAAAGGGGTCAGTACACACAGGGTACCGCAGCATGCTGTGTAGCTGCACACCAGTCAGGGCGCCCCTGCTGACCTCCGTCTACTCCTAAAAGTGACTACAATGAGAACTAGACCATGGAGCACTGGAAGACGGTATCTGCTCTGATGAAACCTATTTACATCAAGTGCATGGTTGGGTGCAGGAGTCACTTACCTGGGGAAGTGATGGCACTGGATGATGCATTATGGGAGGAAGGTACCCACCATGACAGCGGGATGCTCTGGGCAACGTTCTGCTGGGAAACCTTGGCATTTATGTGGATATAATATGCACCCTGACCTAAACATTGTACAGACTTTGTACCCTCTTTCAGCAGAACCATGCCCTGACACTCTCCAGATACTGTCCCCCAATGTGTGGAGTGAAAGGGCAAAGAAATCAAGGTGGTGACTCCAAAATACCAGATCTCGATCCGATCAAATAGGTGTGAGATGTGGAGGCTCCACCAAATAACGTACAGGATATCAGGATGCTAAGGTCTCCGTGCCAGATATCTCAGATATCAGAGGTTCATGACTCCACAGGTCACGTAAGGAACTCCACAAAACTAGGCAAGAGGCTTCAATGTTGTGGCTGATGGCCGGGGTGTATGTGGCACATTGCGCAGAAGGACGACAGTAACAACAACAGACCTACACAGAAAAGTTTTTGCACTAAATATTCTGAACCCTTTAATCCAGGCCTTTGAGATTTCTCTCTTTACTCTTCATTGGCTGCTTGTAGGAATGTATTCCTGAATAAAGCGCTTAATTTTCACAAGAGGAATTAGTCGTTGGCACGCTCTGCCACTTAACAAGAAGAGCACTCCCTCATTCTCCTACCCTGGTAATCTAACACCTGTAATTACTGGCAGAGGCTTGGATGCCCGGACCTCATTACTACAGACATGACATCAGCACCACAACACAAGCACCTAACAATCCCAGCTGGAAACTCCCCAAAGCCAGCGTACGACATGACGCGAGCTGTCGGCAGGTGTGACCAGGGCTTCGCTGGGGCTCAGCACAGCAGAACAATAGCAAGCGCGCAGGTTATGGCAGGTCTGTGCACTACACGGGAGCAAACACACTTGACAGGTTCAATATCAGCAACAAAAAACATCCAGTAAACAGGTTGAGAGCTGTCTCCAGGAGAAACAAGCTGTATACAGGAATAACATCACTCCATGGGCTGCAGAGCGCGGAGCAGGCGACAGCTCGTGAAATCACAAACACAAATACTGTACCATGGAAAGCGCGCTCAGATACCTGCTTACTCAGAAAGGAAAACACTATCACATTTTCAATTTAACTGTACAAATGGCAGCGATCTGTGCAGAACATGGCAGATGGAAAAACTAGAAAACTCTGATTAGATAGAGGGACAACTACAGCTCTCAGCAGTGGAGGGGTGGAGATGATGAGGACTGTAGTTTATAGGAAATTTATGTGTCATTTAAAGACATTTTCTGAAATCCAAAATAAATGACCAATCTACAAAATAGATCAAAGTAAGCAAGTTTAATCTACACAGCAAAATGCCTCTATCTGGGTACGCCGCTACCCTTGACATGTTTTGATGTTCTGTATATTACAACCAAGGTCCTTTGCTTCTGAGTGACATCACATACACTGGGGCAGACCTGCCGCTTCTTATACTGAGCATGCTCTGGACAGCTGCCAGGTTCGTGCTCCATTTCAGTAACCCATTGTGCCTACGTCAATCAACATGAAGGAGGTTTGGGGGGAATATACCTAGCTGGCTGAGAAAAGCAGTCTATGTCGCTCCAGCAATCCCCCCGACAGGAAGGGCATGTTCTAATCTTTATTACTGGATATACCATATGGTCATTTTAGACAAAAATCATAGGCCTTTAATCCCTTTAAGGCATCAGAAGATGCTATTGTGGGGGACCCTATAAATCCCCACCATATTGGTTTATTGATGACATCAGAGGCTGAAGAGACATGGGCCTCACTGTAATACTACAGCACTTTCCTTCTGAAGACTGATGGGGGTCTTGGCTCATGCCCCTTCTGACAGGTCTCATTGACTTGTATAGAGACGTTTTACAGGATCACATACTGTTTTACTAAGGAGCAGATGATTGGGACGAAAAACTGACTGTCGTGACCTTTCAGATGCCATGTAATATTACGCCTAGTCGTACTGTAGAATTAGTCTCAGAGCACTTATCTAACCGTGCTCTGTTGTCGTCCTTCCAATTATTAAGTTTCTCATCTGAGCCAGTTTTTCCTTAAGAAAGTACAGATGACAACACATGGGAAAGGACAAGTGAGCAGAGAGCCTGGCATTGTGGAACAAGCCGCTCAAACACTCAGCGCTCACGATCTCCAAAATTGTCTCCATCCTTCTTGTTGCCGGTTGTCTTTTTCTAAATTTCCTTCATTTCTTCCAAGCCACACTGTCTTATGATAAATTCTAGAGAATAAGGTAACTATTCCGACTGGTCCCTTGTGCAAGGCTCAGACACAGGGTCCAGGCTACACTGATCTTTTTTACTGCCTGTCCAAGGGATTCTAATATGTCTTCACCATTATCCACTAACAAAACTCAAAGCCACCAATACTTTTTCCTGTCTCGATTGTTTTTATTGTCCAGCAATGACTATAATAATCTGCACGCTTCTGTTCTTTATTTTATTAGTTACATTATGATGGACTAACAGAGAGACTGGGCTGTTTGGATGAAAGTCTGTGTTACTGAGCTGTTTGGTATATGGCCAAGGTTATGTGCCATAAATGAAATCCATCCTGTAGTGGTCGACACCATTACGGCATACTAGTGGCAAATACTGTAGACATGAGCCCTATGTATGTTTTGACGTGCAGGAATAAGGCCCATGTCACACCACGTCTTCGCGGGGCTCTGGATGTCTACATGTTGTCACTGGACACGTGGATTGGCACAATAAGTGGAGCAGCAGCAGAAAGATTTCCTGGTATTTCCAGAGAGTGGCTTTCAGCCCAAAAGAATCAATAGACTGAGCCATAAATTATGTAAAGAACATTAAAAGCAGCAGAGAAGGTGAGTGCTCTCACTACGCTGTAACCATAATATGCAGGTTTAGAACTTCCCAACTCTCTCTATAAATATTTGATCAGAGCCTCCAGCCAGTAACATTATCTCCTCCACCGAGAGAGAGAGAGAGCGCGAGGAATGGAGAGTCGGACACCTCTTGTCAGCTTTTAGTACAGTAAAGGAAGCTCCAGCCTTGGACCTCTGTTGTACTAACACATATTGTCATCAGTACACAGCACCTAAGCACAATCTATGCTGGAATAGTTTCTTTGCAGTCATCTGTTCTCCACATGTCAGTACATATAGCTGCACAGTGCACTGCCTCCTCACACCGCACAGGCTTGTTTTTACCTCTAGCCAAGAGTGCACACAAAAAAGTGCAGCTTCAAGATAGAAATGCAATAATAGAGAAGATTGTGGGATTGCTTAAAGGGGTTTGACTACCCACGGTATACAGTGTGTGAAAAAGTTGGGGCCCCCCTAAAAAATTAAAAAATTTTTGGTTTAAAAAATGGGGGGGGTGGAAAAGGCATTTCATTGTATCAATAACGATGGACACAGTAATATTTCAGGATTGAAAAGAGGGGTATTGGACTAAAAAAAAAAGGGGGAAAAGGATTAAAACAAAAATTTGACGGGGGAGAAAGGGGGGGGCGCCCAAAAAAAAAAGAAAAAAAAATTTAAAAGAACCTCCTTTTTAAAAAAAAAAACCCCCGGGGGGGGGGGGGGTGGTTTTTATTTGGGGGGGGGGGGTGGGGGGGGGTGGTTTTGGCCCCTCCTCCTTACAAAAAAAAAACCAATTTGATTTGGTTGGGGGGGGGGGGGGGGGGGGGCGGCGCGACACAACCCACCAACGAAGAAATAATAATGTGAGGATCTGGGATGGCAGTTCCTCCACATTGCAATTGTTCCTCTGGATGCCGTGATTTGGAGCGGTTTTGAATCCTGTCTCTGAAATATTCCCCGGCGTAACTCAAATTCGTCACTGATTCACGTCCATTCAGGTCTATGGGTCTGCCAGCGACAACTCAGCAGTATACTCAGCTTCCCTTGGGCAGTCTCATAATGATAATCGGTGCATGAGCGACCACTGCTCCATTCAATGGACGGACTTAAAACCTCCATCCTTTTGTAGACCAATCCCTTTATGTCCTGGGCTGAGACTTTCTGTAGAGCTTCTGATTGATCTTAAAGGGGTTTTCTAATGAAGCAAGTTATTCCCTATCCATAGTGGGGTCTGAATGGAGTGGTGGTCGCCCATTCCACTCGGTGATCTCCAGTGCTCTGAATAGGGAGTAACTTGCTTTGTGGGAAAACTCTTTATGGCTAAAGCCCCACATTGCAGAAACGCAGCTTTTTTTGTTGCGGATTTTGCTGAGGATTTTTGAGCCAGGAGTGGATTTAACAGAAGGGAATTGTCTAAGAGCTTCCTTTATGTTTTCCATTTCTTTTCAAGCCACTCCTGAGTTTGCCTTTCCGCAACGTGGCGCCTTAGCCTAACAATGAAGTGATCGCTACAGTCCACCAGATTATATGCAGCTCGGTGTATTCTCTGGACTACACCTATAGTCTAATGGTAAAGCTCAGTCAGTAGTGCTAAAAGTCTCAGTGCGGTCCTGGTGCTAAAGTATTAGGCATGGACCAAGTCTCCCAGTAAGTGAAACAATTCTGGAAAGGCTCAAAAGCATTTCTACTGCAGATTTTGGGTTATTTTAGGGGGAGGGGGTGAATGCTTTGTAGCAAATGAAAAGTAAGTAATTCGGCTTCCAATCAATATTTTGTCACTTTGTAACCCAGCAACAAAACAACGAACATAACAATTGTGCTAATGTCCATATCGACATTCTCTTCTCAGGAAGTTGTGATGTGATGCATCCTGACAAAGTGTTTTTCACACATTTAGGGGCCAAACCGGGTTAAATGAATCTGGGGAGATGTAGCCATGCTCCCTATCTAGCGCTGGTGTGATTCCTGCAGGCTGAACTCTGGCTGACTTTCCAGCTTCCACACCTCTGATCAGCAGGAGATGGGATTAGAGAGGTATGACAAGGCAGAGAATGTTTGCACCAAGTCAGCGGGATCTGTTTGTGTGTGCGCCTGCATTAGCTGCCTTAATGGTGCTGCTGCTGCTGAATATTGCCGGTAATTAATGACAACATTCACTAACTCCTTAGCTCCCTACAAGAAGTCAAAGCATCTGCCTGAAAGGGCCCCAAGCAGTGGAGATGGTTCTAAGTTCCTGCCAAAAGTATACCAGCGTTTGTTACCCCACTAGCACCGAGAGACATCAAGATACACCTAAGAGTCGCATCTCAGGAGGTCCTTGAGCTGAAGCTGAAATCTGACCGGGCTTGGGGTAGATTTAAACCATTTTCTGCAACAGTTTTCTGGTGCAAATAATGTTAAATCACCACACCAAAAAATAAAATGGTGCATGTAATGTAAAAAGAATTAAACGTTTCAATTTGTGTTGCAAATATGGCCGCACACCGTAATTTTTGATTTCACAACCACATGCCAGAAAACATAGATAAATCGCTGGGGGGTATGGAGCGGCAACCTCTGAGCTGCAGTAACCTGCGTGGCCACTGCACGGTGTACAGCGCTGTATACTAGATTGTGTGCACAAATTGCAGGGCAGAATTAACTACCATTATGTGCAATGTATGGCAACACTTCATGCCTATGTATAGCCCTGTCTAAATGGAGATTAGAGAAGGGAAAGGAAGATTTCTGGAGATTCTGTGTCGGGTAAGAACTTCTCCAATTTGCTATACACTACACATTTTCCAGGGCTCTCTGGTTCAATAGACCCTTTAGGGCACATTCACACAGCAGTGTTTTAGATTCCTATATTCATAGCCAAAAATGCCTGTGGTGTTCTAAAATCCTAAAACCGTAACACCCGTAAGATTTTGCGTCTTTCCACTTATGTAGTCTGCTTTTGTTTTTAGCACAAAGCAGGAAAAATGAAAGATCTAAATGTGTGCAAGCGACAACAGATCATCTGGATATCATAGAGGGACCCCTCGATACGTCAGAACAGAGACCCCTCACAAAACAGGATCTCGCCCTAGCAGACCTGGCTCATCCGTGTCGTACGAGCGTGCAGTGATATTTCCCCTGGTTTGGTCCTGGCTTCATGAGACAACCTTTTTAATAAGTGCAATGTGAGGAATATCCTTCACCGCCCTCCACCCTCCAAGGTACATTTTTGTTATGAAGATATCTACTTGGGAAATGAGTCAAACATTTCCCAATGAAAGCCTAATATAGAAGAAAGAACATCTCAGCTCTCCAGTTTATAATATCTAATAATTTGTGTGGATGTGAAAGCCAGACAATAAAGCAGCGGGAGAGGAAAAGTATTGATTCCATTGATCTCTGATGCTGGAATAGGGCTGTGGTCCAGTCCTCCGCACAGCAGGTAGATGGAAGCGCCACCACTGTGCAGGAAGATCTGCCGTACCCACCATTGTGTGAATGTGTCCGCCCTAGCATCAGAGGGTGATAGCAGATCCTAGCCACACGTTATCACTTCTAAAGCTGGAAAACATTCTTTTAAGTTTCCAACCAAAACACAAGTGAGCAGACCGAAGCTTTAGCACAGGGTGGGTAGAAATAACCTTTGCCCAAACTACTGTGCAGCTGATGGCATTGTGACATATACGGCTCTATGATAACACAGCATGCTGGAGAAGAAGGGTTAGGCCGGAATGACAAATGCATGGGACTAAGCCAGACGTGGTTTCAAAGGGGCTTCTTCTTCTTGCTGGGTCCAACGCACCACAAACTGTATGAGTGCTGAGGCCACATGTTACGGAAACACTGTATTTTTTGTTGGAGATTTTGCTTCATTTTTTTGGAGCCAAATGTAGTAGTGGCTACCGAAGGATTGGGAAATATAAAGAGAGCTCTTTTACTTCTCTCTTCTGCTCAATCTAAACTTGGCTTTGGCTCAAAAATCTGCAACAAAAAAAGCAGCTTTTCTGCAACGTGGGGCCGTAGCCTAAAGGTATATATATTTCATATAACAGAATTTGCAGCTGATACTGAGGCAGATTCCACCTGCATCGGACATCTGCAAGAAAGAAGCGTCTTGCTCAATCTTCTGGCAGTTTCCGTGGAGGATTCAGTTGTAGGGCGAGGCTCGGTCTGAATGGACGTCTTATGTCTGTGGCTCATCAACAGCAAAGCTGAGGTGGAAAGCTGAAGCGTTGCTTAGTCTTCTGTTGTAGGATCCACATGGCCATAATTTGGAGAGCAATCTAAGGTAGAAGTCCAGATCAAATTCCTCTCCAAATTCATCAACAGGGATGTAGTCACAGCAGATCAGTCACGGTGGCCTCGGTGGTGGCTAATCTGCTGTGCTCTACAATATCAGCTTAGTGGATAAGATGTTACCAAATCTCATCTACATCCTGCAACAAAAACCCACAGCACAAATTGACCAGCCCTGTGGAGATTTTGTGGAGATTTTTTACATGATTTTCAACTTTCGCAGAATAAAGCAAAGCAGCAGAAGACCCAATGCAACTCCAGCTGAAATGCCACTGCAAAAACTACCCCATTCTGGTCAGTTTCTGCTGATAAGTCCCTGCTATATTTCCATGAAGGATAATCAGCAACAGCGTTGTCCAATGTGGACATACATTAAGGAAGCTCTGGAAGACAATTGTGAGTATGTGCCCGATCCATGGTAACAGCATAGACGGCGCATGGATGACATCCGTGTACTGTCTGTGCCTTCACAAAACCATTCAATTCATCTGGTGAGTCTGGGCTGTAAAATGGACAGCAACAGGACCTGTCCTGAGATTTTACCGGGGCGTGATAATACACAGGTGTGTGTATGGGGTTATAGAGATGAATGGGCCAGTGTGCTAGCCGTGTCGTGGCCATACAACCTACATTGTTGCAATGCTGCAGATTTACTGGAGATTTGCACTATGGAAGGCGAAATCCACGGTGGAAATCTGCAGATTATAACTTACAATTTCTGCGGCATGTCAATTTCAACACATATTGTCAGAATTTTTAAAGAATAAAAAAAAAAAACATAAAAAAAGTCAAGATTCCAGCTGAATGCACATGAAACTATAACACTATAATGAAAGTGTATAAAAATAAAATGTGAGTATCTCCTTAATGCATTGAGCCAGGCTTGCTGCTCTCCATCTAATGTTCCCTTTTATGAAGTAACTGAAAAATTATTTTCTTTATAAGAGAATTCTCTCTCTATAGAATCTCAGGATCATCTCTTAAGTAAACACTTGGAGAATATATGTAAGTACTCTGCAGACTGTAAAGTCTCACGGGCCAAGGACTCACAATTAACGTGTTTAGTCTGAGAATTCTTTAAAATAATATATTTTTTTTCTTTTTTGCTCAGAGAGAGCGTCTCGCTCATTGAAGATGTCACTCAGCCAGGATGAGCCTCCCTCTTCCATTACGGCACATCAATGCCAGAAGTGAGGTGATAACGTCTACATTCTTCATGTGAGATCTGCATGAAAGGTTAATGCAAACAGTGCAGGAATATTATTTGGTCAGTAATGCACATTCCTTTTGGCTTACAGGAGGGGACCTGTCTCAAGGGTTTGATGAAGTGACACTTGAGAATGAAGTCTTGCCCTCCCTTGGAGACATAGGTCTGGGCAGTAGTTCCGCATATTTCATACAATAAGAGGTATATAGGGGCAGGGCGCCCTTGCACTGCCAGGCAGATCATTTTCCATGCCTGGTAATTTCTCCACCAGGGTCCAGTGCTAAGATCCTGCCAAGCCAGTGATAAGCTTCAGATTACATGCTTTAAATGATACATGTAAATCTAATCGGCAAATCATGTATCATCGTGATTCCAGAACGGAATTAATTTTACATCCAGCCGGTGCCAGCCTCTTGAAGAAAGATTAATGGCGCACGGGAAATTTTGGGAGCAGGCGCCGCTTCGGCTTATTGTAAGGGATGAGATGCAGTTGCCAAACCGAACCCTGAGAAGGCAACAGCTCATCATATCTCATCCATTAGTGTCGAGGCTGATCCAGGGCTTTGGCAACCAGTTCCCCTCAGGTACCAGGGCTCGATACAGAATAAAACTTCACTAGGATTACTTTGTATCTTATACATGTATGTCACCCTTATAAATGTCACCTACAAAGTTACTAAATTACAGATCTCTTTTCTGGTACAAAGAAAATGTATTTTCCTGGGAAATTTGGGTGACAACCTAAATAGCCACCATTATACCTACTCCGAAGGTTGTGACTCAACTTGTAGTGATGTCATACCCCGGCAGCCTGGGAAAGATGAGTGAGAGCTGTAATGGCGCTCATGCTGATTTCCCCCAGCATCCTTGGAAGCAGACATGGCTAAGAAAAGACTGACAACAGAGGAAAATTAAGAGACTTCTATTCACTGGAAAAACACTTTGTAGCCTCAGAATATTTGCATAAATCCATGAACATTGATTGGCCGTGTCTAATGTGCACGGACAGGACAAGCAGAGGGCTCTACAGCTGGTCATACCCAGTAGATAAACGTCATTGAGATATGCCAGCAATCTGCCATGACGGTAACACGCTATCTGTTTCAGGGGTAAACAGGATCCCTTTATTTCCCCCGCAGATACGCGCTGTCAGGGCTGTCTGCTGGTGGCTTATTCCTTGCTCTGAGCATAACAAATACTTTACCTATCAGGATTATGGAGGACTTGGAGGCAGAGCTGTTGGCTGAATAATTGTTTACATGGGTGTCTGTTCGCCGGGGGTGTCACTGTCCTTGAGTGAAGGCCCCCCTGCATTGGCAGTCCCACAGAGAGGGAGTGTGAGAAGCTATTCAAACAGGAAGGGGGGAGAACCCCAATTCTAATGAGTGGTGGAAGTCCCAGTGCTGGGGTCCCCGGTATTCTGCCAGTTATACTGGGGTCATATACGTCAATTAACAAAATAAATGACGAAAAGAGAAATGTAAATCCCATTAATATTCGGTGTGACCTTTGCCCTTTGGAGGAGGAGTCCTGGAGGTGATGATCCGGCCCCCACAGATATAGCCCTGATCTCATCATCCTCCAGTCTGTCTGGGATAACATGAAGAGACAGACAGATTGGAGCAAGCAACATCCACAGAAGATCTGTGCTTAGTTCTCCAAGATGGTGGCGGGAACAACCTCCCTGCCCAGATCTGCCAAAAATTGTCTGCAAGTACAGAGAAGAACTGATGGAAGGGAAAGGGCAAAGGTCACACCAAATATTGGGATATACATTTCTCTTTTTGTTATTCACTTCACTCTTCGCCTTACATGTGTCTATGTGTGCTGTGCAATGTACTTTTTTTTTTTGGCTTGGAAATCTGTAAGTGAAAGTGCCATTGTATGCCTGTGTGGTGTGATATGTAGGAACCTTCCATCAAACGCATACAGTAGGTCACCCCATACTCCTGACTTATACACTGGGTGGAAGGCTCCAATCTGATGTGAATAGGACTTTATAGGAAGGTTTAGGGTATATCCAGTAAAAAGCTGACTGCCCAAATAAATCTGTGAGGAGGCTTGGATACATATAGACTGTATCCCACTCCTCAGTTTTCAGATATATCTAGACATGTCCATTGGATCAACAGATTTCTTTATCTAATTTCCCTCTAAATATATAATCTCAGCGACTCCATTTATCAGATACTCTCCACGATACACATATTGTCCATAAATTTGCTGTTAGGTAAATGGTCACTTGACCAACTTCTATCTCCCCACCCTCCCTATAAACCTGTATGCTAGGCATGCTTACACTAATGGGTGGAGAGAGAAAGCTGCTGCGGCACCTCTCCGACAGCAGAACAAGCACTGGATATACTGAAATGCCAACACTGCCAATGGCGGACAACTGGGAGGCCGGCCACTATGCACTAGATGTTTGGTGGGTCGCGCTGATTCCAGCAGAGTACCCTAACATTAAAGTAATGTATATGTAACTTAAAGGGGTTGTCCCACAATGAACACTTAACAGCATCACCCCATTAAGGCTTTGTTCACAAAGTGCAGTAAGTGAACAAGACCTAGAGGGTGTTTAGCAGTAAAATGCAAGAAGTCAGCATCTCCGCCTCTCCGCTGGTGGAGTATTCTGCTAATAATGGATTACATGGACTGGTGGAAGGAACATTTATGAGACGTCACATTCTGAAATCTGCTGCTGAAAGCGAGAGGGAGAAATGTCCATTTTGCTCAGAAATATTACAATGTTACCGCCGATAATAGGCATGTAAATACTGCTAATAACAATGGAGGTGAAACAAATTCAATTGTGACTGATGCTGATTCATAAAAGGCTGAAAGCTTTAAGGATGGGAATTGACTGATTCAATGTATTTCACTTGTTGGAACATCCAGCATTTTAAGGGCTGTGTTAGAGCGGGCAGCGTTCTGCTCGCCGCACTGTCACATGAATAGTTATTATTATACAATTTCAAGGTAAATGGTGAATCAAATTCTAGTGTGCTAAAAACACATCAGAAACCCCGATATCTACAGAGGCTGGTCGGAGGCATCGCTTGCAACACAACATTTATAAGAATCAGCCCTGCAAAGAGCTCAGCGGAAAGTACAGAGCAGAAAGACTAGGCAGTGACTGAAAGAAACTTACTGTGGGGGAGGAGGCGGCCGCTCAGTGTGACACCAACATCAAGGGATAATACACAATGCTATTCTATATACTGCAAATATCTACAAGATGTACAACTTATACCAGCTGTACATATAGAATTATATACAGGAGATCCCCAGGTTATACCAGCTGTACATATATATTATATACAGGAGATACCCAGGTTATACCGGCTGTACATATATAATTATATACAGGAGATACCCAGGTTATACCAGCTGTACATATATATTATATACAGGAGATACCCAGGTTATACCAGCTGTACATATATAATTATATACAGGAGATACCCAGGTTATACCAGCTGTACATATATAATTATATACAGGAGATACCCAGGTTATACCAGCTGTACATATATAATTATATACAGGAGATACCCAGGTTATACCAGCTGTACATATATAATAATATACAGGAGATACCCAGGTTATACCAGCTGTACATGTATAATTATATACAGGAGATACCCAGGTTATACCGGCTGTACATGTATAATTATATACAGGCGATACCCAGGTTATACCAGCTGTACATATATAATTATATACAGGAGATACCCAGGTTATACCAGCTGTACATATATAATTATATACAGGAGATACCCAGGTTATACCGGCTGTACATGTATAATTATATACAGGAGATACCCAGGTTATACCGGCTGTACATGTATAATTATATACAGGCGATACCCAGGTTATACCAGCTGTACATATATATTATATACAGGAGATACCCAGGTTATACCAGCTGTACATATATAATTATATACAGGAGATACCCAGGTTATACCGGCTGTACATGTATAATTATATACAGGAGATACCCAGGTTATACCAGCTGTACATATATAATTATATACAGGAGATACCCAGTTTATACTGGCTGTACATATATATTATATACAGGAGATACCCAGGTTATACCAGCTGTACATATATAATTATATACAGGAGATACCCAGGTTATACCAGCTGTACATATATATTATATACAGGAGATACCCAGGTTATACCAGCTGTACATATATAATTATATACAGGAGATACCCAGGTTATACCGGCTGTACATATATAATTATATACAGGAGATACCCAGGTTATACCAGCTGTACATATATATTATATACAGGAGATACCCAGGTTATACCAGCTGTACATATGTAATTATATACAGGAGATACCCAGGTTATACCGGCTGTACATATATAATTATATACAGGAGATACCCAGGTTATACCAGCTGTACATATATAATTATATATAGGAGATACCCAGGTTATACCAGCTGTACATATAGAATTATATACAGGAAATACCCAGGTTATACCAGCTGTACATATATAATTATATACAGGAGATACCCAGGTTATACCAGCTGTACATATATAATTATATATAGGAGATCCCCAGGTTATGGCGGCTGCCCATATAGAATTATATAAGGAGATACCCAGGTTATACGCGCGGCAATATATAATATTATATAAGTTACCGCGTACAAATAATATATAAACCTTCCACATAAAAAAATAAACAACCATAAAAAATAAAATGGCCTGGACGCGCATGGAGTAGCACGCGCGCAGGTCCTTCTCCGCTCCTCCGCTCGCTATTGAGACCCGTGGACCCCTCAGCAGGCGCAGTATGGGCAAGCGCTTACCGAGGAAGGTGGCCCCGGGCACCCCAGCGCCCGTGGAGAGGTCTGGGGGGGCCACCCTGGACGCCTTTCTGGCCCAGCGGCCTTCTCTACCGGGCCAGGCTGCTGCGGGGCGGCCATCTTGGATTTCCTCCGCTCTCCAGGCACAGGGGTCGCAGCGCAGCCTCTCTCCTCCCGCGCTCCCCCTGTCAGCCAGCGGAGCGCCGCTTCAACAGAGATCCCTGTCGGCGCCTGGGCAACCCAGAGTTTCCCCAGCACGAGTACTCCCACAGTCTCCTCACCCTGGGATGTCCCAGCAACTACATTCTGCTTCACCAGCACTCCTGGCAGAGCGGCATGAGAGGACCCCGGATGTCTCCAGCTTCTCAAGGAGTTCTGAGGTCAGTGGCTCTGCTCCCTCCTACACCGCTGATGAGTTGCAGCCTGTGGCCACAGAGCTGGTCTCTGTGGCCCCCCACCTACTATCTTCCCCCATCGCCCCTCCCCTCCATAGCTCAGGGGGGATGGCGCGGTGGAAGGCGCTGGCGTAGGGGCTCCTCCGCCCCACACTCCCAAGGATTATGCCTCCCCCTCCAGTCCTGCACCCCCAGAGCTGCATTCCAGGCCCATCTTCAGCACCATCATCCATGGCGGACCTTCTTCTTCAACTTCCTACTAAACAAGACCTTAAAAGTATGGTTGCGGAAATCACAGCGTCCTTCCGATCTGAAATTGCTACCCTCCGCACTGATTTACACTCCATTGCTAACCGAATGGACACGCTGGAGAATGACCATGACACTACCAGGGACTATGTTGCCTCACTGCATGATACTACCACTGAACAGGGTTCAGCTATACGGGACATGCAACGCCACTTGGAGGATCTTGACAACAGGGGCCGGCGCAACAATATACGCATCAAGGGACTCCCAGAGGCTGACCAATCTGAGGATCTGCCTGTTCTGCTGGAGGCTGTCTTCAACACTATACTGCAGGAGCCCCCGTCCCACAAAATTAAGTTTGATAGGGCACATCGAGCCCTTCGACCCAGAGGATCTTCCGCCACACCCCGTGATGTCATCTGCTGCCTCCACGACTTCACCCTTAAAGAGGCTATAATGAGCAAAGTGCGCAAACTCAAAGACTTCGAGTTTCAGGGAGCTCCACTACAATTCTATCAGGATCTGTCGCTAATCACCCTCCAGAAACGCCGCCATCTCCGACCCCTCCTCCAGATTCTTCAGGAGCACCAAATTCCTTACCGGTGGGGATTTCCGTTTGCTCTCATTGCTCGTAGGGATGGTCGCTCCGCTACGCTTCGCTCCTTTGCGGATTTGCCTCTCTTCTGTGACCTATTGGATGTTCCCC
Organism: Leptodactylus fallax; assembly: GCA_947044405.1. Classification (NCBI taxonomy): domain Eukaryota; kingdom Metazoa; phylum Chordata; class Amphibia; order Anura; family Leptodactylidae; genus Leptodactylus; species Leptodactylus fallax. Next base: position 396,848 of record CAMRHE010000574.1, read on the forward strand.
TGCCGGATTTAACAGACTGGGAGCTATTCTCTCCACCCCCTCCCCCACCACCGGTTTGGCAACGATTGGAGCCCAGACGACGTCATGCATCCTCTGCGGTGGTGACCACTCGGAGGCCCCGGCTGGAGACTGATCCCTGAGGAGGCTGCCCCCCCCTTGAGACGTTCTCCCTTTTCTCGGTGGTGCTTTGGAATCTGCATGCCTTAATGTTATGTTTGCTTCTTTTTTTTTTCTTTTTTTAGGTCTACGGGTCTCATCTATTATGCTTATTATTGGATTGTTTTAGCGGAGTGGGGCGGGGTGGGGTTCCGGTGACTCCCCTTCCTTCCTTCTTTTTACTGGTGGTTGGGGATCCACCGCCTCCCCTCCGACCTCCTGTCCACGCTCTCCCCCCTAAGGGGATACTTGGACTGTGCGGCCATTGATCCTGATTGGACCTCTGGCTGCCCTCATTGGTCCCCAGGCGAGTGACTTAGCCTCGCCCACAAAGTATTGTTTAACTGTTTTTATTTTTACTTTGTCATTTATGATGTCTTTTGCCTCCCTCCCTCCCTCTCTTTCCCCCCCCTCCCTGATCTAGAGACCCTGCCTCGACTTTGGGTTCCTGTTTGTGGATTGCCCTTTTGCCTCTCCGAGGGAAACTTGCCAGCGTCATGTGAGATGGGTGAGCTTATTGCAATCCGCCACTGTCCTCCAATCCTGGGTCCCAATGGTTAGGTGCGTGACAATTAATGTCAAGGGCCTGGGTTCCAACATTAAAAGGCGCCATGTCCTTAGAGAACTCCGCTCCTTACGAGCGGATGTGGCGTTTCTTCAGGAGACTCATTTTGACCGCGCTGGTACTTTTGCCTTCGCTAAGCATTATTTTCCCGTAGCTTTTTCAGCCTTCCACAATCGACGCAGAGCTGGGGTGGCTATCCTTCTTTCTCGATCCTGCCCAATTACAGTGACGACTTCCCACATAGACCCAGGTGGCCGGTTTGTTATCTTGGAGGGGCTCCTTTATGGTGCCCCGATTGTTTTATGCAATGTCTATGCCCCCAATTCAGCACAGATCCCGTTCTTGCGCCGGGTATTCTCCCGTCTGCGCGCTCTCCCACCATCAGCTTGGCTGGTGGGGGGAGACTTTAACATGGTCTTCTCTGAACGGGCGGATCGTCTGGCGTTACCCCAGGGCCCAACCCCCCATAGGTTGGCCCAACTTGCAAGGGAGTTCCGCAGGCTGATCCGCGCCCACTCTTTGTATGACCTTTGGCGAGTGGACAATCCTACGGCGCGCTCCTACACCTTCTTTTCTCACCCTCATAACACTCACACCCGCATTGACTACTTCTTTGGAAATGCTCCCGCTCTTCGTTTGCTTAGGGACACGAACATTGGCCCTCTCACCTGGTCTGATCATGCCCCAGTCGTGGTTACCTTATCTACGACTCCAGTGCCTACTCGCCAATGTCATTGGCGTCTTAACGAAACACTGCTCAATTCGCCGACCTCCCTCGAGACCCTGCGCACACACTTGATAGATTATTTTAGGGACAACTTAGGCTCGGTAGACTCTCTTGCCATTCTCTGGGAAGCCCATAAGGCGGTCATGAGAGGATGCTGTATCGCATTGGCTTCTAGGCTTAAAAGGGACAGACAGGCCCAGGAACAGCTCCTCCAAGCCCGTATTCGGTCCCTTACGACGACTTTGGCAGCGCATCCATCCCTGGGGGTTCTTCGCCGTTTGGTCCTGGCCCGGGCGGACCTCCGTGATTTGGAGACCCGCCATGTGGAACGACTTCTCCTTTATACCCGTCAGCGGTTTTTTGAACGAGGTAATAAATCTCATACCCTCCTGGCAGGAACCCTCAGGGATCATCGGGCCTCTTCCACACCACACTCTGTCCGTGACCCCGCGGGTACTCTTCAACATCACCCTGATGCTGTGGCGCTGGCGTTCCACTCTTACTACTCTAAGCTGTATGACTTACCCCCCCCACGAGCACTACTCCCTGGGGATGACTCAACACTACTGGAAGACTATTTAAAGGATTGTTGTCTCCCACGCCTTCCTCCTGAGGCCCTAACCTCCCTGAACACCCCCATCACCAGGGAGGAACTAGAAGGGGTCCTGAGGGACCTCCCAAATGGGAAAGCCCCAGGCCCAGATGGGTTCACTTACAATTATTATAAGGTTTTCCAGGGTGAACTCTCTGCTCATCTATTGTCCCTCTTCAATTCCTTCCTTTCAGGTTCCCCTATACCCCCGACTATGCTCTCTTCACTACTCACATTGGTCCCTAAACCGGGTAAGGACTTGCAGGATTGTGCTAACTACCGACCGATTGCTTTGCTGAACACGGACCTGAAACTTTTCACCAAACTCTTAGCCAATAGACTGAATGCTTGGCTCCCTCTGCTTGTCCATAAGGACCAGGTGGGATTCATCCCCTGTCGTCAGGGTGGTGACAACACCAGGAGGACTGTGGATTTGGTGGAGGTGGCCAATCATTATTCTACCCCCGGCCCTTCTCTTGAGCCTGGACGCTGAAAAGGCTTTTGACCGCATAAATTGGTCGTTTATGCATACTACGCTTAAGGCGTTCGGGCTTACGGGACCTTTTCTCACAGCTATCCAGGCCCTTTACTCCTTACCCTCAGCAGCAATTAAGCTTCCCCATGCATCTTCGCCCTCCTTCCCTATTCGAAATGGCACTAGGCAGGGTTGCCCCCTGTCACCCATCATATTTGCCCTCTGCATTGAACCGCTAGCGGCCAAGATTAGGCGAGACCCTAATATCAAGGGCATCATGGTCCAAGATAAGGAATTTAAGATATCTCTCTTTGCGGACGATGTACTCCTCACTCTCACCTCCCCTCATACTACCCTTCCAAACTGCTGCGCTCGCTAGAGACCTATGGTGATCTCTCAGGGTATAAGGTGAACCCCGCGAAGACTGAGGCACTCCCACTTAACATCCCACGGGACCTTCTCCTTCTCCTCCGCAGTAATTACGATTTCCAGTGGCGGGAGTCCTCTATCCGCTACCTGGGAGTCCATATATCCACTTCCTATGCGACCCTCTACTCGGCAAACTACCCGCGGTTGTTTTGTGAGCTAAGAGCCCTATTGGACAAATGGCAACCCTTGCCTATCTCCCTTTTGGGGAGAATTGCTGCGGTCAAGATGACTCTCCTCCCGAAGCTACTGTATTTTTTTCGAGACTCTCCCAGTCGCGATACCTCGGGGAGAATTACGGAACCTACAGAAAGCTATCTTCCAGTTTATCTGGAAAGCAAAACGACACCGAATACCTAGATCTGTTATGCTGGCGGATAGGGGGTCTGGGGGTATGGCTGTCCCACATCTGTTACATTATTACTGGGCGGCCCACTTACGCCATATCCCATTCTGGGCGGCTATGCCAGCATACACCAGATGGGTGCAGGTAGAGAAGCTATGGCTGGCACCCATGCATCCTAACGCGCTTCTGTGGGTCAGCCCCCCCCCACCCCCCCTGCCTCGTACCTGTTGGGCCCCATTCGGTTTACTAGATCTATCTGGTCTACCTGTTGTGCTAGATTCTCCCTGATGTCCCCGCGCTCATCTATGGTCTCCATACTATACAACCCCCTTCTCCCAGAGAGCCTGACTTCTGCCATGACTAAAGTGTGGTCTGAAGCTGGCCTTTACCGGATTGCTGATATGGTTGACCCTGGAACCTTGGAACTCAGGTCCTTTGCTTATCTTACAGCTAATCAAAACCTGCCAAGTACTGAATGGTTCCATTACTTGCAGGTGGTTCACTTTGTCCGCTCCCTCCATGGGTCTCTTAAGGTGTCACTCCCCACCGCTTTTGAAAAGATTTGCCGTGCAGGCACGTCCACTAGGGGCTTTATATCCTCTATTTACCAACTTCTTAACTCACAAACTACAGGCTCTCCTGTTAATCATCGCTATATGTTTAAATGGGAGGAGGCGGTGGGTAAACCCATCTCCCAGGAACAGTGGCGGATTGTATGGTCTCGGGCCCAGAAATCATCTCAGTGCATTACGTTTAGGGAAACGCAGTATAAGCTGTTGATGCATTGGTATCATACTCCGGCTCTCCTTCATACTTTAAACCCATTAGTTCCCCCATGGTGCTGGCGCTGTGGAGCTGCGGTGGGTACCCTGCACCATATCTTTTGGACGTGCCCTCTCATCCTCGGTTTTTGGAGGGAGGTCAGGACTCTGACGACTGCTCTCTTTTTGCAAGAGGTTCCTCTTGACCCTCTTCTTTATCTCCTGAACCTTCCCCCCAGACACCTGAGCAATAAGTCATCCAGGCTTTTCTTGCATCTTTGTACTGCAGCTAAAACTCTCATAGCTAGAAACTGGAAGAAGGTGAGTCCCCCATCTAGTCTTGAGCTTGTGGCTAGAATGAAGGATGTGAGGAGTCTTGAATACCTGACTGCTGGCCTACATAATTCACGGGAAGCCTTTGGGGCTATTTGGGCACCCTGGGACATGTATTGTACATTACAGGGTCTCTGATCTCTAGTCCTCTCCTTCCCCCCCCCCTTCCCTTTGGTCCTACCCTTGTCTTCTTAATCCCTCCATTCCCCCCTCCCTTGTTCACTGCTTAATTTAAATGCATATTGCTTAGGGGGAGGAGGCAGATAGCCTCTATTTACCTCAATGCTTCCTGTTTGTTTGATTATTATTGTTTTTTTGTTTTTTCTTTATTCCTTGTTAATGAAAAATTTTTCAATAAAATTACAGTTATATAAAAAAAAAAGACACCGGGGATACCGCGGGGGCAAAAAAAAAAATAAAAAAGGGGAAACCCCGGGAAAACCCGGGGGGCAAAAAAAAAAAAAAAAAGGGGAAACCCCGGGGAAACCGGGCGGAAAAAAAAAAAAAAAAAAAAGAGAAACCCCGGGTACACCACGGGACCAAAAAAAAAAAAAAAAAGGAGAACCCCGGGTAAACCCGGGGCACATATAAAAATATAAAGAAGAGACACACACAATACACCACCCGCACAACTAGAAAAATAAACAAGAGAGACACCCGGGGTACCCACGGTATATATATAAAAAAATATAAAAAAAACACACACAACACCCGGCGGATATATATAAAAAAATAAAAAAAAGACACACGAAATACCTACTGTACATAAATAAAAAAAAACAGAAAAAAACAAAGATAAACCGGGGTATATATATAAAAATATATAAAAAAGAAACAGAGGTATACCAGCTGTACATATATAATTATATACAGGAGATACCCAGGTTATACCAGCTGTACATATATAATTATATACAGGAGATACCCAGGTTATACCGGCTGTACATGTATAATTATATACAGGAGATACCCAGGTTATACCGGCTGTACATGTATAATTATATACAGGCGATACCCAGGTTATACCAGCTGTACATATATATTATATACAGGAGATACCCAGGTTATACCAGCTGTACATATATAATTATATACAGGAGATACCCAGGTTATACCGGCTGTACATGTATAATTATATACAGGAGATACCCAGGTTATACCAGCTGTACATATATAATTATATACAGGAGATACCCAGTTTATACTGGCTGTACATATATATTATATACAGGAGATACCCAGGTTATACCAGCTGTACATATATAATTATATACAGGAGATACCCAGGTTATACCAGCTGTACATATATATTATATACAGGAGATACCCAGGTTATACCAGCTGTACATATATAATTATATACAGGAGATACCCAGGTTATACCGGCTGTACATATATAATTATATACAGGAGATACCCAGGTTATACCAGCTGTACATATATATTATATACAGGAGATACCCAGGTTATACCAGCTGTACATATATAATTATATACAGGAGATACCCAGGTTATACCGGCTGTACATATATAATTATATACAGGAGATACCCAGGTTATACCAGCTGTACATATATAATTATATATAGGAGATACCCAGGTTATACCAGCTGTACATATAGAATTATATACAGGAAATACCCAGGTTATACCAGCTGTACATATATAATTATATACAGGAGATACCCAGGTTATACCAGCTGTACATATATAATTATATACAGGAGATCCCCAGGTTATACCGGCTGCACATATAGAATTATATACAGGAGATACCCAGGTTATACCAGCTGCACATATAGAATTATATACAGGAGATAGCCAGGTTATACCAGCTGTACATATATAATTATATACAGGAGATACCCAGGTTATACCAGCTGTACATATAGAATTATATACAGGAGATACCCAGGTTATACCAGCTGTACATATAGAATTATATACAGGAGATACCCAGGTTATACCAGCTGTACATATAGAATTATATACAGGAGATACCCAGGTTATACCAGCTGTACATATAGAATTATATACAGGAGATACCCAGGTTATACCAGCTGTACATATAGAATTATATACAGGAGATACCCAGGTTATACCGGCTGTACATATAGAATTATATACAGGAGATACCCAGGTTATACCGGCTGTACATATATAATTATATACAGGAGATACCCAGGTTATACCGGCTGTACATATATAATTATATACAGGAGATACCCAGATTATACCAGCTGTACATCTAGAATTATATACAGGAGATACCCAGGTTATACCAGCTGTACATATATAATTATATACAGAAGATACCCAGGTTATACCGGCTGTACATATAGAATTATATACAGGAGATACCCAGGATATACCAGCTGTACATATATAATTATATACAGGAGATACCCAGGTTATACCGGCTGTACATATATAATTATATACAGGAGATACCCAGGTTATACCAGCTGTACATATAGAATTATATACAGGAGATACCCAGGTTATACCGGCTGTACATATAGAATTATATACAGGAGATACCCAGATTATACCAGCTGTACATCTAGAATTATATACAGGAGATACCCAGGTTATACCAGCTGTACATATATAATTATATACAGAAGATACCCAGGTTATACCGGCTGTACATATAGAATTATATAAAGGAGATACCCAGGATATACCAGCTGTACATATATAATTATATACAGGAGATACCCAGGTTATACCGGCTGTACATATATAATTATATACAGGAGATACCCAGGTTATACCAGCTGTACATATATAATTATATACAGGGGATACCCAGGTTATACCAGCTGTACATATATAATTATATACAGGAGATACCCAGGTTATACCGGCTGTACATATATAATTATATACAGGAGATACCCAGATTATACCAGCTATACATCTAGAATTATATACAGGAGATACCCAGGTTATACCAGCTGTACATATATAATTATATACAGAAGATACCCAGGTTATACCGGCTGTACATATATAATTATATACAGGAGATACCCAGGATATACCAGCTGTACATATATAATTATATACAGGAGATACCCAGGTTATACCGGCTGTACATATAGAATTATATACAGGAGATACCCAGGTTATACCAGCTGTACATATAGAATTATATACAGGAGATACCCAGTTTATACTAGCTGTACATATATAATTATATACAGGAGATACCCAGGTTATACAGGCTGTACATATATAATTATATACAGGAGATCCCCAGGTTATACCAGCTGTACATATATAATTATATACAGGAGATACCCAGTTTATACCAGCTGTACATATATAATTATATACAGGAGATACCCAGTTTATACCGGCTGTACATATATAATTATATACAGGAGATACCCAGGTTATACCGGCTGTACATATATAATGATATACAGGAGATACCCAGGTTATACCGGCTGTACATATATAATTATATACAGGAGATACCCAGGTTATACCGGCTGTACATATATAATTATATACAGGAGATACCCAGGTTATACCGGCTGTACATATATAATTATATACAGGAGATACCCAGTTTATACCGGCTGTACATATATAATTATATACAGGAGATACCCAGGTTATACCGGCTGTACATATATAATTATATACAGGAGATACCCAGGTTATACCGGCTGTACATATATAATTATATACAGGAGATACCCAGGTTATACCAGCTGTACATATAGAATTATATACAGGAAGTACCCAGGTTATACCGGCTGTACATATAGAATTATATACAGGAGATACCCAGGTTATACCAGCTGTACATATAGAATTATATACAGGAGATACCCAGTTTATACTAGCTGTACATATATAATTATATACAGGAGATACCCAGGTTATACAGGCTGTACATATATAATTATATACAGGAGATCCCCAGGTTATACCAGCTGTACATATATAATTATATACAGGAGATACCCAGATTATACCAGCTGTACATCTAGAATTATATACAGGAGATACCCAGGTTATACCAGCTGTACATATATAATTATATACAGAAGATACCCAGGTTATACCGGCTGTACATATATAATTATATACAGGAGATACCCAGGTTATACCGGCTGTACATATATAATTATATACAGGAGATACCCAGGTTATACCGGCTGTACATATATAATTATATACAGGAGATACCCAGGTTATACCGGCTGTACATATATAATTATATACAGGAGATACCCAGGTTATACCGGCTGTACATATATAATTATATACAGGAGATACCCAGTTTATACCGGCTGTACATATATAATTATATACAGGAGATACCCAGGTTATACCGGCTGTACATATATAATTATATACAGGAGATACCCAGGTTATACCGGCTGTACATATATAATTATATACAGGAGATACCCAGGTTATACCAGATGTACATATATAATTATATACAGGAGATACCCAGGTTATACCGGCTGTACATATATAATTATATACAGGAGATACCCAGGTTATACCAGCTGTACATATAGAATTATATACAGGAGGTACCCAGTTTATACCGGCTGTACATATAGAATTATATACAGGAGATACCCAGGTTATACCGGCTGTACATAGAGAATTATATACAGGAGATACCCAGGTTATACCAGCTGTACATATAGAATTATATACAGGAGGTACCCAGGTTATACCGGCTGTACATATAGAATTATATACAGGAGACACCCAGGTTATACCAGCTGTACATATATAATTATATACAGGAGATACCCAGGTTATACCAGCTGTACATATATAATTTTCGCTTATATACAGGAGATACCCAGGTTATACCAGCTGTACATATATAATTATATACAGGAGATACCCAGGTTATACCAGCTGTACATATATAATTATATACAGGAGATACCCAGGTTATACCAGCTGTACATATATAATTATATTGTATGACAACATAGACACAGGAGTTGTACTTCTTATAAATATATACAACCTCTCCTAAATGTGAATAATAATAATCAGCCTCATATAATAGATGAACAAAATCCCCCTCACTAAAATCCCATCCACAGATGTAAATTATAAGATGCCCAGTCCTTATAATACTCCATCAGAGCAGATGCTGCTGCACACGACATGGAGCTGCACATAAATCTAACACAATAAATAACACCAACAATACAGAAGACGCCCAGGTTATAGCAGTACAGGTCATACATCATTTACATAACAGACTCTTGACTATATGGGATTGTGATGTTTCATGTATGTGGTTTGTGTTGATAAGTATGTACAGCAGTGTCTGGAGACGGCGATTCTCCGAGGAGTGAAGAAGACGTCAACAAAATAAAACAATTTCCAGCGTTGATTAGAAATAGCAGAATCGCCTCCTTCCACTGTCACTCTCTTATAATTTCCAGTCTCGCTATGATAAGGTCACAGGCGATTAATATTTGGGAGAGAAGTGGATCAGTAACACCTGTAAATTTCATTCACGACAAAGACAATCAGTGTGATCGGAGCCGCGCCGGCCTGGCTTCCAATACACTGTGGACGCCGGGAGATAACACATGAGATTTATACACTGTAACTTGTCTCATCAACACTCCATGAGCCAGAGATTAATTCTATCACCGTCACGTGACTGCGCCCATTCTACACCCAGGGGTAATTAGACGCCCCGCACCAAAATAACCGCACTCATGACCGGAACCTTTATAAAACACAACTGGATTTGTACTAAGCAAATTGCCTGACAATTCTACCAATAATGGACAACAGTGATCCACATCATCCTCAGTCAGTCCCAGTGCTGGAGTTTTGAAGACGGGTGAAGATCATTTTGTTATGTTAGTGCCACTATGTTTATTTATTCCCCTAGAAAACCCCTTAAGGCTGAGGCCCAATGTTATGGACAAGCTGCTTTTTTGTTGCAGATTTTGATGCAGTTTTCTACGCTATATTTAGGCTCTCTACTGTCAAGTGTCACACCCCCTTGCCACTACCTGCCTGACACCACCCACTTGACATATCAGACACCAGAGCTAACTGCACTGATTTCTCAGGAATGGGGGGGGGGGTGGCTAGATTTGTCCCCTAACTGTGCTGGAGTCAGTGGTGCGGTGCTTATTAAAGGATGCAAGGAGCTAGGCTAGGTGGAGGTGGTGAAGGGTCCCCTTTAAAAAGAAAGGGATGTGTTTGGCAGGACCAGAGCATTCACTTGTACATGTATGCCCATCATGAGAGAAAAGCATCCAATATTCCTAGTAAAGACCACAAATTCCACCAGTTTGGAACTAAAGAATGGCATTTGGAATCTATCCCAATATAAATATATATTTTTGTAGATACAAAAACAGTACAGGGGTTTGGAGGCTTGTATGCAATTTGGGACACTAAATCCCCCACAGGTCCATATGGAAGAGGGGTTTAGTGTATAAAAGAGCCCGGTCTTTGGTGAAGTCGGTGTAGTATTCCTGAGTATTAGTGCGCATGCGCTGGAGCTCGAGAACTGCACATGCTCCGAGAACACCAGAGATAAGTCCAATGAGACTCAAAGGAATTCTCTTCTCTCTAGGTATTTTATTTTTTTAAGTGGTCAGCTTTACAATTTACAAGGGTTATTTGGGACACTAAACCCTGGTCCATAAAGACCTGTTGATGGTTTGGTGTCCCAAATCACCCTGACAGGTTCCCTTCAGCCCCTTTTTTTAATCTGCCCTAATAATTCGATGAATACATGTTAGTAAGGGATTCCCTACTATTGGCCACAGTAGAGTGACATTACAAAGGTCACCTACCTCACTGGAGGACCCAGGGATAATTCTCCTGCAGTTGTGCCCTAAAAATAAAGGAAGTGAAATTATTTCATCTTCTTTGCAAATTTTTTTTTTTTCACTTTGAGTTTATCTTAGAAAAACAGAAGAGAAACATCTCCCAATCCAGTCTAGCTCTAGTAGTCAGAGGGTTACTCACTGAATAAATGGCACCGCTTCAGCCAAGATAAGCCGTTTCTATATTGACAACAGCTAAGGATTGGTCTGCAGTAAAGTATATCCTCTCATGGTGTGCAGAGACAATGGACTGAACAGTTGTGTCTCAGCGGGGGAGATTCACTATGCCTTGTATACTAGTTGTCTTACATACAAGGCATGAAAAAGTTGCAGATTTTGTGCAAAAATGTGAGTTTTTTTTTTTTTTTTTAAATCTTTTGAGCCACCATTGCTACTTTCCTAAGAGGGTGCATGATAAGGGGTACGGTGAGGGTGGGTCCCCACTGGTTTCTACTTCCTGGCCCCATTGTCAATCACTGCTGCAGTGGGGGCCCAGGACGCATCGGAACAGGAGTGGCAGGGGATCGGCGAGGCTATTATCGCTTCATCTAGTCTTTTAACGGGGTTATCTGGGCAGTAATAAAGCTTACCAATGCACTCTCTGTACACCTGGAGACTCGTTCATTACCTTTATCCAGGGAATAATAGAGTTTACCATCATTCTCTGCACTGGCTAAGATTTATTACTAATCTACACCCCGGTGCCCCATAATCCCATCCATTACTTTTGTGGAGGGCTGCAGGGGAGGCCTAAACTCTTGTTCCTACTGTGGGTCAAATGACTGACTACTGAATGGAGCTGTGGCCTGAGTATGGGCAGGGGCTGTGATGTCACAGGACACATGGGGACAACAGTTCAGGTCTCTCCAGCTGCCCTCCACAAAAGTAATGAATGGGATTATGGGGCACCGGGGTGCAGATTAGTAATAAAGCTTAACCAGTGCAGAGAATGATGGTAAACTGTATTATTCCCTGGATAACCCCTTTAACCCACTCTGAACTCTGCCAAAGTTGTTTCCCTGTTGGGCAACCCCTTTAAAGAAAACAAATAGTAGACTGAAGATATTGAGCCCTATGACATTAGGTACAGTCATTTCTGATATCATCCGTGCAGGTGATATTCTCTCAGGACATGGAGCTCATTTTATACATGTCATGATCCTGATCCTTCAGTTGAGATATTTTATTTGATCCGTATAATTCCTGTTATAAATAAAGCTCTAGATTCTCTACAACCTGACATTTTCATTGTTTGTGGGGTTTACACATCAACCACTAACACAAATATATGTTTAGCGTATTTCCTGTATCGAGCGTTCCACGTGTGTGATGGCTGCAATGTCACAAAAGACAGGAACATAAGTGAAACGCGTAGGGAGGAACCCCTTGTGCTGTGTTATAAAAGCTTTTCCTTCATGCTCATTGCCACTAGCTGTGAACCAAATTGTATGGTGCGCTTAAACTGTCTGATGATTGACGGCCTTAAACGAATATTTGACACATCCTATAATCATTTATGCATCAACTATAAGCAACTTTTTGCTCCAAATAATACTCATGTAGTGTGGGTGTGCGATGCTGCAGCGCTGGGAACACGAATACCTCCAGCCCTGTTTTGTGTATCTGACCAATAAACATGAGAAATTGCCTCTATAACAGACGCCAGGCAGATCAGTGCTGCAAAATGCTTCACTTAAAGGAAATCTCCATTCTGCTGCTAAGAATATGATTTGTAAACACTTTTGCACAGCCCTGCTATGGCTGGAAAAGATTTCACCTAGCAGCACTCAGAACTAATAAAAGATTGCTCTCCAGCACGTGGCAGAGGATTATTATCACACGGCTGGTGGGGGCCACAGGCTGAATACTACAGAATCACTACATGCAACTTTGCTGCTCCTTTCTTCTGCTGCATCCTGTGTGCATGACATGAGGTGACGCAGCATACTTACCTGTCCCCAGCCCGGTTTTCTGGGTCCTTTCCATCATGTGCCAGGGCTCTCACCGCTGATATCTGTCACTCACATACATCATCATTTCCTGACCATCGACCTTTGATTGGTCCAGTGAACCTCATGACCGTGACCGTACACATGATGGAAAGGGGACCAGGAGCAGACAATGAAGTGCCAGGGATAGAATGCCCCTGGCTGCCTCATGGGTTGCCCAAATCTATGACAACCCATTTAATGCATATTAATTCCAGAAAATTATTTTTTTTTTATCACTTTTTGCAATAATATTTTTAGTTATGACTTTCACTTGTTATTTTTATTGGGTGAACTGGAGTGGCATTGTTCAGGGGAAAATGGTAAAGGAGTCCTAATGCTTAAAGGGGTTTACTGGGACTATCCGTAATTCTCAGTGTCCCACTGACCAGCCATGCTTCAGCAGGTGCTGCAGCCTCACCATCACTTACCCAGCTCAGCTGTATCTGTACATTTGAACCCTTTTATTTTATGTCATGTGATCATCAGTTCTACCACCAGACTAGAGCTCTCCTGTGCAGACAGGTTGTCAGTCTCTCCTGTGTGGCCGCCTTCTAATGAACTACATCAACTATCAAATCCACATCAATCTACACCTTCCTTGTTCCTCTTTATGTCTGTCCAGTGCTGCTGAAGATATTCTTAAGTCATAAGTTAGGCAGCAGGAGTTCAGTTGTATAAAGCTCCTCTGACTCACACTGTGCCTGCTATCTGTGAGTGCTGTGTGCTGAAACTCCACAGTTGTATGAAACTCCTCTGACTCACACTGTGTCTGCTATCTGTGAGTGCTGTGTGCTGAAACTCCACAGTTGTATGAAACTCCTCTGACTCACACTGTGCCTGCTATCTGTGAGTGCTGTGTGCTGAAACTCCACAGTTGTATGAAACTCCTCTGACTCACACTGTGCCTGCTATCTGTGAGTGCTGTGTGCTGAATCTCCACAGTTGTATGAAACTCCTCTGACTCACACTGTGTCTGCTATCTGTGAGTGCTGCGTGCTGAATCTCCACAGTTGTATGAAACTCCTCTGACTCACACTGTGCCTGCTATCTGTGAGTGCTGTGTGCTGAATCTCCACAGTTGTATGAAACTCCTCTGACTCACACTGTGCCTGCTATCTGTGAGTGCTGTGTGCTGAAACTCCACAGTTGTATGAAACTCCTCTGACTCACACTGTGCCTGCTATCTGTGAGTGCTGTGTGCTGAATCTCCACAGTTGTATGAAACTCCTCTGACTCACACTGTGTCTGCTATCTGTGAGTGCTGTGTGCTGAATCTCCACAGTTGTATGAAACTCCTCTGACTCACACTGTGCCTGCTGTCTGTGAGTGCTGTGTGCTGAATCTCCACTGTATCCTATAAAACGCAGATTCACACTGCTGTCTCCTGCCTCTTACTTATAAGAGCTGCCATGAAGAAACCAATGACAACTAGGAGGCATCATAAAGCTTCATCTCATAGGAATACACTGATGTCAGTGAGCTCTGCCACATACTACCTTTGGCTAGTATTCGGGGCAGAGCAAGGAGACTATGGCTCTTCTATCTCTAAAACACCAGAGGTAAAATGGGGAATGTGTGCAGGGCTGCACATGAGCCTGCATCATGGAAACCACATCTGAGGGGGAAATGATATCCAACATGGCAGACACCCCACGTATGGCACATCAGCTAAAACAGGAATACACAAAGCATACACAAGAGGCTCTACAATATACTTTACTAATAGTCTGTGCTTCACTATATAGGTAAAAAATAGCTGGAGTGCTTTTTTTTTTAAGTTCTGTTTAAACTACTTTACCATGTAATAGACAAAATCTCAAGAGTCCTTTTCGCTTGGCAGAATATGAAATTTACCTTAAATAAACTCCTCCTCCCTCCCCGCTTTCACCTTGGCACACGTCTCCATATGATCACAACCCCCTCTCCCCCCAACTAAGCTTTTGCTCAGGGGCAAATCTACTTGAAGCTTATCGCTTCCCGCACGGGTTGTTGTTCTAAACTTCTGCAGAACACAATAATACAGATGTTAATGTACTCTAATGTATTTGTTGCCTAATCCTCCTGTTATTTTAATTAAACTCTTTTGTCATGCCTCCTGTAGGAGTTCAAAGCCTTGCAGTAGGACGATACCAGCCGCATCTGTACAGAACGCTGCGTTGGTGAAGCTCTGATGTAAAGACGAGGGGGGGAGGGGGCTTCATCCATTCAACTTTCACCGAATCAACCGGTATAATTACTGTGGAAATAAATCACATTTATAGCAGCCAGGCAGTCAGTATAATCACTTGTGTGCAGCGGTAAATGAGTTTATTTTGTTGCAGTGCAATGGAAGATTAACGATTCTGGCGTGCCAGGCAAAATGTTATGATAATATCCTTAAGATTTCCTTCATATTAATGGAAGGGGAAAACTGCTATTAACACCTCTAAAGATTGGCTTGAATGCTGCACCTTGGACTGATGGCAGCACTATCTATCGGCCTGAGTCAGCGCCCAACAATTCCATTTCACAGATGCATTGTACCAGCCAGGGCCGGCTGAGCCGCCAAACAATCAGGCTAGAGTTGTCGACAGTCACTAGACGGATTCTGACACCCCAGCCCTGCATCTAAATACCCTGGCCAAGGTAGAGTGTCAAGTGGGGCAAATGCATCACCTGCCCTGATTCAGTCAGTGCCCTTGAGGGTTACGGCTGCCTCCTGCTCCTTATAGATACGTTCTGGTAAACACCTTGTACTTCAGACTTGGCTGGTCTGCTCCATTAGCTCTGCAGCTAGCACAGTTACAGTACTCTTGTGTGATCAATTATCTAATAGCAATTAAACCCCTACAGTCGTCTTTAGCAATTACCTGGAGAGAGGTAAAACAATAATTACTAATCAGACAATGTTCAGTTTCAGCTTCCATCAGATCCTGAGACACAGAACGTGCTACATTAACACCACTTGTATCAATATTAATAATTTGCATCCTTTGTGGTTTTGCTAAGCAAGACACCGGATATGTGCGGTCAGATCCGACGCTTGCTTAGTAATTGAGAATTACAACGTCAGTCAGAACAGATCAGTGTGGAAAGTTGTGGGTAACTGGATAACGCTGGTCGTAGACGCCAAGTGGACGCCGATTACCTGCTGTAAAAAAACATAAAATAATAAAAATGAGGCAAACCAATGGGCCGATGTGTTGTAATGGCCGCCAGGCTGTCACTCAATCCATGAGGTTACCTATCCAGTTCTAATATGGCGGGTATCAGAATATCTGTCACTGATAGCTGAGCTACATTACCTGCAGATCTATGGTCATGCCCGGCGAGCTGGATATTACAGGAGGCCAGGTCCAGTTTATCATTTTTATGATATTTGCAAGCCCTGAGGTACTCTGGGAAAAATAACGCAATCACTCACATCCCCCCCCCATGACCCTTCCTGACAGATGCAATTTCCGATATCCTGGTAATTTGTCACCGCTGCCTTTACCTCGCCCGCTTTCCTCTGTAACAAGCGCGTGACAGGACAGGAGAGGTAATTATCATACGGCTTGTATTCACACAATTGATTATGGACTCTGCATAGATAAAGCCTAATGTTGTCAGAATAGGTGATCACTTATGTTCCACAATGGTAGGTTATGCTCGAGAAGCGGCAATTTGCAATTCCTCCCTTTCTGCAGCGTCCTGCTTTTGTGTAATGTGACAAAGAGAAGGTAAACTTCTCACTGTATACTCCGGATGTCTCTATATATCAAATCACT
This sequence comes from Leptodactylus fallax, assembly GCA_947044405.1. Lineage (NCBI taxonomy): Eukaryota > Metazoa > Chordata > Amphibia > Anura > Leptodactylidae > Leptodactylus > Leptodactylus fallax. Next base: position 413,826 of record CAMRHE010000574.1, read on the forward strand.
AATCAATAATAACCGTGTAATCTAGATGTCTCCTGTCAGCGCGGCGGGGAGAGCGCAGAGCGCGCCAATGCTGGAAACACTACTGAGAAAAGTAGGAGAAAGATTCCATGGATTGTCACCATGACATGACAGCAAAGCTCTGAAATAATGGATGGTGAGACCGTCTGCAGACAAGGTCATCGTGTAATAAGAGTAAAGTCTCCGTCAGAACTTTGTGTGTTCCTTTTCAGAGCTTTTTGTGGAAATCCTGCGGCAATCAGATGTTTAGGAAAAGCAAAACTGCACAGTTTAAAGGCTTGGCTGTCCCCCAGCGGTGCGTGTCCATGCGCCACGTCTTTAGGTTTATAACCTTTGTGGTCCAAGAGCCACCTTGTCAGAATGTACTGCTCCCAAGGGCTGCAGCAAAACCTAAACAGGCTTATCCATCTGAGACATTCACGTCATATCCACAGTATAAATGTGTGATCGGGGGATGCCACGGGGAGGGGGTGTCCACCTTCAGTAACATGGGGAGGGGGTGTCCACCTATCAGTAACATGGGGAGGGGGTGTCCACCTATCAGTAACATGGGGAGGGGGTGTCCACCTATCAGTAACATGGGGAGGGGGTGTCCACCTATCAGTAACATGGGGAGGGGTTGTCCACCTATCAGTAGCATGGGGAGGGGGTGTCCACCTATCAGTAACATGGGGAGGGGGTGTCCACCTATCAGTGACATGGGGAGGGGTGTCCACCACAGTAATATGGGGAGGGGGTGTCCACCTATCAGTGACATGGGGAGGGGGTGTCCACCTATCAGTAACATGGGGAGGGGGTGTCCACCTATCAGTAACATGGGGAGGGGGTGTCCACCTATCAGTAACATGGGGAGGGGGTGTCCACCTATCAGTAATATGGGGAGGGGGTGTCCACCTATCAGTAGCATGGGGAGGGGGGTGTCCACCTATCAGTAATATGGGGAGGGGGTGTCCACCTATCAGTAACATGGGGAGGGGGGTGTCCACCATTCCGTACCCCCCGGGAGCAGCGCTCCTATATGGTAGGTTATGGTAGTTACAGTAGCAGCCCGGTGTTTCCCAGCTCCTATAACCTACAATGAGGAGAGCTCACACGTGCAGCCATCTCTACACATCATCTTTACTATGTTTATGGCATTTTATGGTCTAGAAATACTAATAATTCAACATATGACAATAAAGTACAATGACCCAAAATAAAAGAAAGGTATAAGAAGAAAAATGAAACCTTATACAGGAAGTTACTATAATAATCTGACACTTGAGGGTATGTCCATATGTGGCAGATACGCAGCGTATTAAGTGGCTAAGTATATAACAACTCTCATCTCGGTGTTCTGTGGTCCTGTGATGTCACTGATGATCACCTTATTCGCAGGACGTGCGCTGTCTGTCACTGATCCGATTAATAAATTATCCTTTTTTTTCTTTTTATTTGTTATCCTTCCTATGTCTCTGGGCCCTGAAAAACAGATAACACTTGGATACCATCCGTTATTTTCACGGACCCATTGACTAGTATTGATATGATGTGATTTAATATATTAAAATGAATGGATATGTATGCGGTCTGCGAAAAAAGCGGACAGCAAATGTATGTGAAACGCGGATGTGTGAATAAGGCCTTAGTGCGGCAGCTTTATGAGAAGACTCTGCAGACCTTCCCTGTGATACTCTGCAGCGTGCTTGTACGGTTTGTCCTTAGCCATTCACAGAATGATATAAATACCAGTTTTCACAGTCCAGGGATTTGGAATATCCAATAATCCACTTCCAAGACTGGCACATTATTGGAATTTAGCATGATATGCAATTTTTTTTCGATAACCCACAAGATAGATGCGTGTGCCACACATGTCGCATAATCTACTGCAGGAGAAGGATCCTTGAGGTGAACTTGTACATGACGGACCAGAAATACCAACAGAAGGCTCTTCATAGCAAAGGATTTCACAAAGAAGCCCCATCCGCTGCCATCTCCCTGGAGACACTGGAGGTTAAACAGAATCCATGGAGTCAGCGCTTACAACCGCACAGGGGGGTGGAAGGAGCTGCCCTATGAAGATTGAAGCCTCTCGGCCCCTCCAAAGACGAACCTGCAGGCAACTGGGGCTTCTTCATTTTTTCGTAGCTGGACAACCACCGGAGTTCTGAAAATTAAATTAAAGTCGGAGCATCTTATCCCTAAAGCAATTATCAAAGCTGCGGGCTTACATCAGTTTTAAGAAGCAACAAATTACATTTTTACTGCACTTATTTAAAATTGGCACCGCAGAAATGCAGAATGGTGGGGAAAAAAAAATCTACGTATTCCTATCTCCAGGCAAGAAAAAAAAAAGTAAAAAAGATTATAATACGTCAAAACAGAATAAGGGATTAACCTGTAATGTAACTGCAGTCACCAGACGTCCCAGGCTCTGCCGCATCTTTCTCAATTAAAATTTACTCAGCTCTGGGCCTAACACATGTAGATTTTTTTAGGATTTTAATTATTCATAGGAATGAGGTGTCCGTAAATGAATTTACACAATATAATACAACAGTAAAAAAAAAAAAAAGTGTTTGGGAAGGTGTGGTAACAAGTGTCTATAGAGTACACAGACATCTGCTTAATTCTGCACGGAGCTCCGCACCTTCTGTGACGGTCTATGCTCTGGGTGTCATGATATCGAGGTATCAAGTCACGTGACTGCAACATCCATAGTAGTGGAATGTCACATGGTACAACATATACAAGTGGGCAGGGTATAGAGGGTGAGGGCGGCCTTACATTTACTAAAGAACCAATGTCCTCCAGATTATTGACATCTTTTTATAAATCTCGGGGCATCGGTGGGTTTGCGTTTTTTCTCTACAACTCCTGGGGCCTCCACACAGGTTGGTCCGATCCCTAGACAACCCCTTTAAGACGTTTCATACCAATGGTGGAGATTTATTATTACTGTCTTAAGTCTACACAGCTTAAAACTAGGCCAGACGGGAGGAAACAGAGACATTTGTCACACGGCCGTGTCATAGATTTGGCACAGACACTTTGATCTTCCTTATTTCACCTCTGGGATTATTTACACCAATATTTTAGGCCAAGGTGATGGCACATGCCGGTAATAAATCGAACACATTTTAAGGCTAAGGTCTCACTTTCCGGAAACTGCTGTGGAAATGCAGAGGGGGAAAAAACGCTGTATTTAATGTAACAGCAAAGTGAATGAGATTTTGGTTAATCTCATCCAGAGACTGCAGGAAAAAAGAGCTGCAGAAAAGCGATGTTTTCATAAATGTGTGCATTCGCGAAAAACACAGCATGTTCATTTTAGCTGCAAAATCGCGAGCGTTTTCCCTATAGATTTAATAAGGGAAGAAAAAATGCAGCAAAAACACTTTGGAAAAGACGTCATGTGTTTTCATTGCATTTTTTAGCTACATTTTGCTATGTGGGGCTTTAGTCTAAGGTTAAGGCCCCACGTTGCAGAACACGGCTAAAAACGCAGCAGAAAAAAAATGCAGCAGAAACGCGTCGTGTTTTTTTTTTTTTTCACTGTGTTTTTCTTTGCGGTTTTTTGAATACACAGCTTTTCCGCAGCATTTTTTTTTCTCACAATGTGTGGATGGGATTAGCCAGAATCTCATTCACTTTGCTGGTACTATAAAGTGCAGCGTTTTTTACTGCTGCGTTTCTGCAACATGTGGCCTTAGCCAAAGACTCTTTTTAGCCACACCCATTTTCAAAACTGCCTAATAAAGGGGGGAAAAAGTGACCAAAAGCCACAATAAATCTGGTGTGACGCATGACACACGGCACTAATGTCACTGTCTGGTACACATGAAGCCAGAGCCAGGCCGGTGAATATCGGATACTTTTATTGTCTATTTCAAAGGTCTGGGCTGTTTGCAGGAATTATTGGGATGTCGCCATTCTTATATGTGTGGCCCGTCGTGTCCTCGGCTGTAATATACGTCCTAGTCAGCCGGTGCCAGTCATCTCTTACTTTATGGCGACGTCTAATATACTATATTATTTGTAAGTAATCTGAGGACAAAACAAGCAAAGCAAATGAAGAAGAAGAAAATCTCTGATTTCTGGTGACTGGGAATGAGCAATGAGAGGTTTTTTTTTTCTAATACCCAAAATAGATGAATCGTCTCCACAATTACAGGGAGTAGTTGGCGGAGGGTAACATGTTTTTTCTTCCCGGCTCCAAGACTCTGCTCACTGGACGGTGATCAAAAACTAAATTATCACTTACAATTGGAATTTGTGGTTGAGTTGCCAAATCTTCCTCAGCCTGGATCACGATAATCTCTGATAATCATGTGCAGGAATATGTAGCGTGTTTATCAGACATGGGATTATGTAACACGCATCAGGCCTGGGGATAAACAACTCACAATATAATGAGGTGCGGCCTCGTAGTGTCCTTATAAAGCTTACATTATGTCCTACTCCTCAGACACATGAAGCAGAGCTGACCACGCGCCCCTCCGTGCCGCCACAGATGTCGCTTGGGCTGTTAATCGTTCACTGATTATATTATTGCTTGTATTCTTGGTGATGGCCATGAGGTTTTGCAGGATCAGAATACCAATGGGGTACAGTTAGGAAAGGCCAATCGATATCAATAGTATTACAACGTCACCCTATTCACAAGGCTAACCCCTTGTTAGTCTGCTGAGTCTTCTGCACTGGCCACACTGCGCTCTGCTACGGATGAAGGGTCACGTGACTTGGCACGTCTGGTATCCATAAAATACACTGTGCATGGGAAACTAGGAAACTCTGACGTAGAACGTGACAGAAGTCAAGCATGAAATAACCCAGCAAACTACTTCCTCTGCTACATAAATGGAAACCAGACTGACCCCATCATGATCACCGGGGTCCATCGGGATCCATCTGTGCCCATCTTATGACAATCCTGTTGGGATTTCAGATTTTCGCTTTCTATAATGAAACAGAAATCCTGATGTAGATGTGAACTCTGCCTTAGTAATATTCTTTCCTTACTCCATACGGTGCTATTTATTTCACAGGATTTGTCTGGGATTATAAAATTAAATACAGAAGCCGATGAGGGCTAGAAAATAATACAAAACGTACCTGCTCCTCCTCTATGTGGGCACAGATGTGACGTCACTGCTGTATACAGTATATACACAGAGAGCCAGCGGTAAGAGCCAGGAGAGGAGGGTGCAGGCTCTTAGCTCTCCCTGCCACCTACATTTAGTCTTATAATCTTATATAACCCCAATAATTCAATGAATAACCAATACACAGTATGTATTAGTGGCCGCAGACAGGCAAAGTGTTATCATGTACTGTACCATGTCTGTGCAGTGAATTTGGAGCTTTGTATCAGATACAATGAACTCTGACCACAATAAAGATATTCTAAGAAATGAATCTGTGTGTAATGCTGGGCCTAAAAGACATGGCGATAAAAGGTAAAGATTCAATCTGAGAAATGACCTGATACAATGAGCTGAGTTTGTAGGCCAAAGCCCCGACCCCTCTAATTCAGGAAAAAATCTTAGTGATTGATTCCTATAACAGTAAATATGTAACAATGTATCTAATTAATTATACAATATCAATAATTGTATATCATTTAAAATAATGAAACATTTCAATCTGAAGTCAGTATCGGTAACTTTCTTCTGACTCCAACTCTACCCAAAACTGGTCCCAGCTCTGACTCCGCAGCCCAGGACGAGCCCATTAGTTTACACCCAATTGTTACCCCTCTGCCAGACGTTTGCTGGCGGTCGCCAGTCTCTGCACGTGCTTTGGATGCCACATAACATTGTATACTTACAGTCATATGAAAAAGTTTGGGCACCCCTATTAATCTTAATCATTTTTAGTTCTAAATATTTGGGTGTTTGCAACAAAGCCTTAGGGTGAAGCCACAAGGGACGGCGCTGACGTAGTCACACAGTCCTAAATGCCACATAGTTGTGATGGTGAAACAGCGGTTTTCTAGCACAATCATACAGCCATGTAACAACGACACCTCTTTGGCCGAGGCAAAGCCTCCTGGAAAATCTCTTCCTGCAATTTGCTTGTATTTTAATCATTTCAGTTTCAAGAACAACTGAAAATGGAGTGATCAGAGCAAAGCGCCGGTACGTGTAAGCCGACTCGAGCGTCCTACCGCTCTCAAGCACGACAGGACAAGTGTTTTACTCTGCACAATAATCCCCATGTCTGTGTGCAAAAAACAATGACAAATGATCAGTGTTAAGCAATGGAAATCTTGCATATTACATAAATTTAGCAGCCTGGCAGAACGCTTCTTACAGACCATGTGTGGTCACTGAATCAGTTGGCATCCTGCTGAGACACATAAACTATTTCTTCTACAGCAGCATAAACACTTATAAAAACCATAAAAATTATAAAAATAATAACAGGGACGTCTACGAGAGAGAATGAAAAATACAGAATAATCTCCCACTGTTCAGCTTAAGAATGGAAAAGGTAATTTAATAAAAATCCTCGAACTGCTCTACGAATACACTGTAGACCATGGCTATTCCCTCTGACCCCGCACACATACACCATAGGGAAAGGGGAATTAGCCGCTGCCAGACCCCTCTGCCCTCCCCAAAGACACCGCTAGTGGGGACGCTAGCTATATGGCATGCTGAAATCCAAAGTACAACCCTTTATAGCCCCAACATCTGGCGTAGAGGGATAGCAGGGACACCCCCACATCAGATGTTTGGCTGGTCCTACCAAAAGTGACAGGCACGGCTGATGTTCCTATGTTGTGTACAGTCACCTAACTCTGAAGGGCTGAGAGGCAGCCTGCTGCTACTGAAACCTTCCCTACAGTCTACAATGAAGAAAGCCGAGTATCTCTAAGATGGAGATAACCAAGAGGTGTACAGCCCCAGGTTTAAGGTTGTCTTTTCTGATTTTCCTCTTGCTTAGGATCTGTTCCTGGTTTTGGCTTTAATAAGAACTCTTCTAAAGTAACACCAATCTGCACAATAGGAAAGATCCAATACCGCGAGCCGCTGTCATCATATCATGGCATTAAACGCCAGTGAGGCAGTTTTATGTAGGTGAATCAGGACAGACATTTAGAAGAACATTGAAGTTCCACTGAGATAGCGGATTTTATGGGATATTGCATTACATGGGGCAGAATTGCCAACTATCTCTTTCTCCAGATAAATCCTAAACTGTGATCCTTCTGTACTCTTTCATTGTGCAATTTACATCCCCTGACAGCTCAGTAATTGCTCGCAGGTCCTCAGTAGCTTAACACATTCCTCAGACAGTCTGTAATGAATATTCCTGGTATTGTCCTGCATTCTTCTCCTCCTTCTCCCGAACTGTCAGTTCTCTGTCCAGGGATTTCTTCTACATCGACAATTTACTTACAAAACAATGACTCAACAAGACCTCGTAACCCTGAGAAGATTCACGAAGGCTCTGACTCAATATTACAAGAGAAACATGTTCTAGTATGGACCATTAAAGTCAGCTCAATGCGGCAGGCTTTATCATTTACATGTATAATATTACATTAATGTTATATGAGTGCATAGACATCAAGTCTCCATACTGCTTGTCAGAGAATGGCTTGGAACAATAACTTTCTTATATGTACGGGCAGGTGCAGATATATAAGATACAGATATTAACAAAAAGGAGCAATTACATAAAACCTTGCTCTAACGTTATCATTGTGGCTGATGAATATTCCACATGTGGCCAAAGCAACATATACAAGGAGATTGTATGTTCTGTGTGTATTTCCGCCATGTTATACTATTTCCTTCCAACTACCCAAAACAAGGGTGAAAGTGAAAGCTGAGTTTAAGACCAAGGACAGACCTAGGGACCTAGGGAATCTGGTCGCTCACTTCATTAGTATTCACAATGCAGACATCACAATACATTACTAATGAAGTGTCACATAAACGGGGCTTGGGCCGGCTCCAGAAATTAAAATCATACATGTGTATACATAGGGCCCCCTTTCCAATAACTTGTGTCCAGGCCCCTGATAACATGCAGCACCTAACCACAACCTGCAGGAGTCACCGTGTACATTAGGATAACATGCAGCACCTAACCACAACCTGCAGGAGTCACCGTGTACATTAGGATAACATGCAGCACCTAACCACAACCTGCAGGAGTCACAGTGTATATTAGGATAACATGCAGCACCTAACCACAACCTGCAGGAGTCACCGTGTACATTAGGATAACATGCAGCACCTAACCACAACCTGCAGGAGTCACCGTGTAATGATTAAGGATAACATGCAGCACCTAACCACAACCTGCAGGAGTCACCGTGTATATTAGGATAACATGCAGCACCTAACCACAACCTGCAGGAGTCACCGTGTATATTAGGATAACATGCAGCACCTAACCACACCTGCAGGAGTCACCGTGTACATTAGGATAACATGCAGCACCTAACCACAACCTGCAGGAGTCACCGTGTACATTAGGATAACATGCAGCACCTAACCACAACCTGCAGGAGTCACAGTGTACATTAGGATAACATGCACGGAGCCGGTACAATAACCACAACCTGCAGGAGTCACCGTGTACATTAGGATAACATGCAGCACCTAACCACAACCTGCAGGAGTCACCGTGTACATTAGGATAACATGCAGCACCTAACCACAACCTGCAGGAGTCACAGTGTATATTAGGATAACATGCAGCACCTAACCACAACCTGCAGGGAGTCATAGGAAACACACACCTAACCACAACCTCAGACACCGTATACATTAGGATAACATGCAGCACCTAACCACAACCTGCAGGAGTCACCGTGTATATTAGGATAACAAAATGACATTACCCACCTAACCACAACCTGCAGGAGTCACAGTGTATATTAGGATAACATGCAGTACCTAACCACACCTGCAGGAGTCACAGTGTATATTAGGATAACATGCAGTACCTAACCACAACCTGCAGGAGTCACCGTGTATATTAGGATAACATGCAGTACCTAACCACAACCTGCAGGAGTCACCGTGTACATTAGGATAACATGCAGTACCTAACCACAACCTGCGGGAGTCACACGTGTATATTAGGATAACATGCAGCACCTAACCACAACCTGCAGGAGTCACCGTGTACATTAGGATAACATGCAGCACCTAACCACAACCTGCGGGAGTCACCGTGTATATTAGGATAACATGCAGCACCTAACCACAACCTGCAGGAGTCACTGTGTACATTAGGATAACATGCAGTACCTAACCACAACCTGCAGGAGTCACCGTGTATATATAACAGCAGAAATAACATGCAGCACAGTGTACATTAGGAAACAGCAGCACCTAACCACAACCTGCAGGAAAGAAAGAAACAGAGCACCTAACCACAACCAGAAAGTGTACATTAGGATAACATGCAGCACCTAACCACACCTGCAGGAGTCACCGTGTACATTAGGATAACATGCAGTACCTAACCACAACCTGCAGGAGTCACCGTGTACATTAGATAACAAGCACCACCACAACCAACAATTAGGATAACATGCAGCACCTAACCACAACCTGCAGAGAGTCATTAGATAACATGAACCAACCACAACCTGTACATTAGGATAACATGCAGTACCTAACCACAACCTGCAGGAGTCACCGTGTATATTAGGATAACATGCAGCACCTAACCACAACCTGCAGGAGTCACCGTGTATATTAGGATAACATGCAGCACCTAACCACAACCTGCAGGAGTCACCGTGTACATTAGGATAACATGCAGTACCTAACCACAACCTGCAGGAGTACCAAAAAAAAAAAAAAAACCCCACACCACCGTGTATATTAGGATAACATGCAGCACCTAACCACAACCTGCAGGAGTCACAGTGTATATTAGGATAACATGCAGCACCTAACCACAACCTGCAGGAGTCACAGTGTACATTAGGATAACATGCAGCACCTAACCACAACCTGCAGGAGTCACCGTGTACATTAGGATAACATGCAGCACCTAACCACAACCTGCAGGAGTCACAGTGTACATTAGGATAACATGCAGACCCCCCCAGGTCACAGGACTAGGATAACATGCAGCACCTAACCACAACCTGCAGGAGTCACAGTGTACATTAGGATAACATGCAGCACCTAACCACAACCTGCAGGAGTCAGAATGGGGCACATCATGTGTGGAAACAAAAGCAGTGAATAAGAGGAGCCGCTACCCATCCTAACAATCTGACCAGTGCTGTATCTTTAGACCTGCTATAAAAAATAATTCTGATCTGCTGGGAAGAAAAGCAGCTCCAGTTCTTGCACTAGTTCTCATACATGCTGCTCCTTGTGCTTGCAGATAAGCTGCAGTACCTAGACTCAAACTGTAGAGGTCATAATCCTTATGAGGGATATACAGCAGCAACCCGTCTAAGTTTGCAGGGGTCACACTCCTAACCTGAATACTATATTATACCTAGTTTTACTAAACATACCTACGGACTTGGCAGCTGTATTTGCTTTTTTAATTACTGATAAATGACTAATAATTAAGAATTCTTATACCCAAAACACAAATCGGACACCGCATTTACTGGCTGTGCGTGTAATTCATACATAACACTTCTATATTAAGTTTAATGAGACTATGAATGGCTACATAATATATTCAGTGCATTGCTAGAGATGTGAAGCACGCTCGGATACATTGTGTGTTTGTCTGCGGCTGCTCCGCGCTTTCACGATTGATCCAGTGAGTCATTAGAAATCTCACTGGCAGACACATTTAATAATCATATAATGTTCTTCCATTTCAATGAAAACAAAAATGAAAGTCATTTAATCTTTAAAAACTCAGAAAACAAAGGGGATGTTATTTGCAGTAATAATAGTCGTCCTGACCTGGTGGCCACTTATCTCTGTTCTAGAAAGTGATGATTAAAGCGTGACTTCTGAATTTAGCTGCGGTGCCGTTTTATCTGAAGTCACCCAGAACAACCCCGGCTTTATAAGACGATTCTCTAATGAAATGAATGGAGCTTTATAAAGGACTCTTTCTAAACTCCAGACACTTGTGTCTTTTGGGCTATAATAGGATTTTCCATCTTCTTGACTAACAATATACAGCAGTGGTCTCCAATCTGCAAAACTCCAGCTACCAGGGCATGCTGGGATGTGTAGATTTCCAACATCTGAAGAGCCACAGGACGGAGACATCTGTATGTCTATAGCATGACCTGACAGCGGCGGGAGAACTACAGGTTGCAGCCTGATATATTATTAATCTTAAGCACAAGGTATCCGAGTGATTTATGTGCTGGTATCTTCCCTAAAAGAGGACATGAGGATAACAAAACCGCATAGGAATGGCTTCAGAGGGGGAATTTACTAGCCCGTCTACGCCACATAATGTAGCTGGGTGTAGATGTGGCGCTGTCATCTTTCTGTGCCCAGACTGCCACTATTTAAGTAAGTGGGTGAACCTGGCCAGGACGGGAACATCACATTTACTAAAGAGGAGTGAGTTATACCCGAAATCTATCCCAGTCCCTGCCTGCTGTAGATTTCACTTCTGGAGCTCCCCTGGTGTGCCGGAATTACAATGTTATATAAGAGACTTTTCTATCATTCTGGAGCATCCTGGACCAGCGGGGAATGGAGTATAACTGGCAGTCTTAATAAATTCTCTCTCTCTCTATATGTATGTATATGTCTATGCATAAACATGAATAGTCCAGACCCTGCAATGTAAGAACAGCCTGAGAGATAAGACAGAACACGCTATCAGGAAATACCGGGGCATTGCCTACAGATCACTTGCAGTACAGCGCCAAGTATAAGAGACATCAATAAGCCACATAACATGTGCTAACATATGCAGTCGGTGAACACTGCCCTATCTCAGCCTCTTTACACTTTCCTGTGATTGACTGGTAAACTATGCAGCCCCCTGATGGGAAGCGTATCATTTCTGTCTGTATCATATTAATAAAGGCTCAGGCTGCCAGTTTGCAGCCCAATGGGGAAAAATAGGTAGAGTGAATTACTGACATTTGAAGAGATCTGTGAAACCACTATAATCTGTTTAAAGACGTTGCGGCTCAGAGCACTGTGCAATCCGCAGATAGGAAGGCTGCAACGGGTCCTAATGCTTCAGTCAGATCCACAGAGAAATCAGAAGCCCTCGTAAAGTCAGGTTACAGATGATGGGCTACAAATAAGCTGCGCTGCAGACATTTTGCAAATTTACTAAAAGGAAATCATTGCAATAAACATATATCTATAAAACATTTAGCAGGCTGTGTATTCATAGCTTCATCTCCTCTACCCTTGTAATCTACATACGATGACTATATACAGAAGAGAAATCCATTAATACAAAGCTCCACAATTGCTAAAAATGTCACAGCTTACATAAACATAGAATGTTATATAATTGTGCCAATCCTTTGTGTTACATATGTTACAATGATTTGGTGTGTAGGCCTTGTTCACATCTGTATCCCAGACTCCCGCAGGACACTCTGAAAGCAGCAAACAGCAGGTTACGCTGGATCTGGCACTGCCTTGTGTCCTCCACTGATAACAGGAGCCATGAGGCACATGTGAACAGGGCCTAGCAGAAAGTCTTCTACCCCACATTAGAGATGTTTAGAAGTCCACGTTAGGTGCATAATACTACAAGTAATACACATAACCCCTTTGCAGATACCACCAACACCAACTCCTCTATTTTCCCATTTTCTGTTTTATTGCTTCTACTCTGACTCCATCAGGAATGGCTGACAGCCGTGGTCAGAGAGAGGCGGCAAAACTCATCTAACTCAGGAAATAAGCCAGAGATGATAGTAAATAACAAATGATGTATCTAATTAGTTATAATCAATAATTGTATCATTTCATATGTAATTCTTTATTTTATTTTGAAGCTAGTCAGAGTCGATATTTTTTTTTTTTTTTCTAGACTATGAGTCTACCCCAAACTGGCCCCAACTCCAACTCCACAACCCTGCTTGTAGCATGTTTTCTACTCCAGTCACATCTACATTTAGTCAGTTCTGCTGCCGGCTACCTTGTGGGATCCTTCAGCACTGCAGGCCTTGGTCTGGTCTATTTGTGAACAGAATTCTTTCCTTATCTCTCTCTCTATATGTTGCACATGAGTACGTGACACAATGACAGGTGCAGGGTGTGCACACAATCTGACATGGACATGAGGAAGTTACAGAGGTGACCCCTGGAGTTTGCTCACTTAATAAGCTTGCAAGCCAGGAAGGTGACCGGGAGACCATGACTGCAACAAGATATGTGGGACAAACACTACATTTACCAAATGACTATGCCGTGTAGAGGTGTAGCAGCGTTCTGGGCACTGGTAAGAACCTCAGCACATTGTGAGGACAGCGTGTGGCTGCCGTCAGCTATCCTGCAGGTATAGATACTCAGGAGCTTTGTGACCTGCCCATGATGTACTGACCACACCAGATACACTGGGTTACTTATGTAACAACCGTGGACATCATGAAGCTGTTGGCAAGTTTCACATGACCTTAGTGTCAGGATGCTGAGGACATGAATTCACCTGTATGATTATGGGAAAAGAAGACAGTAATAATAACATTTAGTAATGAGCATTACTGATACATCATGACGGCTGCAGAGACAAGGGGTTAATCTCCTCTTACACTGATAAATGTCGGCAAGACGTGTTTTACTCCCTTTAATTTGCAATAAATGTCACCGGTATAAGGAGGGACCGTCTCCAAAGAGAAGAAGCAGATAGATAAGAAAGCCAATTAAAATATACAGGAACTTATAGAATATAGAGGGCAGCATTGGAAAGTGTGTAATTAATCTGTGAATTATATAGAACATACAGGACGACTTTCCTAAATTCTAGAGAAACCTTCAGTGTTTGAATGTTAACTTTACCCAGTAAATGTTACTTTGGATCTACAGTCATTGCAGAAAAAGAGGAGACTGGGAGAGGAAAGTGGAGGACAAACAGCGGAGCAGAAATCAGGTATCTATAATGCCTGGGTGACTCTGTGACCTAAAGACACTTACATAGCAGTAAAAATGGCTGCTCGAACTTCCTGGGACCAGATAGAAAAATTAGAGGAGGTCAAAAGCACATGTGGCTGATGTAGGAGGCATTCTCAGGATAATATCAATGATGTCAATGAGGTGAGCATTACATATCACAAATAATCTGGAGGAAAAAAAGGAAATCTGCTCCATCATCTGCTCCAGTCATGATAGGTTATCTGTGAGATGATAGTAGTGCACCTGCCCAGAAGCAACATGATCCCGGAAAGTGGTGGCAGCCTTGGGGCAATGACTACAGAGATATGTCTATGGGGTACTGTAGGTTAGGTAATTCGGTCACCTATCCTAAATGTAGGACAAGCAGGCACGATTAAAGGGTCAGATCTCAGGGACATCTATACACACAGCGTCAGTAATACATAAATGTCACTAGAAATGGTCAGGTCCTCCGCAGGAATCTTACTGCACTCATTGTCATCCAAATATCCATCAGGGGTAACCTTTTATTCTTATTGAATTAGGTAGAAAGGTTGTAAAATATTTGACTATATGTAGGAAATATACAATAACCATTACCCTCTGGTCTTTGATTCCTTACCTGTAGTGGTGACGTATCGCACATGCACATGACAAGGCAAAGACTCAGCTTACCCTGGATATTTACATGCTCTGACCTAGGCAGGCTGGTCTGTTGGTGCGCCCCTTGACAAGCCGCACCGGATTATATGCCCCATCCTCCTAGCCGATCCCGATACTGATTCTGTATTCCTAATCCCATCTAACCCCTTGTCCCTTAGAGGGCACGCACACTCCATGTCTGAAGCCGGGGTCCTGTTACTTTGTGTCCCTTGTATTGTACACACATAAATCATCCACTTACTGAAAGCGATCCACTTGGTAGATTAAATAATATCTGAGCTATAGATCCATCAGCAGACTAGATAATTCTCCATGATCACCATGGCGGCTGCGTCATTAATCACATCCATCCCAGATGCCAATAATTTATTCTCTTACAGGCTCGGCTGTTCTCGTCTCTCTCAGCGCAACCAGCGCTACAGGATTTGCGCCAAGAGTGTTGTAGAAACAGCAATATAATAAAAGCATCTGCACACGAGTGATGGAACGGAGCAGAAATGTTCTGTTTACAGGACAAATATTCCTTGTTCATCTTGGGAAGTGACAGAAATCACTGATCGTGACAGATTTATTCTGCTGCAGACAATTCCAACAAACCCAATATTGTGCCACACAAGTACCCCTCATACTGTATATACATCACAGCTGGTAGCTGAGCAGGGTGAGGTCGGGGGCACTCGGGGTGTCTTGCACACAGGGCGGAGCGTCCATTTTATTTTTAACTTTACAGTAAAGGGTGATGAATGTAAATACAGGGCGCTCCGTCTGCTTCCAGCGCTCTACTAGTATTCCAGTCTGTTGCTTGGATCCTATGATGGATCAGAACAACAGACAAAAATATCACAGTGGGTATAAAATGCTGCTGCAGTAAGAATGTCCTCAGAAATAGAAGGGTTAATAGTTTATTTTTGTCAATTTACAAAATGAAGTGAATGAAGAAAAGAGAAATGTAAATCCCATCAATATTTGGTGTGACCTTTGCCCTTTGGAGGAGGAGTCCTGGAAGTGATGATCCGGCCCCCACAGATATAGTCCTGATCTCATCATCCTCCAGTCTGTCTGGGATAAGATCAAGAGACAGACAGATTGGAGCAAGCAACATCCACAGAAGATCTGTGCTTAGTTCTCCAAGATGGCGGCAGAAACAACCTCCCTGCCCAGTCCTGCCAAAAACTGTCTGCAAGTCCCGAGAAAAACTGATGGAAAGGGTAAAGGGCAAAGGTCACACCAAATATTGATGGGATTTTTCTTTTCATTCATTTTGCATTTTTTTAATTGACAGAGATAAACTATTAACCCTTCTATTTCTGAAAGCATTCTTTCTTTGCTGCATTTCTTTCCCACACTTAAGCCTAAAGCTCTGGTGTTATTTCCTTATGGGTGAATGTTATACAGCTCACACTTAGAAATCGCACTTCCAGACCTCACTGTCTATCACTTCTCCCTCCATTTGTAATTCATGTCCTGTTAAAGAGAGTCTGTCAGCAGAAAAGTGTTTATAGACCCAATCCCAGTACCTTGTAGAGGGGATTCTACAGTTTCCAGATATGCATCTGTTATTCAGCCTTGGAGCCCCAGTGTCAGGTCAATCACAGAGTGCCTTAGCTGGCCTGGCCCTTGGTCTCAGCTTTACATTCCTGGACTTTTTCCTGCATTTGCATATGAATAAAATGGTGATTTACATGAAATTAGGGCCCAAGGCTGAATAACAGGGGCATATTCCTGTAGAATTCCCTCTACAAGGTACTGGGATTAGGATTATAACCAATTAACTGCTGACCAACTCACTCTAATAGTTGTACAGATAAAATAACTTACTTCATTCCTGAATTTCCAGGACACCCGCTGTACTATATGACGCATGTTGTGATGCTCCATATCATACGGCTCCTCTATCTGGACTGGATGATTCTTCATGCACTTCTAGCACAGTACAGAGAACCGGACTCCTGTCTACCCTTCTATAAATCAGAGAAACCACAGAAACAACAGAACCGGGATGAACATTGGAGAACAAAATGCTTGTGAAGTTTTCTATCTTCACAACTGTGAAATACAAGTGGACGGAAAAATATTTCAGTGGGAAATCTTAACCCCAGCTGGTATGAGACACAACAGTGCTGGGCTACTGGCACCCTATAGATAAATGCTATGGAAACAATTCATTATAAATGATACTTTCTCTTCTCTATGGCAGAATCCGTCTTGTAATAATCATCAACGAGATGATGAGCGGGTCTGATAACATTCTGTGCTAGACACAGGTCACATCAACAGATTTACAGACACAATGTTCTATTAAAAGTTTAGGGTCACTTTCCTTATTTTTGAAAGAAAAGCACAGTTTTTTTCAATGAAGATAACATTATATGAATCAGAAATCCCCTCTATACATTGTTAATGTGATAAATGACTATTCTAGCTGCAAACGTCTGGTTTTTAATGCAATATCTACCTAGGTGTATAGAGGCCATTTCCAGCAACCATCACTCCAGTGCTCTAATGGTACATTGTGTTTGCTAACTGTGTAAGAAGGATAATGGAGGTTTAGAAAACCCTTGTGCAAGTATGTTAGCACAGCTGAAAACAGTTTTGCTGGTTAGAGAAGTTATAAAACTGACCTTCCTTTGAGCTAGTTGAGAATCTGGAGCATTACATTTGTTGGTTCGATTAAACTCTCAAAATGGCCAGAAAAAGAGAACTTTCATGTGAAACTCGAGAGTCTATTCTTGTTCTTAGAAATTAAGGCTATTCCATGCGAGAAATTGCCAAGAAACTGAAGATTTCCTACAACAGTGTGTACTACTCCCTTCAGAGGACAGCACAAACAGGCTCTAACCAGAGTAGAAAGAGAAGTGGGAGGCCGCGCTGCACAACTGAGCAACAAGACAAGTACATTAGAGTCTCTAGTCTGAGAAACCGGCACCTCACAGGTCCTCAACTGGCAGCTTCATTACATAGTACCCGCAAAACGCCAGTGTCAGCGTCTACAGTGAGGAGGCGACTCAGGGATGCCGGCCTTCAGGGTGGCCAAGAAAAAGCCATATCTGAGACTGGCTAATAAAAGGAAAAGATTCATATGGGCAAAAGAACAGACATTGGACAGAGGAAGATTGGAAAAAAGAGTTATGGACAGACAAATTCAAGTGTGAGGTGTTTGGATCACACAGAAGAACATTTGTGAGACGCAGAACAACTGAGAAGATGCTGGAAGACGCCTGACGCCATCTGTCAGCATGGTGGAGGGAATGGGATGGGCTGGGGTTGGTGCTGGTAAAGTGGGAGATTTGTACAAGGTAAAAGGGATTGTGAATAAGGAAGGCTATCACTCCATGCAACGCCATGCCGTACCCTGTGGACAGCGCCTGATTGGAGCCAATTTCATCCTACAACAGGACAATGACCCAAATTATACAAGAACTATTTAGGGAAGAAGCGGCAGCCGGTATTCTATCTGTAATGGAGGGGCCGGCGGAGTCACCACATCTCAGCCCCATGGAGCTGTTGTGGGAGCAGCTTGACCGTACGGTACGCAAAAAGTGCCCATCAACCCAATCCAACTTGTGGGAGGGGCTTCTGGAAGCATGGCGGGAAATGTCTCCAGATGACCTCAGCAAATTAACCGCTAGAATGCCAAAGGTCTGCAATGCTGGAATTGCTGCAAATGGAGAAAATTATTATTTGAAATAAAAATCATTATTTCTAACCTTGTCAATGTCTTGACTATATTTTCTATTCATTTTGTAACTCATTTGATAAATAAAAGTGTGAGTTTTCATGAAAAACACAAGATTGTCTGGGTGACCCCAAACTTTTGAACGGTAGTGTACAGCACTGCAAAATATCACACTGATTCACTAGGACAGGAACCAATTCTTGGTGAAGGAACTTTATAGAAATGATTTTTGAAATTTACTAAAGAATGTTTCCTTTAAGTAATGATGGGAAAAAAAAAACAACTGGTGCTGTAGTCTCGCAACACCTTTTGGAGAAATCCCACATGGCTGGACTCTCAGGTAGCCAACCAGTACCCTGCTCTAGACTGAGGAGGTGCAATAACCTAGAAACAGCTGTCTGCAGAGGAGTTTCTCATTCTTTTGGAAGATATATTCCGGTTTAGTTTTAATCCCAGGTCATGTCATTAGGCTTCTTAAAAGTCAACCATTGATGTACGGAGAGGTACCTTTCCACAAGATGGTGCTAGAAGATTAGTTTTCCCTCAAAAATAAATCTTATTTGCATATTATTCCCCAGAATTCCTAGCAGAGCATGCACAGGCTTTAAGACTCTCTACCTGAAAAGGTGGCCTGCATAAGCAGTCTCATTAAGAAGACATAGCGCCCCTCCTGACCATAGGAATGTTCACACACAGCAGACGACTTCTAGAAATTTCAGTGACTGTACCATCCATCTGAAAGTAGCTAACATAAATCCATGTACTTACTAACAAATAAACCCCATTAAGATAAATGGAACCAATTTTTAGATGTCCAGACTGGTATTAGTATAAGATTGTCCAGTGTGTATTAGTATAAGATTGGGAGAGGTGCGATAGCAGCTATAATAGTAGATACCAAGCTTTCCAAGAAACAGATATATCCAGCACTACTCCAATATACAGGGCCATTCTACATTGCAAATATAAAATTGCTATTATTGTAATTGATTCTGAAAATATCTGACCCAAGCCCCGCACCAACTACATTCACTGAACCTCAGGTTGAACACTGCCCCCTACTGACCCCGCACACTGCAGCTCAGCCTGAGGGTCTGCATTTTATTGCTTCATGTTGTGATAAATTTAGAACAAATCTCAAGTGGTAAATAGTAGTAATAAAAACCACATAATGTGTGAGACAAGCTCGCCAGGCCTTAAAAAGCAAGATATTAATTATTCCAGAGCTGAGAGTCTATGAAGCCCATGCAGGCGAGCGCCATGTTGTGTTCCTGGTAGGGGTGCGGGAGTGACAGAGAGGAGTTAGTCACAGCGGCATCCCAGACTTGTGGATTAAAGCGGTTTATTTTTACAACTGACAAACCGGGTTATTTCATTCCTAAAATATCTCTGCGCTCCGTATCTGCAGAATTACAGATGGTACTATTGCTGAAAAATGTATTTTGCTTTCAAACTAAATTGTACTAAAACTTTAAGAATTTGCAGAGAATTCTGCAACGTAATTTTCCAAACCCATGTGAATGTACCATTGAGATGACTTTTATTGCTTGACAAAAATTGCTTTATTTTTTACCAATCTGCGATTACATTGTTAGCTTAAGTCACCTCCAGAGCTGCAGTCACAATTCTGCTGGATTTACACTGAACTAAAATACTGTATTTTAAAAGTTGTTTGTTTTGTTATAGCACACAATGAACCAGCAGGGGGCAGCAGCAGCAGCAACAATATTTAACTATTCTTAGTTTCACAACAGGAAAAAAGCAGAATTCTGAACGCAGCTCTGGTGGTGACTAGAGAATACATCAAGATAAATAAAGCTGAATTATTATGTACATAGTCAATAACTTAATATAAAATGTAAATGTTGAGAGGAGGCCCCACACTTCTTAGAAAGACCTACATTTCTTCCATCTCACCTGTTGGAGTCGGTGGACGGTGTTAAACAACAGAAGCAAACAAAGGCTGTTAAAACAATATATACAGACAAATACACCAAGGCCCAGAGGAAAAACGGCTCCATAAAGGTTACTGTGATTGCCTGGATGAGCTGCGTCCTTACAGTAAACACATAGATCACTCTGTGCACCAGAAATGACATATACTCCAAAGCCAGCTGTTCATTAGTTGACTCTTGCAAGCTGCAGGCCTATATTTAATCAGTTATCATGACAATGATAGACACAAGACCTTGTGTAAGTACTCAACAAACAGCGGGCACAGTGCGGTATAGCCGCGCACATTCAGGCCTGTTCTTGGAAATGTTTTTGCACACTGACAAGGAAAGAATATCAAATTGAGAAGTATTTCACTGCACCACGTATAAAATGAGAAAAAAATAACTACTATTATTTTACTGCCAATACAGATGTAACTACTATACCGCCTCACATGTACAATAATAGAATATATCATAATATAATACTACACCTATCTACAAGTAGTACATGTAATACTGCTTCCTATATACTACTCCTATGTACAAGAATATAACTACTATAATACTGCTCCTATGTACAAGAATATATCTACTATAATACTGCTCCTATGTACAAGAATATAACTACTATAATACTGCTCCTATGTACAAGAATATAACTACTATAATACTACTCCTATGTACAAGAATATAACTACTATAATACTGCTCCTATGTACAAGAATATAACTACTATAATACTGCTCCTATGTACAAGAATATAACTACTATAATACTGCTCCTATGTACAAGAATATAACTACTATAATACTACTCCTATGTACAAGAATATAACTACTATAATACTGCTCCTATGTACAAGAATATAACTACTATATTACTGCTCCTATGTACAAGAATATAACTACTATAATACTACCTCCTATGTACAAGAATATAACTACTATAATACTGCTCCTATGTACAAGAATATAACTACTATAATACTGCTCCTATGTACAAGAATATAACTACTATAATACTGCTCCTATGTACAAGAATATAACTACTATAATACTGCTCCTATGTACAAGAATATAACTACTATAATACTGCTCCTATGTACAAGAATATAACTACTATAATACTGCTCCTATGTACAAGAATATAACTACTATAATACTGCTCCTATGTACAAGAATATAACTACTATAATACTCCTCCTATGTACAAGAATATAACTACTATAATACTGCTCCTATGTACAAGAATATAACTACTATAATACTGCTCCTATGTACAAGAATATAACTACTATAATACTGCTCCTATGTACAAGAATATAACTACTATAATACTGCTCCTATGTACAAGAATATAACTACTATAATACTACCCCTATGTACAAGAATATAACTACTATAATACTACCTCCTATGTACAAGAATATAACTACTATAATACTGCTCCTATGTACAAGAATATAACTACTATAATACTGCTCCTATGTACAAGAATATAACTACTATAATACTGCTCCTATGTACAAGAATATAACTACTATAATACTGCTCCTATGTACAAGAATATAACTACTATAATACTGCTCCTATGTACAAGAATATAACTACTATAATACTGCTCCTATGTACAAGAATATAACTACTATAATACTACTCCTATGTACAAGAATATAACTACTATAATACTGCTCCTATGTACAAGAATATAACTACTATAATACTACCTCCTATGTACAAGAATATAACTACTATAATACTGCTCCTATGTACAAGAATATAACTACTATAATACTGCTCCTATGTACAAGAATATAACTACTATAATACTGCCCCCTATGTACAAGAATATAACTACTATAATACTGCTCCTATGTACAAGAATATAACTACTATAATACTGCTCCTATGTACAAGAATATAACTACTATAATACTCCTCCTATGTACAAGAATATAACTACTATAATACTGCTCCTATGTACAAGAATATAACTACTATAATACTACTCCCCTATGTACAAGAATATAACTACTATAATACTGCTCCTATGTACAAGAATATAACTACTATAATACTGCTCCTATGTACAAGAATATAACTACTATAATACTACTCCTATGTACAAGAATATAACTACTATAATACTGCCCCCTATGTACAAGAATATAACTACTATAATACTGCTCCTATGTACAAGAATATAACTACTATAATACTGCCCCTATGTACAAGAATATAACTACTATAATACTACTCCTATGTACAAGAATATAACTACTATAATACTACCTCCTATGTACAAGAATATAACTACTATAATACTACCTCCTATGTACAAGAATATAACTACTATAATACTGCCCCCTATGTACAGGAATATAACTACTATAATACTGCTCCTATGTACAAGAATATAACTACTATAATACTACTCCTATGTACAAGAATATAACTACTATAATACTACCTCCTATGTACAAGAATATAACTACTATAATACTGCTCCTATGTACAAGAATATAACTACTATAATACTACCTCCTATGTACAAGAATATAACTACTATAATACTGCCTCCTATGTACAAGAATATAACTACTATAATACTGCTCCTATGTACAAGAATATAACTACTATAATACTACTCCTATGTACAAGAATATAACTACTATAATACTGCTCCTATGTACAAGAATATAACTACTATAATACTACCTCCTATGTACAAGAATATAACTACTATAATACTACCTCCTATGTACAAGAATATAACTACTATAATACTACCTCCTATGTACAAGAATATAACTACTATAATACTGCCTCCTATGTACAAGAATATAACTACTATAATACTACCTCCTATGTACAAGAATATAACTACTATAATACTGCTCCTATGTACAAGAATATAACTACTATAATACTACCTCCTATGTACAAGAATATAACTACTATAATACTACTCCTATGTACAAGAATATAACTACTATAATACTACTCCTATGTACAAGAATATAACTACTATAATACTGCTCCTATGTACAAGAATATAACTACTATAATACTGCTCCTATGTACAAGAATATAACTACTATAATACTCCTCCTATGTACAAGAATATAACTACTATAATACTACTCCTATGTACAAGAATATAACTACTATAATACTGCTCCTATGTACAAGAATATAACTACTATAATACTACCTCCTATGTACAAGAATATAACTACTATAATACTGCTCCTATGTACAAGAATATAACTACTATAATACTGCCTCCTATGTACAAGAATATAACTACTATAATACTACTCCTATGTACAAGAATATAACTACTATAATACTACTCCTATGTACAAGAATATAACTACTATAATACTGCTCCTATGTACAAGAATATAACTACTATAATACTGCTCCTATGTACAAGAATATAACTACTATAATACTGCTCCTATGTACAAGAATATAACTACTATAATACTACCTCCTATGTACAAGAATATAACTACTATAATACTGCTCCTATGTACAAGAATATAACTACTATAATACTGCTCCTATATACAAGAATATAACTACTATAATACTGCTCCTATGTACAAGAATATAACTACTATAATACTGCTCCTATGTACAAGAATATAACTACTATAATACTGCCTCCTATGTACAAGAATATAACTACTATAATACTGCCTCCTATGTACAAGAATATAACTACTATAATACTGCTCCTATGTACAAGAATATAACTACTATAATACTGCTCCTATGTACAAGAATATAACTACTATAATACTGCTCCTATGTACAAGAATATAACTACTATAATACTGCTCCTATGTACAAGAATATAACTACTATAATACTGCCTCCTATGTACAAGAATATAACTACTATAATACTGCTCCTATGTACAAGAATATAACTACTATAATACTACCTCCTATGTACAAGAATATAACTACTATAATACTGCTCCTATGTACAAGAATATAACTACTATAATACGCTCCTATGTACAAGAATATAACTACTATAATACTGCTCCTATGTACAAGAATATAACTACTATAATACTACCTCCTATGTACAAGAATATAACTACTATAATACTGCCTCCTATGTACAAGAATATAACTACTATAATACTGCCTCCTATGTACAAGAATATAACTACTATAATACTACCTCCTATGTACAAGAATATAACTACTATAATACTAGCTCCTATGTACAAGAATATAACTACTATAATACTGCTCCTATGTACAAGAATATAACTACTATAATACTGCCTCCTATGTACAAGAATATAACTACTATAATACTACCTCCTATGTACAAGAATATAACTACTATAATACTGCTCCTATGTACAAGAATATAACTACTATAATACTGCTCCTATGTACAAGAATATAACTACTATAATACTCGCTCCTATGTACAAGAATATAACTACTATAATACTGCTCCTATGTACAAGAATATAACTACTATAATACTGCTCCTATGTACAAGAATATAACTACTATAATACTGCCTCCTAGCTGTGAGGTTGTGTTTCTGTAGCTCTCCTGAGGCTCCTGATGTCTGGAGAAAGCCCAGGGCGGGGCCACCCTGGGTGGGGCAGCTCCCCTAGCAAGGCCAGGCTCCAAGGCCTACTCTGGGAAACAACTCCCAGACAACTGAGAAAGTGGATGAAAATCCCAAAGTCTCCAGGAATGGAAGTAATGTCCAGTGTGTCAGCAGTCCCAGTGCAAGTCAAGATGGGAAGAAAGTTATTGCAAAGAAAGCAGTAGCTGAAGCAAGCAGAGGTACGGTACAACAACCTACCAAAGTAATTGTGCAGCACCCAGACAGAATACCTGAATGTAAGAAGCAGCAAGCCGTGCAGCCTGTGCAGACGCCATTACAGGTTACAGGTGTCCCGCCCACTCCACCCTCCTGCAGACAGAGGAGAACGCCCCTGGAGAAACAGACCATGCTGGAGAACATGCAGCGGCCTGTACTGGTGCGGCCTGAGCGGACAAGATCTGGCAGTGGAAACTGCAAAACTGTAGTGAAGGCTGTGGAGGAGACCAAAGAGAGACCAGCAGGAAGGCCTCATGGTACTAGTAGTGCGGTCACTGGGAACAAACTGGGACATAGTCCCCAACCTGCAGATTGTGGCCCCATGGCAGTGACAACAGCCGCAGCAGGCCAGAAGTCACAGGCTACACCGACCAGAAGCCATACTGTGAGTAACCAGCCTGCAAAACTACCCAATAATGCACAGACTGTTACACCGTTGAGCGTGCACCTGAACTGCGCCTGGCAGACGAGATCCCAGCACTGGTCAGGAGACTGGAGACATTAAAGGCGGGTAAAAATATATCTGCAGAGACAGATTGACTGTGCCTATAAAATAAGGGCTGCTAAACCTTGGTTAGAGGAAGGAGTGGACAAGAAGCTGAGCGCACTGGCGAAAGAGCTCGCCGATAACGTACAGGAGACCGAGACTGTACTGGAGCAAATGGGACGGTGGGAGAATCGTACAGAAACCAGCAGCGATTCCAGGAATACTCAGAAGTCACCATCATCTCGCTCTAGGTCTGAACCCTTCAAGATGGGGCCAGCAGTCCTATGCAAAGCTTATTCTGCAGCCAGCAAGTTTCCCTTTTAAGGAAGGGAATTTGTATGGGGAAGGAGCAGCTAATGCCAAGCACAGCAAAGACCTGCAGCAGTTCCTGGCAAGGCACCACAAGTCCAGCAAGCAGCACTTTCAGCAAGACCATGGACCCCGCCTGAGTAGCATCTTGCAGACACCACAAGTCCCAGGAGCAGGTCATCTAGCAGGACTGTGGACTGTTACCTGAAGGTACTGGGGTAGCAGCACATTTGGGGTCTCAGGTTGTGAGTGTGTGGGACAGTCTGACTCTGCTGTGCAAGTCACCAATAGTGACTATAATAACATTGTGGACTCTGCTGTGCAGGACTCTGCTGCCACTGACTGTCTGTCTAATGTGTCTGATATTATAGATAATCCTGTATATAATAATGGTGCAGCAGGGGAAAGTGTTTCTCATTCTGGGGGGATCCTTCACCATCTTTGACATTAGACCCCTCACAGTCCAGTCTCTGGAGTCTGGTGATATTGCAGACATAGAGGTTGATGGTGGGGCGGACACAGCACAGTCCAATGTACAGGACTTTCCCCCTCTAGTTACTAATGTAGTAGCAGAACCTCCTAGTGCAGGTGCTCAGCAGCCCACACAGCGCCCACAGGCACGCCAAGATGGCGGATCTGGCCATACCTCCTCTGGGATGCCTGGAGCCGCGGTGCTCCTCTTTTACATCAGGCACGAACTATACAGGCCAGGCTTTCAAGAGGAGGAATGTAGTCAGGTTTAGGCACAGAGGTGCCAAGGAAGATCTGCCTGATAGAAGGTTTGTGGTCAGAGGGCTCCTATGTACCCAGATGGGCTTCCTGCCGACTGACATCCTGGCAGTGATAAACCTTCCTGACCGCCAGGGGTATGATGTCAGCTTTAAGTTGATGTCTGATCTGGACCGTTTCTGGGCTAATGTCACCAGGTTCAGAGATACTGAGGGTTGGAATAAGTTCAGCTTCATCCCCATCTCTAGGCCAGATACGGCAAATGTCACCATTGTATTCTGGAATGAGGCCGTTCCCCCTCAGGACATTGTCATCTGGCTCAGGAGACACTGCGACCTAATGTCCGATCTAACTAAAAACAGGGACGAAGACGGGATCTGGACTGGTGGGTGGAAGGTCCTGGTTGGTTGCGTCAGAACAACAACGTAACCCAACATCTGCCCAACTCATTTTTTATTGGCCGAGAGAAAGGCATCTGCTTCTATGCGGGTCAGCCACGCAGATGCTTTAGGTGTGGGAAGGCCGGTCATATAGCGAGCGTGTGCACCATGGTAAAGTGCAACTTGTGTAATGAAGTGGGCCACGTGAGCGCTACCTGCAAAAACATTAGGTGTAACCTGTGTGGTAAGATGGGTCACCCCCACAGGGACTGTCCTGATGCTTGGCATAACATCCATAGGGATATCCCTGATGAGGACTTGCTGGCAGCGGCTGATGACATACAGGAGGAGGAGGAGGCGCTGTTGTCAGGGTCAGTAGTCACTGAGTCAGAGCCCCAAACAGATACAGGTGATACCACCCAGGGCCAAGCCCAGTCAGGACCCATTGAGGCGACCATGGAGGTTGTTGACCAAGTTGTACAACCCTCAGTGGCCATCTCTTCTCCTGCCCCAACACCCACCAGTACTAAGAGAAGGAAGAAAAGATAAATCCAGCCATAAGCCTGAGGGTGAGTGGACCACTGTAAAAAAAACAACTAGGATGAGAATAGATAGAACGGGCGATGTCACAGCAACGGCAAATAGATTCTATATCCTATCAGAGTCAGACGGAGAAGAGGAACTAGACAGAAAGATCCAACAAATGATGGCAGAGTATGATGAGGAACCAGAGGGCGATCCTCCTACTAAAAGGAGACCCCGCCGAGCTGAGGTGCAGTCTGAATCAGACATGGAAACAGCAGGTCACCGGGACAGCTCTGATTCAGATCTATGATGGAAGAAAGTGGATCTAGTTTTAAGTTTGACCTATTTAGTTTTACTGTATGTTCTTTAAATTTTCTTCTCCAACAGGTGTGGACTCTTTAAGTTGATTTTGCTTTAAGTATTTTCTTGTTTGATCCTTCTTTGTACATACAAAATGTCTGGAATTACTGAAAGAATTTTTGTTTAATTGTATTTATGTTTGTTTTTACTTTAATAAAAATAATACTCCTCCTATGTACAAGAATATAACTACTATAATACTGTCTCCTATGTACAAGAATATAACTACTATAATACTGCTCCTATGTACAAGAATATAACTACTATAATACTGCTCCTATGTACAAGAATATAACTACTATAATACTGCTCCTATGTACAAGAATATAACTACTATAATACTCCTCCTATGTACAAGAATATAACTACTATAATACTGCTCCTATGTACAAGAATATAACTACTATAATACTGCTCCTATGTACAAGAATATAACTACTATAATACTGCTCCTATGTACAAGAATATAACTACTATAATACTGCTCCTATGTACAAGAATATAACTACTATAATACTGCTCCTATGTACAAGAATATAACTACTATAATACTGCTCCTATGTACAAGAATATAACTACTATAATACTGCTCCTATGTACAAGAATATAACTACTATAATACTGCTCCTATGTACAAGAATATAACTACTATAATACTGCTCCTATGTACAAGAATATAACTACTATAATACTGCTCCTATGTACAAGAATATAACTACTATAATACTCCCTCCTATGTACAAGAATATAACTACTATAATACTGCTCCTATGTACAAGAATATAACTACTATAATACTGCTCCTATGTACAAGAATATAACTACTATAATACTGCTCCTATGTACAAGAATATAACTACTATAATACTACCTCCTATGTACAAGAATATAACTACTATAATACTGCTCCTATGTACAAGAATATAACTACTATAATACTGCTCCTATGTACAAGAATATAACTACTATAATACTGCTCCTATGTACAAGAATATAACTACTATAATACTGCTCCTATGTACAAGAATATAACTACTATAATACTGCTCCTATGTACAAGAATATAACTACTATAATACTCCTCCTATGTACAAGAATATAACTACTATAATACTGCTCCTATGTACAAGAATATAACTACTATAATACTCCTCCTATGTACAAGAATATAACTACTATAATACTGCCTCCTATGTACAAGAATATAACTACTATAATACTGCTACAAAAAAAAAAAACCCCACTACTTTCTCCTATGTACAAGAATATAACTACTATAATACTGCTCCTATGTACAGGAATATAACTACTATAATACTGCTCCTATGTACAAGAATATAACTACTATAATACTACCTCCTATGTACAAGAATATAACTACTATAATACTGCTCCTATGTACAAGAATATAACTACTATAATACTACCTCCTATGTACAAGAATATAACTACTATAATACTACCTCCTATGTACAAGAATATAACTACTATAATACTGCTCCTATGTACAAGAATATAACTACTATAATACTGCCTCCTATGTACAAGAATATAACTACTATAATACTGCCCCCTATGTACAAGAATATAACTACTATAATACTGCCCCTATGTACAAGAATATAACTACTATAATACTGCTCCTATGTACAAGAATATAACTACTATAATACTGCCCCCTATGTACAAGAATATAACTACTATAATACTGCCCCCTATGTACAAGAATATAACTACTATAATACTGCTCCTATGTACAAGAATATAACTACTATAATACTGCCCCCTATGTACAAGAATATAACCCTACTAATAATGCCCCTATATACAAGAATATAACTACTATAATACTGCCCCCTATGTACAAGAATATAACTACTATAATACTGCCCCCTATGTACAAGAATATAACTACTATAATACTGCCTCCTATGTACAAGAATATAACTACTATAATACTGCCCCTATGTACAAGAATATAACTACTATAATACTGCTCCTATGTACAAGAATATAACTACTATAATACTGCCTCCTATGTACAAGAATATAACTACTATAATACTGCTCCTATGTACAAGAATATAACTACTATAATACTACCCCCCTATGTACAAGAATATAACTACTATAATACTACTCCTATGTACAAGAATATAACTACTATAATACTCCCTCCTATGTACAAGAATATAACTACTATAATACTACCTCCTATGTACAAGAATATAACTACTATAATACTGCTCCTATGTACAAGAATATAACTACTATAATACTGCCCCCTATGTACAAGAATATAACTACTATAATACTGCCCCCTATGTACAAGAATATAACTACTATAATACTACCTCCTATGTACAAGAATATAACTACTATAATACTCCTCCTATGTACAAGAATATAACTACTATAATACTCCCCCTATGTACAAGAATATAACTACTATAATACTGCTCCTATGTACAAGAATATAACTACTATAATACTGCTCCTATGTACAAGAATATAACTACTATAATACTACCTCCTATGTACAAGAATATAACTACTATAATACTGCTCCTATGTACAAGAATATAACTACTATAATACTGCCCCCTATGTACAAGAATATAACTACTATAATACTGCTCCTATGTACAAGAATATAACTACTATAATACTGCTCCTATGTACAAGAATATAACTACTATAATACTGCCCCTATGTACAAGAATATAACTACTATAATACTACCCCTATGTACAAGAATATAACTACTATAATACTACTCCTATGTACAAGAATATAACTACTATAATACTGCCCCCTATGTACAAGAATATAACTACTATAATACTACCTCCTATGTACAAGAATATAACTACTATAATACTGCTCCTATGTACAAGAATATAACTACTATAATACTGCTCCTATGTACAAGAATATAACTACTATAATACTGCCCCCTATGTACAAGAATATACCTAGTATGATACAATATAGTGTATATCCCTATATGACTATATGCTATGAAGCATGTTGGTTGCAATGAATACTATCAGCTATGTAAGTCTCTGCAGTCTGGTTGGGGGGAGGGGGGGTGATATCGGTGAATAGCTCAGTATCCTCCTTCATTAGACACCACTGTGACACGGTGACCTTGCACTCTCAGCTTTCTCTCTTTGGTCATGGGTTGGAGGAGTGGGATACACAGAGGATACACCATACGTGTTTATGGATGAAGAGCTTTCAATAGAGGTAATTACAGGTCACTGATCTGATTAATCGCAAACAGAGACAAAGGATGAGATGACGGCAGGTTCGGGCACAACCCAACATCACCATAGAGATGAATGTGTAGGTGAACATTATTCCCTACAATATATTTGTACCTATATAAGTCTAAACATTCTCTGTCAAATGATTTTCTGTGACAAGAACAACCAATAATCACATGTATTAATTGGGTCTTGGAAAGATGTGCCTGAAGCCCCACAGATACCCCTGTACAGGGCTCAGACCCCAGCAGGTCCTGGCTTTACATATTAGCATCAAAGTAGAGTTGTAGCAAAGTTTAACTTGATTCTTTTTATAGCACTCTGTGATAAGTTACACTTTGCGGCATTTGTATTTGGTCTAGGGCCACAGGCAGCCATGTGTATACCTGGGACACGGAAGCAGGGCCACGTTACCACGTTACCAGTAGTTTCCAGATGGAGGTGAGGCAATGTATTCATGGCATTGACCTTGTCTCCATCTTGCTTCGCCTTGCTCTGCCTAATTTCACTTGCAAATCCCCTTTTCGCTGATCTGTGCCGGGCCTGGCTGTCAGTCCACCACAATCGGATATCTTAAAGGGGTTGGCACATGATTTATGATCTCTCATTCACAAGATAGGAAATAACATGCCAACTGTGGGGTCCTCCTATAGACTATAATGGGGTCCGTGTGCTTTGCACTTGGTTTCCACATTAAACATGCAGAAACATGCGGAGAGGAAAGTGCTGCTTACGGAAACCAAAGTCTATGGGGTCCGTGTGATTTTCCAAACCGCTTTTTATGCGTATAGGTTTCCATTTGGGGGTCCCTAAACGGACTCCCTGAACAGAAACCCGAATGCAGATGTGAACCGGCCCTACCTGATATAGTGACAACCAGCTGAGCAGTGCTTGGACATGTGTAGTCTATAGTACTAGAAATGTAGCCGGTAACATGAAATGAAAAAGAGACTTGAAGTTCTGAAGTTATCCCCTATTGATTGTAGAGGAGATGACTTCATGATTGTTGGGAGCCCCATCATTCCCAAGAATAGGGATCCGGATCTCCTGTCCTGATGGGCCACGTGAGTGCCCTGCCACCTCCTTTATTGTGTAAGTGGGTACAGTGTCAGAGCCCCCACTGATCATGACGTTATAGCCTATCCTATTAATAGGGGATAACTTTAGAAGTTGGTACAGGCCTTTTAAATGGACTTGTCAATTTTATTGTGGTCCTTTAATAGTAAAATGTGAGAATGTGGTCCTGACACCCACAGTCAAGGATGTACCTATATAGGGGTGCACAGGTAGCAGCTGTTACTAGGACATGGTGTCTCTTTATAACATATTATAGATAGCGCCTGGTATGTGGGGTAAGTTACATATTTTGCATTTGGATCCAGGAGTTTCCAGTTACACCGGTGCCCACAATGCACATAAAAACTTCTAGAAAATACACAGAACACTTTAAAAGTCTTCTGAGACTCCTGCTGTAGTCTACTCCTTCTATACAAGTGATGTTCTATCCTTATGTACATGATATTCTGACTGGTGTCAGTCTAGGATTAGAATCACTCAGCAGACTAGAAGATTCACGGCTGCTGCCTGAGACGGAGAGATAAATTGAATTAGCTGTGGGTAGCTCTGCGTTCCTTAGCAATATTAGAGTGTAATGCGATGGATTGGAATACTTTCAACTCTGCCAAGTTATTTAAGACAATTTCTACCAATGATATAGTCGATAAATATAATACAGTCTGGTAATGTTGTGTAGACAGACGGTAATTCCTGACTAAATCAAGATAAAACTCATCTACAGCAAACTAAAACTTTACAGCATGCATATTAATGGGAGGACGGAGGAAGCGAAGCTGCTGCCCTTCACAGTGCAAGGAATAGCCTCCAGGGCTGTGGAGTCGCTAGGCCAGATCACTGACTCCTCGGTTTCTCCACAGTCTGACTCTGACTCCTTGGTTTCTCCAAAGTCTGACTCTGAATCCTCTGCTCTCCATAGTCTGGCTCTGAATCCTCTGCTTCTCCATAGTCTGGCTCTGACTCTTCTGCTTCTCCATAGTCTGGCTCTGACTCCTGTGTTTCTCCTCAGTCTGACTCGGACCCCTGTTTCTCCTCAGTATGACTCTGACTCCTCTGCTTCTCCATAGTCTGGCTGTGACCCTCTGCTTCTCCATAGTCTGGCTCTGACTCCTGTGTTTCTCCTCAGTCTGACTCGGACTCCTCTGTTTCTCCTCAGTATGACTCTGACTCCTCTGCTTCTCCATAGTCTGGCTGTGACTCCTCTGCTTCTCCATAGTCTGGCTCTGACTCATCTGATTCTCCATAATCTGACTCTGAATCCTCTGCTTCTCCATAGTCTGGCTCTGAATCCTCTGCTTCTCCATAGTCTGGCTCTGACTCATCTGATTCTCCATAATCTGACTCTGACTCCTCTGCTTCTCCATAGTCTGGCTCTGACTCTTCTGCTTCTCCATAGTCTGGCTCTGACTCCTGTGTTTCTCCTCAGTCTGACTCGGACTCCTCTGTTTCTCCTCAGTATGACTCTGACTCCTCTGCTTCTCCATAGTCTGGCTGTGACTCCTCTGCTTCTCCATAGTCTGGCTCTGACTCCTGTGTTTCTCCTCAGTCTGACTCGGACTCCTCTGTTTCTCCTCAGTATGACTCTGACTCCTCTGCTTCTCCATAGTCTGGCTGTGACTCCTCTGCTTCTCCATAGTCTGGCTCTGACTCCTGTGTTTCTCCACAGTCTGACTCTGACTTCTTCACAAATGGCTGACAGCCATGGTCAGTCAGAAGCTGTGAAAATCCTCTAATTCTATAGCAAACTAGTGACTGAATTCCTATGAAAGTAAATATGTAACAAACTAAGCACCTAATTAATTATATAATACTAATAATAATCATTACATATAATTAATCATTTTAATTTGAAGCCAGAGTATTAGTCAGTAACTTATTTTATGCAGCAATATTTGGAGCCACCTTACTCAATGTATAGTCTTTTTATGCCGCTAAGGGTTCGACAGGAAGACGTAGCCGTCCATTCTGTATATAATCCATTCCTTTCCCTTATATTTCTGGTTTTGTGCAGTGTAAAATGACTGACGATGACTGCGCTGCCGGTCTGTATGATGAGATTTGTAGTTCCTCTTGTCGATACGCTGTATATAATGACTGTCAGTGACTGCGCTGCCAGTCTGTATGGAAATATTTCCTCCCTACTCAACAAAGAGCCAAATTTGGCTCAAAATTTAAACAGGGGCATTACAGGAGCCTTAAAAGTGAGCTGCAATCTTACAGAGACCATTACATGTGCTGTAAAAGTAAAGATCAATTATTACCCTACCTCCAAACTGACAATTTCACTGTAAGAACAAGGCGTCTCTCTTGGCAAAAGACATTTAGCTGCCTCATTAAACTGAATCAATTCCTGCCGTTTTTTTGGAAATCGCACAACTTGAAGAGCGTCTCATTTTCTCCCCACAAGCAGCTTTAAGAGATGTAGACAATGTATTGTGAGGCTTTTAGTGGCTGCGCAGACACCTCCTGCAATCCGCTCTGTGCACTTTCCAGTGCAGGAATGAGAATTGTAGATATAGCAACAAGATGCCAAACCAAGTAAAACGTTTTATTAAACCCAATCACAAAAATTATTTTAGCCCAAGATACAAACACTTCAAAAATGTTTAAAAATTGCTGCGTAGTAGAACAAAAAGGGGCTTTAGGCTGAAGCCCCACGTTGCGGAAACGCAGCTTTTTTTGGTTGCAGATTTTGTTGTGGTTTTTTGAGCCAAAGCCAGGAGTGGATTGAGGAGAAGGGAGAAGTAGAAGAACTTCCTATATATTTTCCAGTCCATTTGTAGCCATTCTTGGCTTTGGCTCAAAAAACCACAACAAAATCTGCAACAAAAAAGCGGCATTTCCGCAACATGGGGCCTCAGCCTTAAAGGGGTTTTCTCATAACATAACTTTACATTTGTAGAAAATTAGAAATTAAACATTTTTCCGAATATTAAACAATTAAAAATTTTGCAGAGTTTGATCACAGAAAGTTCCTGCATTCATAGTCGTATCTATTGGCCGGCGATCCTGACAGCAGACGTCATCACTAAGAGGATACAGAAAATCTATACAACTAAGCAAAATGTTTAACTTTTATTTGTCTACAAATATAAATGGCTATGTTCATGGTTACCAATCTCCATGTTGCTCTATATTGGGGTATCCCATATTTACCCTAATAGGGTACAATCACGTTCATGATGTAGCTGCGACGTGGCAATAGTGCAAACAAACATGGCCGGGATGCCAAATGCCACCGTATTCTACTGATTTATTACAATCTGATGGTTTATTAAGGTCCGATGATATCCCGCACGTCCATGCTGCTCTTCACTTGGAACACTCCATAAACAATCAGTTTGTAGTGAATTTTAATAGAAAACTGGCAGTGGGCAAGGCCATCAAAGTTTCGACCACACCATGGCAATGTCCGGAGCGCGCCGTGTAATCTTCCCATAAGAAACACAGAACTAATACCTGAAATCATAAGACCATTCAGGCCGATTCCTGAAGTAATAAGCCATACCTGAACTTATTTCCACGTATTCTTCTTGTATGAAGTCTTCTTACTCATCACTCCTGGTTTATTTCAGGGGTTCTGCATAAACTGTGGGGGCAGAACGTGATCAGTCTCCCTGAAGCAAACTCACAGGGGAAAGTGAGAATTGTCCAGACTGAGGTGAAGATCAGAGGCCCTTCCACCTCCCCCATTAACACAGACTTCACTTAAAGGGTTTTCTGAAATGGACAATCCTTTAAATGTGCATAGTTATGAAGCAATATGCACACGGAGAGTCTAAAGGGGCCTCCATGTGATGATACATGAAATCTGGGATTTACTACCTCCGGGCAACATGGCAGGCACATGGAGGCACAGCGGGCTATTAGTATTTATATGTGATGAGCCAGGTAGATCAGGATGAGCAGTACAGACAGGGCTAGATAATTTAAGTAACAATGTGAATACATATTTAATAGAACATATAGATCTCATCTGTAAGCAGCACAAGGTTTGTGGGTGTCATTTACAGTGAACACTTTCAATAAATGGTTCATTTCTATCCTGTAAGTGATCCGAACAAGTGACAATCTAATATTCAGAATGCTTTAGAGTTTACATGACCTCGACCAGCAGATAAGTCATGTACAACATGCACACAGCAAGAAGGAATAAAAAGACGCAACGCGGGTGTGGAATGGTGCGGGTGGCTGCTCTGGTGGCGGTAACCGATGGACATATCGTAACACAGGAGCAGGGAAGACAGGGAGCTGGGCGCTCCGCGCCATCAACATTCCTTGTGGTTCCCTGTGCTAGATTTGCCAGTCAGATCCAATAAATTGTTCCTGCCATTTTTCAAGAGCGAACAATAAATTTGACAGATGACAAATCTGCAGCTTAAACTTTGTGCAGCTCATTACAGCACCATCCCGGCCAAGTCTGCTCTGTGCTCAGGCACCCAGTCATGCCCACGTCTACTGCAAACACGACTTCCATGTGTCACCTGAGGGCGAAAGTGCTTACGAGAATGATGTTTTAAGAAAGAGACAGGAGGAAGAGACATGGCTAAAATCAGCCATCACTTCCAATGTGAAGAACAACTCGTAGCACTGACCAAAATCTGTCTCACCCTCATTAAAAATGAAAGGGGATTGTGCTTAGATGTACTAAGCAAAAGACATAACCAAAGCTAAACCATCTACCGTGACTCTTATTAATAAGCCATTAAAGTTTATGTGACAATGAACATTTCATCAGTTTATGGTAACGCTCATATATGTGCGAGAGAAATAACCACAATAGTGATTGTAGCCAACCAGCGAGACTAAAGCCGACACACACGTCTGCTTCTCACCCTATAGATATACACACGTGTCCATAGGGACCCAATGTTTTCTGCTATATTACTAGTCTATAGCACAGAAATCTCTCATCCCCCATTATTATAATGTTCTCTGTATATACTATGTATATTACTAGTCTACAGCACAGAAATCTCTCATCCCCCATTATTATAATGTTCTCTGTATATACAGTCATATGAAAAAGTTTGGGCACCCCTATTAATCTTAATCATTTTTAGTTCTAAATATTTGGGTGTTTGCAACAGCCATTTCAATTTGATATATCTAATAACTGATGGACACAGTAATATTTCAGGATTGAAATGAGGTTTATTGTACTAACAGAAAATGTGCAATATGCATTAAACCAAAATTTGACCGGTGCAAAAATTTGGGTACCCTTATCATTTTATTGATTTGAATACTCCTAACTACTTTTTACTGACTTACTGAAGCACAAAATTGGTTTTGTAACCTCACTGAGCTTTGAACTTCATAGCCAGGTGTATCCAATCATGAGAAAAGGTATTTAAGGTGGCCAATTGCAAGTTGTTCTCCTATTTGAATCTCCTCTGAAGAGTGGCATCATGGGCTCCTCAAAACAACTCTCAAATGATCTGAAAACAAAGATTGTTCAACATAGTTGTTCAGGGGAAGGATACAAAAAGTTGTCTCAGAGATTTAACCTGTCAGTTTCCACTGTGAGGAACATAGTAAGGAAATGGAAGACCACAGGGACAGTTCTTGTTAAGCCCAGAAGTGGCAGGCCAAGAAAAATATCAGAAAGGCAGAGAAGAAGAATGGTGAGAACAGTCAAGGACAATCCACAGACCACCTCCAAAGAGCTGCAGCATCATCTTGCTGCAGATGGTGTCACTGTGCATCGGTCAACAATACAGCACACTTTGCACAAGGAGAAGCTGTATGGGAGAGTGATGCGAAAGAAGCCGTTTCTGAAAGCACGCCACAAACAGAGTCGCCTGAGGTATGCAAAAGCACATTTGGACAAGCCAGCTTCATTTTGGAAGAAGGTCCTGTGGACTGATGAAACAAAGATTGAGTTGTTTGGTCATACAAAAAGGCGTTATGCATGGCGTCCAAAAAACACAGCATTCCAAGAAAAACACTTGCTACCCACTGTAAAATTTGGTGGAGGTTCCATCATGCTTTGGGGCTGTGTGGCCAATGCCGGCACCGGGAATCTTGTTAAAGTTGAGGGTCGCATGGATTCAACTCAGTATCAGCAGATTCTTGAGAATAATGTACAAGAATCAGTGACGAATTTGAAGTTACGCCGGGGATGGATATTTCAGCAAGACAATGATCCAAATCTACTCAGGCATTCATGCAGAGGAACAATTACAATGTTCTGGAATGGCCATCCCAGTCCCCAGACCTGAATATCATTGAACATCTGTGGGATAATTTGAAGCGGGCTGTCCATGCTCGGCGACCATCAAACTTAGCTGAACTGGAATTGTTTTGTAAAGAGGAATGGTCAAAAATACCTTCATCCAGGATCCAGGAACTGATTAAAAGCTACAGGAAGCGACTAGAGGCTGTTATTTTTGCAAAAGGAGGATCTACTAAATATTAATGTCACTTTTCTGTTGAGGTGCCCATACTTTTGCACCGGTCAAATTTTGGTTTAATGCATATTGCACATTTTCTGTTAGTACAATAAACCTCATTTCAATCCTGAAATATTACTGTGTCCATCAGTTATTAGATATATCAAATTGAAATGGCTGTTGCAAACACCCAAATATTTAGAACTAAAAATGATTAAGATTAATAGGTGTGCCCAAACTTTTTCATATGACTGTACTATGTATATTACTAGTCTATAGCACAGAAATCTCTCATCCCCCATTATTATATCGTTCTCTGTATATACTATGTATATATTACTAGTCTATAGCACAGAAATCTCTCACCCTCCATTATTATAATGTTCTCTGTATATACTATGTATATTACTAGTCTACAGCACAGAAATCTCTCATCCCCCATTATTATAATGTTCTCTGTATATACTATATATATTACTAGTCTATAGCACAGAAATCTCTCATCCCCCATTATTATAATGTTCTCTGTATATACTATGTATATTACTAGTCTATAGCACAGAAATCTCTCATCCCCCATTATTATAATGTTCCACAATTATTATAGTATAAAATAATTGTGTACCTGGTACTTTGTGTGACATACAGTACATGCTAAATGGAGATCTCTAATGTGATCTGGACACAGCCTACGATCTCTGCACCCCTCACACCTTCTATAGTTAAGATGCCTAAACTTGTACAACAACTTTTCATTTTCTGCCAGCATTTGTGACATTAATAAATTTTGTAATCAACTTTATTAACATGTTTTGGTTAAATTCTGAGAAATCCTGCACTTTTATTCTCTTCCCTTGTTTCTCTATTGTCTCTGTATGTATAATTGACATGTCACAATTTCCAAAAATACAATGGTTTTGGAAATCGCAGCATTTCCGCTGCAGACATTCTTCTGCAATGTGTGGATGGGATTCGCGTTTTTTGCCGCGGCATTTCTACCACGTGGGGCCCCGGCCTTACACATTCCAGGTAACTTTATATAGTCATTGTTCATCATTACACTTTGATTCTTGGAAACCTAAACATAAAATTCTGCATTGTGACATACGGTATATTTTACCAATGAACAATATACTATAAGACAAGTAACTGCAGATATTTTATAAAAAATATTAAATATTTTATTTCACTGCTTTTGGGTAGATTTTGCGATTACAGCTGCTGATAAAATTCTGCTGGTTGTGTTTGGCTGCAACTGTCAGACATGTGACCTC
Organism: Leptodactylus fallax; assembly: GCA_947044405.1. Taxonomy (NCBI): domain Eukaryota; kingdom Metazoa; phylum Chordata; class Amphibia; order Anura; family Leptodactylidae; genus Leptodactylus; species Leptodactylus fallax. The sequence goes on from CAMRHE010000574.1 coordinate 453,808, forward strand.
TACAGAACTGTGAATGCAGCTCTGGGTGTGACCTGAGAATAATACATAATGTGACTGATACAAGTAAACCAGCGCAGATATTTTATGTCGATGTGTAAATGAGACTGGTGAGTGCGCTATCTGTCTCGGTATTCTCAGTCGGTTTGTATTATACGGATTGCTTAGTGTGGAGCCTTTTATTTCCACAATGGCTGCTTCACCTCTTTATATCTAAAGCATCATCTTACCTTTCTGTAAAAGGGCTCAGCTGCCATGGAGAGCAGACCTTTATAAGCAGACACTTCTCCTAAATCTCCTGGAAATTATAGAAGATTCAGGGAACCTAAAATATAAGATGAGAAAGGAGTGGAATAAATACAACTGCAATGTTAATAGAAAGCAGCATTGTACAATCAGTTATGGCACCTCCATAGGATGGTTAGAGGAGACAAGACTTACACCTATGGAGGCATGAATCGTTCCCCCATTCTACAAGCCACGGTGTGGCCACCACTCCACTTGCCTACCGTACGTGCCTGTCACTGGCTGCCTTAGGCTTCGCTCACATTGGACCTGATACATTTGCTCTGTTGTTTTTAGTGTTCTGTGGCTATAATGGAGCATACAGTATATTAGTGCAGATGTGCACCAACCTCAGGGTGTCTTTAGTAAAGGTTCTTCTCCTGGTGCGTAGAGAGTCCAAGGTGTAGACTTGAGATTGCTACAGCAGAAATCATCCGACTGTATTAACCTGTCCTACAGTCGGCCTCTCCCGGCCTGCAATGGCTGATAACAGGGAGCAACAGATTGTACTCACCTGCCCTGAGAGCTGCAGAGTCAGAGTCAATTTTGGGTGGAGTCAGAGTTACCAACTCTGACTTCGACTTGATGTTCTCCAATTATTGATATAGTATAATTAATTGTATACATAGTCTGTTACATATTTACTTTCATAGGAAGCAATCACTGGCTTTTTAATAAATTAGAGGATCTTTACTGCTCCTGACTGACTCTGACTGTCAGACATTCAGGAAGGAGTCGGACCAGGAGTCGGATTTGGAGGTTTGGTCTACAGACTCCACAACTCTCCCTGTCCTATAGTAAGCCTCTCCCCAGCCTTAAAGGAGCATTCCCATAATGCTCCATAGAGTCAGTAAATGTATGTTAGTTGGGTCCCCACCAATCACAAGAATTGGGATCTTCGAGTCCCCAGTGTGACTATAACAGTACTGCATGTGTATGACCAATGCTCCGTCAGTCCCAGTCACACATGTGCACTCTCTCTCCATTCACACACGTGACTTCATTCTCACAACCTGTGGGGTCCCAGTGGTTGCCACAACAGACTGCATTCACCTGTCCTACAGTCAGTGTCTTAGGGGTGCGAGATGGCTGACAACAGAGAGCAATGCAGATGGGGAGTAGACTGCTGCTCCCATTTAGATGGTTAGCTCTTTCTGTATATCTCATATAAATAATTACAGCGCCATGTTCTACAGTAAAGGGATTTTGTGATACATAAAGTGCTTTTAATAAAGAAAAAGACATTGGCAGAAATGAAGTGTTCTTGTATAAAAGTAAAGACGAGACAGAGAAGTAACTCTCAGCCCAGACATCCCCCGGCCCTCGCTGCTGAAACTCTCCATAATGAATCTTTTTTCCCCTCCAAACCTAAAATTAGTTTTATGAAGATAAATACAATAATTCTGCTTTATTACTGCTCTGGGAGGATTCACTGACGTACATGAGATTCATTGGAATACAGACTGTGAAGAAACAAGAAGCATCTCATAACCCACCCTCCAGTATGTATAGTCCGTATCTATAGGTGCTCACTATCTGCCATTCATTTGTATCAAGTCTTGCTTTATGGCAACTTTATAGCTCAGCTACATTATGGCCGAACTGTGGCCTGTGACTATAGTGCTAACAGGGAATATGAGGTAGTCTAAGACACGCCTCCTGTCTTATTATTGGTTCAGGCTGCAGCTCTCTACCTCCCCTTCTCACTCTGATTGGCTGCTGAGTATGAACACAAGCCCAGCACAAGCTCAGCAGGAAGTTACAGAGGGCAGATTTATAGGAGCAAAAAGTACCCTAAGAAATAGATGATTATTATGTAAGTGCCGCACATGGACCGGGGTAAATGAGCCTCAGCCGGGGAGTCTGACTGGTTCATTTAAGGTCTACTTACAGCTGGTCGGTCAGCCATTATTGTAGACATTGGATAATCCCTTTTCTTAGAATGGCCCCCACTGAAATCTGACCATAGGATGCCCTGTAGCTCGTCCCCTTCTATTAACTAGTATTCAATGTCACATTTACAGCACCACCACAGGGTAAATGAGGCATTACCAAAGGGGGAACAGGCACAGATAGGTTACTATGTACTTTAGACCCCACTCCACCTACTAGATTTATGGTCCGGCTTAGGTTTAATAAACTAGACCCCTCCATGGTTGGAAGCCGAGGACAGTGAAAAGAATGTAATGCATCTTTTATTTTTGGCACAAATTAACAGTAAATTTGTCTAAACTGATCTGAGCCAAGAATATGTCGTAACTCGCTCCCCAATTCTGGTGCAGGGGCCTTAGTATCCGTGGGCCAAGGTGTGAATCAAGCTTTATTGCACTTTTGCTATGAGAATCTCCTATGCTTGGCTTCTACGTGTACTTTAGGACGGCGTCAGTACGAGATCATTTAGAGCCAGATCTGCCAATTACTTCGCTAAGTGATGTGATTTCACAATTTGACACAATTGTATCTGGTGTTATTCAGTGAAACAAACACAAACCAGCAGCGAATCTAATGAGAATCCCAGAATTTGCAGGAAGTGATAAACGCTTTATTTATTTTGCTCTGTTGTATAATTATACGTGTAGAGACACAGCTATAATGGGGAAAAAATGTATTTAGTCAGCCACCAATTGTGCAAGTTCTCCCACCTATAAAGATGAGGCCGGCCTGTAATTGTCATCATAGGTAGACCTCAACTATGAGAGACAACATGAGAAAACTAATCCAGAAAATCACATTGTCTGATTTTTAAAGAATTTATTTGCAAATTATCGTGGAAAATAAGTATTTGGTCAATAACAAAAGTTCATCTCAATACTTTGCCGCTCCTTCGTTGCCCTGGCGATGTGCTTGGGATCATTGTCATGCTGAAAGACCCAGCCACGTTTCATCTTCAATGCCCTTGCTGATGGAAGGAGGTTTGCACTCACAATCTCACCATACATGGCCCCATTCATTCTTTCATGTACACGGATCAGTCGTCCTGGTCCCTTTGCAGAGAAACAGCCCCATACATGATGTTGCCCCCCCATGCTTCACAGTAGGTATGGTGTTCTCTGGATACAACTCAGCATTCACTCTCCTCCAAACACCACGAGTTGTGTTTCTACCAAACAGTTCTACTTTGGTTTCATCTGACCATATGACATTCTCCCAATACTCTTCTGGAACATCCAAATGCTCTCTAGCAAACTTCAGACGGGCCCGGATATGTACTGGCTTAAGCAGGAGGACACGTCTGGCACTGCAGGATCTGAGTCCCTGGCGGCGTAGTGTGTTACTGACGGTAGCCTTTGTTACGTTAGTCCCAGCTTTCTGCAGGTCACTCACTAGGTCCCCCCGTGTGGTTCTGGGATTTTTGCTCACCGTTCTTGTGATCATTTTGACCCCACGGGGTGAGATCTTGCGTGGAGCCCCTGATGGAGGGAGATTATCAGTGGTCTTGTATGTCTTCCATTCTCTAATTATTGCTCCCACAGGTGATTTCTTCACACCAAGCTGCTTGCCTATTGTAGATTCAATCTTCCCAGCCTGGTGCAGGGCTACCATTTTGTTTCTGGTCCTTCCACAGCTCTTTGGTCTTCACCATAGTGGAGTTTGGAGTGTGACTGTTTGAGGTTGTGGACAGGAGTCTTTTATACTGATAACAATGTCAAACAGGAGCCATTACTACAGGTAATGAGTGGAGGACAGAGGAGCCTCTTAAAGGAGAAGTTACAGGGCTGTGAGACAGAAATCTTGCTTGTTTGTAGGTGACCAAATACTTATTTTCCTCCATAATTTGCAAATAAATTCTTTAAAAATCAGACAATGTGATTTTCTGGATTTGTTTTCTCATTTTGTCTCTCATAGTTGAGGTCTACCTATGATGACAATTACAGGTCGGCCGCATCTTTATAAGTGGGAGAACTTGCACAATTGGTGGCTGACTAAATACTTTTTTTCCCCACTGTATAATGGCGGCACATCCCCTGGTTTACTGAACCAAACCTATCTCAGTTCAGAAGAACCATGGGGGCAGCCGCTCCTACACCTGTAACATTGCCACCATCTGACACTGGCCTTAGGATAGATATGTGGGCATATTAAGTGCATTTACAAGCAAATCCACCATCTTTCATGTCACAAGGACATATCAAGGGATAATATAAGCAGACAAGGATGAGTACAGGAGCAGTGGACCTGTCCGGTGTTGGTCTAAATGTAATATTTTTACTTTAATCTGTCATACATTGACTATGCTAAACATCATATGTCATGAAGGTATTTCAGCTAGATGATGTGTTAAGCTTGGAAACAACTCCTGGAAACATAATTCTGTTATAGTTGATCCTTAAGAAGCCTCCGACGTGAGCTAAAAACAACAAATAAAAGAGGGAAATGTTCCATCCTACATCTGTGCCGGAGAAGGAATGCCATTATGTCTAATTACTGGACGTGCAAAGTGCAGGCGGCAAGAATCACTCAACACTAAAAACTGGATGTCAAGTCAAGGGCACCCATCAGGGCCGCAATAGTAACCCTTTACCGTACCCTAGCTAGTAATATGATTGGAGAGTCATAATCTATGAAAACAGGAGAACTGCAATGGTCAAAGCAATGACCCCGAGTCTCAAAACAATTACCTACAAGAAGAGCTGAATTACAGCAGAGTAATGCAGAGAGTAGTCTATATAACCAGGGCTCATATTAGAAAACTACCTCTTCTTACTGAAAACAATCCCTAAGGCCTGGTGCATATGGCAGGGATATTTGCACAAAGCATACAGAGACTCAGGGATTCCATGCAACAATAACATAGGCGCTTAGGCTCACTACACAGCGACTGTGGCCACTACTCATGTCGTAAGATCAAAGATCTCTGTGTCGCCCTCCAACTCCGTCACCAAAGCAAGTGAGTAGAGTCGCACTATAACTGCACGGGTGCCGCGACTGTGACATCACAATAGCAGTAAACTTGGAGTTGCCATGTGACTACACTCGCTTACACTGGAGATGGAGTTGCAGAGTGACATGGCAATCTTTACTTGAATGATAGAAGATGTGGCCATAGTTCCTGGGTCGCCCTGGCATTAATGTGACACCGCTTGCAAAACATTACTGACATTTTCTCCTCTAAAAGAAATTTTTCAAAAGAAAGAGCATTAAGAGAGAACATAAGAGAATAGTTTTCTGCTGGATTCAGTATAATACAGGCATACAGGGGCATGCAGCTAAAAAGAAGTCTAAGGGTGCTGTATTCTGGCTCCAGAGAGGTGGTAAGAAAGACATGTCTGTGAGGTCTTAAAGGGATTTTCAGGAACTAAGGTACTGATGACCTATCCTTAGGACATGTCATGTCAAATTGGCAGGGGTTTGAAATCCGGAACCCCCAAAGATCAGCTGATAGAAGCTGCAGCATAGAATCAGCCACACGGTCTGTTTATAGAATTTAAGTGACTGGGACAGAGCTGCAATACCAAGCACAGCCACTATGCAATGTACAGTGTTGTGCTTGGTAAGAAGTGAAGCGGCCATACTGCCTGTCTGAACACTGCGGATATTTCAAACAGCTAATCCTGGGTGCTGGACCCTCACAATCTGATATCCATGACTTATCCTTCATTGGTGGCAATCCGACCTTGGAGATCCCAATAAGCCAGATAATTCTGAATCAGTACTATGGCCCCTCCATTCTCAGGATTGCCGGGAGTATAAGATGGGAACCCCTCTTTACAACTTCTTGGCCCCAAAGCTTCTCTACAAATGTCATCACCAGTGGTGGAATATCTTGACATTGCACTTTATAATGTCTATATATGCTGCAAAATTACATAGGGGTCTGGACTCAATTATAACCTCTATAAACCTTATGGCTAAGCCAAGTATTGCAGGTGCCTACTGCTATTATTTTGCAGATTAGGGCAATGACAGAATATGCAACTTAAATTTCCAAGTCATTGATCATAGCAATCGAATATTTTTTTTTATTATTTCGCATTAGGATCTTGTGAAGCCCCTCTCTTCAATATAGGGTCATGGATTTTACTATATCTGTCACTGCTAGGTCACAAATGATATTTTTTAGATCTTAAGGTGCAACCACTATAACCAGTATGACAATAGCACATATTATTGCAATAGGAAATCGGTTTCCTTATATTGCAGGGGTGACTTGGTGACCCCATGGTAAGGGGCCTATTTGTAACTACAACCCATGTAACCTCACTTACCACAGTAATGCTAATGTTTGATCATTGGTGTTGCATTGCACAAGAGACGTGAGATTTCTGTACAGAGAGAGCTGGTTCGGGTACATAACAATTTTCTAAGGAAATAGACAATTCAGCTAACTGAAAGTGAACAGATACAGACACCAATTATAAATTCATAGAATCAAAGGGAATCTCGCAATACTCAATTATAAATGAACCATTCTCACGCTTCCAACTTTGGATAGTTTCCATACTTATTACAAATCTTCAAAGTTGCAATTCTCTTGAAAATAGCAAAAAAAAAAAAAAGGATTCACCTTTCTGGGGTGACAGCTCGTGGATAAGACAACAATTCATTCTGTGTCTCAGAAATGCTATTTTAGCAGAGCTTTCAACTGCGCTTCACTTGTTTTTTTAATAAGGGAACAGCAGCGATATGGCCCAGCGATTCTGAGCGAGCTGAATCCTGACATATGTCCCCTAGGTAACTATACATTTATATCATCACTTCTTGGCTTAAATAACAGAGTGGGTTTTTTCAAAGTCAAGCAGGCGGGCGTCACATCACATGAACCCCAATTATATCTGTGCACTGTTTCTGGTTGTAGACTGAGAAGAAACGTTACATGCTCCTGATCCTATTATAACTGCATCCTATTATAATATGTTATGAAACACGGAGTCCAGAGATCTATACAGAACAGCCGTCTCTTCTGAAACATTCTGAGCTAACTCTGTATACCGGGTGTAATTCTCAGTACCTGCTCTTATCCTGTATATATGGACACTGCACAGTACCACTTCTCTAGTCCTGTATATATGGACAGTGCATAGTACCACTTCTATCCTCCTGTATATATGGACAGTGCACAGTACCACTTCTATCCTCCTGTATATATGGACACTGCACAGTACCACTTCTATCCTCCTGTATATATGGACAGTGCACAGTACCACTTCTCTTATCCTGTATATATGGACAGTGCACAGTACCACTTCTCCTGTCCTGTATATATGGACAGTGCACAGTACCACTTCTCTTGTCCTGTATATATGGACAGTGCACAGTACCACTTCTATCCTCCTGTATATATGGACACTGCACAGTACCACTTCTATCCTCCTGTATATATGGACAGTGCACAGTACCACTTCTATCCTCCTGTATATATGGACACTGCACAGTACCACTTCTATCCTCCTGTATATATGGACAGTGCACAGTACCACTTCTCTTATCCTGTATATATGGACAGTGCACAGTACCACTTCTCTTATTCTGTATATATGGACAGTGCACAGTACCACTTCTCTAGTCCTGTATATATGGACAGTGCACAGTACCACTTCTCTTATCCTGTATATATGGACAGTGCACACTATCACTTCTCTTATCCTGTATATATGGACAGTGCACAGTACCACTTCTCTTATACTGTATATATGGACAGTTCACAGTACCACCTCTTATCCTGTATATATGGACAGTACACAGTACCACTTCTCTCCTCCTGTATATATGGACAGTGCACAGTACCACTTCTCTTATACTGTATATATGGACAGTGCACAGTACCACTTCTCTTATCCTGTATATATGGACAGTGCACAGTACCGCTTCTCTTATTCTGTATATACGGACAGTGCACAGTACCACTTCTCTTATCCTGTATATATGGACAGTGCATAGTACCACTTCTCTTATCCAGTATAAATGGACAGTGCACAGTACCACTTCTCTTATCCTGTATATATGGACAGTGCACAGTACCACTTCTCTTGTCCTGTATATATGGACAGTGCACAGTACCACTTCTATCCTCCTGTGTATATGGAAAGTGCACAGTACCACTTCTATCCTCCTGTATATATGGACAGTGCACAGTACCACTTCTCTTATCCTGTATATATGGACAGTGCACAGTACCACTTCTCTTGTCCTGTATATATGGACAGTGCATAGTACCACTTCTCTTATCCTGTATATATGGACAGTGCACAGTACCACTTCTCTTGTCCTGTATATATAGACAGTGCACAGTACCACTTCTCTTATCCTGTATATATGGACAGTGCACAGTACCACTTCTCTTATCCTGTATATATGGACAGTGCACAGTACCACTTCTCTAGTCCTGTATATATGGACAGTGCACAGTACCACTTCTATCCTCCTGTATATATGGACAGTGCACAGTACCACTTCTCTTATCCTGTATATATGGACAGTGCACAGTACCACTTCTCTTATTCTGTATATATGGACAGTGGACAGTACCACTTCTCTCCTCCTGTAATATATGGACAGTGCACAGTACCACTTCTCTTATTCTGTATATATGGACAGTGGACAGTACCACTTCTATCCTCCTGTATATATGGACAGTGCACAGTACCACTTCTATCCTCCTGTATATATGGACAGTGCACAGTACCACTTCTATCCTCCTGTATATATGGACAGTGCACAGTACCACTTCTATCCTCCTGTATATATGGACAGTGCACAGTACCACTTCTCTAGTCCTGTATATATGGACAGTGCACAGTACCACTTCTCTTATCCTGTATATATGGACAGTGCACAGTACCACTTCTCTTATACTGTATATATGGACAGTGCACAACACCACTTCTCTTATCCTGTATATATGGACAGTGCACAGTACCACTTCTCTTATTCTGTATATACGGACAGTGCACAGTACCACTTCTCTTATACTGTATATATGGACAGTGCACAGTACCACTTCTCTTATTCTGTATATATGGACAGTGCACAGTACCACTTCTCTTGTCCTGTATATATGGACAGTGCACAGTACCACTTCTCTAGTCCTGTATATATGGATAGTGCAAAGTACCACTTCTCTTATTCTGTATATACGGACAGTGCACAGTACTTCTCTTATACTGTATATATGGACAGTGCACAGTACCACTTCTCTTATTCTGTATATATAGACAGTGCACAGTACCACTTCTCCTGTCCTGTATATATGGATAGTGCAAAGTACCACTTCTCTTATTCTGTATATACGGACAGTGCACAGTACTTCTCTTATACTGTATATATGGACAGTGCACAGTACTACTTCTCCTGTCCTGTATATATGGATAGTGCACAGTATCACTTCTCCTGTCCTGTATACTGGGTGTAATTCTCAGTATCTGCTCTTATTCTGTATATATGGACAGTGCACAGTACCACTTCTCTAGTCCTGTATATATGGACAGTGCACAGTACCACTTCTCTAGTCCTGTATATATGGACAGTGCACAGTACCACTTCTCTTATCCTGTATATATGGACAGTGCACAGTACCACTTCTCTTATCCTGTATATATGGACAGTGCACAGTACCACTTCTCTTATCCTGTATATATGGACAGTGCACAGTACCACTTCTCTTGTCCTGTATATATGGACAGTGCACAGTACCACTTCTATCCTCCTGTGTATATGGACAGTGCACAGTACCACTTCTATCCTCCTGTATATATGGACAGTGCACAGTACCACTTCTCTTATCCTGTATATATGGACAGTGCACAGTATCACTTCTCTAGTCCTGTATATATGGACAGTGCACAGTACCACTTCTCTTGTCCTGTATATATGGACAGTGCACAGTACCACTTCTCTAGTCCTGTATATATGGACAGTGCACAGTACCACTTCTCTTATCCTGTATATATGGACAGTGCACAGTACCACTTCTCTCCTCCTGTATATATGGACAGTGCATAGTACCACTTCTCTTATCCTGTATATATGGACAGTGCATAGTACCACTTCTCTTATCCTGTATATATGCACAGTGCACAGTACCACTTCTCTTCTCCTGTATATATGGATAGTGCACAGTACCACTTCTCTAGTCCTGTATATATGGACAGTGCACAGTACCACTTCTCTTATCCTGTATATATGCACAGTGCACAGTACCACTTCTCTTCTCCTGTATATATGCACACTGCACAGTACCACTTCTCTAGTCCTGTATATATGGACAGTGCACAGTACCACTTCTCTTATCCTGTATATATGGACAGTGCACAGTACCACTTCTCTTATCCTGTGTATATGGACAGTGCATAGTACCACTTCTCTTATCCAGTATATATGGACAGTGCACAGTACCACTTCTCTTATCCTGTATATATGGACAGTGCACAGTACCACTTCTCTTGTCCTGTATATATGGACAGTGCACAGTACCACTTCTATCCTCCTGTGTATATGGAAAGTGCACAGTACCACTTCTATCCTCCTGTATATATGGACAGTGCACAGTACCACTTCTCTTATCCTGTATATATGGACAGTGCACAGTACCACTTCTCTTGTCCTGTATATATGGACAGTGCATAGTACCACTTCCCTTATCCTGTATATATGGACAGTGCACAGTACCACTTCTCTCCTCCTGTATATATGGACAGTGCACAGTACCACTTCTCTTGTCCTGTATATATAGACAGTGCACAGTACCACTTCTCTTGTCCTGTATATATAGACAGTGCACAGTACCACTTCTCTTATCCTGTATATATGGACAGTGCACAGTACCACTTCTCTAGTCCTGTATATATGGACAGTGCACAGTACCACTTCTCTTATCCTGTATATATGGACAGTGCACAGTACCACTTCTCTTGTCCTGTATATATGGACAGTGCACAGTACCACTACTCTTATCCTGTATATACGGACAGTGCACAGTACCACTTCTATCCTCCTGTATATATGGACAGTACACAGTACCACTTCTATCCTCCTGTATATATGGACAGTGCACAGTACCACTTCTATCCTCCTGTATATATGGACAGTGCACAGTACCACTTCTCTTATCCTGTATATATGGACAGTGCACAGTACCACTTCTCTAGTCCTGTATATATGGACAGTGCACAGTACCACTTCTATCCTCCTGTATATATGGACAGTGCACAGTACCACTTCTATCCTCCTGTATATATGGACAGTGCACAGTACCACTTCTATCCTCCTGTATATATGGACAGTGCACAGTACCACTTCTATCCTCCTGTATATATGGACAGTGCACAGTACCACTTCTCTAGTCCTGTATATATGGACAGTGCACAGTACCACTTCTCTTATCCTGTATATATGGACAGTGCACAGTACCACTTCTCTTATCCTGTATATATGGACAGTGCACAGTACCACTTCTCTTACTCTGTATATATGGACAGTGCACAGTACCACTTCTCTTATCCTGTATATATGGACAGTGCACAGTACCGCTTCTCTTACTCTGTATATATGGACAGTGCACAGTACCGCTTCTCTAGTCCTGTATATATGGACAGTGCACAGTACCACTTCTCTTACTCTGTATATATAGGCAGTGCACAGTACTACTTCTCTTGTCCTGTATATATGGACAGTGCACAGTACCACTTCTCTTATCCTGTATATATGGACAGTGCACAGTACCACTTCTCTTATCCTGTATATATGGACAGTGCACAGTACCACTTCTCTTACTCTGTATATATAGGCAGTGCACAGTACCACTTCTCTTACCCTGTATATATGGACAGTGCACAGTACCACTTCTCTTATCCTGTATATATGGACACTGCACAGTACCACTTCTCTTATCCTGTATATATGGACACTGCACAGTACCACTTCTCTTATCCTGTATATATGGACACTGCACAGTACCACTTCTCTTATCCTGTATATACGGACAGTGCACAGTACCACCTCTTCTCTTATCCTGTATATATGGACACTGCACAGTACCACTTCTCTTATCCTGTATATATGGACACTGCACAGTACCACTTCTCTTCTCCTGTATATATGGACACTGCACAGTACCACTTCTCTTATCCTGTATATATGGACACTGCACAGTACCACTTCTCTTTAATGCCTGACACTTATTGATATAATTAGAGATACTGTTGTACACTTCTGTCCTCTGTTATCACTTCTGTTTGCAGATATTTGTATGGATCCATACTTGAGTGTGGAGCAATGATGGGACGATTACACAAAGTATCACACTGAATTTATTGCATTAATGCCTATTGACAGCGCCGGTGAGAATTATGTATTCATTAAACAGCAATGTGCACAATTCCTCACTCCTTCCCATACCAGGACAGGCCCTCATTTTGTCCAGAAGGTGACATTACTTTGCTGGCATCTTCCACCTCATCAGTGAGCCTGAAGTTTCCTATCAATGTTTCTGGGTTTCCATCACTGGAGGTCATTAGTGCTCATCACTGTATTGACTTTGGAGCTGTATAATGATATTTTCTGTATGTAAATGATAAAGCGCTGGGCAATCACAGCATCCGCCAAGGCCTTAATAACAATCTTTATCAGTTAGATCTGCAGAATAATTACATGGAAACTCATTTGGTTTGTAAAGTGCAATGTACTCCAAGTGTCTGAAGCCTTCCACATTTAATCCATCAGATCCTCCTTGCTAAACAGTCTCAATACATTATTTACAGCAATAGCTGCTGAGGAATACAATGACATTTGCCATATGTTTCCACTCAATATATTACATTTTATCAGGCTACTTATATGCAACGCTCCAAACCTGTCCAATTTTTACACTCTCACTCTAGTACAATGTTTTGTTACACCAACGTCACACTCAGAATTCTGCTTGTGATACGACAGTAACAGAAGAAAACCAGCACCTTACAGAGGCACCATATGGCAGCACATGGAGGGCCTACAGCTTGGCTCATGGCGGGTAGTCCTGAAAACAGAACATACTTCTGTCACATCCAGGGGTTGCCATCATGGCAAAAAGGGGCACTCCCATCTTGTACAGTGATAGCATATTGCTAGTATATGCCATCAATTACTGATTCTGGGGGTCCTACCTGTGGAACACCCCGCAGATTAAGAGAATAAAGTGCCATGGCCACCCACTAAGGAACCTTCAGCATAGTAATGTTAAAATGAATGGGGCTGGCTGCAATGTCTGCACAGCTGGGTGGCCACTTATAGTTATGCATACCCTAGCTATGGAGAAGAGATTACCTTTAGAAGTTTTTTTTCTCCACCGCAGAACTCCAATGATGATATCCTTTCATGTGAAATCAGCATTGCATACATCCCATGTGGACCCAAGCATAAACTCCCGAGCCCCCCTCTCCTGTTACTTTCTATTTATTGTCTAGGCAAATCTACCTAGTAAATAATGCTGCTGTATCACTGTACTGGACTCTAGGGTGACAACCACTGTTGTTGAGTGGCACAGCGTCATATACACTGGGACATGGCTACGACTGGGGTCACACCTACGTTGGTTGACCTTTCGGGGATTCCGTCTTCAATTCCGCTTGCAAAATGCAGAGAGAAATGTCCTGCAAGCAAGGGTCTGTGCGGGTAACTGCTTTTAGGCGGATTGGGTTTCCGTTTTTTGGGTCCCCAAGCAGACCCGAAGAATGGAAACCCCAACGTAGGTGTGAACCTAACATTATACAAGAATGTCAAGTCTAATAACTTGCTACACTGTATCACACTGAGTTACCCTTGTCCAAGAGTTCTTCTCTTAAAAAGCACAAATCAGTCAGAACACAATGAAGAAATGCCGCGCTGAATTATATAGTATTACTGGAAATGGGTTTTATTACAAGTTATAATTCATGCCAATTGAGCAGTACAAGTGGCTATTGTAAAATATAATAGCATTACCAATCCCACCTTCTTAATGCTGCTGAGATTTATGCACAGACCAGAGGCTGAGCAAGGGCAGAGGCGATGGGTTAAGATAAGGTATTATACTGGACATTATAGACACTTATACATATATCCTTCTGCATCCCTACCTATATCAATGTCTATATAATGATAGGACTGAATGCATAAAAACACAGGAAAGTAAAATTGCAATATTGCAGCATTGTTACAATTGGTATTGTCTTGGGATCTGTTCACACTGTCATCAGAGCCTCCTCCGGCAGTCTTTGTATACTTGATGGACAGAGTACTGCTGCATATACCACCCTTTTTCCTGTCAAAGTGACACCAGGCAGAGCAGAACCTGTCAATGAGCTCCATGTTGCTGAGATTTTGGCTTCCATTATAAGGCTGGATTCACACAAACGTTGGAGTCTCCTGCAAGGAAGACTTTTCTCTCTGCCGGTTTCAGAATACAATTGGCGAAAACCAAGTGGACCCCATTATAGTCTATTTAAGCAGATAGCGGGTCTGCATGGGGACCCGAAAGACGGAAACCCAAACGCTAGTGTGAACTTTGCCTCAGAGCAGTTCCAAGAACTTTATGTTAGAAACTTTGCCACAAACTTCAGGGACTACAGGGATACATTGAAGACTGTCACAGACTTGCCCGCTCAATTCCTGTTATTCCTGCTGGATTATCAAGATGTCCCAACCAGAAGGTGATAAAGAAAGGAATGCGACAACATCCAATACTCAGATTTCCATCATTGCCCTGCAGGGTACCGGATGCCATAAATAGCAGCTGGTATTGTGCTGACATATTTACATGGTAAGAGCAACATAAACTGAAGTGATGCAATTCTAAAAGCAGAAACTGCTGTGTGTGCCGTCTGCTATAATACAGGACATCA
The DNA here is from genome assembly GCA_947044405.1 of Leptodactylus fallax. Lineage (NCBI taxonomy): Eukaryota > Metazoa > Chordata > Amphibia > Anura > Leptodactylidae > Leptodactylus > Leptodactylus fallax. Next base: position 468,885 of record CAMRHE010000574.1, read on the forward strand.
CCGCAGTCCGCAGGTCTTACCTTATAAGAGGGGCCGGTGACCTCTGATGTGAATGTAACCCTGACTATTAGGATATCAGAGCAAGAATCTATAGGGTACTGACTTCTAGTCATTCACCCTATAGATCACAAACCAATCACTAGTCATTTTAAGGTCTATCTTAGGCCGGGGCCACAAAGCCACCAAAAATTTGCCAGTAGCTAACCCACTGCGATCTGCAGTAATATCAGTGTGGACGGTCTAAACAAATCTCATCCAAATCTGGAGAATAAAATGGGCTGCAAAGTTTTGAAACCCACTTATACCGATGGAGACGCCGGCGTTTAATGTACAGGTATAATAGGAGCATAGCGTCCAAGGGGAAAAGTGTACAGCCATTATGTGAAAAACGCTCCAGAAAAAAAAACGTTGCAGTCATTTCCACAGCATTTATTTTGCTGCAGCCTGCTATGTGGGGACTTAGCGCAAAAGAAAAAATGCAAAGGTTCAACACCCCCCCTCCCGAAAATCCACATAAAAATAAACAAAGACAAACAGAACTAATTTTGCATCCCCATGCAGCGGAGCTGGCATGTTTTTGTCTTTTCGTGAATTAAAATGTGTGACAGTCCCCAAAAAAGTAAATATAAAAAGTACATCTGACGCTATGCTCACATCTGCGAAGTGTGTCTGTTGTTCTGGTCCGGAGGGAGAATAGAACAATGGACACACGGACTGCTAAAAGAGTGAACACCAAAGGTGCCCGACTGACCCCACTGACTATAAAGGGATCCGTCGGGTGTCCGTTCTTTTACAGTAAACTGAAACCTCCAGATGATAAAGTTGGACTTGCAGCATTTTTTTGTCTAGCCAAGACAAAGAGCTCTTTTGAATATTGACAAAAACAGCGATGTCTTAGCAATGGAGGCAACCGTTTACAAGGGGAACACACTGTTTGATTCAGGTGACCATAACCTAACTATCTGCAGGGCTGGGGTGATATGCTGGTTCTGGTGACACTAACCTATCTATCTGCAGGGCTGGTTCTGATGACACTAACCTATCTATCTGCAGGGCTGGGGTGATATGCTGGTTCTGGTGACACTAACCTATCTATCTGCAGGGCTGAGGTGATATGCTGGTTCTGGTGACACTAACCTATCTATCTGCAGGGCTGGGGTGATATGCTGGTTCTGGTGACACTAACCTATCTATCTGCAGGGCTGGTTCTGATGACACTAACCTATCTATCTGCGGGGCTGGTTCTGATGACACTAACCTATCTATCTGCAGGGCTGGGGTGATATGCTGGTTCTGGTGACACTAACCTATCTATCTGCAGGGCTGAGGTGATATGCTGGTTCTGGTGACACTAACCTATCTATCTGCAGGGCTGGGGTGATGTGCTGGTTCTGGTGACACTAACCTATCTATCTGCAGGGCTGGTTCTGGTGACACTAACCTATCTATCTGCAGGGCTGGGGTGATATGCTGGTTCTGGTGACACTAACCTATCTATCTGCAGGGCTGGTTCTGATGACACTAACCTATCTATCTGCGGGGCTGGTTCTGATGACACTAACCTATCTATCTGCAGGGCTGGGGTGATATGCTGGTTCTGGTGACACTAACCTATCTATCTGCAGGGCTGAGGTGATATGCTGGTTCTGGTGACACTAACCTATCTATCTGCAGGGCTGGGGTGATGTGCTGGTTCTGGTGACACTAACCTATCTATCTGCAGGGCTGGTTCTGATGACACTAACCTATCTATCTGTAGGGCTGGGGTGATATGCTGGTTCTGGTGACACTAACCTATCTATCTGCAGGGCTGGTTCTGGTGACACTAACCTATCTATCTGCAGGGCTGGGGTGATATGCTGGTTCTGGTGACACTAACCTATCTATCTGCAGGGCTGAGGTGATATGCTGGTTCTGGTGACACTAACCTATCTATCTGCAGGGCTGGGGTGATGTGCTGGTTCTGGTGACACTAACCTATCTATCTGCAGGGCTGGTTCTGGTGACACTAACCTATCTATCTGCAGGGCTGGGGTGATATGCTGGTTCTGGTGACACTAACCTATCTATCTGCAGGGCTGGTTCTGATGACACTAACCTATCTATCTGCGGGGCTGGTTCTGATGACACTAACCTATCTATCTGCAGGGCTGGGGTGATATGCTGGTTCTGGTGACACTAACCTATCTATCTGCAGGGCTGAGGTGATATGCTGGTTCTGGTGACACTAACCTATCTATCTGCAGGGCTGGGGTGATGTGCTGGTTCTGGTGACACTAACCTATCTATCTGCAGGGCTGGTTCTGATGACACTAACCTATCTATCTGTAGGGCTGGGGTGATATGCTGGTTCTGGTGACACTAACCTATCTATCTGCAGGGCTGGTTCTGGTGACACTAACCTATCTATCTGCAGGGCTGGGGTGATATGCTGGTTCTGGTGACACTAACCTATCTATCTGCAGGGCTGGTTCTGATGACACTAACCTATCTATCTGCGGGGCTGGTTCTGATGACACTAACCTATCTATCTGCAGGGCTGGGGTGATATGCTGGTTCTGGTGACACTAACCTATCTATCTGCAGGGCTGAGGTGATATGCTGGTTCTGGTGACACTAACCTATCTATCTGCAGGGCTGGGGTGATGTGCTGGTTCTGGTGACACTAACCTATCTATCTGCAGGGCTGGTTCTGATGACACTAACCTATCTATCTGTAGGGCTGGGGTGGTATGCTGGTTCTGGTGACACTAACCTATCTATCTGCAGGGCTGGAGTGATATGCTGGTTCTGGTGACACTAACCTATCTATCTGCAGGGCTGGGGTGATATGCTGGGTCTGGTGACACTAACCTATCTATCTGCAGGGCTGGGGTGATATGCTGGTTCTGGTGACACTAACCTATCTATCTGCAGGGCTGGGGTGATATGCTGGTTCTGGTGACACTAACCTATCTATCTGCAGGGCTGGTTCTGATGACACTAACCTATCTATCTGTAGGGCTGGGGTGGTATGCTGGTTCTGGTGACACTAACCTATCTATCTGCAGGGCTGAGGTGATATGCTGGTTCTGGTGACACTAACCTATCTATCTGCAGGGCTGGTTCTGATGACACTAACCTATCTATCTGTAGGGCTGGGGTGGTATGCTGGTTCTGGTGACACTAACCTATCTATCTGCAGGGCTGGAGTGATATGCTGGTTCTGGTGACACTAACCTATCTATCTGCAGGGCTGGGGTGATATGCTGGGTCTGGTGACACTAACCTATCTATCTGCAGGGCTGGGGTGATATGCTGGTTCTGGTGACACTAACCTATCTATCTGCAGGGCTGGGGTGATATGCTGGTTCTGGTGACACTAACCTATCTATCTGCAGGGCTGGTTCTGGTGACACTAACCTATCTATCTGTAGGGCTGGGGTGGTATGCTGGTTCTGGTGACACTAACCTATCTATCTGCAGGGCTGAGGTGATATGCTGGTTCTGGTGACACTAACCTATCTATCTGCAGGGCTGGGGTGATATGCTGGTTCTGGTGACAGTAACCTATCTATCTGCCGGGCTGGGGTGATATGCTGGTGACACTAACCTATCTATCTGCAGGGCTGGGGTGATATGCTGGGTCTGGTGACACTAACCTATCTATCTGCAGGGCTGGTTCTGATGACACTAACCTATCTATCTGCAGGGCTGGTTCTGATGACACTAACCTATCTATCTGTAGGGCTGGGGTGATATGCTGGTTCTGGTGACACTAACCTATCTATCTGCAGGACTGGGGCGATATGCTGGTTCTGGTGACACTAACCTATCTATCTGCAGGGCTGGGGTGATATACTGGTTCTGGTGACAGTAACCTATCTATCTGCAGGGCTGGGGTGATATGCTGGTTCTGGTGACACTAACCTATCTATCTGCAGGGCTGGAGTGATATGCTGGGTCTGGTGACACTAACCTATCTATCTGCAGGGCTGGGGTGATATGCTGGTTCTGGTGACACTAACCTATCTATTCATTTACATCTACACATTTTATTCATATACATAATGGTGCCCCCTTTGGCTCTGAGTATCCCAAAGACAAGAGGAGGGTTACAGGGGATGTACAATTAATGCCCTCTGTTTATCTCCCTTATGATGACGCCCCTACGTAAAGAACCCTTGATTCCAGATACACTTTAAGATATCATTCAGAGCTTCTAGTCAGGGACTGGCAAGTGCAGGATTGCAGACATAAAGTGGCCAATTTCACTTGACGCTATGTATCTGGCTTGATTTACGCAAAGTTCCCTAGCTTTGAAAAGAAAGGTCTGTGTTTAGAAACCAAAATCAAGACATCCTCTGCTCCAAGGAGCTCACAGGGCAATGTTCTTTTCTTATGGCCATGTTGATTGCCTGTTAAAAAGCATTCCCACTTCACCAGGGGGAAAAACACTCTCTTTTATGAAAAAAAACCTTTTTGACTCTACAGCTCATAATGATACAGAATGACCAAAATGTGTGCTCCTAAATGACCCAAATTTCCTTTCATCCACCCGCTACTTCTGAGTTTCAAAGCAGCTTTGACTGTGCATAGTTGGGGATTTCAATGGGCTTTTTGCAAAGCGCTCACAAGCATATCAATGTATAACCACTTAGGAGGAGGCACAAAGTCCGAGGCCAGTCAAAGGATTCAATGTTCAGATCCAGATCTATCCCCATAGGGAACCACGAAAAATAGTCTCCAAGAAACTGTAATGGACACCATATAAAAATGTCTTTATACTCAGGAAGAAATTACTTTAACTAGTCAAGCAGACAAGATGGAAGTAAACTAGTAAATGCCATATTAACAAAAAAATACCATAAATTAGGATCTAATGAAATGTCTCTGTGTAAAGTTTAACCCAATGTTCACCTTTTCATGCCATTGTACACATAGAATAAATTTACAAAAAAAAACAGTAAATGTGTAAGTATATTATATTAAATACAATGATACTGAGTTACATCCTGTATTATACTCCAGAGCTGCGCTCACTATTCTGCTGGTACAGTCACTGTGTACATACATTACATTACTTTTCCTGTATTATACTCCAGAGCTGCGCTCACTATTCTGCTGGTGCAGTCACTGTGTACATACATTACATTACTTATCCTGTATTATACTCCAGAGCTGCACTCACTATTCTGCTGGTACAGTCTCTGTGTACATACATTACATTACTTATCCTGTACTGATCCTGAGTTACATCCTGTATTATACTCCAGAGCTGCACTCACTATTCTGCTGGTACAGTCACTGTGTACATACATTACATCACTTATCCTGTACTGATCCTGAGTTACATCCTGTATTATACTCCAGAGCTGCACTCACTATTCTGCTGCTGCAGTCACTGTGTACATACATTACATTACTTATCCTGTACTGATCCTGAGTTACATCCTGTATTATACTCCAGAGCTGCACTCACTATTCTGCTGGTGCAGTCACTGTGTACATACATTACATTACTTATCCTGTACTGATCCTGAGTTACATCCTGTATTATACTCCAGAGCTGCACTCACTATTCTGCTGGTACAGTCACTGTGTACATACATTACATTACTTATCCTGTACTGACCCTGAGTTATATCCTGTATTATACTCCAGAGCTGCGCTCACTATTCTGCTGGTACAGTCACTGTGTACATACATTACATTACTTATCCTGTACTGATCCTGAGTTACATCCTGTATTATACTCCAGAGCTGCACTCACTATTCTGCTGGTACAGTCACTGTGTACATACATTACATTACTTATCCTGTACTGATCCTGAGTTACATCCTGTATTATACTCCAGAGCTGCGCTCACTATTCTGCTGGTACAGTCACTGTGTACATACATTACATTACTTATCCTGTACTGATCCTGAGTTACATCCTGTATTATACTCCAGAGCTGCACTCACTATTCTGCTGGTACAGTCACTGTGTACATACATTACATCACTTATCCTGTACTGATCCTGAGTTACATCCTGTATTATACTCCAGAGCTGCACTCACTATTCTGCTGCTGCAGTCACTGTGTACATACATTACATTACTTATCCTGTACTGATCCTGAGTTACATCCTGTATTATACTCCAGAGCTGCACTCACTATTCTGCTGGTACAGTCACTGTGTACATACATTACATTACTTATCCTGTACTGATCCTGAGTTACATCCTGTATTATACTCCAGAGCTGCGCTCACTATTCTGCTGGTACAGTCACTGTGTACATACATTACATTACTTATCCTGTACTGATCCTGAGTTACATCCTGTATTATACTCCAGAGCTGCACTCACTATTCTGCTGGTACAGTCACTGTGTACATACATTACATTACTTATCCTGTACTGATCCTGAGTTACATCCTGTATTATACTCCAGAGCTGCGCTCACTATTCTGCTGGTGCAGTCACTGTGTACATACATTACATTACTTATCCTGTACTGATCCTGAGTTACATCCTGTATTATACTCCAGAGCAGCACTCACTATTCTGCTGGTACAGTCACTGTGTACATACATTACATTACTTATCCTGTATTATACTCCAGAGCTGCACTCACTATTCTGCTGGTACAGTCACTGTGTACATACATTACATATACTTATCCTGTACTGATCCTGAGTTACATCCTGTATTATACTCCAGAGCTGCGCTCACTATTCTGCTGGTACAGTCACTGTGTACATACATTACATTACTTATCCTGTACTGATCCTGAGTTACATCCTGTATTATACTCCAGAGCTGCGCTCACTATTCTGCTGCTGCAGTCACTGTGTACATACATTACATTACTTATCCTGTACTGATCCTGAGTTACATCCTGTATTATACTCCAGAGCTGCGCTCACTATTCTGCTGGTACAGTCACTGTGTACATACATTACATTACTTATCCTGTACTGATCCTGAGTTACATCCTGTATTATACTCCAGAGCTGCGCTCACTATTCTGCTGCTGCAGTCACTGTGTACATACATTACATTACTTATCCTGTACTGATCCTGAGTTACATCCTGTATTAAATTCTAGAGCTGAATTCATAATACTGCAGGTTTCAGAGATGATCTCTCAGTTGCTCCTGCTGGTTCAGTGTCTATACAGAAAATGTTCTGATGATCTGCATTTTTGGACATAATACAGTCATATGAAGTAGAATATTTTCACTGCCCCATTACTTACCTGTTAGGACTGTGTCTTTTGTCAAGACTGCAGATTGTTACAGCAGAACTGTGACTCCAGCTCTGGGGTATAATACAAAATAACTACTGTTTATAGACAGACATTCTCTATATATAAGATGCACAATGGTTTTTAAAGATTAATATACAGGGAAACGAAAAACCATTGGTTAGAAATGTCAAGAGAAAAAGCTGAAAATGTGGGGTCTTATGTATGAATCATTGTAGGTCACAGCGATGGAACAATTATGTGATGTGACTGAAGAAATGTGAACTATATTCAAGAACATATTGCAAATTTTGACCCATCAGGTATTGACAGCTCCCAGAGCTTTCCTTTTTCAGGCTAGACTTGTTCCACAGATTTTCCTACAGGTAAAATTGAGAGACATTTATGCTTTATTTTTACATTTGTCAAAGACATTTTTGTAGCAGTGAAATGAGAAGTTAAAATGTACAAATAACCCATCAATACAGAAGACGAGGGAGACGCAGATAATGGACCCAAGCTTTACAAGAAGCCACGAGAACAAGCGAACAACAGATCACTGCTGAAACATTAACAACAATGAAGCTCCAGTTTGTAGCCATGTTAAAGGGGCTTTCCAGGAGCTGAATATTCATGGCACTATCCTTAAAATACTTACATCAGATTCTTAGGGAGTCAGCTCTTGGCACCCTGCTGATCAGCTATCAGCCGTTTCATTCCTTACCTTGTTCCATTTACCTTCATGCTTTGTACTAAGTTTTGGTGTTGCAGGTTGTTCAAGTGAACAAGGCGAAGCTGTGCCGGGACTACTAAGTAGACTTCATACATGCAGACTGACCCATATAAACAATGAAGTGGCCACGAAACTTGGCTCCTTCAAACAGCAGATGGGCAGAGGTACCAGGCATCAGATCAATAAATAAGGTCCCAAATGTCTCCCAAACCAAATCATCTTGCAAGTGTCAATGTATCCACAGAGCCAAAACAGTGCTAGGTAGCTGGACAGTCCTTGTGCCCGCCGCACAAACTGAACGTTACTCATGTTATGCAATAGAAGTTTAGGTGTTTATTTGCTTAAGGTGCCCAGTGGTGTAGGATAAATCTCCCTGGCATCGATGCCACACAACCAACACATCACTCCAGTACTGTTTTATCTAGCATACAAGTCTTTAGGCCACCCAGACACCAGGGCAATATCTGCGCCCTATAGCATGGCACCGACATCTACAAAGTGTTCTAAGGTGTCAATACTTTTCCTCTTAATTTCGATTATCACCCAGCCATCCATAAAACCCTCATAAAATACTGAAAAATTCTGGACAAATCTGAGCTTTGCTTTTCTAGACGGATCATTGCATTCCGTAGAATGGAATTGGCGTTAATTTACAACACGCAGAACACTGTTTAGTGAAAAAGTCTGTTTGGCAATTGTTGTTCAGTCCTCAGCTGTCCGCACCTTCCATTATGGAGCCAGCTATCATTATCTGCCAATGAATGATGTGCCTAAGTGAACGGACGCCGCATTTCTCCGCAGTCCCCGGCATGTTTTCATTACAGCGTCTATTACTGTCACCAAGTCATGTTAACACAATTTTTGCATTAACGTGCACATCTGTGAAAGTCACAGCACCCAGGGACAGCGGATCGCACAAACCAATGGCAGCCTGATAAAGGAAGCTATTTCATTAGAAATCACAAATGTGTCATTTAGGTCGGCTTGGTCAAGCTCACTGCTGAACAATCCTGTTTCATAAAAAGTAAACTATGGTAAAATAGACTGAATATGAGACGGGGAGATAAATGAAAAATAAAAATACCGTATATACAACAGTAGAAGAAAAGTATATACAGTGACTTGCGAAAGTATTCGGCCCCCTTGAACTTTTCAACCTTTTGCCACATTTCAGGCTCAAACATAAGGATATAAAATTTTAATTTTTTGGTGAAGAATCAACAAGTGGGACACAATCGTGAAGTGGAAGGAAATTTATTGGTTATTTTAAACTTTTGTAAAAAATAAAAAACTGAAAAGTGGGGCGTGCAATATTATTCGGCCCCCTTAAGTTAATACTTTGTAGCGCCCCCTTTTGCTGCGATTACAGCTACAAGTCGCTTGGGGTTGTCTCTATCAGTTCTTGCCCATTCTTCCTTGGAAAACAGCTGGAGCTCAGTGAGGTTGGATGGAGAGCGTTTGTGAACAGCAGTTTTCAGCTCTTTCCACAGATTCTCGATTGGATTCAGGTCTGGACTTTGACTTGGCCATTCTAACACCTGGATACGTTTATTTGGGAACCATTCCATTGTAGATTTGGCTTTATGTTTGGGATCATTGTCTTGTTGGAAGATACATCTCCGTCCCAGTCTCAGGTCTTTTGCAGACTCCAACAGGTTTTCTTCCAGAATGGTCCTGTATTTGGCTCCATCCATCTTCCCATCAATTTTAACCATCTTCCCTGTCCCTGCTGAAGAAAAGCAGGCCCAAACCATGATGCTTCCCCCACCATGTGTGACAGTGGGGGTGGTGTGTTCAGGGGGATGAGCTGTGTTGCTTTTACGCCAAACATATCGTTTTGCATTGTGGCCAAAAAGTTGGATTTTGGTTTCATCTAAGCAGAGCACCTTCTTCCACATGTTTGGTGTCTCCCAGGTGACTTTTATGGATATCTTTGAGAAATGGCTTTCTTCTTGCCACTCTTCCATAAAGGCCAGATTTGTGCAGTGTACGACTGATTGTTGTCCTATGGACAGACTCTCCCACCTCAGCTGTAGATCTCTGCAGTTCATCCAGAGTGATCATGGGCCTCTTGGCTGCATCTCTGATCAGTCTTCTCCTTGTTTGAGATGAAAGTTTAGAGGGACGGCCGGGTCTTGGTAGATTTGCAGTGGTCTGATACTCCTTCCATTTCAATATGATCGCTTGCACAGCGCTCCTTGGGATGTTTAAAGTTTGGGAAATCTTTTTGTATCCAAATCCGGCTTTAAACTTCTCCACAACAGTATCACGGACCTGCCTGGTGTGTTCCTTGGTCTTCATGATGCTCTCTGCGCTTTAAACAGAACCCTGAGCCTATCACAGAGCAGGCGCATTTATACGGAGACTTGATTACACACCGGTGGATTATATTTATCATCATCAGTCATTTAGGACAACATTGGATCATTCAGAGATCCTCACTGAACTTCTGGACTGAGTTTGCTGCTCTGAAAGTAAAGGGGCCGAATAATTTGGCACGCCCCACTTCAGTTTTTTATTTTTTACAAAAGTTTAAAATATCCAATAAATTTAGTTCCACTTCACGATTGTGTCCCACTTGTTGTTGATTCTTCACCAAAAAATTTAAATTTTATATCCTTATCTTTGAAGCCTGAAATGTGGCAAAAGGTTGAAAAGTTCAAGGGGGCCGAATACTTTTGCAAGGCACTGTAAATGGTGCCAATGCTGAACCCCACCGAAAAACAACTGCTAAGCCTTTGTAGTGAGCAAAAACAGCAAACAGTGTCAGATATATCACCGGAGACGTCTGAAGACCCCTCTGGGACCCAACCTGATGTAATTTAGCTGCAGCACAAGAAGAACCCCCTAAGACAGCAATAGAAAGTATCCCAAATGTGACTAGTGCCAGATACAATTTACTAGCCACACTGACAACCTAGATACTAGGAATCGTCCCCCACCCCAGAGGTGGGACCCATATCGATCAGACATTTATGACGTATCCTGGGGGCGTGTCTTTCATGGGAAAACCTAAAACCTTTTTAAAAATGACATCCATCCAGTTCATCCTATTATCTTGGTAAACCACAAGAAGGCAAAACCCCTATTAGGTAAAAATAATCTTATCCCATCTTAGACTAAGGCCTCGTGTTGCAGAAACGCAGCTTTTCTTGTTGCAGATTTTGCTGCGTTTTTTTTTTTTTTTTTTTTTTACTAAAGCCAAGAACGGCTACAAAGGGAATGGGAAATATATAGGAAGTTCTTATACTTCTTATACTTCTCCATTCTGCTAAACTCACTCCTGGCTTTGACTCAAAAACCGCAGTAAAATCTGCAACAAAAAAGCTGCGTTTCTAGAATGTGCGGCCTCAGCCTTAGGGAGTAAACGGATCATGGACCCATCTCCAGAAATGTAATAACTATAACCTGTAATTCGGGATGCACAATGCATTGCAGTTTAAATATTTTTAAGTAGAAAGCGGGTGAATACCACGATTTCCTCAGCTTTGATACAGCGGGCCACAGGACTCCTTACATGTGAGCAGGTATTACAGAGCAGAGACCTCACCCTACAGCTACAGGTCAGCTGTTGTAATTTGTATCTTGTACTGGTATACAATGTAGGTTATTGAATTATTAAAAAAGTGTAGATATAGAGATGCACAATGTGCATAAGTGCAGATGAAGCAATTGCTATTTGTATTGCAGGGCTGGCTCCTCATCAAAGTATTGTTTTGGCATCAAGAGTAGCCGTACTTCACTCGGTATTGGTATCAAACGCAAAGTTCTGGTAACATGACAAGCCTACCTGTAATGTTATACTATTTGGGGCATTCAGGCCCCTTGTGAACTCTTTTCATGAGAGGACTATGGCAACTTCCTCTAGTAGAACGTTCCATAGCATCGCTGCTCTTACAGAAAAGATTCTCCTTCTATGCTGGGGTAGATAACGTCTCCGCTCTAGACATACAGGACACCGCCTATATGTGATCTGCGATATACTGTTATCTAGTCTTATTTCAGAAGTTTGATCATTTCTTGGCTACTGTCGTTCACCCATTCCATTTACCACATTGGTCACTGGCATTTAAAACTACAATGGGGAATCCTCTACACCTAGAGGAAAGAAAGTGTCTGCACCAAGATAGAAGGGATTCTTTACTGTAAGAGCACTGAGACTGTGGGCCTGAGGAAACTTCGAGGTGATCTCAATATGCTCAAGATGCTCGGAGTATAGTAACGTAACAGGTTTTAGTTACTAGATTTTTGGAGATGGATTGTTGATCCAGATTGCCAGATTTGGAGTGGGGACGAGATTATTTTCCTGTAGATAAGTGTCTTCTACTTCATGGGGTTACTTCTGAGTGAACGTTGCAGGATAGTAGGCTGGGCTGGATGCACTTACGTCCTTTTCCAGCCTTATCTGACTATGTTACTGGTGCTCAGCACTGTGCACAGTATTACATATATGTTCTAACCCTGATGAAAGCGAGAACAACGCTCTGACAGAGAACACGCACCGCCACCTATGTGCTTCATGGTTTGTTGCTAAGCAGAGGGATGGGGACATAGCTAGGACCCAACCTGACTAAAGGATCTGTCATCTCTGTGGGTATCCTGGGTGTCTGACGTCTATGAACAGCCATGTCTATTCTGATATGAACATGGTCAGACAAAGCTTAGAGGACCCCTCAGGAGCCACTTAATATCATGGACATCTGCCATAAAAGCCATGGTATACATAAAGCAGACCGACCGCCTACGTGGCACATCTATTCTCGTAAATACCTGTATTCTTCATAATATAGCAATTCTGAACCGTCTTTTCATAGATTTTTCCAGAGTTCTGTTCCTCTTTTAATCCTTTTAGAAATGTGAGAGTAAATTGACAACTAGGTGTTAATATGTGGGGAGGGGTCCCTGGTCTGTCCAATCCATACTGACAGTACAGACTGCGTAGGGAACATCCCTTTAAAAGGGAACTGGCAACAACCAGTTGTCAATTTATTTAAATATTTTCAGGCAGAATAATAAAGGAAAGTCAGAAAGCAGAGATAGAAGAAAATGGGATCCAGAATTGTTATGTAATAGGGAATAATATACAAGCGTTTACCAAAACAGACAAGTCTGGAGAGATGACAACTAACAACCACATCTCCCATAAGTAGTGCAAGGAAATGGGGTTAGAACTGCTTCCATAGAGGTCGAAAGTGACCCTGATGATGCATTGTGGGGGATGGGCTCTCATTTCATACCAGGGTCTTCAGATGCTGTGAAGGAAAACCAGCCCCTCCCCCTTCACTCACTGAGAACCCGCCTTGATTATGAAGGTAACTAAGATGGAACTTCTCCAGTAACAAGCCAAATTAGCTAGAAGGGCGACATCTAGAGGCAGCATCTTTTGAGAGATTTTCAGGCAGAAAACGACATTTTTAAATAAAATGTATTAAATTTTGAAATAGACAGAAAATGCAGTAAATTTTTGAAGGTTATTTTTACTGAATTTTCAAATGTCTCAGTGTTTGATAAATGTTGATAAAGTTTGTAAAAAATTTCTCCCAGCATACAATATTCAGTGAGCACCTAAGCTCCCTCTAGTGGTAGCTGCAGACAGACAATTTTTAATTTTCTTTAAACTCCATATTCATAAAGGCATATAAATGGTTTAATGCTGTGGCCACTACATAGATAATATAAAGGTACACGTCAGCAAAGAATGCACGATGATGGAACAAGGAGACATTTATTTCTAATAAAAGATCTCTTGGAAAGTGATCATGTGACTAGTCATAACATTACATCAGTGTTCAAAAACACTAGCTGCTACTGTCCATTTACTAGCAGTTATTCTACGTAAGGGGAACGTTCCATTGATATCAGGTGCAAAATTTGCGTTAAGCAATATACCTTAAAAGGGTTGGCAGGATTCCGATACTGATGACCTATCCTTAGGACACTCAACCCCACCACAGCTTGGCTGTTAAGAACAGTGCCACACATTGTAGAGTGACTGTACTCGGTATTGCAGATCAGGTTTTATTTTCATTGTTGTGATCGTCTGTTGTAAATCTGTAATTATAATGGAGCTGTTCACTAGACGATCATCTCTAATAAAATAAAAGTTAGCTTTCCATTTTGCAGATATCCCATTCCCCCTATGGGCTACCCTCTTATTTTGCTAATTGCAGACGCTGAGCTGCACAGTTCTTGTCTCTATTCCCAGTAGCACAAACAATACAGCGCTCTACGTCCACAGTCTTACAAAGGAGCTCCATTAATTGCAGACGATGTATTTAGTCCGGCCGTACTGAGATATGTGTCCCACAGAAGCGTACAGCTTCAGCTAATGAGCAGTCTCTAGAGACAGGATGTTAACTGTACATAGGAGGAAAATTAATAACAAAATATTCAGCACCTTCCAATACGGACAACGCAATGTAATATGGCACAAAATTATGGACAAACACTATGGACCACACAAGTTTTCAAAACTCAAGTTTATTGAAGTTTTGTAGAACATCACATTAGTTTTCAAAAAGGATATTTCTGGTTACTCTAGGCCCATACTACTTCTCATGAAAGGCAATATTATAATACACACAGGAATATAGTAATATAGCAGTGATATTCTTACACACATGGGACAATACAATAGTAGTTATATTCTTGTACATAGGGGCAGTATTATAGTAGTTATATTCTTGTACATAGGAGCTAGGCTATTATAGTAGTTATATTCTTGTACATAGGAGGTAGTATTATAGTAGTTATATTCTTGTGCATAGGAGTAGTATTATAGTAGTTATATTCTTGTACATAGGAGGTAGTATTATAGTAGTTATATTCTTGTACATAGGAGCAGTATTATAGTAGTTATATTCTTGTACATAGGGGCAGTATTATAGTAGTTATATTCTTCTACATAGGAGGTAGTATTATAGTAGTTATATTCTTGTATATAGGAGCAGTATTATAGTAGTTATATTCTTGTACATAGGAGGTAGTATTATAGTAGTTATATTCTTGTACATAGGAGCAGTATTATAGTAGTTATATTCTTGTACATAGGAGCAGTGTTATAGTAGTTATATTCTTGTACATAGGGGATAGTATTATAGTAGTTATATTCTTGTACATAGGAGGTAGTATTATAGTAGTTATATTCTTGTACATAGGAGCAGTATTATAGTAGTTATATTCTTGTACATAGGAGCAGTTTTATAGCAGTTATATTCTTGTACATAGGAGCAGTATTATAGTAGTTATATTCTTGTACATAGGAGCAGTATTATAGTAGTTATATTCTTGTACATAGGAGTAGTATTATAGTAGTTATATGCTTGTACATAGGAGCAGTATTATAGTAGTTATATTCTTGTACATAGGAGGTAGTATTATAGTAGTTATATTCTAGTACATAGGAGCAGTATTATAGTAGTTATATTCTTGTACATAGGAGCAGTATTATAGTGGTTATATTCTTGTACATAGGAGCAGTATTATAGTAGTTATATTCTTGTACATAGGAGCAGTATTATAGTAGTTATATTCTTGTACATAGGAGGTAGTATTATAGTGGTTATATTCTTGTACATAGGAGCAGTATTATAGTAGTTATATTCTTGTACATAGGAGGTAGTATTATAGTAGTTATATTCTTGTACATAGGAGTAGTATTATAGTAGTTATATTCTTGTACATAGGAGCAGTATTATAGTAGTTATATTCTTGTACATAGGAGTATTATTATACTAGTTATATTCTTGTACATAGGAGCAGTATTATAGTAGTTATATTCTTGTACATAGGAGCAGTATTATAGTAGTTATATTCTTGTACATAGGAGCAGTATTATAGTAGTTATATTCTTGTACATAGGAGCAGTATTATAGTAGTTATATTCTTGTACATAGGAGCAGTATTATAGTAGTTATATTCTTGTACATAGGGGCAGTATTATAGTAGTTATATTCTTGTACATAGGAGCAGTATTATAGTAGTTATATTCTTGTACGTAGGAGTAGTATTATAGTAGTTATATTCTTGTACATAGGAGTAGTATTATAGTAGTTATATTCTTGTACATAGGAGCAGTATTATAGTAGTTATAT
Organism: Leptodactylus fallax; assembly: GCA_947044405.1. NCBI lineage: Eukaryota > Metazoa > Chordata > Amphibia > Anura > Leptodactylidae > Leptodactylus > Leptodactylus fallax. Next base: position 484,925 of record CAMRHE010000574.1, read on the forward strand.
TCTTGTACATAGGAGGTAGTATTATAGTAGTTATATTCTTGTACATAGGAGCAGTATTATAGTAGTTATATTCTTGTACATAGGAGGTAGTATTATAGTAGTTATATTCTTGTACATAGGAGTAGTATTATAGTAGTTATATTCTTGTACATAGGAGCAGTATTATAGTAGTTATATTCTTGTACATAGGAGTAGTATTATACTAGTTATATTCTTGTACATAGGAGCAGTATTATAGTAGTTATATTCTTGTACATAGGAGGTAGTATTATAGTAGTTATATTCTTGTACATAGGAGCAGTATTATAGTAGTTATATTCTTGTACATAGGAGGTAGTATTATAGTAGTTATATTCTTGTACATAGGAGCAGTATTATAGTAGTTATATTCTTGTACATAGGAGCAGTATTATAGTAGTTATATTCTTGTACATAGGGGGTAGTATTATAGTAGTTATATTCTTGTACATAGGAGGTAGTATTATAGTAGTTATATTCTTGTACATAGGAGCAGTATTATAGTAGTTATATTCTTGTACATAGGAGCAGTATTATAGTAGTTATATTCTTGTACATAGGAGTAGTATTATAGTAGTTATATTCTTGTACATAGGAGCAGTATTATAGTAGTTATATTCTTGTACATAGGAGGTAGTATTATAGTAGTTATATTCTTGTACATAGGAGCAGTATTATAGTAGTTATATTCTTGTACATAGGAGCAGTATTATAGTGGTTATATTCTTGTACATAGGAGCAGTATTATAGTAGTTATATTCTTGTACATAGGAGCAGTATTATAGTAGTTATATTCTTGTACATAGGAGGTAGTATTATAGTAGTTATATTCTTGTACATAGGAGCAGTATTATAGTGGTTATATTCTTGTACATAGGAGCAGTATTATAGTAGTTATATTCTTGTACATAGGAGGTAGTATTATAGTAGTTATATTCTTGTACATAGGAGTAGTATTATAGTAGTTATATTCTTGTACATAGGAGCAGTATTATAGTAGTTATATTCTTGTACATAGGAGTATTATTATACTAGTTATATTCTTGTACATAGGAGCAGTATTATAGTAGTTATATTCTTGTACATAGGAGCAGTATTATAGTAGTTATATTCTTGTACATAGGAGCAGTATTATAGTAGTTATATTCTTGTACATAGGAGCAGTATTATAGTAGTTATATTCTTGTACATAGGAGCAGTATTATAGTAGTTATATTCTTGTACATAGGGGCAGTATTATAGTAGTTATATTCATGTAGATAGGAGCAGTATTATAGTAGTTATATTCTTGTACGTAGGAGTAGTATTATAGTAGTTATATTCTTGTACATAGGAGTAGTATTATAGTAGTTATATTCTTGTACATAGGAGCAGTATTATAGTAGTTATATTCTTGTACATAGGAGGTAGTATTATAGTAGTTATATTCTTGTACATAGGAGCAGTATTATAGTAGTTATATTCTTGTACATAGGAGGTAGTATTATAGTAGTTATATTCTTGTACATAGGAGTAGTATTATAGTAGTTATATTCTTGTACATAGGAGCAGTATTATAGTAGTTATATTCTTGTACATAGGAGTATTATTATACTAGTTATATTCTTGTACATAGGAGCAGTATTATAGTAGTTATATTCTTGTACATAGGAGCAGTATTATAGTAGTTATATTCTTGTACATAGGAGCAGTATTATAGTAGTTATATTCTTGTACATAGGGGCAGTATTATAGTAGTTATATTCATGTAGATAGGAGCAGTATTATAGTAGTTATATTCTTGTACGTAGGAGTAGTATTATAGTAGTTATATTCTTGTACATAGGAGTAGTATTATAGTAGTTATATTCTTGTACATAGGAGCAGTATTATAGTAGTTATATTCTTGTACATAGGAGCAGTATTATAGTAGTTATATTCTTGTACGTAGGAGTAGTATTATAGTAGTTATATTCTTGTACATAGGAGAGTATTATAGTAGTTATATTCTTGTACATAGGAGCAGTATTATAGTAGTTATATTCCTGTACATAGGAGTAGTATTATAGTAGTTATATTCATGTAGATAGGAGCAGTATTATAGTAGTTATATTCTTGTACGTAGGAGCAGTATTATAGTAGTTATATTCTTGTACATAGGAGCAGTATTATAGTAGTTATATTCTTGTACATAGGGGCAGTATTATAGTAGTTATATTCTTGTACATAGGAGCAGTATTATAGTAGTATTCTTGTACATAGGAGCAGTATTATAGTAGTTATATTCTTGTACATAGGAGCAGTATTATAGTAGTTATATTCTTGTACATAGGAGCAGTATTATAGTAGTTATATTCTTGTACATAGGAGCAGTATTATAGTAGTTATATTCTTGTACATAGGAGCAGTATTATAGTAGTTATATTCTTGTACGTATGAGTAGTATTATAGTAGTTATATTCTTGTACATAGGAGCAGTATTATAGTAGTTATATTCTTGTACATAGGAGCAGTATTATAGTAGTTATATTCTTGTACATAGGAGCAGTATTATAGTAGTTATATTCTTGTACACAGAGGTTGTATTATAGTATATTTGTGTACACAGAGGGTGTTATTACAGTAATTATATTCTTGTATATATCTCAGATGATCCCTCTCCCAATCCACAGGGATATGTACAATTGCTAAATTTCCACTTATTTCATTGACGATTTGTTCCGTCTATACAGATTAGGTTTCAAGCATTTCAGCTACAGGTGTAGGTATTCTTGTCTTACTGGGGGATTCTTCTTCCGGGATGACTGTGTTAACTAGAAGGTTCTTTTTCTGGTTTGAAATAAATTTAGTATGAGAAATAGAAAGTGTTGTAGCTGGAGATGCGCAGAACCTGCTCATGTAGCAGACCTCCAATTAGCATCAGACATGCCTGTCATAACATTTTCCGCAGGGAATTTAAGAGCTACAAAATATTCATTGTTTTTGCAATGAGGAGAAAGGAATCCAACGTTTGGCTTTAAAGAAAATGAACTTATTTATTTATTGATGAAACAAAGACAAAAAGCCAAAAAAAAGATCACAAGGAGCAAAGTCAAGGCCACAGAATGATGACTTCATTTCTTTTTAACCAGATTTGTTCTATAAGAATACAGATTTAGTTTGTGAAACTTTCTAACAATAGATCCCAACCGATTGGACAAACTGTGACCGTCCTCCTCATAAAAGTGGGCCTGAAATGTCTTTCCACTCCATTCCCTTTTTCCATTACATTCTATGGGAAATGAGTTGTAAAGAAGATTGGGAAACTAATGTATTTTGTGTTGTACGATCCATTGTCCAATTACCTTAATTTGAAAAAACCTGAAACTGGATCTGTTAATGAATTTGCCCTTTCCAAATACCAAAAGCTTTAGTGTAGAATAAACACAAGACAAAGCGGAATGCAAAATCTGACTGCTGAGTTATATATGGTACACCAGGTCCCTATGGAAGTAGTGGATTCACTTACTTCAGTCCTTAAACCTTTCACCACCTCCACCAACACCAGTTCTTAGCATCCGTTAATAGGAACTGCTCCCTTGATTCCAGCACAGTTGTAATTTTCTCTCTAGCCCCCGCTGTTCCTGAGCAACAAGCACAGTTAGTTTTCGTGCCTGATGTGCTATTTAGTCTCTGTAATGTCAGGTGGGCGGTGTCAGGCAGGGGGCGTGATTCAGAGCTCCAATCAGAGGTAGCCAGTGTCAGAGAGAGCTCAGAATCACACCCCCTTGTCTGCTCCTGCCTGACGCCGCCCTCCTGGCAGTACAGAGACTAAATAGCATGTCAGGCACCAAAACTAACAGCATTTATTGCTCAGGAATGGTGGGAGCTAGAGAAAAAATTCCAACTGTTCCATAATCAGTGGTACGGAGCCTATTAAATAATGAAAGAGCTGGACTTGTTGGAGATGTGAAATGTCCTCTTTAAGGGCCGTTTTTTGTAGCTTTTTTAACCTTATACCTCATAGCCAAAGGGATTTTACTTGCTATTCACACTATGCCTGTTAGTTGATGTGGTTGTTCTTGCAGTTTTGACTCCAGTTTCATGTGTTTTCCCCAGATTGCTGCCTGGCGTATATATTTTTCCGCCATTTTTTCTCACACAGACTCTTGCAGGGGTAGGTTATGCTGTGGAGGTTACATTTTTGTACACAATTCATGTGCCACCATATGATGCAATGTCCATAGGATACTATCAGATAAATGATTAATTCAGATAATATACAGAGAGTGAAAAAACCTAGCACCCTTGTATAGGTATCCTTATAACAATCCCCATATAGATAGTAATTATCTCTCCTGAACTGCTGGGACTGAAGCAGAAAATGTTTTGGAACACATGTAAGATCACACAACACATCTGTAACAGGAGCCTATAGGTAGGGGTACCGTATACCTTTATATATGTGTTTTTATGTAGGACAAAAACAAGCAAGCCCATGGGAGTGTGTATACATAGAGAAGACATGACATGTGACTAATATTAGACAGGTTTATCAATTACATGAACATATTAAAATATGGAGACAACTAATAATTATTTTTTTGCAAATTTAAGTAATTAAAAATTTTGCTTAGTTTTTACATTTTTTGTAATAATCCTAGTGGTGAGAATCTGTCATGTTAATAGTTCTTGTAAGTCTTGTAAATTGCTCGATGCGGCCGCCATAGATTGAGGTGTTACTTTCAGGACATCCCTCACATACTTTATCAGATTGAGATCTGGAGAATTTGGAGACCAAGTCTTCACCTTGAGCTCTTTGTCAGGACTAAACAATTTTTGCAGTTTGGAGGGGGGCATTGTCTTGTTGAAAGGAGCCAGTGCTATTAGAGAATAAGGGGGGTACGTGGTTGGTACAGTGTTTAGGTAAGTGGTACGTGTCATAGTAACATCCAGATAAACACCAGGATTCAACGCCAGCCGGCTGCATCCACTGGTTTGACTTTTCCCCCAGTGCCTCCTGGTACCATCTCTTCCCCATGTAAGTGAGACACATGTACCTGGTCATACACATGATTTCCTCGATCGGGCCACCTTCTTCCATTGCTTCCATCAGATTGTAGACACTTCCAGCAGTAGAAAGCAGTGCCACGATACAGCCCCATGTGTAGATAACTGCAATGTCCTGTGTGCACTGACACCTTTTATCATGGCCTCCATTAATTTGTATTTAACAATTTGTGGACCAGTAGCTCTTCTCTAGGATAAGACAATGCAGATAGCCTTTACACCCTATGTACATCAATGAGCACTCTTCTGGTAGATACTAACCAATGAGCACTGTTGACACCCCACATGACCGGCCATTTTGGAGATGTTCTGACCCAGTTGTTTAGCCATCATTACTTGGCCCTTCTCAAAGTCTCTCAGAATCTTATGTTTGCTCATTTTTTGGCGCTTCTAACACATCACCTTTAAGCACTGACTGTTCACTTGATGTTTAATATATCCCACCCCTACAGCAATGCATTCTCATGATTTACCTTATAATTACATACATACATCAGTATTAAGTTATTTCTAAGATCATAAGAAAAAAAGAAGTGGGTGGATAAGAATTATTCCACTTGTCTACATGAACATGCAACTAGTACAGACACGGGAATTAAGACTTGGCTGGGTAAACAGCCTGTGCACGGGGAGGGGGTCATCGGGGATAATGTCACAGAGTACAAGCTATTTATTGTAATGTATGCACCAGTACATTCCCCGGTACCAGCACACCCTGTGGTATATGTTCCTGTCGTTTCTGGCTATATTTGCCCGTACCATATATAAAATTCTCCTTTCACGTAACTGAAATTGCATTCATTAGTTTAAAATAAAATGCAAAAAAAAAATAAAATAAAAAATCCACTGCTTGCCGGAGGGCTCATGTTCGTTCAAACAGCGTAAACTGCATCTGACATGCGGACATTGGTGTGTACAGCAATTCATGCGAAAAGCAATGAGCGCTGGGAGCGGTAATACAGCGAGGCTAGTGTCTAATACATCTCAGTAACCACACAGGTGTCAACGGGAGATCATGAGCAAACCAGGCTGAGCGCGGGAGCGCTAACGACAGCCAAAATCATCCTCCTTCTTCCAGTCAACCAGACCTCTCCTGGGACCACGAGGGTAGGAGGGGGGTAAAATGGAGCACAATCGTCTTCTATCACTAATCCTGGCAGCGAGCACAAGAATAACATAAGATCTAATCCCCTTCATCTTCTAATCATTGTTCCTCGCCCGCTCACATTATTACATATGCTAATTGTTCTTTTATTGGGGTTAAGAGGCAGGAGACACAATGTTTAATAAGAAGATTTTTATTGCATTTAGGGGAGTCTAGAAGACATTTGGAGATAAGACTAAAAACCTGAGCTAGGTAAATTATATCTTACTGGCCCCCATACCCGATGGTGAGTGCTTGGAGCAAACATTTACTGGTAAAATAGTCAAGAAGGACCTTTGAAAGTGCTGAACGTGCCGTTCACTGGGTGTAAATGGGAGGCTCATACATAATAATTTTTGCAGGTAACAAAATAAAATAAAACAAAAAGAAAATGCACAGAACAGCAAATGTGGCTGCAAAGTCAGAGCACGGACTGCACGAACACTGACTCATAGGCACCTAGTACTGCCATGTGGATCCTCGAGGAACCTAGCAGGAAAAACCTTCTGTATGCCGCAGTGTTAGATAGCTTCGCGCACAGCTCTGACCGCCTGCAATCCCTTTGTTGCATATTATTTTATTTTAGGCAGTTCCTGCATAGAATGGAGAAGGATATAGAAAGTTCTGCTATTTGGGAGGCAACAGTTGCACACAATGAATGATACACGGATGCCGAGCATTTTTATGGGGGTTACCCTGACTATTGCCACATGGAGTCTAAAGCTTTGCCAACACCACTCACATTAATGGAGGGTGGGGAAGGGGAATATGTGTAAACCTACATTCAAATGACAAAAATAGAGCATGACCTATGTTTTGATGGTCAGTTACAATGGACGTCACAATATCCATCATGTGAATAGCCCCCAATCACTGACAGAAATGAATGCGGCCGTGTGACAATCGTCAAAAAAAATGGCCGTCACACTGCCGATAGTCACAGTCATATAAAAATAAGGTTAGGCTGTTACCGCACTGTGTACTGGTGCACACAGCCACATAAGTGAAACACCTATTCCTAATTACTGAAACACAATATCCGTACCCATAATACATGACCTTTATTACATTATATTACTAAATAAAATACTTCCCAACAAAAAGCCAAATGTACAACTATACAGAAATGGAGACAAAATATCCATGTTAGCCTAAAACTCAGAATACAGTAAGAAAACAACAATTCCAGAGAGTCTGTGTAATGGAAGTGAATAAAGTGAAAGGGACTGAGCTGCAGTTCCACTCATGGCCACTACACAATGTTGAATGTGTACAGTAGTAGCCACAAAGGCTCCTTCAATAAGCTGACGGGTAGGAGATCTGGGTTTGAACCCCACTGATCTCATATTAATGGCTGATCCTAATGAAATCACTTCAATTACAAACCTGAAGCAACAAGAACCCAACAAATATATGAAGAAATAAAACAATTCCTCAATAGGTCGTGTGTCGGTAAAGAACAGGATGGGCCATAAATGGTTCTCTGAACTCCAAAACTTCAAACAGGAGAATAAAGGGGGCCAAACCTTTCCTGTTTACATATAAACAGCAGATCTCCAGCTCACGCCAAAACTCCCTGCCCTACTGGATGTCACATTACAGAGGTATCGGCCTCCACAAGCAATGATTTATGGAGGATTATTACTGGACCATAATGTAACCAGCACAAAGTTCTGCCATATGTATGAGTCATATTAATATCTAAAGGAACCTTTCTTGGTCCCTCAGTTATGACAGCACATAAAATAAGGGCCTGCACAGAACATTAGCTCCCCCAATCCCCCAAAATCCAGAGAGTTGTGAGGGAGTGCAGAGGCTAATGAGCAGCAGAGGTGGTGAAGGTGAAACCGGGCTTGTTGTAAGATTGGGCTGGGTACATTAGTACTAAATTGGCCTCCGGCAGAACACAGGACCAAAGAGTTAATGAGTTTACTTTCTCACAGTCATTAGCTGCCTACAGAGGATAGAATCAGCACCTGGGTCGGGAGAGTTACATTATAATCATAGATAGTAACTACACAGAGGGGTTTATCATCCAAAAATCTGTATGTGAAAAATAACCATCCAGAACATTACAAGCTGTTCTGAGATGAATACCGGGGATGATTGTGCCATCTCATTACTGCAATTGTGGAAGCCGCGAAACCTAATTAGACTTTCTAAAGCTTAAAGTAACCCCATCAGCTAAAAAGGGGACCGGACTACTGTGCATTATAGTATATAGGGGGCAGTATTATAGTACAGTCATGGCCAAAAGTTTTGAGAATGACACAAATATTATATTTTCACATGATCTGCTGCCCTCTGGTTTTTATGTGTGTTTGTCAGATGTTTTTATCACATACAGAAATAGAATTGCATTCATATTATGAGTAACAGAAGCTTATATTGACAGTTAGAATGAGTTAATGCAGCAAGTCAATATTTGCAGTGTTGACCCTTCTTCTTCAGGACCTCTGCAATTCTCCCTGGCATGCTCTCAATCAACTTCTGGACCAAATCCTGACTGATAGCAGTCCATTCTTGCAGAATCAATGCTTTCATTTTGTCTGAATTTGTTGGTTTTTGTTTGTCCACCCGTCTCTTGATGATTGACCACAAGTTCTCAATGGGATTAAGATCTGGGGAGTTTCCAGGCCATGGACCCAAAATCTCTATGTTTTGTTCCCTGAGCCATTTAGTTATCACCTTTGCTTTATGGCAAGGTGCTCCATCATGCTGGAAAAGGCATTGTTGAGCGCCAAACTGCTCTTGGACGGTTGGGAGAAGTTGCTCTTGGAGGACATTCTGGTACCATTCTTTATTCAGGCTGTGTTTTAGGCAAGACTGTGAGAGAGCAGATTCCCTTGGCTGAGAAGCAACCCCACACATGAATGGTTTCAGGATGCTTTACAGTTGGCATGAGACAAGACTGGTGGTAGCGCTCACCTCTTCTTCTCCGAATAAGCTGTTTTCCAGATGTTCCAAACAATGGAAAAGGGGATTCATCAGAGAAAATGACTTTCCCCCAGTCCTCAGCAGTCCACTCCCTGTACCTTTTGCAGAATATCAGTCTGTCCCTGATGTTTTTTCTGGAGAGAAGTGGCTTCTTTGCTGCCCTCCTTGAGACCAGGCCTTGCTCCAAGAGTCTCCGCCTCACAGTGCGTGCAGATGCACTCACACCTGCCTGCTGCCATTCCTCAGCAAGCTCTGCACTGCTGGTAGCCCGATCCCGCAGCTGAAACACTTTTAAGAGACGGTCCTGCCGCTTGCTGGTCTTTCTTGGGCGCCCTGGAGCCTTTTTGGCACCAATGGAACCTCTATCCTTGAAGTTCTTGATGATGCGATAGATTGTTGACTGAGGTGCAATCTTTCTAGCTGCAATACTCTTCCCAGTTAGGCCATTTTTGTGCAGTGCAATGATGACTGCACGTGTTTCTTTAGAGATAACCATGGTTAACAGAAGAGAAACAATGATGGCAAGCACCAGCCTCCTTTTAAAGTGTCCAGTGGTGTCATTCTTACTTAATCATGACAGATTGATCTCCAGCCCTGTCCTCATCAACACCCACACCTGTGTTAATGGAGCAATCACTGAAACGATGTTAGGTGGTCCTTTCAAGGCAGGGCTGCAATGATGTTGAAATGTGTTTTGGGGGATAAAGTTCATTTTCTAGGCAAATATTGACTTTGCAAGTAATTGCTGTTAAGCTGATCACTCTTTATAACATTCTGGAGTATATGCAAATTGCCATTAGAAAAACTGAAGCAGTAGACTTTGTAAAAATTAATATTTGTATCATTCTCAAAACTTTTGGCCATGACTGTAGTTATATCTCTGTATATAGGAGTAGTATTATAGTAGTTATATCTCTGTATATAGGAGGTAGTATTATAGTAGTTATATTCTTGTACATAGGAGCAGTATTATAGTAGTTATATTCTTGTACATAGGAGCAGTATTATAGTAGTTATATTCTTGTACATAGGAGGCAGTATTATAGTAGTTATATTCTTGTACATAGGAGGCAGTATTATAGTAGTTATATTCTTGTACATAGGAGTAGTATTATAGTAGTTATATTCTTGTACATAGGAGCAGTATTATAGTAGTTATATTCTTGTACATAGGAGCAGTATTATAGTAGTTATATTCTTGTACATAGGAGCAGTATTATAGTAGTTATATTCTTGTACATAGGAGGCAGTATTATAGTAGTTATATTCTTGTACATAGGAGTAGTATTATAGTAGTTATATTCTTGTACATAGGAGCAGTATTATAGTAGTTATATTCTTGTACATAGGAGCAGTATTATAGTAGTTATATTCTTGTACATAGGAGGTAGTATTATAGTAGTTATATTCTTGTACATAGGAACAGTATTATAGTAGTTATATTCTTGTACATAGGAGCAGTATTATAGTAGTTATATTCTTGTACATAGGAGCAGTATTATAGCAGTTATATTCTTGTACATAGGAGCAGTATTATAGTAGTTATATTCTTGTACATAGGAGGTAGTATTATAGTAGTTATATTCTTGCACATAGGAGCAGTATTATAGTAGTTATATTCTTGTACATAGGAGCAGTATTATAGTAGTTATATTCTTGTACATAGGAACAGTATTATAGTAGTTATATTCTTGTACATAGGAGCAGTATTATAGTAGTTATATTCTTGTACAAAGGAGGTAGTATTATAGTAGTTATATTCTTGTACATAGGAGCAGTATTATAGTAGTTATATTCTTGTACATAGGAGCAGTATTATAGTAGTTATATTCTTGTACATAGGAGGTAGTATTATAGTAGTTATATTCTTGTACATAGGAGCAGTATTATAGTAGTTATATTCTTGTACATAGGAGCAGTATTATAGTAGTTATATTCTTGTACATAGGAGCAGTATTATAGTAGTTATATTCTTGTACATAGGAGGTAGTATTATAGTAGTTATATTCTTGTACATGGGAGGTAGTATTATAGTAGTTATATTCTTGTACATAGGAGCAGTATTATAGTAGTTATATTCTTGTACATAGGAGGTAGTATTATAGTAGTTATATTCTTGTACATAGGGGCAGTATTATAGTAGTTATATTCTTGTACATAGGAGCAGTATTATAGTAGTTATATTCTTGTACATAGGAGGTACTATTATAGTAGTTATATACTTGTACATAGGAGCAGTATTATAGTAGTTATATTCTTGTACATAGGAGCAGTATTATAGTAGTTATATTCTTGTACATAGGAGGTAGTATTATAGTAGTTATATTCTTGTACATAGGAGCAGTATTATAGTAGTTATATTCTTGTACATAGGAGGTAGTATTATAGTAGTTATATTCTTGTACATAGGAGCAGTATTATAGTAGTTATATTCTTGTACATAGGAGCAGTATTATAGTAGTTATATTCTTGTACATAGGAGGTAGTATTATAGTAGTTATATTCTTGTACATAGGAGGTAGTATTATAGTAGTTATATTCTTGTACATAGGAGCAGTATTATAGTAGTTATATTCTTGTACATAGGAGCAGTATTATAGTAGTTATATTCTTGTACATAGGAGCAGTATTATAGTAGTTATATTCTTGTACATAGGCAGTATTATAGTAGTTATATTCTTGTACATAGGAGGTAGTATTATAGTAGTTATATTCTTGTACATAGGAGCAGTATTATAGTAGTTATATTCTTGTACATAGGCAGTATTATAGTAGTTATATTCTTGTACATAGGAGGTAGTATTATAGTAGTTATATTCTTGTACATAGGAGCAGTATTATAGTAGTTATTTTCTTGTACATAGGAGCAGTATTATAGTAGTTATATTCTTGTACATAGGAGTAGTATTATAGTAGTTATATTCTTGTACATAGAGGCAGTATTATAGTAGTTATATTCTTGTACATAGGAGCGGTATTATAGCAGTTATATTCTTGTACATAGGAGTAGTATTACAGTAGTTATATTATTGTACATAGAGGCAGTATTATAGTAGTTATATTCTTGTACATAGGAGCAGTATTATAGTAGTTATATTCTTGTACATAGGAGCAGTATTATAGCAGTTATATTCTTGTACATAGGAGTAGTATTATAGTAGTTATATTATTGTACATAGAGGCAGTATTATAGTAGTTATATTCTTGTACATAGGAGTAGTATTATAGTAGTTATATTATTGTACATAGAGGCAGTATTATAACAGTTATATTCTTGTACATAGGAGTAGTATTATAGTAGTTATATTATTGTACATAGAGGCAGTATTATAGTAGTTATATTCTTGTACATAGGAGTAGTATTATAGTAGTTATATTCTTGTACATAGGAGTAGTATTATAGTAGTTATATTCTTGTACATAGGAGCAGTATTATAGAAGTTATATTCTTGTACATAGGAGTAGTATTATAGTAGTTATATTCTTGTACATAGGAGGTAGTATTATAGTAGTTATATTCTTGTACATAGGAGGTAGTATTATAGTAGTTATATTCTTGTACATAGGAGCAGTATTATAGCAGTTATATTCTTGTACATAGGAACAGTATTATAGTAGTTATATTCTTGTACATAGGAGCAGTATTATAGTAGTTATATTCTTGTATATAGGAGCAGTATTATAGTAGTTATATTCTTGTACATAGGAGTAATATTATAGTAGTTATATTCTTGTACATAGGAGTAGTATTATAGTAGTTATATTCTTGTACATAGGAGCAGTATTATAGTAGTTATATTCTTGTATATAGGAGTAGTATTATAGTAGTTATATTCTTGTACATAGGAGCAGTATTATAGTAGTTATATTGTTGTACATAGGAGTAGTATTATAGTAGTTATATTCTTGTATATAGGAGTAGTATTATAGTAGTTATATTCTTGTACATAGGAGTAGTATTATAGTAGTTATATTCTTATATATAGGAGCAGTATTATTGTAGTTATAGTCTTGTACATAGGAGGTAGTATTATAGTAGTTATATTCTTGTACATAGGAGCAGTATTATAGTAGTTATATTCTTGTATATAGGAGGAGTATTTATAGTAGTTATATTCTTGTACATAGGAGCAGTATTATAGTAGTTATATTCTTGTACATAGGAGTAGTATTATAGTAGTTATATTCTTGTACATAGGGGGCAGTATTATAGTAGTTATATTCTTGTACATAGGAGCAGTATTATAGTAGTTATATTCTTGTACATAGGAGCAGTATTATAGTAGTTATATTCTTGTACATAGGAGCAGTATTATAGTAGTTATATTCTTGTACATAGGAGCAGTATTATAGTAGTTATATTCTTGTACATAGGAGCAGTATTATAGTAGTTATATTCTTGTACATAGGAGCAGTATTATAGTAGTTATATTCTTGTACATAGGAGGTAGTATTATAGTAGTTATATTCTTGTACATAGGAGCAGTATTATAGTAGTTATATTCTTGTACATAAGAGTAGTATTATAGTAGTTATATTCTTGTACATAGGAGCAGTATTATAGTAGTTATATTCTTGTACATAGGAGCAGTATTATAGTAGTTATATTCTTGTACATAGGAGGTAGTATTATAGTAGTTATATTCTTGTACATAGGGGGCAGTATTATAGTAGTTATATTCTTGTACATAGGAGGTAGTATTATAGTAGTTATATTCTTGTACATAGGAGTAGTATTATAGTAGTTATATTCTTGTACATAGGAGTAGTATTATAGTAGTTATATTCTTGTACATAGGAGGCAGTATTATAGTAGTTATATTCTTTGTACATAGGAGCAGTATTATAGTAGTTATATTCTTGTACATAGGAGCAGTATTATAGTAGTTATATTCTTGTACATAGGAGCAGTATTATAGCAGTTATATTCTTGTACATAGGGGTAGTATTATAGTAGTTATATAATACTACAGGAGAGGATACGTGTTCTCTATAATCTGCAGGGGACATAGTACTTGTGTGTGCAGTTCATTTGACTGAAAAAAAAAAAAAATCAAAACAAAAATCTAAAAATCTGCTCTACTGCAAAGTATGTTGATCGATGCGTGTAAAATTGATATAGAGCCCTCAGGAAAAAAGGAACTAACATGTTTTTTTGCAGCAGTGGAGTGGAGCATGTCATGGCTATAGTTACCTAAGAATAAGCACCAAGACTGAAAAATATATATCTGCATTTAAAATCCTGGAATAAATAAGTTGTGTAATGTAAGTAGCGCCCGTGGTTGAGGGTTACATGAGCTATAATACATATTAATGTCCTACACTGGTGTTACTTTCCCTATAAAACACTCATTTGTGAGTACAAATACGTCTTGATTAAATGTGGCTTATAAGACCAGCGATATTTCAGTCTAATATTTCTGAGTAGCTGCAATCCGTCAAACTGTTCAGCGGACTGCAATGCCGTATATTCTCCATGCAGGAAGGAATAAGTGGAGATCCAGGTATTACAGATACACGTTCATTACTGGCCACAAAAGTATGACATTGATTGACAATTGTCCTTGGAGAGAGAGCACCAGAACCCCCGGCTGCGCTTTCTGTGCCTTAATGATATTAGCAGCTTTCTTGCTACTATTGAGACATCAGATCAATGGATAATCAAGACCCACGCGCCACTCTGCCAAGACCCAGCCAAGAAACACTGTGCCCTTTCTAGATTTACCCAACACACACCCTCCCCTGAGTCCCCTGTCAGCAATCGGCCACTAATAACTCTGACAGCAACAAGAGGAACCCGTCCCAGATAAGGTTTTTTTCTTCTTCCTCCGTTTGCAGCTCAATTGAGCAGCTAAATCAATTTAAGCTTTGATTTTTTTTCCACATCCACATATAATACAAAATTACAGGTGAAAACTGCTTGTAACAAGGTTGTTATTCACTTCAAGCCTCTGGTGACAGAGATTAACTTGACTCTTACTAACCAGGGGAGGACAGCAGTGTAATAAATGCAGAATCTAAGACAGGCAGGAGATATTAGATATCACCGGTGGAGTCACCTGGGATATTGATGGATACAGAAATTAAAAAGCCATCTCCGTCATTGATATTAGTTTTCCATGGAAATCATTTCCTGATAGGTCAGCAGACCATGTGCCGCGGGAGGTTCTCATGGAGGTGGTGAATGACTACATAAGCATGTTCTGCTCTATATAACCCTCCACTGCATCATGGGGATGAATGTAAGTGCAGGTGAAATACTATATACATTCTTCTCACATCCCTATAGGACAGGATGTGACCCTGATATTGGGAAATCATGCTACAATAATGGCCCATAGGACAACACGAAAACCCTGATACAAGCATGTAACACTGATGCCCATGTGATTTTATGGTACAACATTGACAACTCTTCCAGTAAGCGCCAGGGGTCTCGGCATCCTAGAGACCACCTCCATGTACTACACCCAGACGGCACTGGAGTGACTTATCAGTGGAGATAAATGACTGTGACATTGCTATTGGTGATTGTACAATGGTTTATTGATTCTAGTTGTAGTCCATGCCTTAAGAGCTGCCAAGAACGGTGAAAAAGGGAAGTGACAGCTGCAGATCCTTGTGCCAAGTCTGGCTACTGTGTATTTGCACAAGCTCACCATGAGCTCTGCAGCAAGTCAAGGCACGGGCAGATGATTCTGCTTCTGGCAAAGAAGGAATAATTCTAAACAACTCCATCACCAGTGACAGATCAATGACAATCTAAGTCTAAGTCTATGGGTAACGGACTTATAACGGGCAGTAACTAATAGCTATCAGTTACTGTCCATTATTTTATGTCCATTTTTTTCCTGCACATGCTCAAAAAGCAGAAAAAAAAAAAAACGGTGTTAAAAAAATGGACAGTATTAAAAAACGGACACTAACTGATGCTAACTGATGCATTAATTGGATCAGTTAAAAATGCGGACACATTAACATCAGTTAGTGTCCGTTAATGTCTGTTATGATAGGTGTCCGTTTTCTTTTCTTTTTTTTCTTTTTTTTAACGGACACTATCAGAATGGACATCAACGGTAGTGTGAACCCTGCCTAAGAATCTCCATACATACACTTTAAGAAATGTGCTGTAGTAGAAGGATTGTCTGACTATTCACTTCAATGGGAACTTTTCTTAGCCACACATTTATAATATACTAACACTCCATCAGGTCAGCAGAGTCAAGGAGATAAAGGCAGTAAACACTGTCAAATCTGAGAACACAAAGAATTTGCATTCTGTGTATAAAGGCTCCGTCTTACATCAGTTCTTTGTAGTCATGGTAATAACTCAATTTTCTTCAGATATTCAGAGCTTATGTGCAGATGGAGAAAAACAAGACTGAACCTCCGAAGCAGGGTTGTGCAAAATCCTCAAGAAATATTAGGGCAGATACAATTTTCGGTGCACCTCTAAATGACGACCCCCACATCAAATATCCTAGATTAAAGGGTTTGTCCAGAAGTGTAAGAAATAAAGCTGACAGCAGGGAATGTTAGCAGTGCTACAATAGTGCGGCAGGGACTACACTGTGCACAGATAGCAGGTGATCGCTGGGGGGGCGGCAATACATAGTCTGGGACAACTCCTTTAGCTTGATCACAAAGCTGTGCGCAGCAGTTTTGACATGTTTTAGGCTTGTAAAGCTTACATTGCGAAAACGCTGCTTTTTTGTTGCATCTTAGGTGCATCTTTGGCACAGTGTGGAGCATCTAATTTTGGCTAAAATTTTTGACATGTTAGACTTGTAGTATGGATTCTCAGAATAAAGGGAGCTTGGCTTAAATGTAACGAGTGCCACTAAATAGTGTTAAAAAATTCTGTCAAAGTAAGCCAACTAAATAGTAGTATAAATGTAGGTCACTGTGGTCACTGTGATAAATCTGGAGCATTCTCAGACCACCTAAATTTACACGATCTAGCTATTTATAAATCTGGGCTACTGTGTGCCAACCAGTAGGTGGCAACAACTGGACAGTGTAATGATAGCACCAGATGTATCACCCAGCATCACCCACTGTGATAAATCTGGTACATTTATTATATCTTAGCTCTGTAGTACGGCACATACTAATATAAAGGACGTATCGCTAACATTCTTCATCCTCTGATCATTCCCCCTGATTGGACATGTGGTCGACAGACTGACCTATCAATTCACCCACCAGCCGGAAGTCCCAGGTTTCTATGTAAGACTATGGGATTCTGATTCTGATTGGTGTGTGAATTGCCAGGTCAGTCCGCTGATGACATGTCCAATAAGAAAATGAACCCTGCACAGGGTAATGGCAGCATAGTACACTTCACATTAGTATGCCCAGTACTACAGGGCTAAGACATTGTGTATTTGGTTGGGGTGGGACTTTAAGACTTTGCAGTCTACATTTTACCGCCCCAGTGTATTGATATCTTTTTTAATATACTATTTATCCCCAATATGCTTTATTATAATTTTTATTAATTCTCTCAAATTATGTAAAAGGTCTTTTTTATTTTTGGCTGGCATTTACATTAATTAGTAAGTTTTCTGATCTTGTGGTTTAATAGTTACACTATAAGTTATCTGTATGCAGAGATGACGCGATACTGTCCCCTAATAAAACGATAACACAGTTACATAACACAGACCAGGTAATGAGAAGCCATTACACCGAGGAGTGAACGGGCCAGCGCTTCTTAAAGCAAGGCCAGGGAACGCTGCCAAGACAAGGTGACGAGAGCCGGGATGAACGCCATTGTTTCAGTGGATTAAGGAAAAGGATTTCAGTTCCCAATGATGTTAACCTTCAACATTTCTTAGCAATAAAATCTCCATTAATTTTGAGAAGCTGAAATTAATTGTATGATTCACACCATAAAGGCGACTTTTTTTTTCCCTTTCCTTGGCCTGCCGTATCAGATTCATTTCAGCTGACATATTCTGCACTCTGACACAATAAAATAGATTTTAATAGAAGGAAAATAATAGAAATAATATCACAGTTTCATTCGTTCCCATGGACAGTACAGGAATTTTCCTGCGATGATATTGAAGTATTTGGGGATGATGTGAGGACAGGTCTCTGCAGCCTCTGAGATGTGCTTGTTCCATTCTCCTTGTTTGTGTCACCATTACAGTTCCACTTATAACTATAAAAAGGTTTTCCTGTAATGTTCTGTATGAAGCCATTGAACGGTCTGCTGTGTATACCTGAATGTTGTCCTTACTACTCACGACATCCATTAGACCTACATTCCATCAAACTGCTAAAATATATGTAAAAATATCATAAAAAGGGGTTCTCCGGTCAAAGAATGTATTTAGTAATAGGCTCATAAGGGTGAAACGTAATAAAGCAAGTCTCCCAATACTGACCCCCTGTCATAGCACTTCCAGGGTCCCCCGCTGGTCTCTACTTGGTGGCCCCTCTCCATACAAAGGAAATGACCACTCTGAAGTGACCCACCAGTGACTGGCAGGGTGCGCATTTTTGTGTTTCAAAAGTGAACAGAAAGTAGAGACAAACAAAGAACCCGGATAGCGTTGGCATAGGAGTGGCGGGGAGTATGGCATATTTTATTAATATTTATTAATGTTTATCTACACAAAACAACATTCTTTTACAATGTACACCAAAATGAGGCCTTGTCTTTTACCAATGTCACAGAGTGGCCTGAGCTCTGAGTTTCTGATAAAAGGACCCAAAATCACTTACAAAGACAAAAATGTGCGATTACAATCTACCAAACAGACATAACAACTAAGGGGTCTACTTACACTTCACTTCAGGCATAAGGTGTGGTCAGTGACGAAGAAAGATGAAGGAAAGGGCTGGGGGATTATGACCATTGACCATATGACTTTTACATGTCACATCATCTATTTACATGCCACCAAATTTTGGTTTTAGTTATTCACGTCAGCAATCCGGAATGGATCATGTACAGTTAGTGACATCTCATTTAGCCAATGACAGTGAGACAGGAAGCAAAATAATTGAAATAATTCACATCATCATTATATGGGTGTTTGTTTATTTTAACCATGCTGTGCATAGTCCTGTGCTATGATAAAATACTGTACAGAAATCTCACTATTTTGGTATCACTGTGTGTATTATCCCTGTACTGTGACATCACTGTGCGTATTATCCCTGTACTGTGACATCACTGTGTGTATTATACCTGTACTGTGCATCACTGTGTGTATGATCTATGTACTGTGATATCACTGTGTGTATTATATCTGTACTGTGATATCACTGTGTGTATTATCACTGTACTGTGACATCACTGTGTGTATTATCTCTGTACTGTGACATCACTGTGTGTATTATCCCTGTACTGTGACATCACTGTGTGTATTATCTCTGTACTGTGACATCACTGTGTGTATTATCCCTGTACTGTGACATCACTGTGTGTATTATCTCTGTACTGTGACATCACTGTGTGTATTATCCCTGTACTGTGACATCACTGTGTTATTCTCCTGTACTGTGACATCACTGTGTGTATTATCCCTGTACTGTGACATCACTGTGTGTATTATCTCTGTACTGTGACATCACTGTGTGTATTATCCCTATAATGTGACATCACTGTGTGCTGTATTATCTCTGCACTGTGACATCACTGTGTGTATTATCCCTGCACTGTGACATCACTGTGTGTATTATCCCTGTACTGTGACATCACTGTGTGTATTATCCCTGTACTGTGACATCACTGTGTGTATTATCTCTGTACTGTGACATCAATGTGTGTATTATCCCTGTACTGTGACATCACTGTGTGTATTATATCTGTACTGTGACATCACTGTGTGTATTATCCCTGTACTGTGACATGACTGTGTGTATTATCTCTATACTGTGACATCACTGTGTGTATTATCCCTGTACTGTGACATCACTGTGTGTATTATCCCTATACTGTGACATCACTGTGTGTATTATCTCTGCACTGTGACATCACTGTGTGTATTATCCCTGTACTGTGACATCACTGTGTGTATTATTCCTGTACTGTGACATCGCTGTGTGTATTATCCCTGTACTGTGACATCACTGTGTGTATTATCCCTATACTGTGACATCACTGTGCGTATTAGCTCTGCACTGTGACATCACTGTGCGTATTATCCCTGTACTGTGACATCACTGTGTGTATTATCCCTGTACTGTGACATCACTGTGTGTATTATCTCTGTACTGTGACATCACCGTGTGTATTATCCCTGCACTGTGACATCACTGTGTGTATTATCCCTGTACTGTGACATCACTGTGTGTATTATCCCTGTACTGTGACATCACTGTGTGTATTATCCCTGTACTGTGACATCCCTGTGTGTATTATCCCTGTACTGTGACATCACTGTGTGTATTATCCTGTACTGTGACATCACTGTGTGTATTATCTCTGTACTGTGACATCACTGTGTGTATTATCCCTGTACTGTGACATCACTGTGTGTATTATCCATGCTATGCGACATCTCACAATCTTTTCGAGTTCTGATCTTGCTGCTGAAGGTGGTCATATTGGGGTGGGCCCGTATTACAAGCTTTACTACGGGTTTATATGATTATTTTTTGAAGTAGTGAATGCAGCTCAAGATGTAAAGTACATGAACTAACTTGAGACTAGAACATAAAAGGTATTTGCAAAGTCAGACAACATCATAAATGAATAGAGTTTCCCTTTAAGCCTACTTGTTACCCTTCATCATACTAATAATATAATAAACAGTCCTGCAGGAAGGCATAAATCTGTTCAGCTGTCTCCCTGGATCACGGGGCACAGCCCTTGCTGCTAACCCTCCGCCTCTGGAACATTAGGTGGTAGAATATTATTTGTGATGCACTCAAGTGCAGACAGAAGCTGTTATTTCTCGAAACAATAAATCAGTAGGAGTAACTTGACAATAATTAGCTTTACCTTCAGACCCGACCTGCCACCTAATAACATTACAAATTGTTGTATGAATTATTTCCATAACTTCATCGGCGATTACGAAATTCCTTTTGTGATGGAATAAAAAACAGAACGAAGGGGGAGCTGGAAATCTTTTCACAGAAGCCGTTAATTATTATGGTTTAATGATCCATAAAGTTGTAAGCTTTGCCCGGTGACATTTTCTTTCCTGCCTCATGCTCAGATGCCTATAGACTGCGATACCCACATCTGATCCGCGTCATTTTAAGATGAGTAATAAAGGTATCTGTTCACCGCTCCAACAAATCAATACATTTCCCAATAAACCTTTTTTGAACTTAGATTTATTGCTCGGATTATGAGCCCTCCAGGAGAGAGATTCCTATCTAGCAGATACCAAAGATAAAGACTAGACAGAGAGGGCAGATGTAAAGTCAGCCTAGAATTAAGAACAATATATGGGATGATGCGATGTATTAAGGTGCAAATCTGCTTGGATGGGGCGTCACATGACAGAGACTCGGCTACATGTGTATAATGACATCATTAAATATTGGGGGTTATTCAGCTGCTGCTCGGTTTCTAGGAAATGTAGATGACAACAATATGGCCATCATTACGGCTCCCACAAGGATTTCCACGAGCCTTCCGAGACTGCGGAATGGCAAATCTGCCTAGTTATGCAGAGAAATGAGTCTGGGGAAGTATCACTACGTAACTAGGCAGATTTGCTGTTAAACCCCACCAAAATCTCATCTAAACCTCTTACATACTATTGATGCACCAAACAGTACAGTGAATATGTACTGAACAATTATTTTCTCTGCAACAATATTGCATATTGAGACATAAATGGTAAGTTCAATATAACCAGCCCTACAACAGAATGTAAGTGGCTATGAAGTGATTTTGGTAGTGACTCATTTTAATGACAATATGATGTGTGTAATGCTTCACTTTTCCTCTGGAGGCACTGTAGAGGAGGAATTGAGCCATTCCATCTCATTGCTTGGGGTTCTGGTAGTGGGACACCATATGATTAACATAGAGGTACCTGCATTACTCTCCTGTCCCTACTAAGAACATACTTGGATGACCACCCTGAACAGCTCCAACAACTACTGATGTGTATGACCACCCTAGCACAGCTGCCAACATCTATCTGATGTGTATGACCACCCTAGCACAGCTGCCAACATCTATCTGATGTGTATGACCACCCTAAAACAGCTGCCAACAACTATCTGATGTGTATGACCACCCTAGCACAGCTGCCAACAACTATCTGATGTGTATGACCACCCTAACACAGCTGCCAACATCTATCTGATGTGTATGACCACCCTAGTACAGCTGCCAACAACTATCTGATGTGTATGACCACCCTAGTACAGCTGCCAACATCTATCTGATGTGTATGACCACCCTAGAACAGCTGCCAACAACTATCTGATGTGTATGACCACCCTAGAACAGCTGCCAACAACTATCTGATGTGTATGACCACCCTAGAACAGCTGCCAACATCTATCTGATGTGTATGACCACCCTAGACCAGCTGCCAACATCTATCTGATGTGTATGACCACCCTAGAACAGCTGCCAACATCTATCTGATGTGTATGACCACCCTAGTATAGCTGCCAACAACTATCTGATGTGTATGACCACCCTAGTACAGCTGCCAACAACTATCTGATGTGTATGACCACCCTAGACCAGCTGCCAACAACTATCTGATGTGTATGACCACCCTAGCACAGCTGCCAACAACTATCTGATGTGTATGACCACCCTAACACAGCTGCCAACATCTATCTGATATGTATGACCACCCTAGAACAGCTGCCAACAACTATCTCATGTGTATGACCACCCTAGTACAGCTGCCAACATCTATCTGATGTGTATGACCACCCTAGTACAGCTGCCAACATCTATCTGATATGTATGACCACCCTAGAACAGCTGCCAACAACTATCTGATGTGTATGACCACCCTAGAACAGCTGCCAACAACTATCTGATGTGTATGACCACCCTAGTATAGCTGCCAACATCTATCTGATATGTATGACCACCCTAGAACAGCTGCCAACAACTATCTGATGTGTATGACCACCCTAGCACAGCTGCCAACATCTATCTGATGTGTATGACCACCCTAGTACAGCTGCCAACATCTATCTGATGTGTATGACCACCCTAACACAGCTGCCAACATCTATCTGATGTGTATGACCACCCTAGTACAGCTGCCAACATCTATCTGATGTGTATGACCACCCTAACACAGCTGCCAACATCTATCTGATGTGTATGACCACCCTAGCACAGCTGCCAACATCTATCTGATGTGTATGACCACCCTAGCACAGCTGCCAACAACTATCTGATGTGTATGACCACCCTAGTACAGCTGCCAACAACTATCTGATGTGTATGACCACCCTAGTACAGCGCCAACATCTATCGATGTGTAGACCACCCTAACACAGCCCAACTATCTGATGTGTATGACCACCCAGCACACTGCCAACAACTATCTGATGTGTATGATCACCCAGCACAGCGCCAACAACTATCTGATGTGTATGATCACCCTAGCACAGCTGCCAACAACTATCTGATGTGTATGACCACCCTAGTACAGCTGTCAACATCTATCTGATGTGTATGACCACCCTAGCACAGCTGCCAACATCTATCTGATGTGTATGACCATCCTAGTACAGCTGCCAACATCTATCTGATGTGTATGATCACCCTAGCACAGCTGCCAACAACTATCTGATGTGTATGATCACCCTAGCACAGCTGCCAACAACTATCTGATGTGTATGACCACCCTAGTACAGCTGCCAACATCTATCTGATGTGTATGACCACCCTAGCACAGCTGCCAACATCTATCTGATGTGTATGACCACCCTAGTACAGCTGCCAACATCTATCTGATGTGTATGACCACCCTAGAACAGCTGCCAACAACTATCTGATGTGTATGACCACCCTAGAACAGCTGCCAACAACTATCTGATGTGTATGACCACCCTAGCACAGCTGCCAACAACTATCTGATGTGTATGACCACCCTAGTACAGCTGCCAACATCACGGGGCCACCCGCACACTGCCAACTATCTGATGTGTATGACCACCCTAGTACAGCTGCCAACAACTATCTGATGTGTATGACCACCCTAGCACAGCTGCCAACATCTATCTGATGTGTATGACCACCCTAGCACAGCTGCCAACAACTATCTGATGTGTATGACCACCCTAGCACAGCTGCCAACAACTATCTGATGTGTATGACCACCCTAGTACAGCTGCCAACAACTATCTGATGTGTATGACCACCCTAGAAGAGCTGCCAACAACTATCTGATGTGTATGACCACCCTAGCACAGCTGCCAACACTGATGTGTATACCACCCAACACAGCGCCAACTATCTGATGTGTATGACCACCCTAGTACAGCTGCCAACAACTATCTGATGTGTATGACCACCCTAGCACAGCTGCCAACAACTATCTGATGTGTATGACCACCCTAGCACAGCTGCCAACATCTATCTGATGTGTATGACCACCCTAGTACAGCTGCCAACAACTATCTGATGTGTATGACCACCCTAGCACAGCTGCCAACATCTATCTGATGTGTATGACCACCCTAGTACAGCTGCCAACATCTATCTGATGTGTATGACCACCCTAGCACAGCTGCCAACAACTATCTGATGTGAGACCACCCAACACAGCTGCCAACACTATCTGATGTGTATGACCACCCTAGTACAGCTGCCAACAACTATCTGATGTGTATGACCACCCTAGTACAGCTGCCAACATCTATCTGATGTGTATGACCACCCTAGAACAGCTGCCAACAACTATCTGATGTGTATGACCACCCTAGAACAGCTGCCAACAACTATCTGATGTGTATGACCACCCTAGAACAGCTGCCAACATCTATCTGATGTGTATGACCACCCTAGACCAGCTGCCAACATCTATCTGATGTGTATGACCACCCTAGACCAGCTGCCAACAACTATCTGATGTGTATGACCACCCTAGTACAGCTGCCAACAACTATCTGATGTGTATGACCACCCTAGCACAGCTGCCAACAACTATCTGATGTGTATGACCACCCTAGCACAGCTGCCAACAACTATCTGATGTGTATGACCACCCTAACACAGCTGCCAACATCTATCTGATATGTATGACCACCCTAGAACAGCTGCCAACAACTATCTCATGTGTATGACCACCCTAGTACAGCTGCCAACATCTATCTGATGTGTATGACCACCCTAGTACAGCTGCCAACATCTATCTGATATGTATGACCACCCTAGAACAGCTGCCAACAACTATCTGATGTGTATGACCACCCTAGAACAGCTGCCAACAACTATCTGATGTGTATGACCACCCTAGTATAGCTGCCAACATCTATCTGATATGTATGACCACCCTAGAACAGCTGCCAACAACTATCTGATGTGTATGACCACCCTAGCACAGCTGCCAACATCTATCTGATGTGTATGACCACCCTAACACAGCTGCCAACATCTATCTGATATGTATGACCACCCTAGAACAGCTGCCAACAACTATCTCATGTGTATGACCACCCTAGCACAGCTGCCAACAACTATCTCATGTGTATGACCACCCTAGCACAGCTGCCAACTATCTGATGTGTATGACCACCCTAGTACAGCTGCCAACAACTATCTGATGTGTATGACCACCCTAGTACAGCTGCCAACAACTATCTGATGTGTATGACCACCCTAGCACAGCTGCCAACAACTATCTGATGTGTATGACCACCCTAGCACAGCTGCCAACAACTATCTGATGTGTATGACCACCCTAGTACAGCTGCCAACATCTATCTGATGTGTATGACCACCCTAGAACAGCTGCCAACAACTATCTGATGTGTATGACCACCCTAGAACAGCTGCCAACAACTATCTGATGTGTATGACCACCCTAGCACAGCTGCCAACAACTATCTCATGTGTATGACCACCCTAGTACAGCTGCCAACATCTATCTGATGTGTATGACCACCCTAGTACAGCTGCCAACATCTATCTGATGTGTATGACCACCCTAGAACAGCTGCCAACAACTATCTGATGTGTATGACCACCCTAGAACAGCTGCCAACTATCTGATGTGTATGACCACCCTAGCACAGCTGCCAACATCTATCTGATGTGTATGACCACCCTAGCACAGCTGCCAACAACTATCTGATGTGTATGACCACCCTAGCACAGCTGCCAACAACTATCTGATGTGTATGACCACCCTAGTACAGCTGCCAACATCTATCTGATGTGTATGACCACCCTAACACAGCTGCCAACTATCTGATGTGTATGATCACCCTAGCACAGCTGCCAACAACTATCTGATGTGTATGACCACCCTAGCACAGCTGCCAACAACTATCTGATCTGTATGACCACCCTAGTACAGCTGCCAACATCTATCTGATGTGTATGACCACCCTAGCACAGCTGCCAACATCTATCTGATGTGTATGACCACCCTAGTACAGCTGCCAACAACTATCTGATGTGTATGACCACCCTAGAACAGCTGCCAACAACTATCTGATGTGTATGACCACCCTAGCACAGCTGCCAACAACTATCTGATGTGTATGACCACCCTAGCACAGCTGCCAACAACTATCTGATGTGTATGACCACCCTAGTACAGCTGCCAACAACTATCTGATGTGTATGACCACCCTAGTACAGCTGCCAACATCTATCTGATGTGTATGACCACCCTAACACAGCTGCCAACATCTATCTGATGTGTATGACCACCCTAGTACAGCTGCCAACAACTATCTGATGTGTATGACCACCCTAGTACAGCTGCCAACATCTATCTGATGTGTATGACCACCCTAGCACAGCTGCCAACTATCTGATGTGTATGACCACCCTAGTACAGCTGCCAACAACTATCTGATGTGTATGACCACCCTAGCACAGCTGCCAACATCTATCTGATGTGTATGACCACCCTAACACAGCTGCCAACATCTATCTGATGTGTATGACCACCCTAGTATAGCTGCCAACATCTATCTGATGTGTATGACCACCCTAGTACAGCTGCCAACAACTATCTGATGTGTATGACCACCCTAGTACAGCTGCCAACAACTATCTGATGTATATGAATACCTTAGATAAAGTGCTAATATATTCAATGATCATCTGACCAATTAGAGCTTTGGCGACATGATAAATTACTTTGCAATCCACTTTCGCTTAGAATAGACTGAACCAGTGCAATGAGTTTATGAATTACATTCAGTAAGTAATTGGCAAATAGCTTCAGCCATTGTATTCCATGAGCTGGCGTATCAGTGGACTGGGCAAACACATTAGCTCAGTCTTAATTACATTATATGAGAGGGTAATTGTTAGAGCAGAGGACGGAGCTCTCAGCATTCACTCTGACTTATTCTGTCCATGAGAAGATGAAGGTCTGCCGATGATGAATATGGAAGCGATCTGGAAGGAAAATCCTACATATGTCCTCTGTGGTCGAAGAAAAAAAAACATGAACAACACAGTTCTTTTCTTGATATTGAAATGGTTAAATCTAAATTTAGAGGCATCATTTCTTTTATTTGGAATTTCTAATCTGCTAGGACCAGTCTCTTCATACCTAGGATGGAGCTGCAAGTGCTGAAGTCTGTGGGAAACACGCTGCACATATTAAAAAGGCTGCATTGTCCATCTGGATCTAAGAGACTGAGGTGTAGTAAAGGAAGTATTTGATGCGCTTATTGACAGCGGACGATGCGCTCCTGCCACTGGCTGAGCCCATCTCTACATGTAATGGATGAGCAAAGGATTCCCATTCAATTGTCAACTTTAAACTCGCTGAATCCTACAAATGTAAGGCAGAATGCAGGCCCCGGCACTGGCTATAAATTACAATTTCATGAATGTCTTCCTTGTTGGACCGGTGTGCAATGAGATAGTCATGGTGGCCCTAACAGCAGAAGAAGAGAAAGCTGAGTACAATAAGGAAACTGCACAATTAATGTAAGAGCCGCGCCATTATTAACAAGAAAGATAACATAGGCTCATTGCATCTCCGTGCAGACCCCGGGGGGAAAATACTCCTGTAATAGCTGTCTATGTGGATAATGGCTGCACTTATAGTGTCACCTTACTCTATGGGGGATGTGTTTAGGTCTATGTATTATAACAGTGTAATAAAAGACCTTTATGAGGCACACCACGATGGCGCACCTTAAATAAAACCTGTAGCTGAAACATAACTTTACATGTCTCTATCAGATATGCACTCTTCTTATAACATTAGACACGGGTGCTCGAAAATACTTGATCATCCAATTTGAAAATATTACTTCAGCACTCCAATTTCTTGAATAATTGGTATATAAATCTTTATTTAGACATATGTAAAAAAATCATCCACACAGCAGCAGAAATGTAGGTTAGTAGATTAGTAATAGAACCCGATCAGGACAAGAATTGCATATTCGTGACTTTGAAAGAGAATCCAAAAGAATCATTAGTCATGAATTACACTGTAGCACATTATGTGAATATTACAAAAGTGGACGTATGCCACAGTGACTAAGGTCCAATCTGAGACCCACAGTCCAGTGAAATTCCTGACTTCTGTACACGCTTCGAGAATATTTTAAATAAATGCTCTTTTGATTTACTGTTACTTACAACTGAGATTTTACAGAAATCTGTTCAAGAGACAACGGAGAAATTGAAAAATATTGAGACTCAACTGATATCTACTATTACACCAGATGAATGGACCAGATTGAAGGAGAAAAATTCCAAAACTTTACAAGAATTTAGGAAATCCTCAGAGCAATTCAAGCATCAGAAATTTATGAGGGACACTGAGGATTATCAAGTGAAAAGAGTCTACAGATGGCATGAACCTAATAGAAATAATTATAATAGATCTCGGAATTCATCAACTGACAGAGGTGCCTCTATTTCTGGCAGAGAATGCTCATACATACCCCGACAACGTTTTTTAGGACGAGCCAAGAGAGGGATCCCCAAAAGAGACCTACAAGAAGAGGGGGCCGTAGCAGGACAAAGCGAACAACGCATACCAACTCGGTCGCAGGTAATCTGGAAATTAACATTTCCTCTGTCAATTTATCTTCAGCAGAATTATCGGTCCTACAGAAGGGCCTTTCATTTTGTCCGTCGTCTCCCCTTGATTTGTATAAATTGGAGCAAGAACTACAGAGATTCTACAGATCTATTCGGCTTAAGGCACGACTGATCCGTGTGCATGGAAGAATGAATGGGGCCATGTATGGTGAGATTGTGAGTGCAAACCTCCTTCCATCAGCAAGGGCATTGAAGATGAAACGTGGCTGGGTCTTTCAGCATGACAATGATCCCAAGCACATCGCCAGGGCAACGAAGGAGCGGCTTCGTAAGAAGCATTTCAAGGTCCTGGAGTGGCCTAGCCAGTCTCCAGATCTCAGCCCCATAGAAAACCTTTGGAGGGAGATGAAAGTCCGTGTTGCCCAGCGACAGCCCCAAAACATCCCTGCACTAGAGGAGATCTGCATGGAGGAATGAGCCAACATACCAGCAACAGTGTGTGCCAACCTTGTGAAGACTTACAGGAAACGTTTCACCTCTGTCATTGCCAACAAAGGATATAACAAAGGATTGAGATGAACTTTTGTTATTGACCAAATACTTATTTTCCACCATAATTTGCAAATAAATTCTTAAAAAATCAGACAATGTGATGTTCTGGATTAGTTTTCTCATTTTGTCTCTCATAGTTGAGGTCTACCTATGATGACAATTACTGGCCGGCCTTATCTTTATAAGGGGGAGAACTTGCACAATTGGTGGCTGACTAAATACTTTTATTACATTTCTTGTAATACCAGACACAGCCCATGTTATCCTGGACAATATGTATATAAAAACGTTACTAGTCTGGAGTTCCCTATTTTCTGTGCCTTTCTATATTTGCCAGGGGGTCTATACTATATACACACAGTCAATTCAATTAGTGCATTAAATATAGGCCCTTCTATAAAAAGAATCCATCCGCACGCCACGCTGCAATTGATTAAATGTCACACTGTATTACGACGTGTCGCGAGCCTTGATTCAAAGCATTTAACATCAGTGATCAATGTGTCTGGGACATGCTCCCGTGTTTGAGATTCAGGTGCCTGATAACATTCAGGGCTGAAGAAGGGACAGGTAAGGTTCGATCTGACTAGTAGAAGTCACACAGGACACAAACTTCTCATGATAATGACGCCACTTTATTACTGAAGGTTACAGTAAAACTTTTACCTACTGATTCATCTACAGGCTGAAGAGGCTAAAGGGGTTCAAAGAATTTAGACTGATACAAATGAGTCCATAGGACAGGAAAAGCAGGGTTAGATCAGTGGGGGCTCCGTCTCCTGTCATTGCTCTCCAGTCAGCTCATTGTAGGAGTTGTGTTCCAATTCAATGGGTCAAAGCTATAGTGTAATACCAGACACTGTACAAAGTTTGAAGCCTGGTAAACAATAAAGGGGAAGCTGCAATTGTCAGAATGTTACAACCCTTTTAACCTTCTGATCAGCAGGTGCGCCAAGAGTCAGACCCTCCCCAATCTGATATTGAGGGCTATTCTACGGATAATTTTGCAGTCCCGGATAACCTCTATTGGACAAAGCCTAAGCTGTGCCTCGCACTGCGGTCCATCCAATTCACTGGCCAGTTATGCAGGTCAGCAGGGTTCCCCAAGGATAGCAGCGTATAATGTCCATGGTTCACCAGGAGATATGATCTGCAGATCTTCCCATATACAGAGGGTCTTATAGTGAATCCATGGGGGAAGGGTCGCTCACCACCACTATTAAGTCCTGCATGGTTGGCCTGGCCACATCTGAATGTTAATTTAGGATGTTTTAGGGTTACACATAAGAAAAAATATTAGTTTAGTAATAGAAGACCAAGGACAGTTGTAAATATAACAGGACGTCTCAGGGCCTTCACCTTATGGTTTATGTAGACATTTCAAGAAATGATGTCCGTACACAATGCACCGAGCAGGCGCTTAGCAGAGACACGAAGTATCACCAGGAGACGTCTCAGTGACACCAGAATACATGACTTATGTGAGCGGTCATTTGTCACAATTCTGCATTCAATTCCTAACAGAGAAATAAACATCCTCTCTGAAAATGGCTCCGCGGCCCTTCATTTCGGGCCATCATGTGAAGTGCATGAGCCACATTTTGGCTGCAGCTAGTGACACAACACGACTACATTATTCAGTCTGTATAGTGATGATATATTGATTTGCATGGGACACAGTGGGGAGAGCCATTAGGCCGCACGCTGACGGCTGTCAATATATAATTCCGCACTTTTAATGTGTACACAGACGGCCGCGCTGGCATCACACAACCGCTATAATGAAGGTATGTAACAAAGGGAGAGGACTAAAGTAGCTCAGCGGGGGATGTAACATTTACTTCCATTAAAGCAGATTAAGGTTTAGAATATATGGAAGTATCCAGGTCTTTTTATGGAGTACAGTATTTTACTCCACACGTGTATATGTATAGAAAACGCAGCTCAGCCATTATCATGTGTAACCGGGCTCAGGCCATAGACACAGTCAGGGTTAGGATCCCTAATGGCTGCTGTCTGGGGAACAAGAATCCAGTTGGTTTTATTTCACCAGTTCCTTTCCTGTGACCGCCGAGGTCATCGATTGGTCTCAGTAGTCATGTGCGGAGAGAACTTCTGCCGACACGCGCTGGGCCAGAGAGCGGTGGGGGACACCGGAGCGCCGCGGACAGGCAAGTATGATTTTTGTATTACTTTCCTCGGCCTCTCACCCAAATACTGAGATTCAGGCACAATCCCTTTAACCCTTCACAGACACAGGCTAGTTGGAGCATTAAAGTTCGAGAATTTTTTTCCAAAAGCGAAGACTAATTCTTTGTGAAACAAGTTGTATTATTAGATGGCCTGATCATTGCCTGTTATCTCTATATGTAAATACAGAGATAACCGTGTGCTGTTTAAAACTACGCTGCTGCCCTGATCTGTACATTATAAAGGCACCAACTTGTCACTGAAACCAGGAAGTGGAGGAGACAGCAAAGTGAGTGAAACACTTAGATGGAAAAGCCCTTCAACTCAAAGTAAAAGCTTCAGAATGGCGCAACCCGCTGCCACATGGCTAATTCATTGTACTACTTCTGTATAAGTAGCATCTTGCATCGCACTAGAAGATCCTGTAAGATTGATCCACCCTATCTGACAGAGCAGAGGAATCTGCCTAATGTTACATTGCAAATATATTGTCCCATCTCTAATTCCATCACTAATAGAAATATAGAAGGAATTTATCAAGCCCTTTACATTTCAGAATTCAGAAAGTTGCAAAATAAGTTCTTGTTACTTTTTGGGCTTATTTGTGCAAAATGTTTTTGACTTTTTACATTACTTACTCAAACTTTTAGAATTGTGGGTGTCAAAGGGGGCATGGTTAGCCTGACACCAGATTTATCAAGTGTGACTTCGAAGACGTGCTGACCCTTAGTCACCAGCACGCCTCGAAACGAGCTAGTGGTCATTCACTCCCCCCCCCCCCCGTACCACATGGATTTTAATGAATGGAATGAAGTTTTATTTTATCTGTCACAGTGCTGGACACACGTCATGTTTTTGTCTTTGTCAGCCCTGGAGTCTAAGTGACCGTCCGTGCACGGTTTATTGGTGCCACAGGAGCCGATGAGTTATCAGTTTCATCTGACTAACTATATCCTATCAGAGGTGGCCAAATTGATACCCTGGATCCTACAAATGGGTCAGTCTTTGTGCAACTCTTTGTATAACCGACCTTGGAGTTAGTATTCGCCCGTCCCTTAGATACATGGGCTGTATACAGCCTACACAGCACACTCACACTCTTATTTTTGCTGCAGTATTTCCGTATCTTCTCTTCTGTTAGAAATGTAGAATCGATTTGCAGGCATAGGTGTTTTCCCGGCAGATTAGATATCACAACAAGTCACCAGGACTTCCTCCTAACAAACGCAGATTATTTCTCATATAAAGAAAGAGACAATTTTCAGAAACAGATTTAATAAAGAATCTGAGAGGAAAACAACAATGGCTTTCATGTTCCATTTTTGTTTGGTTTCCACACTTACATCTCAATGATAAATGTGGCTCTTACAAGTAGCTCTAAATGGTTGATTAACAAGTGAAATAATTCAGCTAATCCTCAGGCAAATATCAGTATATTGTTATCTCATTCATACTCCATGTGAAGAGGCTTATACTGGAAAATCACACTCCCCAGGAGTCCGCCAGATATTACTGGAAGGAGGGAGAACAGTCATCTGAATTGGATTAAAGGGTAATCATATAGATGAGGAAGGAGCCAACACAGCGATGATTTACTGCAGATCTTTCCGTTTTTCAGCAGCATTTTAGAGATTTAGGCCTCATGCACAGGAAGTATTACAGCTCATTATAAACCTGTACAGGGCCCTAGTACAGCAGCCATAGACTTCTATATAATCCTCATGTACATCCTTACACTTCTGCACACATTGAGGCTTACTCTACCAGGCCATATCTTATACAGCTATGTATGGAATTAACCCCTATACTACCATGCATATAGCAACAATGATGGGTGTTTCCCATCATTGTCCGGTCCAGCAGCACCCCAGGGCAGAAATCCTCAATGTTACTGGGACATCACTCACATATGTCTGTACCTGTGACGTCTCATGTCCTTTCCTTAGGTCATGTTGGTGAGGACTTATGTCAGAACAAGCGTCACTGGATCGGAGAGCGGTGTTGTATGTAAGTCAAAACTAGAGCCAAGCCCTAAAATTGCCTGAATAGATGAGAATCCTTATAGGCAAGTTTCAAAGTGAAATGCAAAGATGTTTATAGCAGAAGGCCCCCCCCCCCCCCCCCCCCCCCCCCCGGAGGAAGGACACACCATGCCTCCCCCCCCCCCCCCCCCCCCCCCCCCCCGTCCACCTATGTTTACCCGTGTGCTTGTCCACCTATGTTTATCCCGTGTGCTTGTCCACCTATGTTATCCCGTGTGCTTGTCCACCAATGTTTATCACATGTACTTGTCCCCTATGTTTATGCCGTGTGCTTGCCCATCCTATGTTTATCCCGTGTGCTTGTCCACCTAGATACCATGTGTGCTTGTCCACCTATGTTTATCCCGTGTGCTTGTCCACCTATGTTTATCCCGTGTGCTTGTCCACCTATGTTTATCCCGTGTGCTTGTCCACCTAGGTTTATCCCGTGTGCTTGTCCACCTAGGTTTATCATGCGTGTGCTTGTCCACCTAGGTTTATCCCGTGTGCTTGTCCACCTATGTTTATCCCGTGTGCTTGTCCACCTATGTTTATCCCGTGTGCTTGTCCACCTATGTTTATCCCGTGTGTTGTCCACCTATGTTTATCCCGTGTGCTTGTCCACCTATGTTTATCCCGTGTGCTTGTCCACCTATGTTTATCCCGTCGTGCTTGTCCACCAGTTTATCCCGGTGCTTTCCACCATGTTATCCCATGTTTATCCCGTGTGCTTGTCCACCTATCTTTATCCCGTGTGCTTGTCCACCTATGTTTATCCCGTGTGCTTGTCCACCTATGTTTATCCCGTGTGCTTGTCCACCTATGTTTATCCCGTGGCTTGCCACCCTACGTGTGCTTGTCCACCTAGTTTACCCGGTGCTTGTCCACCTATGTTTATCCCGTGTGCTTGTCCACCAGTATCCCGGCTTCCACCTAGGTTTATCCCGTGTGCTTGTCCACCTATGTTTATCCCATGTGCTTGTCCACCTATGTTTATCCCATGTGCCCCAACCCTTGTCCACCTATGTTTATCCCATGTGCTTGTCCACCTATGTTTATCCCGTGTGCTTGTCCACCTAGGTTTATCCGGCCACCATGCCCGTTGTTGTCCACCTATGTTTATCACGTGTGCTTGTCCACCAGTTACTTCTAGCGTGTGCTTTTGCCCCCCACTACTAAATACTATAGCCAGGAGCGGGCCACCTTGGACATGCCCAAGAGCGTATAAGTGGCTGCTGGTTCACTTCTAGCTCACGGCACAGCGGGACACAATCCATCCGGTTCTACTCAATAGACCTAAATAGGTGAATTGATTATTTCTACATTATAGAACAGCATTGATGGATAGAGTCTTGTAGAGCTGGTGCCGGCCTGGGTCTTGGCTTTCAGTAACCCTTTCTGCATCAGAAATCTTATTTACTAAATGGAAGTGAAAAAGGAGCGAATGACGGGAGATACAAATGTGCGAATATCCATTAAACAGAAACTGCAGTCACCATTCCCATTAACACCAATTGTCAAGAAAATATTCCAGTCCCTAAGGACTAGGCTATGCCTACTAGAATACCGCCCCTATATATACTGTAATAACTGTGCTGCTTTTCTGATGTGGTCAGGGGACTTTTTCCCCATGTGGGTTAATCATATTTTCTTCAATCTTCTTTCAGAGACTGTGGTCGGCCAAAACTTAATTTTCTGTGACTGTTCTGCCTGTTGCCAGTGGAAGCCGAATATCTCCCCAGCGCCCACAACCTCCTGTAATCTCTAACTGATAATGGTGCAGGGAAGAACTGCCACACTGAATATATTGAGCTTGGTCTCTTATATTCTGCAAACTATTATCCCAAAGTTCAGCAAAGACGGAGTTGTCCTGAGCAGCCAATGGCTGACAGACTGAAACGTGCTCAGACACAATGCAAATCACAGCCGATATCTAGTAAAGGCTGAAAACACTACAACAAGCTCCTGGCTAGTATCGAGAGGCCGATAACGTAGTCTGTGACTACAATAAACCATGCAGGAGTCTGGGTCAGCAGCGCACTAGCCTGGTATAAAAATGATTACAAATATATTTTATATTATTATTACTTCACTTTACTTTACATCTGTGCTGATGTTTGCCTGTAGAGGAAAAACTTCCAAAACCTCTACTTATTCATTCCTATAATGGAGCCCACTGCCTGAATCCTCCCCCCTACAAATCCCCATTGCTCTCATGCTGACACTTCTCTGTCCACCCCACTAGAACAATGATGCGTCATCATGACATGTGACCTGTGAAGCCAATCACTGAGCGTATGTGCTGACACCCCTGCGGTCACTGCCAGTAATGGTCACATGTGTCATCACGTGGGACCAGAGACCCATGAGAATATTCCAAGTGCTATTTTGCAGACCCTCTTAAAGGACTGAATTGCATGCACTAGTTTCGATAGGGCACCGTGCAGATGCATACCTTACATTTAATAAGGTTATATGAGATGATAAAATACTATCATTGTTTTCTTCCAGAAACCATGCCTCGCTTCCATGTGGGCTGCGTCTGGTATTACAGCTTTGTACAATACTAGAGAATCCTGTTTCTGGAAGAAAGAAATACAATGACTATAACGGGGTTCATTGGGCTTCCATTCCAATATTTGCTGTTTTGATAGATAAAGTCTTGCATTATTTACTTTAATGTAATGGATTCTGTGGCACAGCCTCCAATAGAAGTGTAAACTTGGCCTTGTAAAAACTTCTCAGACCGCACTAGTGACCTCTCGCATTGTCGGATGTTACATTTAATAATACAGCTTTTCTTTGCCCTTATTACATGTTCTTGTGAATCCACACTGACTGTTGCTCGATTCCCATTGAAGCCAGTTTCAGGTCTGGATGTTCTGATGCTGCAGATAAGAGACTTGTGTAGTTTCCTATTTGTGGTAGACGCTGGTTGGATATTAATTGAATAATCACCAAGTGCGGAGCTCCGGTAATAAGTTACAGTGCGGTGATAATAACAGCGTCTTTATCCTGGATAATGATCTGTAGAGCGCGCTCGCTCTGTGACTATTTTTGTGCTATAATGTGTAAACTGGAATGAAGAGTACGTGTCCTACTTTCCCTAAATCCGCCTCCTTGTTTATTTATCTGACAAATACACAAAGAAATAAATGGAACATAGGATATAACTATATTACTAATAATTCAGTGGCTGGAGGATACAGCTTATCTCAAAAAAGGAGAAAAAGAAGATTAGTGGAACACGGAGTTTTCGCATCAAGAGACTCGATCACCTCAAGCAGAAGCTTATATACTGCAAGGGAAGACGGGAAAAGAGAAGGAAGAGTCTGCGGAGTACAATCACTTTACAGGCATGTCCGTACAAGAGAACACAGGACAATATAGTAAAAAGCCTTTAATAGGGCCTCGAAGGGGCCCTCCAGGATACACATTATTCTGCTTAACAAGGTAAACATTTAAAGCCTTAGAAAACACTAAATCTTGTGTCCATCACTGTGGTTTCTTATATATTATACTCTGGTCCAAACCTTCCTGTTGTAACTGGATATAAGAAGAAGTCAGGTTACAGCAGCTATGGAGCTGGTCACACAGTCACTCAGGCTTCATATTAAAGGATTGCTCCTGATCTTCCCTCCACACAGTTTGTTAATAAAGCCACAAAGGATATCAGGGGTAGGAGCAGGGTCGTAGCTATTGGGGGTGCAGAGGTAGCAGTCAGACTGGACCCTGAGGGGACCCTAAATACCCTATGCTACCTAAAATATACCACTATTCTAGACAGCACAAGATAGCCAAGGGTCCTGTTACATACTTGGCAGTGGGGCCCAGAATCGTCACTTTGTGCCTAGATTCTGAGCACAGACTAATAATTCTTTCAATTTGTATGTATATTGCTATAGGTTACAACATCAAACAGGATATTCAGGGATGACAAAAATGGTGGTGGAGCTACCTTCCTAATTTCCATAGCGTGTAATACTGTGAATCCCGAGCATGATCAAACAACTGTGTATCTGATCATCCATAGCATTAGTGTTATGTCCACACAGGACAACCCCAGCAATGAATCTTCCACCATGTACATTTAGCAGCGGGTCTGTCTGATAAATGTCTGTAAAGCGCTGCGGAATATGATGATGCTATATACGTAGGCAAAATAAAATAGCCAAATCCACAAAAACTGCCTTGAATGGGGTGGCATGTGTGTTGGCATTCCTACTGGAACTGCGGACAGCCTTCAGGTGCATTTAACCCTTGCTCTACACAGGTTAAAAATCTGAACCATAAAATGACCTCCTGCAGATTGTAAACCTGTGTCATGGGTCAGTTTGCATTGTGGGTTTCTGTTGCAGCACATAGATGAGGTCTGGTAAAGTCTCATCCGCTATACTTCTACCTTACATCAGAGCTGACTAGTCTCCGATATGTCCACTACAGCTAAACCGCGTGGTGCCAAAGTGGGAAATGGTCATTCATTTAATGGTACGCTAACCACAGGCAGCATAAACCAGTAATAGACTCCATCTTTACAACAAATGACACTCTGAAATATGGTGGAGAAGTGTCCTGTGTGTGAGAAGTGTCCTGAGGGTGTCAGATGAACTGGTCAGATAAAGGAAAACTGGCCTGCTCTAACAATACACAATGATACTTTGTAACACAACATGCGTGCACACTAAAAATCTGACATCTGTAGAAAATGTATTCAACGTTCAAAACACATCATGCTGGCTCTATGGATTAGAAAAAGCAGGAAACAGCTTCACATAGATGTAAAAAACAAATATCGAGCCCAAGTAGATGTAAAACTAAATCAACATTCTATTGAAAGAAGAATCAGGCACCTCGGGTTCCAAAACAGAGCTTGGCACCCGAAAAAAGGAGCAATGAGCGTCTTTGAACATACAGAGATTACAATGTATCATACTCTGAATGAAACATAAAGGTATTGTATCAGCGGGAGATCGTCTGCGCCTCACACTGCAACGCATATAATACAGGAAAGTAAATGAGGAAATAACCGAAAAATGAGGAGCTGAATGTCCGTGTGTTACATCCAAGACATTTACACTGAGCAGAGCTCAACCATCCTGCTCTAGAAATCTATTATATTAGGAAGGTTTTCCAAATTCTGTAAATATTTGTATTTCAACAAATATCAAACACAAATCTCTCACCTGTACTGCTCTCCACAAGAGCCCACACCTGCCATACAAACACAGCATGTCTACAGTCGAAAGCTTATTTAACCTCATGAATATTGTCACACAGAATTATGCATGAAGACTCTCGGGATCCTCAGTGTATGCCTCACTCTGAAAACATCCTGTATTATACTCCAGAGCTGCGCTCACTATTCTGCTGGTACAGTCACTGTGTGCTTACATTACATTACTTATCCTGTACTGATCCTGAGTTACATCCTGTATTATACTCCAGAGCTGCACTCACTATTCTGCTGGTGCAGTCACTGTGTACATACATTACATTACTTATCCTGTACTGATCCTGAGTTACACCCTGTATTATACTCCAGAGCTGCGCTCACTATTCTGCTGGTACAGTCACTGTGTACATACATTACATTACTTATCCTGTACTGATCCTGAGTTACATCCTGTATTATACTCCAGAGCTGCACTCACTATTCTGCTGGTGCAGTCACTGTGTACATACATTACATTACTTATCCTGTACTGATCCTAGTTATATCCTGTATTATACTCCAGAGCTGAGCTCACTATTCTGCTGGTACAGTCACTGTGTACATACATTACATTACTTATCCTGTACTGATCCTGAGTTACATCCTGTATTATACTCCAGAGCTGCGCTCACTATTCTGCTGGTACAGTCACTGTGTACATACATTACATTACTTATCCTGTATTATACTCCAGAGCTGCGCTCACTATTCTGCTGGTGCAGTCACTGTGTACTTACATTACATTACTTATCCTGTACTGATCCTGAGTTATATCCTGTATTATACTCCAGAGCTGCGCTCACTATTCTGCTGGTACAGTCACTGTGTGCTTACATTACATTACTTATCCTGTACTGATCCTGAGTTACATCCTGTATTATACTCCAGAGCTGCACTCACTATTCTGCTGGTACAGTCACTGTGTACATACATTACATTACTTATCCGTATTATCTCCAGAGCTGCACTCACATTCTGCTGGTGCAGTCACTGTGTACATACATTACATTACTTATCCTGTATTATACTCCAGAGCCGCACTCACTATTCTGCTGGTGCAGTCACTGTGTACATACATTACATTACTTATCCTGTACTGATCCTGAGTTACATCCTGTATTATACTCCAGAGCTGCGCTCACTATTCTGCTGGTACAGTCACTGTGTACATACATTACATTACTTATCCTGTACTGATCCTGAGTTACATCCTGTATTATACTCCAGAGCTGCGCTCACTATTCTACTGGTGCAGGCACTGTGTACATACATTACATTACTTATCCTGTACTGATCCTGAGTTATATCCTGTATTATACTCCAGAGCTGCGCTCACTATTCTGCTGGTACAGTCACTGTGTACATACATTACATTACTTATCCTGTACTGATCCTGAATTACATCCTGTATTATACTCCAGAGCTGCGCTCACTATTCTGCTGGTGCAGTCACTGTGTACATACATTACATTACTTATCCTGTACTGATCCTGAGTTATATCCTGTATTATACTCCAGAGCTGCGCTCACTATTCTGCTGGTACAGTCACTGTGTACATACATTACATTACTTATTCTGTACTGATCCTGAGTTACATAATGTGTTAGGCCTGGTTCACATCTGCGCATGGGTTTCCGTTTGGGGAGTCCGCTTGAGGACCCCCCAAACAGAAACCTAATCCGCATAAAAAAGCAGTTACCTTAGGAAAATGGTGGACCCCATAGACTATTATGGGGTCCGTGTGGTTTACGCTCCGTTTCCGCACGAAAAATGCAGAGAGAAAAGTGCTGCTTGCAGGAATTCAGCGGAGAGGGGAACGGAATGGCCCGAATGCAGATGTGAACCAGCCTTATACTCCAGAGCTGTGCTCAGTATGCTGCTGGTAGGGTCACTTTGTCCAAATATTACATTCTACACACCTCTGAGCTGAAATCTCCCTGCTAGTACTCTGTTAGCACAGCTTCCACTGTTACGTCTGCATTCTAGGATGTACAGTCTTTACATCAGGTGCTGCTTTAATTGCCCTCCTGTAATTTAGGAGCTGTTAATGGGCTTGTCTGTTCATAAGCTTGCTGACTGTTTCCAACCAGCAGAGTTGTGACTAAAGACTACACCTCAGAAGCAGTACAAGAAAAATAATGTGATGCATTTACACAATTACCTAATTTTATTGGGTTTCCTTTAATTATGTATGTCAGAACAACCAATGCAATCTAGAAGAGAACCAGGGAAGAATAAATCATTCTGAATCCGCCATGAATGTATATTTTCAATTATGAGCTGTTCCCGGTTATTTCATCTAGGTAGGAGATGGAGTAGATTTTCTTGGCCTCTATGCCGCTGCCCTTGAAGTAAAAGGCAGCCAGTGAGCTTATTCTGGAGCTGGCATTGCAAACCTTGAAATTAAACCGTATCATTCTCCTTCGTGCGGAGATCAAACTCTTATCTGAACTAATTAGGGAGCCCGGGCTAAGCCCATCGCCCAGATCAAGAAAACAGTTTACACTGGAATATTCTCATTAACCTGCTTCTAATACTTGCAATCCACTTTCCACGCTGCAGAATTAATCTTGTGCTGTTGGGAAAGCCTCCCATAGTTATTTATGTTGCTTGATGAAGGTCTTACGCAACAAATAATTCCCTAATTGCTTGGAATTAGCTTGTTGACCATATAATGCTCTTGTGCCTTCAAGGTCACACAAAACTTCTGACCAAGCTTCTAGTAAGCCGTATTCGGCTATGTTCACACGTGGGGTTGTGTTTAATGACGACATGAAGGAAATCTCTGTGATAATAGAAATCTGCAGGATGTTTTCTAATGTTGTGCTGCATTTTATTCTATATTAGAAGTAAAACACATAAGACTTACTGTATTTGAAGAGGTATTCCGGTCATTGAAAGTTATCCCCTATTCACTGGGTCCGTCTGCAGGAACCCTCTCCGATCACAATGGAGTGGCAGGTTATGTATGTGCACAGTTACGCCATACATTCTCTAAGGGACTGCCAGACATATCCGAGCATGCTGGATCTGACACTGTATTCTAAGGTTGAGACCACAGCTTTTCTTGTTGCAGATTTTGCTGTAATTTTTGGAGCCAAAGCCAAGAATGGCTACAAAAGGAATGGGAAATATCCAGGAAGTTCTGCTCAATCCACTCCTGGCTTTGGCTCAAAAAAACCACAGCAAACCAGTTATACAGTTATCCCCTATCTATGTGAATTACCAGAAGAGTCTTTCCGTATCTTCAGGTAGAGGTCTGTTGGGTAGTTACTTTTTCTACGGGTTCTGTAACTCCAATAGAATAGAATGGAGGGAGACGTGGACTATTGCAGCAACCTCTATTTAGGCTGGGAACACACAGGCGCTGATATATCATGAAGAGGGATTTTTTTTCTGACTTGGCTTAAATTTTACTAGTGTGATTTTTTTAAGTTAGGAAAGGGGTTTGCTTGCACAAAAATTTGGGGA
Source organism: Leptodactylus fallax (assembly GCA_947044405.1). Lineage (NCBI taxonomy): Eukaryota > Metazoa > Chordata > Amphibia > Anura > Leptodactylidae > Leptodactylus > Leptodactylus fallax. The sequence goes on from CAMRHE010000574.1 coordinate 527,651, forward strand.
CTTTTTAAAAAGTTGTATATACTAAACTAAATGTACATGCATGCACCATCTAAACCACGCTCACATTTCAAGGCAGTTTAAAAAAAAAAAAAGGTCACATTAGGTACAAACCATTATAAAATGGAGCAAGCGATGACTAAAGTAGATGCACAAAAGAGAAAGGTGAAAAAGGGAACAACATGGAAGATTTCTGGTGCAAAAACAAAGACCAATCATCCCAACAGAGCGGAAATGCTGTTTTTGACACTTGCAGAAATAATGCAGCATTACACAGCCCCTGCAAAGTGGATGAGATCTGAGCAAATCTCATCTACACGTTGACGAAAAGAATCGTCAGCAGAAAAAGACCTGCGGGGCGGATGTAAAATCTACAGCAAGTCAATTTTCTGCAGATTTCCCATAGCAGAAGGTGAAATCCACAATGAAAATCTGCAGCATTTCCTGAATGGAATCTGCAATAAAAAAAAAAGCACCATTGAGTGAGTTTTTCCTGTTGCAGATTTTCAGCAGAGATGATGCAGTTTTTTGTGTCCTTATCGTCAATCTCCACTTGGATGCAGCATCTGATGTTTCAGCTATGAGATGAGACCCCTCCATTCTCCAAACAGGTCTCACAGGCGGACATTAACCTATGAAATGTTTTTGGCATATCTTGTGGATAACTTTCATGTCAAATACCCTTTAATTTTAACACTGCATGACTTAAGTCTATACAATAGGCCTTAATCACACAGGGTAGGTCTCTATGCCCCTCAAACCCTCATCTAGGTAAAATGTAATCAAAGGACTTTTTAAGGCTAGGGCTACCTACATGGCGAGGGAGGGCTAGGGCTACCTACATGGCGAGGGGGGGGGGCTACCTACATGGCGAGGGAGGGCTAGGGCTACCTACATGGCGAGGGAGGGCTAGGGCTACCTACATGGCGAGGGAGGGCTAGGGCTACCTACATGGCGAGGGAGGGCTAGGGCTACCTACATGGCGAGGGAGGGCTAGGGCTACCTACATGGCGAGGGAGGGCTAGGGCTACCTCACATGGCGAGGGAGGGCTAGGGCTACCACATGGCGAGGGAGGGCTAGGGCTACCTACATGGCGAGGGAGGGCTACAGGCGGGGAGGGGCTACCTACATGGCGAGGGAGGGCGGGAGGGCTACCTACATGGCGAGGGAGGGCTAGGGCTACCTACATGGCGAGGGAGGGCTAGGGCTACCTACATGGCGAGGGAGGGCTAGGGCTACCTACATGGCGAGGGAGGGCTAGGGCTACCCACATGGCGAGGGAGGGCTAGGGGCTACCTACATGGCGAGGGAGGGCTAGGGCTACCTACATGGCGAGGGAGGGCTAGGGCTACCTACATGGCGAGGGAGGGCTAGGGCTACCTACATGGCGAGGGAGGGCTAGGGCTACCTACATGGCGAGGGAGGGCTAGGGCTACCTACATGGCGAGGGAGGGCTAGGGTCCTACCTACATGGCGAGGGAGGGCTAGGGCTACCTACATGGCGAGGGAGGGCTAGGGCTACCTACATGGCGAGGGAGGGCTAGGGCTACCTACATGGCGAGGGAGGGCTAGGGCTAACTACATGGCGAGGGAGGGCTAGGGCTACCTACATGGCGCGGGAGGGCTAGGGCTACCTACATGGTGAGGGAGGGCTAGGGGCTACCTACATGGCGAAGGAGCGCTAGGGCTAACTACATGGCGAGGGAGGGCTAGGGCTACCTACATGGCGAGGGAGGGCTAGGGCCACCTACATGGCGAGGGAGGGCAGGGCTACCTACATGGCGAGGGAGGGCTAGGGCTACCTACATGGCGAGGAGGGGAGGGCTAGGGCTAACTACATGGCGAGGGAGGGCTAGGGCTACCTACATGGCGCGGGAGGGCTAGAGAGACCAATACAGTGTCACACAACAAAAAGTTACAGACAAACTGTGTAACTAAAACACTTGTGTGACTATGACTAGGGCTAAACAGTGATCTTTGGACACGCAATAGGAGAAGTGGCCACAGTGACATGTAGCCATAGCCTTATTGTCAAATCAAATTTTTTATGTTAGATTTTTTTTGTGAATGTTGAGTCGCAGTTGCACAACACCATATACAATCAGAGGCGCCGGTCGCCCTGTATCCCAAGCTTTAAAGAGCATTGAATGCAGTTTATTATATGAATGGAAAAAAGAACATGAATTCAAGTCAAATTAAAATGCAAAAACAGTGATCAAAATTTGTATGGAATCCAATAGAAAAAAAACTGGTCTGAAGCTGAAGCATATGGCGGTACGGTAGGAATGAGCCTGCACCTGTTCTATCTGGATCAGATTTCAAAGGACAAGAAGCGTTGTTGTGTTATTGAGTCCAGTAACAAAAATGAGATTCTATGGATTTGCTGATGGAACAATTTTTTTCTAAAACTACGAAGTGAATAAATAAATAGCAGATCTGCAAAAGACGTGGGGGGAATTTATTAAGATTGGAGTTTCCTACACCAGTCCCAATCAATACTCGTGCTGGCACAAGATGTACCACAATTATTGGCAGACTTTGGTCTCTTTTTAATTTTGGCGCATCTCAGGAGGTCCCGTGTGCCAGAATTAAAATCTATGTCAGCTGGGGACAGGTGCAGCTATAACTCACAACATATTTCTAACGTGAGTTATAGTAAATCTGATGGGCTGAAGCATCCTGACCCACCATGATCCTCTCCGCCATTTGTATGCCAATTCCCAAACTTGTTTTGTTTTTTTCTTTTCCCCCCAGTTTACTATCTTCAATAATTACCTGTCCACAATAGAACAACATGGCTGCTTTCTGCTTAAAACCGCACCACATTTGTGCACGAGGATGCTGGGTATCAATATCAGACACAACCCATGGCAGCCATATTTTTCTAATCTTAGAAAAAAACTCTTTTAAGGGTTTTTCCAAGATTAATCAAAAACAATTGGTGTGGGGAAGGAAGTGGCATAAAATAAGAAAGCACCCATAGAGTACCTGCTAAACCTCTTGTTGTTCCCTCTGGTGCTCCGCAGCCATCTATGTTTGTTTGGTAGCACTGCTGACACCTCCGTCTACCACCCGATCACAGGCCTCAGTTCTCATGTTCTCCATACAAGCTGAGGTCAGTGAAGTCATTGCCAAGTCAACAAAGCCCAGTGAGGAGCACTAGAGGGAAGTAATGGCTCTTTTGTTACCTTATGTCTTTTGCCCCCTTTGGGTCATTTTTTTTTACCTTGGAAAACTCCTTTAGGACGGGGCCCCACATTGTAGAAACGCTGCGGCAAAAAACTCTACATCTTACATTACTCGCAAAAAAATTCTGCAGTGGAAATGCTGTGATTTCAAAAACCGTTGCATTTTTGTAAATCGCAGCATGTCAATTACATCTACGAGAACGCTGGCATTTTCTGTATAGGTATAATAGAAGCAGAAAACTCTGCGGACTTTCTGTGAAAAGCGCTGTTCCTTGTTCTCTTCAGCACTTCTGCCTGACCTTAGGTACCGTGGAAGTCTGTGATTGGTCCTCCGCGGTCCCTAAGGTCAGGTAGAAGCACGAAGAGAACAGGGAGCTGCACAGGAGCCCAGGAGAGGTGAGTAACACTGGTTTTCATATTTGATCACCTTCCCAGGGCCTCTGCTTATTATATGCCGGGGTCTGAATAGCATTTCCGATTCAGATGTGTTCGATTTGAACAAAACTGCAGGTAGAACCTTGCAAATAATGTAATAACCAAACCGAAATAACCAACATGAACAAGATCACGTTGGTTATCCTGGTTGACATTCAGTTTTGGTTATTTTTGGATTAATCGCCCGGTCCTACCTCTCACCACTCTTTATGAAAGCTGGCAGAGTGGGGAGGAGAATTTCTCTTTTACTATAACGCACGTCAGAAAACGGATGTGAGTTATACCAGAAATGTAAAGTAGTTTCTGACTGGCGTAGATTTCATTTGTGGTGCACAAGGTCCAGAGCCTCTTAATAATTCAGGAGCTTCCTGTGCCAGCGGGGATATTGATCATGACTGGCTTAGGAAACACTAGTCTTAATAAATTTCCCCCATAGTGTGCAACCAGTCTCAAGAAGTCTATAGGAAAACAAAACGCCAGACCTAGAGCGTGCCGGGTTTTGGAAAGAAAAAAAAAGGCAAAATAGGCCATGTTAGTATGGCATTGCAAATAGATCTACTGAATAAGGCCTCATGCACATGACCCTAGTTTATATCTGCAATTGGAGATCCAAAATTGCATATAAAGGTAAGGTCCCATTCATTTCTATTCGTGTTTTTTTGCAGACTGCGGATCAGTATTTGCGGATGGTAAATCCACTAAGGCCTAACATGCAACATCTTAATTAAAAAATGCCAGAGAACTCCGTAGATGATGCCCATTGCTTCCCTCCCCAGGCCTTGGAAACTCATATTTCTGTTATCCCTAAGGAAGACAAGGATCCAACTCAATGCGGTAGCTACCGTCCCATCTCCCTGCTAAATGTAGATGATAAACTATACGCCAAATTAATGGCTAATAGATTAAAATCCTTACTGCTCTCCCTGATCCACCCAGAACAGGCAGGTTTTGTAACGGGCAGAGAGGGCAAACATAACACCCAGCGCGTACTCCACTTGATCCAATATTCTCAGCGTAAGAAGATCCCGTTGGTTCTTCTGTCGACAGATGCTGAAAAAGCTTTTGATCGTGTGGACTGGACCTTTTTGACAATGACATTACATCATTTTGGTCTTCCTCCCATGTTTTCTCAGCAGGTTATGGCTTTGTACTCTAGACCTAGCGCCAAGATTAGGGTTAACAGATGCCTCTCCCCCTCCTTTAATATAAAAAATGGCACTAGGCAGGGCTGCCCACTTTCCCCCTTACTTTTTGTCCTGACCATCGAAATACAAAATATGCAATAGAATCCGTTGCTGGAGGGTTTGGTAAGTGGAGGGGTATGTCACAGCATGGCCGCATTTGCAGACGACCTTCTAATAATCCTTACCAATCCATCAGTTGCCCTACCACATATAGCCACAACCCTTACGGCCTTCGGTACCCTCTCGAATTTCAAAATTAATACCATGAAATCCGAAGCCTTATGTATTTTCTGTCCCCCATTGCTGAAATCTGAGTTACAGGCCACTTCCCCATTCCCGCAGCGCCACGACTCTATCAAGTACTTAGGATTAAATTTAACGCCCTCACCCAGACGCTGGTACAACTCTAACTATGCCCCTCTACTTTCTAACATCAAATCTCTACTAGAATCTTGGCACGTACCATATATTTCATGGATGGGTAGAGTTAATTTACTGAAAATGATGGTCCTGCCTAAGATATTATACCTATTTCAAACCCTCCCTATCCCTCTTCCCCTAGCTTTCTTCTCCTCCCTACGCAGACGATTTTCGAAGTATGTCTGGCATAACTCGCACCCTAGAGTAGCATTCCGCACTCTTACCAGACCTAGGAAGTTGGGTGGTATGGGTCTGCCAGATATCACAACATATTATCATGCAGCACAACTTGCGAGGACCCTTGACTGGTTTCAGAGGGAGGATCCGAAGCTCCATGTGCCAGTGGAGGAAGCCACTATAGACCTCCCCCTTACCGCAATATTATGGCTCCCCCGCCAAACGGCTAAGCAAGTCCTCGCTCCTAATGTATTTACATCAGCGGTCTATGACTCATGGTAGTGGGTGCGGCGACTACTTTCTTTACCACCAGGCCTCTCCCACCTCATGTCCGTTCAGGACTTAATCCTGTCAGAATCGGACGGCTACCTTATGACTCCATACTAATTGATGGGGCTTTCCTTTCCTACTCTGAGTTCACACAACACCCCCCTCTCCTTCCAGGCTAAATTTCTAACATATCAATCGATTAAGGTACTACACCTGGGAGCGATGAGGCTGGAGTCTAGCAATGGCACTATTTCATGGCTGGAGCAGCTTTTACTCCAGAAGCAAAATACGCCAACACCTGTATCTACTTTCTACTCCATCCCTCTGCGTGAACTAGGCATGTAGCTTCCCTCAAATGTCCGAAAATGGGAGGCAGAACTTCAAATATCCCTCACCCCTGGAGAAATATCCTCTGTCTTCAAGCACTCCCTGGGCCCTTCTAGATGTCTACACTTGCAAGAGTCGAGCTTTAAATTGGTCACCAGATGACATAAAACGCCCACAGTAATTCATAAGTTCTATCCTGAGGCTTCCCCTTTGTGTCGGCGCTGCCATAAGGCCCCGGACTCCTATCTGCATATTTGGTGGGAATGCGAAAAGATATCCCCCTACTGGTCGCGCATTCATTGGGTTCTGAACCAGGTTTGTGGACTATGAACCTCTGACCCCATTAGGCATATTTTTGAATTTGTGGCCCACTTTCCCCCCTAGGTCCCACAAGTGACTCTGGATTCAGCTTATGTCTATTGCCAAGTCTTTGATCACTTTATACTGGGCATCCGAATCCCACCCATAGTATCTCACTTTCTACGGAAAGTCTCTCAAGTAGCCTGCATGGAGGAAGTTTCCCACTTGGAACTTCGTACTCACCAGAAGTTCAGCTCTATGTGGGCGCCATGGTATACTTTTTCTTACGATCCTGGGTAATTGATATTCTTTGAGACCCTTGGACTGTTATTCCCAGCATACATTGTCTCTCCCCCACACATCCCAACTCTTGTTGTGTCGATCGTTGCTCACTTTGTGGTTACATACCAGCATTATTGTAGGTTTTGTTTGTGACTGTATTGCCACGCTTATTGTTTCCAACAATGTACTGTATGTTTGATGGTGTTATTTTGAAAATCCAATAAAACGTTATTTACAAAAAAAAAAAAAAAAACAGAGAAAAACACTGCAAAAAACTCCAAAACAACTAGTCTTATTGTCTATTCGCTAACAGTACATGCTGCCTCTGCCATCAAGTTGTATAGAATACCTGCCTGACTTTATTACGGTCCAGATAAGCAGAAACTCAATGAAATTCATTAGGGACAAGGGTTGGATTTTTTCCCGTGAATCAAATATTTGGATTTTGTCTCCAAATCCATCACAGACCACTGATTAATCCTTGTAAAATGCAGATCTAGAAAGGCTATTAAACTCCAATGCACAGCGGTCCAGGCCAGGAATCTATCAGCCTCTGTGTGCATGATAATAATAATAATACAATATAAAGGAGAATATTTGCTGGAACAGTTTGATTTGTGAAGCCCCCTGGAGAGCTGCTAAAATATTGGAAAGCTTTGACATTCTGAAGCCATTTAGAGCATTCTGCAAAGGAAGATGTGCACTGGTATAATGTAGAATATTTCATCGTAAAACATGTCATTAGGAGCGAGCCTGATATCTGCAAAGTGTGAATGGAGTGACTGCAGGATAAATAAGGGTTTGCAAGAATACCCAGGAGGCAAGATATATATTTAGCCGAGCGCTCTATCTCCTCTGTGCCTGGTTTACTTCATCGCCTCAGGACAACATGGAAGAAACGAGATCTCAAGGTATTTGGCCAGAAAAGAATCAAATAAACATGTTCCTGGCTAATGCCATTAGTGCTTAGAAGCAGCAGTTATTAGGCCTCCGTCTACACTGAGATGATGTCATTCTTCCTCTTTCCTTCTCCTCTCGCAGTAAGCAGCGGTGGCGGAGAAGGAATCTATACAAGATCACAAAGAAAACATTGCATTGTGCACTCATTTATTAGAAGATCAATAAGCACAACATTTGCAAATCTTCATCTCACAATTTCCCTATTGTAGAGTCATTGCTGTCTGTGGAGCTATTCCAGGGGCCTACAGGTTCGGACAAGGCTCCACATTACGGATACACAGCTTTTTTGCTGCAAATGTTGCTGTGTTTTTTGAGCCAAAAACAAGAATGGCTGCAAAAGAAAAAGGCAATATATAGGAAGTTCAGAACATCAGGACAAGAGCACATATGGGCTATTTCTTTATTTTCTGCATTTTGCCACCCTTACGCTAAGGCCACAACATGCAAAAAAACTGCTTTTTTGTTGCAGATTTTGCTGCATTTTTTTGAACCAAAACTGAAAAAAAACTGCAGCAAAATCTGCAACAAAAAAGCAGATTTTCTGCAACAGGGAGCCTCAGTTTTGCAAAAATGTGGCGTTTTAGTTGCGGCAAAAACCGCAGTGTTTTACATTACCTGCATAGTGTGGCTAATCCCATCCACACATTGCAGAAAAATATCTGCAGTGCAAAAGGAGAACCACTACATTCCAAGAAGTGCATCAAAGACATCTCACCAGGCCAGCCAGCGGCATATTCTAAAAAACAGCCCTGTCTACAGATGGTAGTCATGGCTCAAGGTTCCTTAAAGGGAAAGTGTCGCCAGGAAATGACCTATAGTTTAAATCACATTTTTATATTAAACATATTTTTTAAGAATTTTTGATGATGCTGTTTTCAATTTTCCATGGTATTATTTATATATAAATTTAACTCCGCAATTCCAACTCTTGCCACTAAGCCTAATATAGTTTGTGACTTCTTGTTTCCTGGAGTCATAGACACAATGGTCTGGGGCAGACCCTATTGATTTGTATGAGTGAGTTTTGTGGGCATGCTCTGTAACCTGGGAAGAGGTCATTGTGTAGGGAGGGCAGGGGGTAGATAAACTGTGAAATAACCTATTGTGACTGGTGGATTATGTGTTTAATCTACATATACATCTACAATCTATATCTATAATCAATGTGCTGTAAGTGAGATGGCTGCTGCAAATAAATCTCCTACAGAAAACAGGAAGTGTCAGCAAATTATGTGGCTTAGTGGCCAGAGTCAGAACTGCAGGATTTTTAGGAATGTCTTAAAATATAGATAATAACATGGAAAGTATTTAAAAACACCGCCAAAAATTATACATAAAACTTGATCTAAAACTTGATTAACAAAATGGGTAATTATCTGGCGAAACGTTGCCTTTAATGAGTACTGCATTGATTTGCAGGGCAGCTACCTGTAGGTGGCACTACAGAGACACTTTTCTACTTTGCATATTTTTCCCAGGGGGCACTGCTTGTGTGAATATTTCCCTCTGGATCCCTACAGAGAATGTCAGCACCTTGTAAGTATTGCTTTACTATAACACACAATACAATTATTTGTACCACTCGGATTATTGTTACCTCTGCGGGCAGCTGGTATTTGTGAAAAACTGGCATAATCTAGATCTGAAGTAATTTACGGGAGGCACTACGTTCTTCTGTTTCTGGGGACCTCATTTCCGAGCCAACCTGTAAAGTGAACAAGCGGGTCTGGCGACAAGAAGCTTTTAAATTGTTTGAAAAATCAAATATTTTAGTATTTTCCCCAAAGATAAAAAGACACAGTATTCCATTATGCAGTGTAAAATTCTCTACCTTATTGAGTTTTTTTTCCTCTATTGCTCATGTAAGTGCAGCAAATCACATTTGTACTTTGCTTGTAGATGGGAATGTAGAGGGAAAGGCATTATTGGGAAGAATGCTGGTTGCAGATGTAATTGTGAGCACTCGGTTTGATGTCGGCCACTCACTTTCGCTACAAGAGACATTAATAAAGTAGCAGAACTGCGGCTGATATAATTGGATCTATACAAGAGGCAGCAGTGGACGCTGGATGTATAGTCTCAGAGATGAAAACATCTGATGTCACCGTCCTGCTCCCTCCTAGGATCCAGGCGTTCTCTTCCCTGCAAGTTCTAGAAGCAGAAAGAGCTCATTTGGAATTGTTACTTTTGTAGCACAACAGATCCGGAATATAATTGACTGCAATAACGGGCTCACATTTTTCCTCTGAGAGAAAGCCAGCTGTAATTTGCCAGTATAATGAGCAGGTTAGAGCGTCACAAATGCAATGTTTTTCATTCAAATTCATTTTCATAAGCTACGTGGCGCTTTACAGCCCCAAACCCCACTTAGCACTTTTTATTGTGTTAACAATCGTGTGAAATCGCTCACTAAATTTCAGCATGGGGGGGGGGGGCTTTCTTTTAGAAGGCTATTGACTTGACATTGTGGTGCGCTTTCTGGCGTTCAGACCCTGGGGAGGGGGCAGAAGTATTTGCCGTGACCATTAACTCTCAGTTTAATTACAGTCTAAGAAAGATCTCCTTTATAGGGACACTTTTAGGGTCATTTCACACCCAGCGTGTTTTGGAAAAGCTCCACTACAGTTTTCGATGCAGTTTTTGAAGACTCAACCTCCGTGTTTTCCACTTTTCATACATCAAACACAAATACAAAGGAAACAAAGGTAAAACAAGGCATCTAATAAAAACTGGCTGCACGTCAGAGATACAACTGACCCTAGTCCACACTATCGCCGGGTGTCAACGGACACACAGGCCCTGAAAATCGTGGACATGAACAGAGTCCAGCGAAACCCATAAGAACTATAATGGGGTCTGTTCTTTTTATCTGCGTTGGAAGAAAAAAAGTTGTGCGTGCGTTTCATCCAGTTATTTTAGGCAGACATGAATGTAGCCTTATCCCAATTATCCCAATATTAGGGATGTGGCGATGTTGTGCAATAACATTATTCAGGACACATCAACAATCGTACAATAAAAAGTGTCTGACAAAGTACTGTATATAGTCCTGACATGACACAATGTAACAGCACCCCATACACTGGCTCCGCCAGAGCCATCATATGCCCCCAGAATAAACCAATAGAGGCACAGCCCCGTGGCATATGAAGCAGGAGGGCATCCTCACATTGGCATGGGGGGTCCTATACACAGAAACAAGTGTGAAAGTCGCTGGGCATCACATAGGACAACCTGGGAATGTCTGTCTCCCACTTGGCTTGTAACAAGAACTGTGACAAATATCGGGATGTGACGCCAGAAGTGGATATGGCAGGAAGGACAAATGTAAGTTCTTTCTCTAGATGTCCAATTCATTTTGAGTCCTGTTTTAGACTACAATATAACCAGCGGATATTAACAAGGGAGTTACCACACATTACCCACAATCCCCTTCAGATCATCCACTGAATCAATGGACATCTTGTTGGTTTCTATATATTATTTCTGTCCTGTGAATGGGTTCACGTTGTGAAAACTGAATTCTGGGGGACATTCACTAACCTTAATGTGCCAGAAAGCAGGTGTACATGTTTTGCACCACGATTTAGACCCTTGTTTGTCTTGCCCAACAAAGAGGCCTGGCTTAACAGGAAAAGGATAAGGCTTGCCAGAAAAGGACACGGCTTAAAATACAACAATGACCCAACTCTACTAAGGTGCCAGAGTCAGAATTCTGGCATAAGCTGCACATTCTTTGTTGTGCAAATCACTTCAGACTCATTTATTCTTGAGATGCTTGCACCTTACTTAAGGGGACATGGTTAGCTCCTAAAATGTTCCAGATTTATTAGTGGTGTGTGCCAGTTTTCTGGCGCAAAACAGCATAAGCCAACTAAGGCTGCAAACATGGTGCAGAAATCTCTTCAGGGCAGTTGAGTAGTGCGCTCCCTCCATGGTGAAAACCGCACAAAGGCTGGGGCTGCACGTTGCAAAAACGCTGCAAAGTGGATAGGATTCAGGGTAATCCCATCCACACATTACAAAAAAAATGCAGCAGAAAATCTGCGTTTTCAAAAACAATCACATTTTGGAAAATCACAGCATGTCAATTATACCTGCAGAAGTGCTGGGTCACCTGCAAGAATCACTATGGGCCATCTGCAGATTTCACCCATTTATCCACTATCCTGCCGCATGTTGTGCTGTTAAAAGTTTCTTTCTATGACAGCCCCACCTGTCCATGTATGTGCTGTACAAGCTATACATATGGTCATCTCTGCATGTATATGACTAATATGATTAACCATATGACCACTTCCTCAGCACTCCTTGCTTCTGCATTAGCACTAGACATGTCTGGTACAGGCAGCAAAATATCCTGAATCTGTGCACGTGCTCAATGCAGTCAGCACCTGGAGACAGCGGAGGACGCAGGCACATGGATATATCCTATGACCACTGTATGGATGAGGAGATTGCTGTGTATACTGTTTGTTCAGTGCATACACGGACAGCTGGGGCTTTCATGTCCACGGTGCGGGTGTACTTATATAAGGTACTTATATTTCAACAGCATAACAGAGTTTATTGGATTTTTAACATTTTGTTGTAGCCACCCCTTTAAGACAGGCTGCGTTTAGTACATACCTATGACTTGATTCTGCACAGATTGATGTCACAATATAACTTATTTCAGATACCGAGCGCCAAATCCAGAGCTCGTACTTTATAACCACAGACTTAAATGAAACAATTTTCCATGCCTGCAACAACCACTAGTGGGGGCTCTGGAGCTACTATACCTTTATCTGTACTGGAGCTTTTACCTCTGATAAAAAAGAAAACAGCAGAGATTTCTGGCAGTTCTTAGAGGTCGGGTACATGTAAATAACGGTATGCTTTCTCAGTGTCAGTTTTTCACAGATAGCGCACTGACCCATTCATGTCCACATACACATGTCTGTGTGTTATCACAGTCCCGTGTATTCAGCAGTTAGCCCAGGGCACAACTCAGGACTGGTGCTATGCCCGAGAACAGTGAATAGGGCCGTGGTGGCACATTGATGGCATCCGATCACAGTCTGGATACATGTACACCGCATATACTAGCACACGGTATGGTTTCTATTAATTGTCCCTTTAAGAAATGTCCCCTATACTAGCGCACAGAACGGTGTCTACGCAGCCTGAAGAAACATCAGACCCCTCAATCTTATTCTGCAGCTGTCTCGTCAACCGCTAAGATATTTAGGCAACATTACAAAGAGTTCCATTTCCACCCTGGCACAGGCTCCCTGCCGCACGTCACCATACATTCTGTCTTTTATTAATCCCCGTCCACCCATCCATACCTGGGCCTGCTACAGAATCTTTAAGCATTTCAGAATTCCCTCCCTCCAAACCATCAGCATGTTACTTGTCAAACTGCATGAGCTAAATTGAAATAGTCCTGTCAGTAACATTAAATCAAACTTTAATGCAGTGTCCGTGAGCTGCAGCCAAGAATTGTATATTGTCTCTTTCTCTATTTCCTTTCTCATTCTCCGAGAATGATCGGAAACCAGGCTTGCATAGCAAATAAACCTGAACAAGTGACACAGCACAGGCAGGTATCAAGGAGACGGCTACAATGTGGGCTTATTAGGGCGAGAAATTCATTTCTAGTGTAATAAATCCCCTTATTTAGTGAGGCCGAGAAGAAGCAGAAAAAAAAAAAGTAATTAAACATCTACAACTGCTGCGTCTGGTAACATAATACCAAAAGACTCAATTCTCTTCAGTTAATGCCAAACCCAATGAGATTCTTGACAACTGTCCTTAAAGGGGTTATCCTTAAAGGGGCTACAGATTGTACGGCGACTGAGCAGTGCAGCTCCTGGCTTGTAAACAATACCAAGAGCCTCGCTGTGTCAGTACAGCCGATCTGTAGGGGTCTCGGGTGTTGGACCCCCACAAATTTAATATTGATGCCCATTCCTAAGCAGAAACCCCTTCAAGGGAGAAAAAAAACCTTTATTTATAAACTGAAAAAAAAAGCTAATTTCTATAATGAAATACCTGATGCAAATGAAACAGTTTTGTTATAGAAAGTATAATATTCTAATTATGTATGGGCACAGCGGCAATGATGGGGGGCCCGTACTGTACACTATATCAGAGCGGCTGCCTGCCAGGCTTCTAGTTTTTGCCATCCAGGACAGAAGGATCTGCTGCTTGTTTTCCATTAGACGTTACAGACCCGGAGGAGATCTTCACTAGGATACGTATTATACTTATAGCAGATAATAACCACAATCCATGTTATGATAAGGCTGTAATGAAAGTGAGGAATAAATCAGATGACCTACCTCACATGGACACCATAGATAAGCTTCTCTGTATTATGAGATGTTCTGAAGAGTTAATCCTGCAGGCGGAAAAAGAGAGATGGTTAACAGGGGTGATCATGTCATCCAGGCATGGGGGCACATTGTAAAGAAAGGACCTGTCATGGTCCAAAAAAAGACACCACACCTTCATTCCTCCATGACCCCTGATTTTTTTTCTTCATTAGTTTCTTTGCAATGATCCCCTTTGTTTGAGCAGGTAATATGCAAACCAATGAATGCATGGAGTAGTGAGCAGTCCCCAGCACCCGCTGCCCATGGGGTATACACTAAAGCCGCTCTGTTACCATTCAGTCAGTGTGAACAGCATCCAAGCAGCTCCCGCAGTGTGATCCTCCTCTCTACTGACTGCTGGTACTGCTCTTACATTGCACATGAGCGACTCCGCTTAGCGCCCTTCCATGGAGACTGCCCAATTTCCACAATGAAGGTGATTGGTGATCAGAATGGCCACATAATCTGCAGACAGGGGACATGGCGGAATGAAGATCTGATACCAATGACAATACACAGATGAAATGCTACAGAATTTCTGCAAAATATTTCCATGTGAAATTTGTTCTGCATTTTACGGCAGAAATAAAATTAAATAATATTTTTTTTAAAAAATCTCATCCACAAACTTTCTGCAGCAGAATCTGAACATAACTTGACATGAACTACATTTGGTCCAGTTTCTGCAACAGAAAATCTGCAGCCTTTCAGTCCCATGTAGACATACCCCAAAGGAGGAATCCAATGATATGATATCTCAGATACTTGAGAGAAATTCACATAAGAGAAGTCTGTGATCTTGAAATGTCACTGATCTTGAGGATGAGGCCTCAGTAGATGACTCAAACCCTTTCGGCACTGCTCAGTGACCTGGTGACACTACTGACAGTCTGACACAACATTGTCAGCATTGTACACAGAATATTAAGGGGTATGGTCTGGGATCATAAACTTCCCCATGTCCTCCTCTCACAGGCATCTATGACAGTACAGAAATGTATTGTTACTGCTCACAATATTATATAAAGAATAAAAGATTCCCACATAACAAATCAGTTTCCATCTTCCTTGCTGTATAATGAAGAATACAATCCCAATATCTGTTATAGTGCACCGGCCAGCACAGCAGCAGGAGGATTAAAGGGGTCGTCCAGATTCAGCAAAAAATGGGCAGCGGCGCAAATACCATAAAATGATAAAAGCCGCATAACCTATGTATTACATCCAGCTCACTGAGCGCTGCAGGACGGATCACGTGACCACTGCACCCAGTTACTGACAATACTGCTCAGAGGAGCACTGGTGGGGAGAACTACAGCCGCCGCTCTGGATCTAATAGGCAAGACATGGAGCTTTTAATAGTTTATGGCATTTTCCAACAAGGTCTAGTTTTATAGGCATGATAATAGTCTTAAATGTGTGGAGACTGCCCCAATGTCTGCCAATCTATTGTCCGACCCCACTGTTCGTGGAGTTTTAGGAGAAAATTGTAGTTTGGCCAAATTTTCACATGTAAGATAGAGACGCAAGTGGTTTTAGAGAACTTTCCCACTTTTAACGGGAACATATGGATGACACCATGCTGACATGTTGGGGGGGTTCAAATACCCTTTTAATTGGGGGTACGATATAACAGCTACGTATAACAAGTCAGTCTTGTGGGTGAAACTGTAGTATTAGTATTGTGATAGCTGAAGACATACATGGCCGCCGCACCTTCGGACACGCGCCTGTATTACAAATTGTCTCCGTTTTCCATGGATTATTGCACAAAGCGCACAAACATTCCCATCCACTGTGACAGCGGAGCTGCGGATGTCTCTAGCCTTACACCTATGTAGGTCACAAGTGTGACAACAGGTAGAGCCAAAATGTTATCAGTTTCCAAGGGCAACCGGAAGATTCACTTTTAACAAAGAGTGAGATAGAAAATAACTTTGTATATAATGTAATTGGTGTAAATGTAGAAGTGGAATAATACCTGAAGGTAACGCACGGTGAGTGTTTCTATATGTGATGCTTCTATAGATCTAATTGTACACAGAGTGCTTTATTCTCACAGAGCTGGAGGATCCTTCATTGTAAACCTGTCATTACCAGGCAATGGATTCACAATCCTTACAGAAGATCAAAAATCTATCCCAGAGCTTTATTTTATTATTATTGTACAACCCGAGTTAAATGTTGCGTGCTCCACAAGTCAGGCCTCATTGTCACCACGTATTAAGTGTTTTAGAAACTTTTTGTGCCTCGTCCTTAGCTTAGTTGTAAAGGGTCGCAGCTTACAATGTCCCACAATGATCCAAAATTGTGCAACTTTTGGCATAAAATTCTTACGCAATGTAAATCGACCAATAGGTGGTATGAAGGTAGGTATCAGAAATCTGGTGCGTCTATAGCCTGACTATTAGTAAATCCCATGTGTTGTGAACTAAATGTGATCCGTAGCCCTTACACTAGTGACCTGCAGAAGTTATTGGCATTTATGGAAGGTTTTATACCAGGTTTATGACATAGAGAAGCCACAAGTTATATCACCCTCCATTATTATACTATCATCTTTCTTTTTTTACTTTCTACTTTTACTTTTCATATATTTTGCCACTTTCAAAAGTGACAGGTGGGTCTGATTTAGTGAGAAGGGGCAGGGCCACAAATCCTCAAATTTACTATTTCTTATACTAGAAATTAGAGCAAATCACAAATCTATAGCTCTGATTCTAGAGTCAAATTTCTATCATAAGGACTGACAAAGCTGCACCCATTTTTATTTCTTTATTTTTTTAAAGAATCAGCCCTGCAGATAGATAGGTTAGTGTCACCAGACCCAGCATATCACCCCAGCCCTGCAGATAGATAGGTTAGTGTCACCAGACCCAGCAACACCCCAGCCCTGCAGAAAGAAAGGTTAGGTCCACCCCCCCAAACCCCCCCCCCCCCCCAAAAACCCCCCAACCCCCCCCCCCCCCCAAACCCCCCCCCAATAACACCCCCCCCCAGCCCTGCAGATAGATAGGTTAGTGTCACCAGAACCAGCATATCACCCCAGCCCTGCAGATAGATAGGTTAGTGTCACCAACCCAGCACCCCAGCCCAAAAAAAACCCACCCTCACCAGACCCAGCATATCACCCCAGTCCTGAGAAGAAGGAGGACCAGAACCAAAACCCCCCCCAACAGCCCCCCAGCCCTGCGAGATAGGTTAGTGTCACCAGAACCAGCATATCACCCCAGCCCTGCAGATAGATAGGTTAGTGTCACCAGACCCAGCATATCACCCCAGCCCTGCAGATAGATAGGTTAGTGTCACCAGAACCCCCCCCCCCCCCCCCCCCCCCCCCCCCCCAGCATATCACCCCAGCCCTGCAGATAGATAGGTTAGTGTCACCAGAACCAGCATATCACCCCAGCCCTGCAGATAGATAGGTTAGTGTCACCAGACCCAGCATATCACCCCAGCCCTGCAGATAGATAGGTAGGTCACCAGAACCAGCATATCACCCCAGCCCTGCAGATAGATAGGTTAGTGTCACCAGACCCGCTATCACCCCAGCCCTGCAGTAGTAGTTAGTGTCACCAGAACCAGCATATCACCCCAGCCCTGCAGATAGATAGGTTAGTGTCACCAGACCCAGCATATCACCCCAGCCCTGCAGATAGATAGGTTAGTTTCACCAGAACCAGCATATCACCCCGCCCGCGAGGTGGCCCCACCCCCCCCCCAACCCCCCCCCCCCAGCCCTGCAGATAGATAGGTTAGTGTCACCAGAACCAGCATATCACCCCAGCCCTGCAGATAGATAGGTTAGTGTCACCAGACCCAGCATATCACCCCAGCCCTGCAGATAGATAGGTTAGTGTCACCAGACCAGCATACCACCCCCGCCCGCAGATAGATAGGTTAGTGTCACCAGACCCAGCATATCACCCCAGCCCTGCAGATAGATAGGTTAGTGTCACCAGAACCAGCATATCACCCCAGCCCTGCAGATAGATAGGTTAGTGTCACCCCATACAAGCGAAGGGCCCTTAAATCAAGTGGTGTTTTCCCTGTGTGAATCAGTGTCTTCATTTCAATATGCAAATGAGCTCTTTGGTGCAACTGTTTTCAATTTGATTTTGGTGAGATTTAACTGTAACATCTAAATGCACCCTTACCCAAAAAATCTGCAAGAAAGTATTTAAATGTATGTGAAAGTGATTATGACCTAAATTGAAGATCTTCACCATTCTGAAGGACATCTAGAATCCAATGAAATCAAGCATCCATTCAAAGCTTTATCTTCCTTGCAGTGAAGATACGGTACCTCCCCATCTTTGGGACTTATAAATTTAGACACTCTACAATTCACCCATTGGAGCACATTTACTAATACTGTATAAAAGCTAGAGAGGCAAACGTAGACTAGACAGTGTTAAACTGCACCAAATTTATCAAAGTGTGTAATTTTGTGTAATAAATCTGGTGTGTTCTTAGACTATCTAATCTAAATTCACACCTCCTATTAGTTGGATTAAAAGTTCTTAGACCGCGCCCATTCAGTGAAGCCACACTCCTTTTCGGTCAAGTCAGAAAAGTGCCTAAAAAGTGTCTAAGACACTTGATAAATGTGGCTCACAGTTTTTTGGGTGCAAATTACCCCAGAATTCTGGCACAACTTTACTTGATAAATCTCCCCCATTATTTGCAACTGGACACCCCCATAAAAGGGCACCAATATCATTCACACAGCCTTTTTGTTGGCTGATCTAATGGGGCAAATGTATTAATCCCTCTACAGCAGTTTCCTGGCGTAGAGAGAAGATATTTTAGGGCACAACTGGCATGGCCCTTCTTGCGCCAAATGTGCCCCACAGCCCCCATTCTGCGTCTCGCTCGTCACGTTGTGTGAATGCAGGTGGAGTGTGGCAGGCTGGGGCAGAGGCGCCCAGGCCCAGCATATTTATTATAACTCACGATAGTTTTCTGTTATGAATTGTAATGCAAATCTACATCAGTTCCTAACTAGGTTAGATCTCTATTCAGGCGCAGGAACGTCTGACTGATATGTGAAGTGGCCGGAGTCCCTTCATAATTCAGCCATTCCCTGTACCACATTGGCGAACAAAACACCAACCTTAATAAATCTGCCTCAATATTCCCGAGAAGATGACACAAAATTCACATAGATTTTACAGGTCACATACTGGTGCAAACACCACGAGGAGGCTGCGATCGGCTTCACTCTGACAAGTCCACTTTAATGCGTCCGTGATGTTTTCAAATCTTTTGAGCTTTTAGTGAAGATTTCCCCATCTGACAGTGATATTTGTCTGGCCGGATAGGCTTTCAATATATTCTGTCAGATGCTACAAGGAATTTATGTATAAGAGGATTGCACATATCATATCTAAGAGGTTTACAACCAAATCCAAACAAGCTAAACTCTGTAGTTCAGCTCATTGCAAGGTTTAAGCACAAAAAAAAATGCAGCTTCCAGCACTGGAGACGTCCACGCAGCCGTAAAGACATTAGCCATTCTCCTAGCAGATTGGGGAGAGGGGGCCTGGAAGCGATCCTGTCGTACTGTTGATTAACTCCTCAAGATGGCAGATGGAAATCACTCCAACCACTACCAATAATTGGCATTAAAATGCACAAATGAAGCAGAGAAAGAGGGAAAAAAGCAAATGAGCAACAGGTTTGTCTATCACGAGGCATCGGGGAACTTCTGCGTGCAGATACAAATGGGCTCCTGGGAAAACAGCCGCCCTTAAATCACAAATTATAATGATATTAAACTGCATTTGAAGACTTAGCATTTATAATGAGTTTGGGCAGATTTTCTCCTTTACATTAAATACTTTAATCTTCCTTTCGTCATCCTGCTTACATCTTTATGGGAAAATCTTCCAGGATGTTTTCAGCGCTCAACCAAATAACATACACAAATAATGGGCACAATCGGTAACGTGTCCTTCTGCTTAGGATTCTCTGGATGTCTTTGATTTGTGATTCGATGACAGAAGGCAGCTACGTCCGGACCGAATGTATGGCGCGTGCACATCTGACATGTTATATGGTGTTTTGTTTGTTGCTGTTGTTGTATATAGCTGCTTACACTCTTCAATACAGTGGAGCCTGTGATATAGCTACATATGCCAATAGGACACTCTATATCACCCGAGTCTCTGGACACATTGTGGAATACAATGAGCGGTTTTCCAGGAATAATCGCTGTAATGCACCATATTCTGCAGGTGTAGGGCATTAAAATGGTGCAGCTGGATGTGGATAAAACAACATCAAAGGAGACGGGGTCAGAGATATATGGAGGGACAGGTGGTGGACTGGAGATTACATGTGGGGACGTATTGGGGGCAGAGTTTTCACTACATTTTTTCAGCAGATCCTTTTTTTTGAGGTGTAATTTTAGCCACATAAATAACAAATTCATTTAGGCAACTAAAAAAAACAATTCAGGCATGTGGGTACAAAGCTCTGTCACGTATTAGAACACTGAAGCAAATGAAGCAAATAACAGAGAGGAGAAAAAATCTCCAGCACAGCAGAGGAATAACATTAAATATCTGGAGAGGAGACGGGGAGGGGAATATAGTTTTTTTTCCATGTTTTAATACATTTAAAGCTAGGTTCACATCTGGGCTGGCGCCTGTGTCCATTGTAGACTCCGTCACAGAAACCGCCGAAAATTGGCAGAGAGATTAAGTCCTGCCACCTGTGAAGGATACCACCTTGCCAAGCTGCTTGGCACACCTGTGATCACCCTTCTTACCTTCCACTCACGCCCCGTGAGTGTTTGAGTTCATAGGATAATATGAAACGAGCTTTATAAATTTTATGTATTTATTAACCCGAGTGGGTCGGTATTAGCTGCTAACATATACAGAATACACATCAGAGGATAGTCAAGCAAATACAGGTAAAAACAAGCATACAGTACAGAAAATAACATGGGATTAAAAGATAAATAATAATAATACCAAAACGAGTTTATATTCTGATTCTCTAGGCTTCAGCAGTTTGGCCTAGGGCACTTTCTTCAGTCAGTAATAGAGCATGTGTCCCTACATGCTGCCCAGAATAAGAACTCTCACCTTTGTCCCTTGTTTGGGTCATATAGCTATCCTAGTCTCCTCCCCGTGTGATGTATGATGGGGTTCATGGTGAGACCCCTTTCACGAAGACATCAATAATCACACCCCAATTTCCTTTGGGTAATGAGTTCAGTGTCTGGACCTTTTCCCTGCTCCCAATAGTACCGTGTTTGGACTGGAAGTGGTCGCCTTCATCTTGTGCACCTGAGGAATTTATTGGTGCGACTGTAGGATGTCCTCCTAGGGAAATATTATCATAAAACCATACTTCCTTTGTAGTTTTGGCTACAGACACAAAGTCTTCTTTTTTATTACAGAATTTTATATGTCATGACTTAGGGATGACCACTATGTTTATGGTTATTTTTATTTATTTTTAGGCGTATTCTAGAGGAAGGTATTCAGATCTTATATTTTTTCTATTTATTTTTTCTTCATTTTTAAAACTTACATTTTTCTTTCACCCCTAGGGGGCTTAAAATAGTGATCACTAGATTGTTTATGCCATAGACTGCAATATTACTGTACTGCAGTCTATGGTAAAATACCTATATGGACTGCCAGGTCTCAATAGCAATGTTGCATTGTCAGGCTTTGGAACCTTCAGAGGCTCCCAGATGACATAGCAGCCAAGCGACTCCTGCAATCTCCTGATCTCCTACATTCAGTATCTGAAAGCAATCCGAGCTCCTCAAGTGCCATGGTCAAATCTGAGACCCCACATCTATCCGCCATGTTTAAATGGAGTGATGGCATCCACCATACATTTACAGCAGACATCAGCAAGTGCACAGAAACGTCTAAGGGGTACTAAAATCATAACATTACCTCTTTACTGTTTACATCAGGCCCGGACACTTTGTGTATTGCAGCACGCCATTCATTCTAGTGAATTTTACAAAGCCGTAACATCCTGCACCACTTCTGCTAATAGTAAGGTGTTCTGCGGTATGACTAAAGAAGGGGCTGCCGCTCATGTTGGAGTGTCACAGACCCTTCACCCAGGCAGGGGTACCAAGAATTGAAAGCCTGTTGATCTGATAGTGAATTCATAGCATCCATTGTAAAACGTTGCACACCCCCTTTAAAAACACTGACCCTGATGCCCCAATTATTTTGATCTTTGAAGCTGTTTAATAAAAACCAATGGCTGAAACTTTTTCCTGTGCTGAGGAGTTTGGTTTGTGCTCATTACTGGGGATAAGTCGGCAAAGCCCAATAAATCACTGCAGCACATTCAACCATTTTTGCACTACAAAAATCCTTCAGTAAAAGTGTGTAACAGTTTACATATTCACACCAATTAGAGTTTTATAACCTCCCTTCCAATGCAGCAAAAAATGGCACCTACTTCTGTACAGTGAGCCTTGCACTATGCTAAACCACAACATCAATACTGCAGGGTACAGGGAGGCGCACATCTCCTGGCTTTGTTCTCCAAACTATTGAGAATTCTTTAAATCAGCTCCCAATCTCCACATTCCACATCAGCTGACAAATAGAACACCGGCAGGACAGTATACAGCGGAAAAAGCACCCAATTATACAGCGAAACCTCCCTCGCCGGCGCCTGGGCTTGTATGTGCGGTAATTGAACGTCACAGCAGATCTAACAGACAGCCAAGGTATATCTCCCGCTACACTGGTTTGATTGACTGGAAAATGGACAGGGCTCCTGAACGTTGTCTATTTAATACACAAAAGAAACTATAACAATGCGGCCAATTGAATCTAATTCATGGAGGGTCACACGATAAGAGCATGTCGGCCGGAGAAGAGATAATCAATTTATTTGTGTCTTGTGTCTTGACGGCTGCCAAAAATACGTAGGTTAAAATTGCAGACGCACAAACTGCAAGAGTGTTGAGTGTTAAATCAATAGATGATTTAAGAACAAACAGCTAAATCTCCAATCCATCGGCCTCGCTGCTACCGGAGGAAGATGACTGCGATGGACCAAACTCTCATAAATAAAGCGCTGATGTATTTTTCAGGGATCAAGATGCAGGAGGTTCTCAGTCAGGAGTATAAAACATGGGATCCAGCAAGATTTTCTAAGTCTATAGCAACTGTTGTTTTATTCAGTCTTTTCTGGCTCCCCTGGATCTTCCAGACCCTTATCCTTAATAGAGTATGCATGCATTCCTTCAAAGGATAGACCAGCGTGTATTGCGAGGGCATTGATGTAGTGCACTGCACAGGCCCTCAACTCTCCTCAATGACTGTATTTTCTAAATTTAAGTCTTATTCAGACTATAAGAGTCCTATAGAGCGTGTCATAAGTAATATGTGCATGAAAGACAGTAAATGCAAATATACAATACCTCTGAAATAGACCCAAGGTGAATATTAAAGGCTACGTGCACTTTGTAGATAGTCTTGAGTAAATCTTAGTGTTTATGTACACAGCCCCAGTGAAGACCTTTACGTCTCCATGGTAACAGACTACAATCAAACCCTGTGTGTGGACTGATCTACCCACCTGTGGTAGCAGCAGAGGTCACATTATGTGCTGAGGTGACGTCAGTCTTCCAGAATAGTAAAGAAAGACCAGAAAAGGAAGAAAGATGCGGCAGTGACATCTCAGCATCAGGAGATCTAATAGGTAAGTAATACTTCCGTCATTATTTGTGGTGTTTCCCACTATTGCCCAGTTTTTTGTTTTTGCTGATCTTGGGCAACTCTTTTTGATATTAACTCACTGCCGGATATTTAACCCAGGAAGACACCTTAACTGGAAACAATAGCTTGCACAACCATGTTGGTATGATGAGGGAATGATGAGGAAACAAAAGGTTATAGCATGGAGGGAGAAGGAGGGCAGCTTCACAGAGAACACCCACTGAGCTCTGAATCCGCAGCTCCACATGCAGACATGTCAGAGATAACAAGCCTGCAAGTACAAGAGATGAAACTGAAATCAGCTAAACACATTGTAACGTAAGCCTTACCAGATACACAGATACATATCTAATCTATGAGGATCTCTACACTGTCAATAGCAAAATTCAAGATGTGAAAGATAGCGTAACGGGAGGCTACATAAGGTTATGTTTTATGGTACCAACACTCCAATTTATGGTAAAAAAACAAGTTCTCAAAATAAGTAATTACCAAGGAAGCTTGGAGGAGTGAAACACATGCACACCTGTTGGTAAGTCTAATTATCATTTGGTCTAGAATGCAGACTAATTATAAGTGTATGGATGAAACATCTAGAACACTGGGGATCTGTCATAAGTCTTGTACAAAAGGAAACTAGAGACCATCACGGCATAAAAAGGTGTGAATAGAGAGCTGAGTCCATCATCAGTGGTGTGTGCAGGTTGGACACAGACATTATGTCTAACCGGTACTGCACCACTCTCGTTTTCATTCACTGGCATGCTTTTCCTATTGGTGACCGGGCATCCACCATTTCATGCACACAACAGCCGCCTCCTCCAGGATTGTGGACACTTAGTGATTGCTCAGATGATTTTACATGACTCGCATGTTCCCATACTTCTTGGTATCTTTTGATATTTTGTATGTTTGCTTGCACTCTCAAGGAGGAGTCAAGTGAAGAAAAAGCAGGGACATGGAGAGAGCAGTTGCTGCAGCTAATATCAAGTTTCTGTCTCACTCCAGGGTTTTATGTCCATGAATGCCGCTCAGTACTTCTTTATAATGTTCTCCATGATGCTCCTGATTGTCTGAAAGAGAGTTAGGCCTCCTGTGCAGGCTGAGGGGGTGTCCATTTTTTAAAGGAAGGTACTTGGAACACTCGGATGACATCTGACTGTCATCCAGGTGCCTTGCATGTTTCATTTATTTGTGTGTGGGGAGGTTTCGTCCTGTTCCCATTTCACTTACCAGGATAGGACCAGCTCTATCATTATCAGAATGGAGCACTGGAGCCTCCCCCACCCCTCGGACGTCATGCTTGGTCATGTGCATGGGGCCTTAGAGAGCAGAATCTTCTATTTCTTCCATGTATTTTCTATGGGAGACATGATAGCAGCTAACCTCCAACCACAAGCTCAGGAAGGTAAAATGGTTAAAAAAAAATGTAAGATACAAGTCACTGCATGACTTCTCATGTACATACCCAAGATGGCTTATCCTGAATAGCTGAAAGGTTATGTACGGTTTAAGTAAACTACATATATTTACCTAGTATTTGTATAATAAAACAGGAAGTAAAAGAGTATCTGAAATAACATGCATGCTAACAGTGAGTGGTTAATGTCAACTTGTGATCCTCTGTTACTTATTTTGTGCAAATTTCAAGACCTACCTAACAGCCTTGTACCCCTCTCTGTCTAAACGGATTGGGTTTGCGCTAGAAAAGAAGTTGGAGAGACAAGCACTACTTGGGATAAGGCAGAGGTGCAATATCAAATACTCAGATA
This sequence comes from Leptodactylus fallax, assembly GCA_947044405.1. Classification (NCBI taxonomy): domain Eukaryota; kingdom Metazoa; phylum Chordata; class Amphibia; order Anura; family Leptodactylidae; genus Leptodactylus; species Leptodactylus fallax. Next base: position 553,045 of record CAMRHE010000574.1, read on the forward strand.
GGCTCCATGTACAAAGGTGGGTAAAACCCACAGTGGAAATATGTGGCAGATCTGTAACATAACTCATTGGAAGTGCTGGTACTGCATATTTATACACCCTCTTAAGATAGAAAGATTATTTTCTTGAACAAATATACTTAGTGCCAACATATGGGAGAGATAAATGAACTACAGCACTTGACTACTTCCAGCTCTCCTATTGAAATGAAAGGAGCAATGTGCTTATTTCAGAATGGAAAACAAAAACTCGCTGTTCTCCTGATTGGTCGGATAAAATTGTTTGAACATGGAATAATTACAAAATTGATGGGCAGCAACGATTACTTCACTCAGATCATTGCTAATGTCTTTCCTCCTAGGCATTGCATTAACATCTACCTAAATGCTCCAGACCAGCAAACTGCTAAAACTCCTACTTTTATAGAGTTGGTCACACTTGCTGGTGATGAATTAAACAAGGGCATTGCAGCAACTGGCTGCTACTTACTCTCTTGATTTCTATGGGAGCAGTAAGTGTGGATTTCATTTTTCACTCACAGCTTCTCCATCTGCCCTAGTTTTGCTAAATAAATAATGGCATGGTATAACTAGTCGTGTTGTTGTTCATCTGAGGCTGCATTTACCTGATACATGGTTGGACATTGACTAGATACGGTGAATCCAGATTTTATTGCCGCTACTGGCATTCACTGGGTTCTTTAGTGCTACAGACCGTCCTATTCCTGCTGTGAAAAATACCAGAAAGGCCAGAAAAACCCCAATGACAAGTGTGAACAGAATGAAAGAAAGCACAGCCAACACGCAAGTGAATGAGAATGAAGCTCTCCTAGCCTGGGCGGTTCTTGGAAACTGGACTTTTGCCAAGCTGCATCTCTTTCATGGGCTAGGACAAAATGGGCGGCATAAAAAATGCAGGATTTATATAGGGAAGTTGATGAGGAGCTACAGTACGAGGTCTGGGAAAGTTAATAGGATGATGCGTTTTATGTTTATGTATGGGAGGATATATTCCTCTGTCTGAGACAATGTGGAGATTTTGTAAATAATAGATAGTGATAATCTGTGTTTTGGGAATACAAGGGGACTTGTGCAGGCAGTTCATCTACCTCTGTCCCTTCCTCATTTCCAGAGGGTTGTAATATCAGCATTTTGATTGTTCCAGTTTATTACCGTAAAAGAAAAACAAGCCTTGTAGATCGGAACATCTGTTTGACTCTCCACGAGCAGTTTTGCTTGATAGATAATAGGCTTTTGTTTGATAGTTAATAAACCCTAGTTCCTTATGGGTGCAGTATTGTGCTAGGAGGAATGGATGCGCTCTAATGTGATATATTAAGTAATCTGTGCAGAATACCGTCATGTAACAAGCTGTTTATATGCATATAATGGACTCTACTGGCAAAGAGACGTTTTAGTAGCTACCGACACTGAACAGAAATAAAAATCTGTATCTGTTGTCTGCTGAGGAAGGCTCAGCTCAGGATAAGGCTGGGTACACACATACCTAGTGTGATACCAACCAGTAACCGCAAAACCCCACCTTTTTACCACCCATTGCTGCTGTTCTGCTTCTGATTTCTAGGTGTGCATCTTTCACATGTAAAACTACTTACACGCTTACTAAACACATTTCACCTGTGGAAACCACCCAGCTAAAAACCGCACTACAAATATACATGCAGTATTATGGCGTGGAAATTATCTATGTGGCACACTACAGGGACATCTGAATAAATGAGAATATCTGTGAAACGTTCCTTCATCTCAGTCATTCAGTAATACAATCCATAATCCGCGTCTTCCATGATTGTGTGTCCTACTGAACCAGACTGAGGGACCATTTAAAGGCTCAGGAAACCTTGGCAGGTGACACTGAATTTACAAGACTGAACTCAACTTACAATATTCTCATTTTCTTAGATTTGGGTTTTCATTCCCTGTAATCCATAATCCACATTTACAGAAATAAAACACTTGAAATAGAATCTAGAAAATATAGGAGGAACTTTTATAATGTAATTACTGAAATGAATGAACGTTTCACAGATATTCTAATTTATTGAGATGTTCCTGTAGATACATGTGAGCCCAGCTCCTGCTAACATGACAGAAAGATGGAAGACAATTGCAATGGTCCACACTACAGTTCCCGTAGGGGTTGTCACACAGATTTCCAGGAATCATGAGTCTCCCCAGAGATCCCAATATAGAAACCTCCTCCCCAGATCAGGCAGACATTTGTCTAATCTGGGGGGGGGCGGTGGTTACTTACCCTGAAACAGGTAATCTTTATAACATGCTAGGAATGAAAGATTGATGTTCAGCACATGACTCTACTGACCACTGGGCAGTGTCCCAGATCTGTCTTTGTTTCTGGTGGTTTCTTCTCTTCACTCTATCCAGCTCAGAAGACATCCAGCCGTGATATCCCAGAGACCGCAGCACCCCAGGCAGGGCTATACAAGAGTGACTATTGTGTGTACACATTATTATAAGATGAGGGTCTATGGTGGAGTTATTCTCCGTGTTTAGCGGTTCTACCCTCTTTTTATATTACAATTCCCTCATAGATAAGCAGTAATACATTCTTCTCCGCATTATACAGAACAAAGTAATCGTGCAGGCTGATATGAAATAAAATGCACTCAGGTTATTTTTTTTGCCCCTATAAAACCTACACTGGCACTTTATGGCTGACACCCCACGTCGCAGAAACGCAGCTTTTTTTGTTGCAGATTTTGCTGCGTTTTTTTGAGCCAAAGTAAGGAATGGACAGAACAGAAGGTAGAAGTGTAAGAACTTCCTATATATTTCCCTTTCCTTCTGTAGCCACTCTTGGTTTTGGCTCAAAAAAACGCAGCAAAATCTGCAACAAAAAAAGCTGTGTTTCCACAACGTCGGGCCTCAGGTGAAAGGGGTTTTCCAGCCTAAGAATATTTCTGATCTAGCCTAAGGATAGGTCATGTATATCCTATTGGTGAGGTTCTGAACTAACCACCCCCTCCGATCAGCTCTTCTCTGTGTACTGGCCAGGGTTTAGCTCCCATCCAAGCGAGCTGGTTTGTCCACTAGACAGAGAAGAGCGCTGTCTGCTCCCTGCTCTATTCTCTGTATCAGCTGCTGACAGATGATATATGGGGATGTCAGAAAAACCCCACCCATCTGATAATGATCACCTATCTCTGGGATAAGCCATTCATATTTTCAGCCCAGAAAACCCTTTTAATAAAAAGTATTATATTTTAATACAAAAAATGCAGTCCTTGTTCCTATCCCATCGCACCCTCCTGCTGAAACTAGATAGTTAGAGGTCCAGAAGGACACTTTACGGGCACCACAACATGGAGGACACAAGTTTAGAATTCCTGACATGCTGAATTATCAGATGGACGGCCAGCTAGTGTCTCCCTACTAATGTGGAGCGTGGTCTGTAGGTCAGGTAATATTGTAGCTACTCACCGGCCACTAGCAGCTACACGCCATCACTTCATACTTCTCCTAGGACTGCTGGATGAAGAGCAGTGAAAAATATGGCTGGCTATCTGCATGAACCACAAGCTGCTTATGGATGCTGGAGTAATGTGGTTGCTTAGGATTTCATAATATGATGAGGCTTATGTAGCCTTCTATATTGTTATATGCGTATTGAATAAGCAAAGGTTTACAGCTAAACAATATAGAGGTCAATCCAATAGTATACTGTATAATAGAAAAAGTATTACGCTGTCATCTACTCGCACTGCCTGTATATTCACTCTGTAAACTCTCTGTCTTCCAGGCACAAGGTCATTGTTCTAGTAGACTGTTCACCCTTTCCAGAGAGCGTTGAGTAATATATTGTATGCAAAGATGAGTGGTAATAAGCCGAGGATAACTGGTGGCCTCACATTCACAACCCGCAGATTACTTTGCAAAGATGATTAAAATGATAGTGTTCAAATTGCCTGTGACCTTCACCTTCCAGATCCAATGAAGTGCTGCCGATGCCATATCTCACACTGACATATGCTGGCTATCTCCCCTGGAGTTGTCACTTACTAGAGGGCTACATTGATCTCGCCCATAGGAAGACGTACATCTAGCCATATTTTCAGGACTTCAGGACAGAAGCTTTTAGACATTTTAGATTTTGGAGGTGAATTTGCTGAGGGATCTATAACATTTGGACCACTGAGGAAGCATTCTAACAATTTTCCCTTTTTGATAGGCTAAGGACAGCCAGTGACATATAGTGACATATCATTGACATCCCCTATCTTACACGCAGAGTTTCAGTGTATCCTCTGTCTCCCCTGCTCACATCCTGCTTGTGAGAAGTTTGTACGGTCAACTCTTACAAATAGGAGGCAGAGGAGAGAAGTGACTGCATATCTTGGGAATACACTGGAGACTTTGCACACAGCACTTACAGATACTATAAACAGACAAAATAAGCCATGGGTTATAGATATTAGAAGATCATTGTGCAGGAACAATAAATGAGCACTTTTTATTCTATATCTTACAGAACACCACCCTTATGTCTCTCTAACAATGTTTTAGTAATTGTAATTGCACCCATGCCTGGAACCTGTACACATGCCTGGCACCTGTACCCATGCCTATTACCTGTACCCATGCCTATTACCTGTACCCATGCCTGGCACCTGTACCCATGCCTATTACCTGTACCCATGCCTAGCACCTGTACCCATGCCTATTACCTGTACCCATGCCTATTACCTGTACCCATGCCTAGCACCTGTACCCATGCCTATTACCTGTACCCATGCCTATTACCTGTACCCATGCCTAGCACCTGTACCCATGCCTAGCACCTGTACCCACGTGCCTGACCTGTACCCATGCTACCTGTACCCATGCCTAGCACCTGTACCCATGCCTATTACCTGTACCCATGCCTAGCACCTGTACCCATGCCTATTACCTGTACCCATGCCTAGCACCTGTACCCATGCCTATTACCTGTACCCATGCCTAGCACCTGTACCCATGCCTATTACCTGTACCCATGCCTAGCACCTGTACCCATGCCTATTACCTGTACCCATGCCTAGCACCTGTACCCATGCCTATTACCTGTACCCATGCCTAGCACCTGTACCCATGCCTAGAACCTGTACCCATGCCTATTACCTGTACCCATGCCTGGTATCTGTACCCATGCCTAGCACCTGTACCCATGCCTATTACCTGTACCCATGCCTAGCACCTCTACCCATGCCTGGTACCTGTACCCATGCCTATTACCTGTACCCATGCCTAGCACCTGTACCCATGCCTATTACCTGTACCCATGCCTAGCACCTGTACCCATGCCTGGTACCTGTACCCATGCCTAGCACCTGTACCCATGCCTATTACCTGTACCCATGCCTAGCACCTCTACCCATGCCTGGTACCTGTACCCATGCCTATTACCTGTACCCATGCCTAGCACCTGTACCCATGCCTATTACCTGTACCCATGCCTAGCACCTGTACCCATGCCTGGTACCTGTACCCATGCCTAGCACCTGTACCCATGCCTATTACCTGTACCCATGCCTAGCACCTGTACCCATGCCTATTACCTGTACCCATGCCTAGCACCTGTACCCATGCCTATTACCTGTACCCATGCCTAGCACCTGTACCCATGCCTATTACCTGTACCCATGCCTATTACCTGTACCCATGCCTAGCACCTGTACCCATGCTTGGTACCTGTGCCCATGCCTAGCACCTGTACCCATGCCTATTACCTGTACCCATGCCTATTACCTGTACCCATGCCTGGTACCTGTACCCATGCCTATTACCTGTACCCATGCCTATTACCTGTACCCATGCCTGCTTACCTGTACCCATGCCTATTACCTGTACCCATGCCTGGTACCTGTACCCATGCCTATTACCTGTACCCATGCCTAGCACCTGTACCCATGCCTATTACCTGTACCCATGCCTGGTACCTGTACCCATGCCTATTACCTGTACCCATGCCTGGTACCTGTACCCATGCCTATTACCTGTACCCATGCCTGGTACCTGTACCCATGCCTATTACCTGTACCCATGCCTGGTACCTGTACCCATGCCTATTACCTGTACCCATGCCTATTACCTGTACCCATGCCTAGCACCTGTACCCATGCCTGGTACCTGTACCCACGCCTATTACCTGTACCCATGCCTAGCACCTGTACCCATGCCTATTACCTGTACCCATGCCTAGCACCTGTACCCATGCCTGGTACCTGTACCCATGCCTAGCACCTGTACCCATGCCTATTACCTGTACCCATGCCTATTACCTGTACCCATGCCTAGCACCTGTACCCATGCCTATTACCTGTACCCATGCCTAGCACCTGTACCCATGCCTATTACCTGTACCCATGCCTATTACCTGTACCCATGCCTAGCACCTGTACCCATGCCTGGTACCTGTACCCACGCCTAGCACCTGTATCCATGCCTATTACCTGTACCCATGCCTATTACCTGTACCCTGTCTGGTTCCTGTTTCTGCAAAATACTGCAGAGCTCAAAATACTATATAAATGCCGGGACCTCACATTGTGCAATATTTGATAGTTTTGTGCCAAAAAGATAAAAGTCTTGAAGGTAAGATACCTTTATTGGTTAACCAGAACAATTACATTTGAAGCTTTCAAAATGAATGACTGAAAACACAGCACAACACTGGCAAGATGCTACACAAAGGCAATGAGTTCATGAGGTGATACGTAAGATAAGGCAGGGTAATAAAACCAAGGTTATGGCAGTGATGGGTTGTGAGGGGAGAGTTGTAGTCAATAGAAGTGCCCTCGCTTCACCATCAGAGACCTGTGCCCACATCTTGTCATCAAGCACAGCCCGTATACCAAACATACAACAGGTCTATAACATTTCTGGAACATTTTCATATACATCCTCCAATGTGGTGTACATGATACTGTATACAAGGTACCTCTGGATATCCCCATGGGAAAACACTTCTTTGGGCCAGACCAGTTTGACTTAAATGTCCTGATTCTAAAGGTCTCTTCAAAACCGACAGAGAAAAAAAATTGGGAATTAAATCTGATGAAAAAATTCAGATCATTGACAAAATGACTAAATCTAACACCTGGATTTATGAGCCCTTACATGGACACAGCTCACCTCCCTCCATCAGACTATCTACAGACTACTTTATAATAATGTAACACTCAATCATTTTCCCATAATCCCATCACTGAATTACTTTTGTATCTGGTACAGATCGGTTTTTTTTGCAATGCAGATTTATATAAAATTCTTTATTTTTGGTGGTAAATTGAACCAATACAGTTTTTATATGAGACAGTATTTGTGTAGAAAACCAAGAAATCTCAAAAATGGGATGCTGGGGTGAATATTTGTAGGTCTTTTTAAAAATAAATAAATAAAATCTACAATTTATATACAAATATATACAGAAAGAATTTTTAAAATCTCTATCCAACCTATCAGCGTGTGTATGTCTAGTCACAGCTCATCTAGAGGTGTTCAGTAAAGTATACTAAAGATTGTGTCCATTTGTATGGCACAGTTAGTAGAGCAGAAAGAGCTCACAGCCAAAAGCTATAGCCGCCCGTCACACAAAAGACTGGGCGCAAACTGAGACGACAGAGAAGAGGGTCGACACAATGTGCCCAAAATCACCATTGTGAGATACATTAAGGGGATTTGACTTGTTATGGTTTTAAATTGCTCTCAGAATATTGACGTGATGCCCATGGCTACAGACACAAATGGTCCTGTTATTTCCCGCACTCCGTACCTAGAACAAAGGGCGTTCAGTGATCTATTGAACAGAGGTCTGCTCTGAAATTCATCATGCAGCACAATACATGAATATACTGTTGATCGGCTGCTACGCAAAATCAATTTTAGTACACAATCTGGACAATGCAGCGGTTCTGCTTTTCACAGACCCTACCTGCCTGCTGCGTAATTTGGAAAAGCAAGATGTAAAGAGACTTTCTTAGTGGATACCACAGACAAAATCAATTTTAAAGAAGAAAATGCAAATCAAACGGCGAGGAGCCCAGCGTAAGGGAGCCCTCTTATCACAATAAATATGGAGGACAATTCCATTAGCCAGTATCTACAGAACCTCCTTCTTGTATTGTGGTTCATGTTAGGATCATGTTCCCACTGCAGCTGCATCAGGCACAGACATTAAGGACACTGTAGGCAATAATGCATCAGACATATCCCTCCAAAAGAAGTCTCAAATGTGATGTGAACAAAGCCTTATTGGCATGTTCCAGAAATCAGTTACAAAGCCCTGACACAACCATTCAAGGGTTTTTCTAGAAAAAAAGTTATTTACAAGTAGCTCAGGCTGGCATAAAAACCTGAAAGAAGCATTACCTACTCTAAGATCAATTTAGGTTGTATTCTCCCAGAGGATATGATACCTTATTAATAGGAAGTATTCAGACTGGGTCACAGTCACCGCTGGGGTACAACAGGGGTCAGCACTGGAGGAATATAGTAACTAGTGGGGTACAACAGGGGACAGTATTGGAGGAATATAGTAACTAGTGGGGTACAACAGGGGACAGTACTGGAGGAATATAGTAACTAGTGGGGTACAACAGGGGACAGTATTGGAGGAATATAGTAACTAGTGGGGTACAACAGGGGGCAGCACTGGAGGAATATAGTAACTAGTGGGGTACGACAGGGGACAGTATTGGAGGAATATAGTAACTAGTGGGGTACAACAGGGGGCAGCACTGGAGGAATATAGTAACTAGTGGGGTACAACAGGGGACAGTATTGGAGGAATATAGTAACTAGTGGGGTACAACAGGGGGCAGCACTGGAGGAATATAGTAACTAGTGGGGTACGACAGGGGACAGCACTGGAGGAATATAGTAACTAGTGGGGTACGACAGGGGACAGTATTGGAGGAATATAGTAACTAGTGGGGTACAACAGGGGACAGTATTGGAGGAATATAGTAACTAGTGGGGTACAACAGGGGACAGCACTGGAGGAATATAGTAACTAGTGGGGTACAACAGGGGACAGTATTGGAGGAATATAGTAACTAGTGGGGTACAACAGGGGACAGTATTGGAGGAATATAGTAACTAGTGGGGTACAACAGGGGACAGCACTGGAGGAATATAGTAACTAGTGGGGTACAACAGGGGACAGTATTGGAGGAATATAGTAACTAGTGGGGTACAACAGGGGACAGTATTGGAGGAATATAGTAACTAGTGGGGTACAACAGGGGGCAGTATTGGAGGAATATAGTAACTAGTGGGGTACAACAGGGGACAGTATTGGAGGAATATAGTAACTAGTGGGGTACAACAGGGGACAGCACTGGAGGAATATAGTAACTAGTGGGGTACAACAGGGGACAGCACTGGAGGAATATAGTAACTAGTGGGGTACAACAGGGGACAGTATTGGAGGAATATAGTAACTAGTGGGGTACGACAGGGGACAGTATTGGAGGAAAAGAACAGGCAGGGAGGAATATAGTAACTAGTGGGGTACGACAGGGGACAGCACTGGAGGAATATAGTAACTAGTGGGGTACAACAGGGGACAGCACTGGAGGAATATAGTAACTAGTGGGGTACAACAGGGGGACAGTATTGGAGGAATATAGTAACTAGTGGGGTACGACAGGGGACAGCACTGGAGGAATATAGTAACTAGTGGGGTACGACAGGGGGCAGCACTGGAGGAATATAGTAACTAGTGGGGTACGACAGGGGACAGTATTGGAGGAATATAGTAACTAGTGGGGTACAACAGGGGACAGTATTGGAGGAATATAGTAACTAGTGGGGTACAACAGGGGACAGCACTGGAGGAATATAGTAACTAGTGGGGTATGACAGGGGACAGTATTGGAGGAATATAGTAACTAGTGGGGTACGACAGGGGACAGTATTGGAGGAATATAGTAACTAGTGGGGTACAACAGGGGACAGCACTGGAGGAATATAGTAACTAGTGGGGTACGACAGGGGACAGCACTGGAGGAATATAGTAACTAGTGGGGTACAACAGGGGACAGTACTGGAGGAATATAGTAACTAGTGGGGTATGACAGGGGACAGCACTGGAGGAATATAGTAACTAGTGGGGTATGACAGGGGACAGTATTGGAGGAATATAGTAACTAGTGGGGTACAACAGGGGACAGCACTGGAGGAATATAGTAACTAGTGGGGTATGGACAGGGGACAGTATTGGAGGAATATAGTAACTAGTGGGGTACAACAGGGGACAGTATTGGAGGAATATAGTAACTAGTGGGGTACAACAGGGGACAGCACTGGAGGAATATAGTAACTAGTGGGGTACAACAGGGGACAGTATTGGAGGAATATAGTAACTAGTGGGGTACAACAGGGGACAGTATTGGAGGAATATAGTAACTAGTGGGGTACGACAGGGGACAGCACTGGAGGAATATAGTAACTAGTGGGGTACAACAGGGGCAGCACTGGAGGAAATAGAACAGGGGGTAAAACAGGGGACAGTATTGGAGGAATATAGTAACTAGTGGGGTACGACAGGGGACAGTATTGGAGGAATATAGTAACTAGTGGGGTACGACAGGGGACAGCACTGGAGGAATATAGTAACTAGTGGGGTACAACAGGGGACAGTATTGGAGGAATATAGTAACTAGTGGGGTACGACAGGGGACAGTATTGGAGGAATATAGTAACTAGTGGGGTACAACAGGGGACAGTATTGGAGGAATATAGTAACTAGTGGGGTACGACAGGGGACAGTATTGGAGGAATATAGTAACTAGTGGGGTACGACAGGGGACAGCACTGGAGGAATATAGTAACTAGTGGGGTACAACAGGGGACAGTATTGGAGGAATATAGTAACTAGTGGGGTACAACAGGGGGCAGTATTGGAGGAATATAGTAACTAGTGGGGTACGACAGGGGAGATGGGGGACAGTAACAGTGGGGTCGGGGCGGAGGAATATAGTAACTAGTGGGGTACAACAGGGGACAGCACTGGAGGAATATAGTAACTAGTGGGGTACAACAGGGGACAGCACTGGAGGAATATAGTAACTAGTGGGGTACAACAGGGGGCAGTATTGGAGGAATATAGTAACTAGTGGGGTACAACAGGGGTCAGTATTGGAGGAATATAGTAACTAGTGGGGTACAACAGGGGTCAGCACTGGAGGAATATAGTAACTAGTGGGGTACAACAGGGGTCAGTATTGGAGGAATATAGTAACTAGTGGGGTACAACAGGGGACAGCACTGGAGGAATATAGTAACTAGTGGGGTACAACAGGGGTCAGTATTGGAGGAATATAGTAACTAGTGGGGTACAACAGGGGACAGTATTGGAGGAATATAGTAACTAGTGGGGTACAACAGGGGTCAGTATTGGAGGAATATAGTAACTAGTGGGGTACAACAGGGGACAGTATTGGAGGAATATAGTAACTAGTGGGGTACAACAGGGGACAGTATTGGAGGAATATAGTAACTAGTGGGGTACAACAGGGGACAGCACTGGAGGAATATAGTAACTAGTGGGGTACAACAGGGGACAGTATTGGAGGAATATAGTAACTAGTGGGGTACAACAGGGGACAGTATTGGAGGAATATAGTAACTAGTGGGGTACAACAGGGGACAGTATTGGAGGAATATAGTAACTAGTGGGGTACGACAGGGGACAGTATTGGAGGAATATAGTAACTAGTGGGGTACAACAGGGGACAGTATTGGAGGAATATAGTAACTAGTGGGGTACAACAGGGGACAGTATTGGAGGAATATAGTAACTAGTGGGGTACAACAGGGGACAGTATTGGAGGAATATAGTAACTAGTGGGGTACAACAGGGGACAGTATTGGAGGAATATAGTAACTAGTGGGGTACAACAGGGGACAGCACTGGAGGAATATAGTAACTAGTGGGGTACAACAGGGGACAGTATTGGAGGAATATAGTAACTAGTGGGGTACAACAGGGGACAGTATTGGAGGAATATAGTAACTAGTGGGGTACAACAGGGGGCAGCACTGGAGGAATATAGTAACTAGTGGGGTACAACAGGGGACAGTATTGGAGGAATATAGTAACTAGTGGGGTACAGACAGGGGACAGCACTGGAGGAATATAGTAACTAGTGGGGTACAACAGGGGACAGTATTGGAGGAATATAGTAACTAGTGGGGTACAACAGGGGACAGCACTGGAGGAATATAGTAACTAGTGGGGTACAACAGGGGACAGTATTGGAGGAATATAGTAACTAGTGGGGTACAACAGGGGACAGTATTGGAGGAATATAGTAACTAGTGGGGTACGACAGGGGACAGTATTGGAGGAATATAGTAACTAGTGGGGTACGACAGGGGACAGCACTGGAGGAATATAGTAACTAGTGGGGTACAACAGGGGACAGTATTGGAGGAATATAGTAACTAGTGGGGTACAACAGGGGGCAGCACTGGAGGAATATAGTAACTAGTGGGGTACAACAGGGGACAGCACTGGAGGAATATAGTAACTAGTGGGGTACAACAGGGGACAGTATTGGAGGAATATAGTAACTAGTGGGGTACAACAGGGGAGGGCAGTACTGGAGGAATATAGTAACTAGTGGGGTACAACAGGGGACAGTATTGGAGGAATATAGTAACTAGTGGGGTACAACAGGGGACAGCACTGGAGGAATATAGTAACTAGTGGGGTACAACAGGGGACAGTATTGGAGGAATATAGTAACTAGTGGGGTACAACAGGGGACAGTACTGGAGGAATATAGTAACTAGTGGGGTACAACAGGGGACAGTATTGGAGGAATATAGTAACTAGGGGGGGGGTGGGGTACAGCACAGGGGACAGCACTGGAGGAATATAGTAACTAGTGGGGTACGACAGGGGACAGTATTGGAGGAATATAGTAACTAGTGGGGTACAACAGGGGACAGCACTGGAGGAATATAGTAACTAGTGGGGTACAACAGGGGACAGTATTGGAGGAATATAGTAACTAGTGGGGTACAACAGGGGACAGTATTGGAGGAATATAGTAACTAGTGGGGTACAACAGGGGACAGTACTGGAGGAATATAGTAACTAGTGGGGTACAACAGGGGACAGTATTGGAGGAATATAGTAACTAGTGGGGTACAACAGGGGACAGTACTGGAGGAATATAGTAACTAGTGGGGTACAACAGGGGACAGTATTGGAGGAATATAGTAACTAGTGGGGTACGACAGGGGACAGTATTGGAGGAATATAGTAACTAGTGGGGTACAACAGGGGACAGCACTGGAGGAATATAGTAACTAGTGGGGTACAACAGGGGACAGCACTGGAGGAATATAGTAACTAGTGGGGTACAACAGGGGACAGTATTGGAGGAATATAGTAACTAGTGGGGTACAACAGGGGACAGTATTGGAGGAATATAGTAACTAGTGGGGTACAACAGGGGACAGTATTGGAGGAATATAGTAACTAGTGGGGTACAACAGGGGACAGTATTGGAGGAATATAGTAACTAGTGGGGTACAACAGGGGACAGTATTGGAGGAATATAGTAACTAGTGGGGTACAACAGGGGACAGTATTGGAGGAATATAGTAACTAGTGGGGTACAACAGGGGACAGCACTGGAGGAATATAGTAACTAGTGGGGTACAACAGGGGACAGTATTGGAGGAATATAGTAACTAGTGGGGTACAACAGGGGACAGCACTGGAGGAATATAGTAACTAGTGGGGTACAACAGGGGACAGCACTGGAGGAATATAGTAACTAGTGGGGTACAACAGGGGACAGTATTGGAGGAATATAGTAACTAGTGGGGTACAACAGGGGACAGTATTGGAGGAATATAGTAACTAGTGGGGTACAACAGGGGACAGCACTGGAGGAATATAGTAACTAGTGGGGTACAACAGGGGACAGCACTGGAGGAATATAGTAACTAGTGGGGTACGACAGGGGACAGTATTGGAGGAATATAGTAACTAGTGGGGTACAACAGGGGACAGTATTGGAGGAATATAGTAACTAGTGGGGTACAACAGGGGACAGCACTGGAGGAATATAGTAACTAGTGGGGTACAACAGGGGACAGTATTGGAGGAATATAGTAACTAGTGGGGTACAACAGGGGACAGTATTGGAGGAATATAGTAACTAGTGGGGTACAACAGGGGACAGTATTGGAGGAATATAGTAACTAGTGGGGTACAACAGGGGACAGTATTGGAGGAATATAGTAACTAGTGGGGTACAACAGGGGACAGTATTGGAGGAATATAGTAACTAGTGGGGTACAACAGGGGACAGCACTGGAGGAATATAGTAACTAGTGGGGTACAACAGGGGACAGTATTGGAGGAATATAGTAACTAGTGGGGTACAACAGGGGACAGTATTGGAGGAATATAGTAACTAGTGGGGTACAACAGGGGACAGTATTGGAGGAATATAGTAACTAGTGGGGTACAACAGGGGACAGTATTGGAGGAATATAGTAACTAGTGGGGTACGACAGGGGACAGTATTGGAGGAATATAGTAACTAGTGGGGGAAGACAGGGGGACACAGTATTGGAGGAATATAGTAACTAGTGGGGTACAACAGGGGACAGCATTGGAGGAATATAGTAACTAGTGGGGTACAACAGGGGACAGTATTGGAGGAATATAGTAACTAGTGGGGTACAACAGGGGACAGTATTGGAGGAATATAGTAACTAGTGGGGTACAACAGGGGACAGCACTGGAGGAATATAGTAACTAGTGGGGTACAACAGGGGACAGTATTGGAGGAATATAGTAACTAGTGGGGTACAACAGGGGACAGTATTGGAGGAATATAGTAACTAGTGGGGTACAACAGGGGACAGCACTGGAGGAATATAGTAACTAGTGGGGTACAACAGGGGACAGTATTGGAGGAATATAGTAACTAGTGGGGTACGACAGGGGACAGTATTGGAGGAATATAGTAACTAGTGGGGTACAACAGGGGACAGTATTGGAGGAATATAGTAACTAGTGGGGTACAACAGGGGACAGTATTGGAGGAATATAGTAACTAGTGGGGTACAACAGGGGGCAGCACTGGAGGAATATAGTAACTAGTGGGGTACAACAGGGGACAGTATTGGAGGAATATAGTAACTAGTGGGGTACAACAGGGCGGGTACAACAGGGGACAGTATTGGAGGAATATAGTAACTAGTGGGGTACGACAGGGGACAGCACTGGAGGAATATAGTAACTAGTGGGGTACGACAGGGGACAGTATTGGAGGAATATAGTAACTAGTGGGGTACAACAGGGGACAGTACTGGAGGAATATAGTAACTAGTGGGGTACAACAGGGGACAGTATTGGAGGAATATAGTAACTAGTGGGGTACAACAGGGGACAGTATTGGAGGAATATAGTAACTAGTGGGGTAGGAAGGGGGTACAACAGGGGGCAGTATTGGAGGAATATAGTAACTAGTGGGGTACGACAGGGGACAGTATTGGAGGAATATAGTAACTAGTGGGGTACAACAGGGGACAGTATTGGAGGAATATAGTAACTAGTGGGGTACAACAGGGGACAGCACTGGAGGAATATAGTAACTAGTGGGGTACAACAGGGGACAGTATTGGAGGAATATAGTAACTAGTGGGGTACAACAGGGGACAGTACTGGAGGAATATAGTAACTAGTGGGGTACAACAGGGGACAGTATTGGAGGAATATAGTAACTAGTGGGGTACAACAGGGGACAGCATTGGAGGAATATAGTAACTAGTGGGGTACAACAGGGGACAGCACTGGAGGAATATAGTAACTAGTGGGGTACAACAGGGGACAGTATTGGAGGAATATAGTAACTAGTGGGGTACAACAGGGGACAGCATTGGAGGAATATAGTAACTAGTGGGGTACGACAGGGGACAGTATTGGAGGAATATAGTAACTAGTGGGGTACGACAGGGGACAGTATTGGAGGAATATAGTAACTAGTGGGGTACAACAGGGGACAGTATTGGAGGAATATAGTAACTAGTGGGGTACAACAGGGGACAGTATTGGAGGAATATAGTAACTAGTGGGGTACAACAGGGGACAGTATTGGAGGAATATAGTAACTAGTGGGGTACAACAGGGGACAGTATTGGAGGAATATAGTAACTAGTGGGGTACAACAGGGGACAGATATTGGAGGAATATAGTAACGTAGTGGGGTACAACAGGGGACAGTATTGGAGGAATATAGTAACTAGTGGGGTATGACAGGGGACAGTATTGGAGGAATATAGTAACTAGTGGGGTACGACAGGGGACAGTATTGGAGGAATATAGTAACTAGTGGGGTACGACAGGGGACAGTATTGGAGGAATATAGTAACTAGTGGGGTACGACAGGGGACAGTATTGGAGGAATATAGTAACTAGTGGGGTACAACAGGGGACAGTATTGGAGGAATATAGTAACTAGTGGGGTACAACAGGGGACAGTATTGGAGGAATATAGTAACTAGTGGGGTACAACAGGGGACAGTATTGGAGGAATATAGTAACTAGTGGGGTACGACAGGGGACAGTATTGGAGGAATATAGTAACTAGTGGGGTACGACAGGGGACAGTATTGGAGGAATATAGTAACTAGTGGGGTACAACAGGGGACAGTATTGGAGGAATATAGTAACTAGTGGGGTACGACAGGGGACAGTATTGGAGGAATATAGTAACTAGTGGGGTACAACAGGGGACAGTATTGGAGGAATATAGTAACTAGTGGGGTACAACAGGGGGCAGCACTGGAGGAATATAGTAACTAGTGGGGTACAACAGGGGACAGTATTGGAGGAATATAGTAACTAGTGGGGTACAACAGGGGACAGTATTGGAGGAATATAGTAACTAGTGGGGTATGACAGCAGAATATTACAGAGGAGGAGGATAGTAGAATATTACATAGGAGGATAGTAGTCAGATTAATAAATTTGGGGTTATTCAGTTTAAAAAAAGAAATCTAAGGGGAAATCTAATCACAATGTACAAATACATGAAAGAACTTTCTAACTTTCTCTGGTTATTGGGACTTTTGTGCGACACTACTGTTTTTGGTGATGCAACCCTTATGCTACTGGATGACACCTGGTAACAGAAGTATTTTGCTTGCAGATCTTGGGCAGCATTCTTGCTAACATTGGCTTACATAGTGTTGTTCCTGAAGCCTTACTCTTTGGATTTATGTTTGATACTTGTAGTTCTTCTCTGCTATTTACTTTGGCTTACATCCTGACCTTGTTCTTTCTTTGACTTCCATTTACATTTGTTAACTACCTGACTAAGTTTTCTATACTCTGTGCTACTGCCACCAATCTGAGACTACTCTGAGGGCCAGGGGATTCCCTACAATGGTGTCCAGATTCCCCTACAGGGGTTTAATAGTGAATACCAGGGAATCCTTAGATGTCACACTTCAGATTACCCAGTACCAATCACACTAAGACTTAGAGGATCCACTTTCAGTATTAGTGCAGCTGTGATATTATCTGCAGTTTGATGCATGACTGTATTACATGGCTTCATGTAGTCATGTTAATGATTTAGCAGATACTTCAGTTCACTGTCAGGGGACTTACTCACCATATTGTATAGACACAAGACAGTAAAAGTACAAATGCACCCTGGCTCTGTCTGTGTAATGTTCGCAGCACGATGTTTGTACTTGTAGTCATTTTTCAGCAATCTCGTCTGCACCAAGTGGGAGTCCATTTGTACTGAGTTCTGCCAGTTTTCACAACTGTTTACTGCTTGCGTCTCCTACTCATCTCGATATACACAGATGCTAAACAAGCAATGACTGCCAAGTGCTTAGGTTGGATTCTTGCAGTGTTAACCCTATCAGCAATGAGATAAGTACTGAGAAAAATGTATAATAGTATTAAATTAACTTAACCTTGTTCCAATAACAATTTCTCTGGGTGGAGACACGGCCAGAGAGCATAGGATTTATGCCAGATATGCAGATTGGGTCCAAAACGTAGGTCAGGTGGGCTAGGTGTCTTTGATACTAACCTGTATACTAAAGCCTGCCCTGTCTGTGTGTCAATTGCATGACATACCGCATAGGCACTGCTGTCCTGGGCGTAAATCTATCATTTTCCTATTTGTGCCATTGCTTATTGCTGCCTGACCTCTGCCCGGTCTAAATCTATAATGCTGAGTGCTCACCCTCACACCTCGCTCTGACTAGTCTTTACCAAACTGTTCTGTCCCTGCAACTACATTTTCATATTGTTCTCCTGAACTTGGTGAATAAAGGAAGATGGCATATAAAGTGTACAAGTCCATAGAGCCGCTGACTTTATGGTTATGTATAACTTCACCAGACAGATATTATATTGCATTATATGTAAATCTTGTGCACTACCCCTTAATATCCGCCTTCTACAAACTCTAAATAGGTGGCAAATGTATCAATATAACATACATATAATGCATAGTGTAACATCAGGTGACTCAAAGCAAAGAGACTTATAATTTCTTTCTTCTCATCTCATTCTGACTAATCCTCCTCGAACAATGAATTACAGAAAAAACCCTGGCTCTTGCTACCACTTTCATGGAAATCTTGTTCTCTTTTGCATAAAGAAGCTAATCATAATCGACTATTTCTTGTAGAGAGGGTTTTTTTGCATATTATTAAGGGTGAGATGAGTCAGGTAAGTTATTAAAAGTGCTCACAATGAGAATGTGCATGTTCTTTCATTGAGCTGCCTGGCCGAGCTGAGATTCTTGAAGCTGAACTTGAATAGAGTCTCATAGTGATACCAGCGGGGATAACAGAGGGGGGCAGGGGGGCTGTGGACAGCAATAATGGAAGGTGCAGGGCATGTGGGCGGTAAAATCTTCCTATAAGAACCATTAGAGATGTTTTTTTAAAAAGAAGAAGTTCTTGCTCACTCCTCCTACAGTAATAAATCGATGACTGTTTAGGAATGATAACAAATCGGCAGAGTCTCCATGTGCAGCCTGACAAATGGATGGTGGATCCACTGCCAAGGCTTTCAGGATAGCACAGCATTCTCTAACAGCATGAAATGAATTTCTATATTTCACCTACAGTGCTTATTTCCACTTGCTTTTCTATAATGTTGCAGCTTTACGTTCCTATACTCGGCGTTATAGTGCAATAAGTATCAGTCTAGCAGCCTTTTGTAATGCAATCGATACACAAAGTGCCCAATGATGTCTGATACTATGTAGATGATGGCGGCCTGTACTGTATGCAGGACATACAGGGGCATCTCAATACATTAGAATATCTGTGAACCGTTCATTCATTTCAGTAATTAAATTATAAAAGTTCCTCCTATATTTTCTAGATTCTTTACACACAGAGTCTTCTATTTCAAGTGTTTTATTTCTGTAAATGTTGATTATGGATTACAGGGAATGAAAACCCAAATCTAAGAAAATGAGAATATTGTAAGTTCAGTTCAGTCTTGTAAATTCAGTGTCACCTGACAAGGTTTCCTGAGCCTTTAAATGGTCCCTCAGTCTGGTTCAGTAGGACACACAATCATGGAAGACGCTGATTATGGATTGTATTACTGAATGACTGAGATGAAGGAACGTCTCACAGATATTCTCATTTATTGACATGCGCCTGTATGACTGAGTTCTACTATCTGCATGCAACTTTTGCCATTGGGATTTAGAAGGGGATTCCTCTACAAGTACACAATTTACTTTTGGTTTATCTAGGTGGCTGGTTTTAGTTTTAAAAAACATATACTTGAGATATTCATGGGTATAAAAGGAGAGAACAGTAAAGAAATGAATACTAACAGTGCACAGATAAGGTACTGAAGTACTAATTCAAAACTCAGACACATATTTTGTATTTTTCTGACTATAAGACACATCTGATCATAGAAGTTGTTGCTGCTAGTCTAGAGACTAGATGTTAGCTCTTGGTCCCCATAAAACTTCAGAACCTGAACAATGCTTAGACATAGAAAAATGGGGAAAAATGGTCCAAACTGGCTATTATAGTAATGCACTTGCCGGCACTGCTATGGTCTGCTGCATGCAGAGTGCTGGGGAGAGCTGTATTTAGGAGCGCTGCTGGGGTTACAAATACATGGCACCAGGAAAGGAGCGAGCATGGACAACGCTCACTCACAAGAGGCAGCCATGATGGAGGCACAAACAGGCACCACGAGAAGGAGAGGAGCACTGACAAGACTCCCACAAGGAAGGAGCATAGAGCAAACAGACAGGACTTCAGACTACAAGACACAGGGGCTTGCATCTTATGGTCCAAAAAATATGACAAGTGAGAAAATAAACTGATAAACTAACAGTCAATTTATCTATTAATCTATGTACCATGGTAAATGTAAACCATGTCAAAAAACTACAGAATGTAAAAAAAAAGAAAGAAAAAGAGGGTTAAAAATGAATCACATCAATATACTTCACATGATTAAAAGAAGTAAGTAATAGAGTAATAGAAGACACTATGGAAAAAAACATCCAAATAAAAAAATCACCTGTTCAACTGCAATATGGTTTGTGCTTTGTAGTATTTGTAGCTGCCTTCTCTATAACACAGATTTTTCACAGATTTTTAGAAACAATTTGTCAGACTAGAATGATTTTTCAGTCCTCAGTCATTTATATCATCCAGGATAGAAAAGTGTATAAAAGTTGGCAGCTGAGAATGAGGTATCCCGGGACCCGAGTACAATACAGCTCTAATACGTTTATAGTCAGTTATAGCCACGCTTTATTGTATTCCAATGAGCCCATGTATCTGTATGTAATGAAAGGGGCTTTATTGTAGGGGCTTCCCACAATAGTCTTAATATTTTGTGACTGTCACTGACTACAGGCCCTCACATCTGTGCTCACAGCTATAGGGATAGACATAACTCTATGAGGAGCCAAGGCGCTCCGTACTTAGAGCTGTGAGCACGGACGTGGCTAAGGCTCGGCACTGATTAATATACAGGCTACCCACTATTATAAAACATGATATACCTGCCAATGAGTTGACAATGAAGCCTTGGGGAAGTCTCTCTGCTTTCTAATATGATAAAATAAATATGATTTGCCATACTTTACCCTTTAACGTTGTCCTTTCTAAGATAACACAGAAAAATAAGGCAAAATCAATATGGACCTCAGTAAAACTAAACCCAAATGTCACGGCTTGATGTAGATTGACTGTAAACCATGAGTAATACTATAAGGGCAAAATAGTGCATAAAATGCCAAATTAAACAAATAGTCAGGTCTGGATGATAACAGGACCGGTCCCAGGATGTCCACCCCAGCAGGGGACCGCTACATGTACATGCTTTTATTAGGGGACATTTAGATGGTTCTGTTGTGCACACGTGTCAAAAAGTTTCAAAAATCCCATCAATTTTTACTATAATTCCAGAGTGTAAATGGTGACCAGGAAACATAAAGGGGTGTTCAGAATTAATACTGTAAGATAGACTAGAGCGGCTGAGCTGCCAGTAACATATGTAACCATTACTCACCTCTGCCCAGTACTCCAGTTCTGGCAGTGACAGGTCCGGACTTCTGTTTACAGATCCCCCAAACAACACCCCGATTGTACTAGGTGACGGGTAAAGCCAATAAAAAGACTCAGTGGTGACCTCTCTACAAACGCCATGTGACTGCTATCAAAATAAGTCAGACAACCCCTTTAATCATGAGGCTCGTATCAACTTGTAATTCTGGTCAAATATCAGAAGTAAAAAGTCCCAAAAATTAAGATGTTCAATTTAGATAACAAAGGCCAAAATGTGATCTTTTAAGCCTGAAGGTGAGGCTGATACCGAGTGTCTCACAAGACATTGCTCCAGCTGCTACAAGAGCTGAAACATACAGACCTGATCCCTACGACAGCGACAACAACCAGGACCTGGATGTCTTAAAGTGTGTCATATGTCAGTGTCAGTGTCAAGTGTCAAGTTTTACCATAGAACTAAAAAATAATTCTAAGGCTTCTCTATCACAATATCTCTATCTATCTATCTATCTATCTATCTATCTATCTATCTATCTATCTATCTCATATCTCTATCTATCTATCTATCTATCTATCTATCTATCTATCTATCTCATATCTATCTATCTATCTCTCATATTTATCTCATATCTATCTATCTATCTATCTATCTATCTATCTATATCTATCTATCTATCATATCTATCTATCTATCTATCTATCTATCTCTCATATCTATCTCATATCTATCTATGTCATCTCTATGCATCTATCTATCTAATGACCTACCTATCGCCAATACATAATGCCAATAAGTGTCATATAAAAAAATTTTTTTTAATGTTTGCCATCTGCTGACCATATGGAAAGCCTTTGGTATATGTAAAAAGAGTGGGGTGTCTGGGCACTACCTGAGGGTCCACGGCCTCAGAAGCTCGCACAGACAGACACCACTATTAATCTCTGTAGCGAGCGGAGTTACACTCTTCTTACACAGGATCCTGAAACCCCGGATTACCATCATAGTGTGTCCTAGTTAGTTCTAATCTTCTGTATTACTTCTTGTCTGTTAACTTTACATGAAATAAATTCTGACAAAGCTGACACAAACCTGTTCAATGTATATACAGTAAATAAGAGATAAACCCAAACTATATTACGGTAAATGACTAGATAATAAGCGCTGGTCAGCGGCGTGACCTCTGCGGTCCGGCTCACATTCAGCATACATGTAGTTACTAGACTTCTGCAAATATCTCAAGAAAATCTGAGATCCTTGAGCAGGTAAAGAGCCTGATGCCATAATTATGAGGACAGCTCCATTTACTAATGCTATTCCTTCTGTATCATAAAGAGCAGCAATTGGCGGCACTAGTTTGCATTAGCAAGCATTTAATGTTGCATTAAGCTACCGATTATTGCCTGTTAAATCAAAGGATGCCTCAGAGGAACAACTTCACAGTTATACACCCTTTATTTAAAATTATTATTTCTAAGCAAAGGGCAGCACGACGTGGTGGAAATACTTTTTTAGTTAAACACAAGGGTGATAGATTTTAGCTAAGGGGATTATTGCACAGCGTGTGGGTGAAGGGCCAAAATTTAAATGGGAGAAAAAAAAACATACAAAGAAAACTTATTCACAAAGGAAAAGAAATGCCCATGTAATTCACAGATTCTTATTTTACAGTTTGGATCCCAGCAAAGCTCCCAGTTTGTGGGTACAGTATAGAAAAATAATGGCACTAGCGGACTGGAAATAAGGGGTGCACAGGAGGACGGCAAGTATTCCTGCACGACTATGCTAACCGCAATACTGTACCTAGTATGAGCCGGGGAACTAAACTTTGAAGCAACACTTCAGCATTTTTTTTTAGTTATGCAAGGTAGTCCTCATCGACATAGAGTCAACATCTGATATTGCTGAGCCTGTCACCCATGTCTAGTACCTGTATCCATGTATATTTCCTGTTTCTGAAAAGCTAATACTAAAATGAACATTCCAGTACTTTATACCATGAGGATAATGTCACCAAAGTCCTAAAAGTTGCATCAACTGCTGCTGAAAACATTGCACTAGGCAAACATTGTCCCATCAGACCCTGCACTAGCCATATATTGTCCCATCAGACCCTGCACTAGCCATGTACTGTCCCATCAGACCCTGCACTAGCCATATATTGTCCCATCAGACCCTGCACTAGCCATGTACTGTCCCATCAGACCCTGTACCAGGCACATACCAACCCATCAGACCCTGTACTAGGAATGTCCCATCAGACCCTGTACCAGGCACGTACTGTCCCATCAGACCCTGTACTAGGCACGTACTGTCCCATCAGACCCTGCACTAGCCATGTACTGTCCCATCAGACCCTGCACTAGCCATGTACTGTCCCATCAGACCCTGTACCAGGCACGTACTGTCCCATCAGACCCTGTACCAGGCACATACCAACCCATCAGACCCTGTACTAGGAATATCCCATCAAACCCTGTACTAGGCACGTACTGTCCCATCAGACCCTATACCAGGCACGTACTGTTCCATCAGACCCTGTACCAGGCACGTACTGTCCCATCAGACCCTGTACTAGGCACGTACTGTCCCATCAGACCCTGTACCAGGCACATACCAACCCATCAGACCCTGTACTGGGAATGTCCCAACAGACCCTGTACCAGGCACGTACTGTCCCATCAGACCCTGTACTAGGCACGGACTGTCCCATCAGACCCTGTACCAGGCACATACCAACCCATCAGACCCTGTACTAGGAATATCCCATCAAACCCTGTACTAGGCACGTACTGTCCCATCAGACCCTATACCAGGCACGTACTGTTCCATCAGACCCTGTACCAGGCACGTACTGTCCCATCAGACCCTGTACTAGGCACGTACTGTCCCATCAGACCCTGTACCAGGCACATACCAACCCATCAGACCCTGTACTAGGAATGTCCCAACAGACCCTGTACCAGGCACATACCAACCCATCAGACCCTGCACTAGCCATGTACTGTCCCATCAGACCCTGTACCAGGCACATACCAACCCATCAGACCCTGTACTAGGAATGTCCCATCAGACCCTGTACTAGGCACGTACTGTCCCATCAGACCCTGTACTAGGCACGTACTGTCCCATCAGACCCTGTACTAGGCACGTACTGTCCCATCAGACCCTGTACTAGGCACGTACTGTCCCATCAGACCCTGTACCAGGCACATACCAACCCATCAGGCCTTGTACTAGGAATGTCCCATCAAACCCTGTATCAGGCACACACCAACTCATCACACCCTGTACTGGAAATGTCCCATCAGACTCTGTACTAGGCATGTATTGTCCCATCAGGTCCTGTACTAGGCAGACACTGACCCATCAGACGCTGTACTAGGAACATACTGTCCCATCAGACCCTGTACTAGACATGTATTGTCCCAAAAGACCCTGCACTAAGCACATACTGTCATCAGACCCTGTATTGGGCACATACTGTCCCATCAAACCCTGTACTAAGCATGTATTATTGTCCCATCAGACCCTGTACTAGGCACACAATGTCCCATCAGACCCTGTACTAGGCACACAATGTCCCATTAGACCCTGCACTAGGAACATACTATCCCATGAGACCCTGCACTAGACACACAATGTCCCATTAGGCCCTGCATTAAGCACATACTGTCCCATCAGACCCTGCACTAGGCATTTACTGTCCCATAAGACACCACACTAGTCCCACAACGCCCCATCAGTCCCTACACTAGGCATGTACTTTCCCATCAGACCCTGTACTAGGCACACAATGTCTCATAGCACCCTTTACTAGGCATGTACTGTCCCATCAGACCCTCCACTAGGCATGTATTGTTCCGTCAGGCCCCGCACTAGGCAGACACTGACCCATCAGACCCTGTACTAGGAACATACTGTCCCATCAGACCCTGTACTAGACATGTATTGACCTAAAAGACCCTGCACTAAGCACATACTGTCATCAGACCCTGTATTGGGAACGTACTGTCCCATCAGACCCTGTACTAAGCATGTACTGTCCCATCAGACCCTGTCCTAGGCACACAATGTCCCATTAGGGCCTGCACTAGGCACATACTGTCCCATAAGACCCTGAACTAGGCACACAATGTCCCATTAGGCCCTGCATTAAGCACATACTGTCCCATCAGACCCTGCACTAGGCATTTACTGTCCCATCAGACCCCACACTAGGCCCACAACATCTCATCAAGCCCTGCACTAGGCATGTACTGTCCCATCAGACCCTGTACTAGGCACACAATGTCTCATAGCACCCTGCACTAGGCATGTAAAGTCCCAACAGACCCTGGCACTAGGCATGTACTGTCCCATCAGACCCTCCACTAGGCATATATTGTTCCATCAGGACCAACACTAGGCCCACAATGTCCCATCAGACAATGTACTAGGCACAAAATGGCTCATCACACCCTACAGTAAGGAAAATACAGCATGTAAGTTTTTCCTGAAATGTTCCTTTAACAAAGTGATGTAAGGAGCCCAAGTGTTTTCCACTATTGACTTAATAGCCAGCATATCATACTAAATTTCTGTGCTGCAAATAGAATGTAAGACCAGCAGATACTTAGTAAAACCCCAGAGGCTCCACAATCTGAATCCTCAATGATTATCCGATCATTGTGGAGAATATTTCATAAGACAACCTGTTTGAAGCAATATTTTGGTGGAGCAGAGATATTTTAATAAGGACCTGTCACCTCTTCTCAAAAGCCCTATGAAATGCGTCATCTGAGAGGTGCTGTCACCCTGAGACCTTTGGTGTTCTGTTCCAAATCCGTTTGCTCATTCCAAAAATATAGGCACCATTGGTGTTTATGCAAATTAGGATAAGCTAAGTGGGTGGCAACACTGTATGATATACAGTACACAGACATACCGCCCTGAGAGAAGCCAGTGTGTTACGGCCCACTTGACTAATACACCCTAATTTAAAAAAACAAAACACCAAAATGCTCAGGGTGACCGCACTTTCAGATGAGATATGTCATTGGCTTTTAAGAACTGGTCCTCATTAAAGAGTTTTTTTTGACACTATGATATTGAATATCTATCCTTAGGATTATGGGAGGGTCACAGCTGCAGCACGGCCACATGACCAATGAATGTTACGTCAATGCCTAAGAAGTGGACGCAGCGCTCCAAGTAATAGATCCATTGGTGCCAAGTGTCAGACCCCACCGATCTGATACTGATGACCTACCATACTGTGAATTGTGGAAAATTAGATAATCTTTATGTGTAATAGTTTGTTAGAGAATCACAAAGCATTACAATAAATTTCATTGTAAATATCCATACGCCGTCCTACAGTGGGTACGGAAAGTATTCAGATCCCTTTAAATTTTTCACTCTTTGTGGCATTGCAGCCATTTGCTAAAAGCAAAAAAGTTCCTTTTATTTCTCATTAATGTACACTCAGCTCCCCATCCTGACAGAAAAAAAACAGAAATGTAGATATTTTTGCAAATTTATTAAAAAAGAAAAACTGAAATCTCCCATGGCCATAAGTATTCCGAGCCTTTGCTGTGACCCTCATATACAGTCATATGAAAAAGTTTGGGCACCCCTATTAATCTTAATCATTTTTAGTTCTAAATATTTGGGTGTTTGCAACAGCCATTTCAATTTGATATATCTAATAACTGATGGACACAGTAATATTTCAGGACTGAAATGAGGTTTATTGTACTAACAGAAAATGTGCAATATGCATTAAACCAAAAATTTGACCGGTGCAAAAATATGGGTACCCTTATCATTTTATTGATTTGAATACTCCTAACTACTTTTTACTGACTTACTGAAGCACAAAATTGGTTTTGTAACCTCACTGAGCTTTGAACTTCATAGCCAGGTGTATCCAATCATGAGAAAAGGTATTTAAGGTGGCCAATTGCAAGTTGTTCTCCTATTTGAATCTCCTCTGAAGAGTGGCATCATGGGCTCCTCAAAACAACTCTCAAATGATCTGAAAACAAAGATTGTTCAACATAGTTGTTCAGGGGAAGGATACAGAAAGTTGTCTCAGAGATTTAACCTGTCAGTTTCCACTGTGAGGAACATAGTAAGGAAATGGAAGACCACAGGGACAGTTCTTGTTAAGCCCAGAAGTGGCAGGCCAAGAAAAATATCAGAAAGGCAGAGAAGAAGAATGGTGAGAACAGTCAAGGACAATCCACAGACCACCTCCAAAGAGCTGCAGCATCATCTTGCTGCAGATGGTGTCACTGTGCATCGGTCAACAATACAGCACACTTTGCACAAGGAGAAGCTGTATGGGAGAGTGATGCGAAAGAAGCCGTTTCTGAAAGCACGCCACAAACAGAGTCGCCTGAGGTATGCAAAAGCACATTTGGACAAGCCAGCTTCATTTTGGAAGAAGGTCCTGTGGACTGATGAAACAAAGATTGAGTTGTTTGGTCATACAAAAAGGCGTTATGCATGGCGTCCAAAAAACACAGCATTCCAAGAAAAACACTTGCTACCCACTGTAAAATTTGGTGGAGGTTCCATCATGCTTTGGGGCTGTGTGGCCAATGCCGGCACCGGGAATCTTGTTAAAGTTGAGGGTCGCATGGATTCAACTCAGTATCAGCAGATTCTTGAGAATAATGTACAAGAATCAGTGACGAATTTGAAGTTACGCCGGGGATGGATATTTCAGCAAGACAATGATCCAAATCTACTCAGGCATTCATGCAGAGGAACAATTACAATGTTCTGGAATGGCCATCCCAGTCCCCAGACCTGAATATCATTGAACATCTGTGGGATAATTTGAAGCGGGCTGTCCATGCTCGGCGACCATCAAACTTAACTGAACTGGAATTGTTTTGTAAAGAGGAATGGTCAAAAATACCTTCATCCAGGATCCAGGAACTGATTAAAAGCTACAGGAAGCGACTAGAGGCTGTTATTTTTGCAAAAGGAGGATCTACTAAATATTAATGTCACTTTTCTGTTGAGGTGCCCATACTTCTGCACCGGTCACATTTTGGTTTAATGCATATTGCACATTTTCTGTTAGTACAATAAACCTCATTTCAATCCTGAAATAGTACTGTGTCCATCAGTTATTAGATATATCAAATTGAAATGGCTGTTGCAAACACCCAAATATTTAGAACTAAAAATGATTAAGATTAATAGGGGTGCCCAAACTTTTTCATATTACTGTATATCTCACATGCTGTCCATTTCCTTCTGATCCTCCTTGAGATGGTTCTACTCCTTCATTGGAGTCCAGCTGTGTTTAATTAAACTGATTGGACTTGATTAGGAAAGGCGCCCACCTGTCTATATAAGACCTCACAGCTCACAGGGCATGTCAGAGCAAATGACAATCAGGAGGTCAAAGGAACTGCCCAAGGAGCTCAGAGACAGAATTGTGGCAAGGCACAGATCTGGCCAAGGTTACAAAAGAATTTCTGCAGCACTCAATGTTCCTAAGAGCACAGCGGCTCCATAATCCTTAAATGGAAGAAGTTTGGGACGAGCAGAACTCCTCCTAGACCTGGCCATCCAGCCAAACTGAGCAATGGTGGGAGAAGAGCCTTGGTGAGAGAGGTAAAGAAGAAGCCAAAGATGACTGTGGCCGAGCTCCAGAGATGCAGTAGGGAGATGGGAGAAAGTTCCACAAAGTCACTATCACTGCAGCCCTCCACCAGTCGGGGCTTTATGGCAGAGTGGCCCGAAGGAAGCCTCTCCTCAGTGCAAGACATAGGAAAGCCAAAAAACACATGAAGGACTCCCAGACTATGAGAAATAAGATTCTCTGCTCTGAGGAGATGAAGATTGAACTTTTTGGTGTTAATTCTGAGCGGTATGTGTGGAGAAAACCAGGCCCTGCTCATCACCTGCCCAATACAATCCCAACAGTGAGACATGGCGGTGGCAGCATCATGCTATGGGGGACAGGACCACTGGGTGTAATTGTAGGAAAGATGAATGCGGCCAAGTACAGAGATATCCTGGAAGAAAACCTCTGCCAGAGTGCTCTTGACCTCAGACTGGGCCGAAGGTTCACCTTCCAACAAGACAATGACCCTAAGCACACAGCTAAAATAACAAAGGAACAACTCTGTGACCATTCCTGACTGGCCCAGCCAGAGCCCGGACCTCAACCCAACTGAGCATCTCTGGAGAGACCTGAAAATGGCTCCACCAACGTTCACCATCCAACCTGACGGAACTGGAGAGGATCTGCAAGGAAAAATGGCCGAGGATCCCCAAATCCAGATGTGAGAAACTTGTTGTATCATTCCCAAGAAGACTCCTGGCTGTCCTAGCTCAGAAGGAAGCGGCGTCTACTCAGTACTGAGCAAAGGCTCCGAATACTTATGGCCATGGGAGATTTCAGGTTTTCTTTTTTTAATAAATTTGCAAAGATATCTACATTTCTGGGGGGGGGGGGGTTTCTGTCAAGATTGGGAGCTGAGTGTACATTAATGAGAAATGACTGCAATGAAACAAAGAGTGAAAAATTTAAAGGGGTCTGAATACTTTCCGTACCCAGTGTATAGTCTCAGATAAATGGTCTTTGATTCAGAATACACAGAGAAGCTGAAGCAGGTACATCATGTATATAGTAATTTATGTCTCCTCATAAGGCCACCCATGCACAAAGCAGCAGATGTATGAGCAGGGCCATTTCCTCTAACAGCCCGTACCGCGCCAATGTGATTTTATGGAGATTCCATCGTTATTTCCAAAGCTGTTCTTGTGTGTCATAGGATGCACTGACAAATGGGAAATGACAGAATATGCAGTCATGGACTAAATTTGCAAACACAGTCGTAGTTAACCCCTTTATGACCTACCCCTGGAAGAATTAAATTATTTCTGGCAAACAAACGGGAAGTTATCAACTTACAGTACACATTGGATATTAGATTGTTGACTCGGGTAAGAGCCCTTGATCTCATGCATTTGTATAGAATGCAATCTCTGATAGCCACAACTTGGAAGCAATTTACTAATATGTGAGGTGGAATTTACACAATAATAATATGCATGTGCAGGATCAGTCTTCCCTGCTGGTTTAGAATACTTATTATGCTAATTCCTGTAAATCCTGTAGATGTGGACTATATTAATAGGATGATGAAGATGTGATCTTGTAAGAGATTCAGGAGATCAGTATTTTAGTGTGTATTACAGGCTGAAGTCACAGGACACTATAAGAAAAGCCTCTCTGTCCGAGGCACTAAAATACGACTTCTCGTTACGACCCAGCAACCTCTAATAAGAATCCAGAAAATAAAAGAATAGACTGGTATGTCCATAGTGTGGTGGTTAAAGGGAGAGTATACAGTCATGGCCAAAAGTTTTGAGAATGATACAAATATTAATTTTTACAAAGTCTACTGCTTCAGTTTTTCTAATGGCAATTTGCATATACTCCAGAATGTTATAAAGAGTGATCAGCTTAACAGCAATTACTTGCAAAGTCAATATTTGCCTAGAAAATGAACTTTATCCCCCAAAACACATTTCAACATCATTGCAGCCCTGCCTTAAAAGGACCACCTAACATCGTTTCAGTGATTACTCCATTAACACAGGTGTGGGTGTTGATGAGGACAGGGCTGGAGATCAATCTGTCATGATTAAGTAAGAATGACACCACTGGACACTTTAAAAGGAGGCTGGTGCTTGCCATCATTGTTTCTCTTCTGTTAACCATGGTTATCTCTAAAGAAACACGTGCAGTCATCATTGCACTGCACAAAAATGGCCTAACTGGGAAGAGTATTGCAGCTAGAAAGATTGCACCTCAGTCAACAATCTATCGCATCATCAAGAACTTCAAGGAGAGAGGTTCCATTGGTGCCAAAAAGGCTCCAGGGCGCCCAAGAAAGACCAGCAAGCGGCAGGACCGTCTCTTAAAAGTGTTTCAGCTGCGGGATGGGGCTACCAGCAGTGCAGAGCTTGCTGAGGAATGGCAGCAGGCAGGTGTGAGTGCATCTGCACGCACTGTGAGGCGGAGACTCTTGGAGCAAGGCCTGGTCTCAAGGAGGGCAGCAAAGAAGCCACTTCTCTCCAGAAAAAACATCAGGGACAGACTGATATTCTGCAAAAGGTACAGGGAGTGGACTGCTGAGGACTGGGGGAAAGTCATTTTCTCTGATGAATCCCCTTTTCGATTGTTTGGAACATCTGGAAAACAGCTTATTCGGAGAAGAAGAGGTGAGCGCTACCACCAGTCTTGTCTCATGCCAACTGTAAAGCATCCTGAAACCATTCATGTGTGGGGTTGCTTCTCAGCCAAGGGAATCGGCTCTCTCACAGTCTTGCCATGAATAAAGAATGGTACCAGAATGTCCTCCAAGAGCAACTTCTCCCAACCGTCCAAGAGCAGTTTGGCGCTCAACAATGCCTTTTCCAGCATGATGGAGCACCTTGCCATAAAGCAAAGGTGATAACTAAATGGCTCAGGGAACAAAACATAGAGATTTTGGGTCCATGGCCTGGAAACTCCCCAGATCTTAATCCCATTGAGAACTTGTGGTCAATCATCAAGAGACGGGTGGACAAACAAAAACCAACAAATTCAGACAAAATGAAAGCATTGATTCTGCAAGAATGGACTGCTATCAGTCAGGATTTGGTCCAGAAGTTGATTGAGAGCATGCCAGGGAGAATTGCAGAGGTCCTGAAGAAGAAGGGTCAACACTGCAAATATTGACTTGCTGCATTAACTCATTCTAACTGTCAATATAAGCTTCTGTTACTCATAATATGAATGCAATTCTATTTCTGTATGTGATAAAAACATCTGACAAACACACATAAAAACCAGAGGGCAGCAGATCATGGGAAAATAGAATATTTGTGTCATTCTCAAAACTTTTGGCCATGACTGTATAGAAAT
Organism: Leptodactylus fallax; assembly: GCA_947044405.1. Classification (NCBI taxonomy): domain Eukaryota; kingdom Metazoa; phylum Chordata; class Amphibia; order Anura; family Leptodactylidae; genus Leptodactylus; species Leptodactylus fallax. Next base: position 585,546 of record CAMRHE010000574.1, read on the forward strand.
AACACTGATAACAGGAATATTCAATAATAAATGAAGCATATCAAGCACGTAACACAATGGACATTGTAACATTCTCATTGTATTACATGTTACATGTGTTATTTCTATATATTCCTGCATGCTATCATATATTTATATAGGGATATTATGTTGGCAGGCATTTAGATTTATTTCTTTGCCCTATTTATACTTATTATACAGATTTATTATACCCTGCTCACAGTTTAGATATCCTGATTATTGAGATCTGGTGATCGGTCTGGGTCCTGTATCTGGGGTGTCTTTTCTATCTTCACCCATATTGTATCTCTTTTTTATATCTATTGTAATTGTATTTTTCCAATAAAGTTATTATTGTATTTATGATGTGGGTATCTCCATATATTCTTTTGGGTTGCGGTCCCTAACCAGTCTGTCTGTGGGACTGGGTTGGCGTCCTGGGTTCTGGTGACAGACTCCTTATAAAACATAGGGGCTCTGGATAGTTAAAGGGAGTCTACCACCAGCACAGTCTCTGCTGCACCCCTTATATGCCGTTCTAGCTTTGTTCGGTCACTGTGCAATCTTGCTACTTTAAATCCATATGCAAATGAGCTGTTTGGAGCACTGCACAACGCTTCAGTGCCCTGAAAATCAGTGTAAATCCTCTGGCAGTCCTCCCCTGGTGTTTGCCATATCAGCACATGACCGCAACAAACAATGACAAGTCAGCGACTTCTCCCCACAAATGAAGGATAAGCATCTGGAAGCCATTATCATCATTTATCTGTCGTTGGCCTGATGAAGACATTGACCGGTGTTGGAACATGTTGGCTTTTTAGCTTGAATCAAAGGTGGAGTTCTAAACTAATTCTCCCAACTTATTGCTTTATTGGGACCTTTTCTGTATGGTGTCATAAATAAGCAATTCTAGAACTTCCAATCATCCAGATTTTATTGTCCATGCACACATACTGCATAGACCTGTATTATATGTATAGTATATTGTGGTATACTGCCTAAATATCTTGCTTACAAGTACAGGACAGCAATAGAGGGCAGAGGAAACATACAAACATGTCAAATAAATGTTCCATCTAGCATGACAGGCGCGAACATTTCACAGCAAATTACACAGTACAGTTATATGCTACAGAACACCAAAAAAGAAAGACATGTTGCATCTTAAAATGCATGTTGTACCATTCTACCCAAGGGAAATCCCTTCTAAAATACTTGACAGCTCAGAGCTGTCTGGCTGACAGTCTGAAGTGCATCGGCCAATTGTACAAGTAAGAAAAAGTGACAGACAAACAATACGTACACATAGCACATCTCTCTCACATTATTCCCTGCGCCACTTGCAATGCACGATCCTCAGGCCTGGAAACATATGTAGCTATGGAGAAAGGGACACGGCAGATGGAACACAAACCCCAATCGAGACTAGCCAGTGAACATACTCCATGACATAAACTGCAAAAACACCCTACAGCACATATCACCCTTGCTTTAACTATCGTATCTGTTAATTTCATCCTACAAAAGGTGCATATGTGTGTCCCGCAGGGTATGCTGAATATAGAACGTAATGCAGAGAGAGCCCAGGGCACGTATCTAGACTGAACTTTTCGTGCCATGGAGCTCATTATCTGCAAACTCAGCTTGGCTCAGAGGACATGGCTCTCCAAGGTAAAACAAGGTGCAATCCCAAACTTGGCCTTAACCTCCAGCAAACATGTCTTCCGCCACCTTCACAGGGTTAAACGTGAAGCGTCTTGGAGATTACTCTCAGCCCAGGGGCGACAGCTCCGTTCCTTCGCACTTCCAACAAACAATGTCTGGGGGATTCCTGTATTGCACAGATAATTAGACAATTAGTTGTTCTCCTATCATATCTAGGTATTCATTACCCTGTAAAACTGCCCTATCAGCGTTCCTACAGGATATGAGGTGAGAGGAACTAAGCGTGGATATGTTGCCTTATTAAAAAGAAGGTTAATTAAAGAATACAATGTACGTGGTAAATCAAGAACGTGCGCAGCTCTTCTACGTCACACAAGATTGTTGTTCATTTGTAAAAGATCATTCATTGTAAAAAGGAACAAAATAACATCCCATTCCCTCCGTAGGCAGCTGTAAATGTGTATTAGATGTATACCAGACAGATTGTGTTTTCTTCCTTCTCTCTGGTAGTTTGTCTACATTAATATTTTCTACCTGTACTTGGGGTGGGCATTTCCTTCTTGGACGGCCCCCTCTTAGTGTGATGTCAGAGCTGTGCTGTGCCCCAGACCAACCAGACGTTCTCTTCTGCTGGTTCACTCCAAATACTGTTTTGCTAGAAGTTAGAACTGCAGCCGCATCCCCCCAGAGACGCTCTGACAAGGGAAGAATGGCCAGATAGAGCTGTTTAGTGACATTGTATCATAGTGATATCCTATTAGGTATCTATATAGAGCCTATTGTTTAGATTGCAGCCTTCCAAAGTTTTTTCTAGCATGTCATGAATTATATTGTATTGAATTGGTTTCATAAGAAGTTTGAGGCCTTAGCCAAAATCAAGCTAAGTGACATCTGCATGTATTATTAATTTATGAAAAATCTAACAAAAGACATACTTTACATAAAAATACTCAAATGAAGGGACAATCTTTGTGTCCATGGTGGGGCTGGACAAATCCAAGTATGCAATGAGCCTAGAAAATGAAATGCCTAATATTTAGGGTCATTTTCTAATGTTTATTACATTGTTATTTCCTAGAAATTGGTTCCTGGTCCTCCCCTCAGGTCTTTGGCTTACTTGGCTGCAGCAATGACGTCCCATCTATTACGTGACCGCTGCAGCCAGTCAATGGCTTCTGCACAAGGCCGATGAGGCCAGCGATTTTCTGGGTAGACAGGGATGTCATTGCTGCAACCAAGCAAACAAAGCAAGTTGTGGAGCAGCGGAGTGGTGGATCGGATGTATGTGAGTAGGGTTCTTTTATTATTTTATACCATCCCTCCGTCATGCCCAATTAGTTTTATTAAAGTAACTTTAATACTGCACTGTGAGACTGGTAAAGGTTAAAGCAGAGCGAAGATGACTTTCAGCATCAGAGGGTGTAAATGGTGTTGTACCTCTGTCCTTTGATACATGTGAGTGCCATTTGCGCTCTATCAGAGTATACGATCAAACAGCAGCATTTCTATAAGAAAGCACTATATCCGGTAATAGAGGCACACACACTTTTCTTCATCACCGCAATGACCTGCCGCACAGAGAGCACATTTACATCGACCCAGCAGGCCAGCAAATAAAGAGCTTTCTGTAATGGACCAAGGAAGACTCACAAGGCACATCTTGCAGAAAAGAAACTGAGAGATCATGATTCACCTGTAAAATTGTACCCTGGCTGAGAAATAGTGGTGTGGATACATCTGTCTACTGTATAAATGACTCAATAATACCTGTAGGGATGTAATTTCCAATTTTACCCCCTGACCCTGCTAGAACATCATACATGTATCTAACCCAGATGCTCCATGGCTGTAAATTGCAGCAAAGTAGTAGATTTAATGGTATAGCATGAGGAGTACAGTATTTTAGTGGATACGTACCAATAAATATTTTAGGTTGACAGCGTCTACAAATGTATTGAAGCAGAAAGACCAAGGCATATTTTGTTCCAGATAGAAATGGGATAGACAGACAGATACAGTAATAGATAGATAAGTGGATAGATAAAACATACAGAGATAGAGTAGATTAATAGGTCAATAGAAAGATAGATAGATAGATAGATAGATAGATATGAGATAGATAGATAGATAGATATATAGATAGATAGATAGATATGAGATAGATAGATAGATAGATAGATAGATATGAGATAGATAGATAGATAGATAGATATGAGATAGATAGATAGATATGAGATAGATAGATAGATATATAGATAGATATGAGATAGATAGATATGAGATAGATAGATAGATATATAGATAGATAAAGAGATAGATAGATATGAGATAGATAGATAGATAGATATGAGATAGATAGATAGATATGAGATAGATAGATAGATAGATATATAGATAGATAAAGAGATAGATAGATATGAGATAGATAGATAGATAGATAGATATGAGATAGATAGATAGATATGAGATAGATATGAGATAGATAGATAGATATGAGATAGATATATAGATAGATATGAGATAGATAGATATGAGATAGATAGATAGATAGATAGATAGATAGATATGAGATAGATAGATAGATAGATATGAGATAGATATGAGATAGATATGAGATAGATAGATAGATATGAGATAGATAGATATGGAGATAGATAGATAGATATGAGATAGATAGATAGATAGATAGATATGAGATAGATAGATATGAGATAGATAGATAGATATGAGATAGATAGATATGAGATAGATAGATATGAGATAGATAGATAGATATGAGATAGATAGATATGAGATAGATAGATAGATAGATTGAGATAGATAGATATGATATAGATATGAGATAGATAGATAGATATGAGATAGATAGATAGATATGAGATAGATAGATATGAGATAGATAGATATGAGATAGATAGATAGATAGATAGATAGATATGAGATAGATAGATAGATATGAGATAGATAGATATGAGATAGATAGATATGAGATAGATAGATATGAGATAGATAGATATGAGATAGATAGATAGATAGATAGATAGATAGATAGGAGATAGATAGATATGAGATAGATATGAGATAGATAGATAGATAGGAGATAGATAGATAGATAGATAGATAGATAGATAGATAGATATGAGATAAATATGAGATAGATATGAGATAGATAGATATGAGATAGATAGATAGATAGATAGATATGAGATAGATAGATATGAGAGATAGATATGAGATAGATAGATAGATATGAGATAGATATGAGATAGATAGATATGAGATAGATATGAGATAGATAGATAGATAGATAGATATGAGATAGATAGATAGATATGAGATAGATAGATAGGAGATAGATAGATATGAGATAGATAGATATGAGATAGATAGATAGATATGAGATAGATAGATAGATAGATATGTAGATAGATAGATAGATAGATAGATAGATATGAGATAGATAGATATGAGATAGATAGATAGATAGATAGATATGAGATAGATAGATAGATAGTAGATAGATAGATAGGAGATAGATAGATATGAGATAGATAGATAGATATGAGATAGATAGATAGATAGATTGATATGAGATAGATAGATAGATATGAGATAGATAGATAGATAGATAGATAGATATGAGATAGATAGATAGGAGATAGATAGATATGAGATAGATAGATTGAGATAGATAGATAGATATGCGATAGATAGATAGATAGATATGAGATAGATAGATAGATAGATATATATGCGATAGATAGCTATGATATAGATCTAGCTCTCACTTATACACTTCTCCCATTGTGCTTATTTATTGAGGCGTTAGGGGCAACAGCAACAAAAAAACCAATAATTCCAATCCCTCCCTGTATAACACAATCATCCAGGCAAATCCTTCACTGATGTCTAAAGCAGATCTCCATTTATTGCTATGAAACTTCATGTGGAGATGTCCCTTAGGATACTGTGTAAAAACAAGGTTGCGTTGTAAACATCTACAGTCTTACTTGATCGTTCTATCCTTCCTGGGTGTTTGCCATAGGCAGTGCAATGAATTCATTGACAGAGCAGGGACTATGCATCTCTTTATTGCCTGGGCGTCTCTATGATAACATGATATAGGCTGTAATAGACAGCTATAACCTAGTGACGTAATAGGACCTGGTATACATGGCTGGTATACTGGAGGATGTAAGCATGGCACACATTGAGAGGCGTTCTCACTAAAGACGGGTTACATTTTTAGCAAAGATATAAAAGTAAAAATGTGATCTTGTGTAGAATGAAGAATCCATTTCACGAGAGAATAAACCTGTCAATAATTCCCCCATAATAGCCCTGTAATGAGCGTATTATCCCAGTAAGAGTATGCCGTGTTCTTGTCGTCAATCAGTCCCTGTATACCTCTGAAGTCTTCTGGTTCACTGCCGCTGTTCAGCCTTCCCTCGCGTCACCACAGATAATTTTCTTGCATTCATTACATGTCAGACCCAAGATAGATGCAGTTCTGGTTTATGCATTTCAGATCCATAGAGCTGCACTGGCAGAACGTTCCTGATACAGCAGCTAAAAAATAATATTGTCTTATTTAGCATAATTTGATTGACCAAACCATATGCTGATACAACTCGATTTAGTCACACAGTGTGCTATACAGGCTGGTGTTTGTCAGCGCCATCTGACAGCTGGCAGGGGAGCAAGAATCCTACAGAATGATACATGTTCTATAAAAATATCATAAGATCTGTAAATCTGTAATCATCCTGTCTAATTCACTCCTCTGTACCATGCTAATAGGCCGCTCAATCGTGTCAACTTTAGAGCCAAAGACAATCCATTCATGAACAGTCTGTATGTCACCCGTCCAACATCTACTGGCTGACAACATTTTACTTGTTGCCTCAAAACTGCATTGCATGGGTTGGGTATTAAAGAATACTGAATGTCTAGTTTCAATAATGCTACATAATACTAAGGCTCTGTCCACACTAGAATTCTATTCTATTCCACTGGGTTTCACCAGGTTTCATCCTGTTCTATTACGTAGCTTAGTACAGATGGCTGTGATACTCAGAATAAGGCTAGGTACAAAAGATTAGAAGTAACTCTGCGAATGTCTTGTGTTACTTGGTACTAAACCCGAGTTGCACCAAGAGCCGTACTCAGAATTCTGCTTGAAAACAGATACTTTATATAAGTTACCGATCTAAGAATTACCCTGATATCTCTGAGCCAGTGAACTATAGTAACAAGAAAGCAAAATATATTTGTGTTAGCAAGAAAGAAAGTAGAAAGTAACTCAAAGTCAGATCCAAAGTAGATCTGGCAAAGAAAAACACCACTGTGGATTCAGTAAGTTCTCCCATTGTTCTCATGCATCTCTTTTGGTTTTCGCAGTGTCCTCCACACCCTAAATACATTCTGGTAGGTTCTCTGGCTTCTTATAACTTTGGCTCTAGAACTTGAATGTCCAAGACTGTGAAACTGTGACAAATCAGCTTATAAATACGATTTATCTGTGAAACTGTTACAATAATACAAGAAGTGAAATCCTAGTCTTGGGTTACATGCACACGACTGACAGGTCTGTGATTGATGCCAGTGTGCTGGCCGTGCTTCATGGATCCATTCTCTTTCTTCAGGGAGTCTGAGGAATAAAATGGGCAGGTATATTGAACCTGTCCTGAATTATAGCCATACACAGGCCTGTGATAATTACAATATAATCGGTAAGTGTATTAGCTGGAAAAACATGGCTAGCACACTGACTATGCATATGGTCATGTGCAACTAGACAGGTCTCTAACAATCCCAGGAGTACGGTATGTCTAGCTAACACCCTAACCTTACTCCAACACTGCTGCAAAACTAAACATTCACAAGTCCAGGAAGGCTGGAAAACCTGGATTATAGATGGAGGTGAGCTGTAGGAGAATACGCAGGAAAAGAGTTAAAAGTATTGACGAGGACAGAAACTCACAGCAAGTTTCTCAGCAAATGAAATTACTTTTAAAAAGATCAAAGAGATACAATGTGCCTGTACCTTCTCCTACAGACTAAATATTTAATACTCAATGTTACCAGGGGATAGTCAATAAATCACTTCATTGTGATGACCTCTAATTGAAATCTTCCCAATGCATTTTCTCCTCTATAAGCTTATTATATCTGAAAGCTTTGAAGTCTTCTGATCCAGAAATGATGCATTTACCCATCACAGATATGGAAAAAAGCCCTAAAGATAATGGGAGTTGTAGTTCCTGATAGCAGCAGGGTTCCAGAAAGTAATCCCCATATCTGCAGTTCCCAGCACTTGTCTCATTTATGTGTAGAAGAGGTTGTGCTCGGCGTCCTGCGTTACCGCTGCTGCCATTTCAACATTTTACAGTTCTGGAAATGTCAGGAGGCTGCAGATCTCACAACATTTGGTCAGCAAGACAGAAAGTGCAACATGAAATGTATCTGAAATCCAATAAAATAGCTTTTTTTTCCAGGAAGGCGCAGTAACCTCTGCCAGCCTGCTATAAAGCTTGCACAAATCAAGACAAGTGTCTAAACTGTAACACAAGAAGGCTGAGGATGGAGGGCAGAGCTGTAGGTGTGTGTGATAGGGGCCAAAGGCTGGAGATGAGAGACAAGCGGATCAGGAATCAGACTAAACATATGCACATCTATCATAGGAAGAATGTGTTACGTATATTACTGGAGATAATATGGAGGATACAGGCCTGGAGCACAGATATGTATTGTGGGGCTGAAGTTTGGGGATGTCTATGATGCAAGATTGCAAAAGTGACGAAGAAGTTGATGTGTATGATAGTCATGGAAGACGTGTAGTACTGTGCTGAAGCTGATGTACCATGGGGCTGGAAATATTTAATATGTAAAGTGAGAGTTGAAGATAGAAGACTAGTGTATGTTAGTAAGAATACGACCAGGAAAGATCATAAAGTACACATACAAGTGTTATGTGTGATGGAGAATAGAGTCTGGGTGTATATGATATATACTGTAGGGTACATAGAGTCTGGGTGTATATGATATATACTGCAGGGTACATAGAGTCTGGGTGTATATGATATATACTGTAGGGTATATAGAGCCTGGGTGTATATGATATATACGGTAGGGTATATAGAGCCTGGGTGTATATGATATATACGGTAGGGTATATAGAGCCTGGGTGTATATGATATATACTGTAGGGTATATAGAGCCTGGGTGTATATGATATATAGTGTAGGGTATATAGAGCCTGGGTGTATATGATATATAGTGTAGGGTATATAGAGCCTGGGTGTATATGATATATACTGTAGGGTATATAGAGCCTGGGTGTATATGATATATACTGTAGGGTATATAGAGCCTGGGTGTATATGATATATACAGTAGGGTATATACAGCCTGGGTGTATATGATATATACTGTAGGGTATATAGAGCCTGGGTGTATATGATATATACTGCAGGGTACATAGAGTCTGGGTGTATATGATATATACTGTAGGGTATATAGAGTCTGGGTGTATATGATATATACTGCAGGGTATATAGAGCCTGGGTGTATATGATATATACTGCAGGGTACATAGAGTCTGGGTGTATATGATATATACTGTAGGGTATATAGAGTCTGGGTGTATATGATATATACTGCAGGGTATATAGAGTCTGGGTGTATATGATATATACTGTAGGGTATATAGAGTCTGGTGTATATGATATATACTGTAGGGTATATAGAGTCTGGGTGTATATGATATATACTGCAGGGTACATAGAGTCTGGGTGTATATGATATATACTGTAGGGTATATAGAGTCTGGGTGTATATGATATATACTGCAGGGTATATAGAGCCTGGGTGTATATGATATATACTGTAGGGTATATAGAGTCTGGGTGTATATGATATATACTGTAGGGTATATAGAGCCTGGGTGTATATGATATATACTGTAGGGTATATAGAGTCTGGGTGTATATGATATATACTGTAGGGTATATAGAGTCTGGTGTATATGATATATACTGCAGGGTATATAGAGTCTGGGTGTATATGATATATACTGTAGGGTATATAGAGTCTGAGTGTATATGATATATACGGTAGGGTATATAGAGTCTGGGTGTATATGATATATACTGCAGGGTATATAGAGCCTGGGTGTATATGATATATACTGTAGGGTATATAGAGTCTGGTGTATATGATATATACTGTAGGGTATATAGAGCCTGGGTGTATATGATATATACTGTAGGGTATATAGAGCCTGGATGTATATGATATATACTGCAGGGTATATAGAGCCTGGGTGTATATGATATATACTGTAGGGTATATAGAGTCTGGGTGTATATGATATATACTGTAGGGTATATAGAGTCTGGGTGTATATGATATATACTGTAGGGTATATAGAGCCTGGGTGTATATGATATATACTGTAGGGTATATAGAGTCTGGGTGTATATGATATATACTGTAGGGTATATAGAGTCTGGTGTATATGATATATACTGCAGGGTATATAGAGTCTGGGTGTATATGATATATACTGTAGGGTATATAGAGTCTGAGTGTATATGATATATACGGTAGGGTATATAGAGTCTGGGTGTATATGATATATACTGCAGGGTATATAGAGCCTGGGTGTATATGATATATACTGTAGGGTATATAGAGTCTGGGTGTATATGATATATACTGTAGGGTATATAGAGTCTGGGTGTATATGATATATACTGTAGGGTATATAGAGTCTGGGTGTATATGATATATACTGTAGGGTATATAGAGTCTGGTGTATATGATATATACTGTAGGGTATATAGAGTCTGGGTGTATATGATATATACGGTAGGGTATATAGAGTCTGGGTGTATATGATATATACGGTAGGGTATATAGAGCCTGGGTGTATATGATATATACGGTAGGGTATATAGAGCCTGGGTGTATATGATATATACTGTAGGGTATATAGAGTCTGGGTGTATATGATATATACTGTAGGGTATATAGAGTCTGGGTGTATATGATATATACTGTAGGGTATATAGAGCCTGGGTGTATATGATATATACTGTAGGGTATATAGAGCCTGGGTGTATATGATATATACTGTAGGGTATATAGAGTCTGGGTGTATATGATATATACGGTAGGGTATATAGAGTCTGGGTGTATATGATATATACTGCAGGGTACATAGAGTCTGGGTGTATATGATATATATTGTAGGGTATATAGAGCCTGGGTGTATATGATATATACTGTAGGGTATATAGAGTCTGGGTGTATATGATATATACTGTAGGGTATATAGAGCCTGGGTGTATATGATATATACTGTAGGGTATATAGAGTCTGGGTGTATATGATATATACTGTAGGGTATATAGAGTCTGGGTGTATATGATATATACTGTAGGGTATATAGAGTCTGGGTGTATATGATATATACTGCAGGGTATATAGAGCCTGGGTGTATATGATATATACTGTAGGGTATATAGAGCCTGGGTGTATATGATATATACTGTAGGGTATATAGAGTCTGGGTGTATATGATATATACTGTAGGGTATATAGAGTCTGGGTGTATATGATATATACTGTAGGGTATATAGAGCCTGGGTGTATATGATATATACTGTAGGGTATATAGAGCCTGGGTGTATATGATATATACTGTAGGGTATATAGAGTCTGGGTGTATATGATATATACGGTAGGGTATATAGAGTCTGGGTGTATATGATATATACTGTAGGGTATATAGAGTCTGGGTGTATATGATATATACTGTAGGGTATATAGAGTCTGGGTGTATATGATATATACTGTAGGGTATATAGAGTCTGGGTGTATATGATATATACTGCAGGGTATATAGAGCCTGGGTGTATATGATATATACTGTAGGGTATATAGAGCCTGGGTGTATATGATATATACTGTAGGGTATATAGAGTCTGGGTGTATATGATATATACTGCAGGGTATATAGAGTCTGGGTGTATATGATATATACTGTAGGGTATATAGAGTCTGGGTGTATATGATATATACTGCAGGGTATATAGAGCCTGGGTGTATATGATATATAGTGTAGGGTATATAGAGTCTGGGTATATATTATATATACTGCAGGGTATATAGAGTCTGGGTGTATATGATATATACTGTAGGGTATATAGTCTGGGTGTATATGATATATACTGTAGGGTATATAGAGTCTGGGTGTATATGATATATACTGCAGGGTATATAGAGCCTGGGTGTATATGATATATACTGTAGGGTATATAGAGTCTGGTGTATATGATATATACTGCAGGGTATATAGAGTCTGGGTGTATATGATATATACTGCAGGGTATATAGAGCCTGGGTGTATATGATATATAGTGTAGGGTATATAGAGTCTGGGTGTATATGATATATACTGTAGGGTATATAGAGTCTGGGTGTATATGATATATACTGTAGGGTATATAGAGCCTGGGTGTATATGATATATACTGTAGGGTATATAGAGTCTGGGTGTATATGATATATACTGTAGGGTATATAGAGTCTGGGTGTATATGATATATACTGTAGGGTATATAGAGTCTGGGTGTATATGATATATACTGCAGGGTATATAGAGTCTGGGTGTATATGATATATACTGCAGGGTACATAGAGTCTGGGTGTATATGATATATACTGTAGGGTATATAGAGTCTGGGTGTATATGATATATACTGTAGGGTATATAGAGCCTGGGTGTATATGATATATACTGTAGGGTATATAGAGCCTGGGTGTATATGATATATATTGTAGGGTATATAGAGTCTGGGTGTATATGATATATACTGTAGGGTATATAGAGCCTGGGTGTATATGATATATACTGTAGGGTATATAGAGCCTGGGTGTATATGATATATACTGTAGGGTATATAGAGTCTGGGTGTATATGATATATACTGTAGGGTATATAGAGTCTGGGTGTATATGATATATACTGCAGGGTACATAGAGTCTGGGTGTATATGATATATACTGTAGGGTATATAGAGTCTGGGTGTATATGATATATACTGTAGGGTATATAGAGTCTGGGTGTATATGATATATACTGCAGGGTATATAGAGTCTGGGTGTATATGATATATACTGCAGGGTATATAGAGTCTGGGTGTATATGATATATACTGTAGGGTATATAGAGTCTGGGTGTATATGATATATACTGTAGGGTATATAGAGCCTGGGTGTATATGATATATATTGTAGGGTATATAGAGTCTGGGTGTATATGATATATACTGTAGGGTATATAGAGTCTGGGTGTATATGATATATACTGTAGGGTATATAGAGTCTGGGTGTATATGATATATACTGCAGGGTATATAGAGCCTGGGTGTATATGATATATACTGCAGGGTATATAGAGTCTGGGTGTATATGATATATACTGTAGGGTATATAGAGTCTGGGGGTATATGATATATACTGTAGGGTATATAGAGTCTGGGTGTATATGATATATACTGCAGGGTATATAGAGCCTGGGTGTATATGATATATACTGCAGGGTATATAGAGTCTGGGTGTATATGATATATACTGTAGGGTATATAGAGTCTGGGGGTATATGATATATACTGTAGGGTATATAGAGTCTGGGTGTATATGATATATACTGTAGGGTATATAGAGTCTGGGTGTATATGATATATACTGTAGGGTATATAGAGTCTGGGTGTATATGATATATACTGCAGGGTATATAGAGTCTGGGTGTATATGATATATACTGTAGGGTATACAGAGCCTGGGTGTATATGATATATACTGCAGGGTATATAGAGTCTGGGTGTATATGATATATACTGTAGGGTATATAGTGACTGGGTGTATATGATATATACTGTAGGGTATATAGAGCCTGGGTGTATATGATATATAGGGTAGGGTATATAGAGCCTGGGTGTATATGATATATACTGTAGGGTATATAGAGTCTGGTGTATATGATATATACTGCAGGGTATATAGAGTCTGGGTGTATATGATATATACTGCAGGGTACATAGAGTCTGGGTGTATATGATATATACTGTAGGGTATATAGAGTCTGGGTGTATATGATATATACTGTAGGGTATATAGAGTCTGGGTGTATATGATATATACTGTAGGGTATATAGAGTCTGGGTGTATATGATATATACGGTAGGGTATATAGAGCCTGGGTGTATATGATATATACGGTAGGGTATATAGAGCCTGGGTGTATATGATATATATTGTAGGGTATATAGAGCCTGGGTGTATATGATATATACGGTAGGGTATATAGAGCCTGGGTGTATATGATATATATTGTAGGGTATATAGAGTCTGGGTGTATATGATATATACGGTAGGGTATATAGAGTCTGGGTGTATATGATATATACTGCAGGGTATATAGAGTCTGGGTGTATATGATATATACTGTAGGGTATATAGAGTCTGGGTGTATATGATATATACTGTAGGGTATATAGAGTCTGGGTGTATATGATATATACGGTAGGGCATATAGAGCCTGGGTGTATATGATATATACGGTAGGGTATATAGAGCCTGGGTGTATATGATATATACTGCAGGGTATATAGAGCCTGGGTGTATATGATATATACTGTAGGGTATATAGAGCCTGGGTGTATATGATATATACTGCAGTGTATATAGAGCCTGGGTGTATATGATATAAACTGTAGGGTATATAGAGTCTGGGTGTATATGATATATACTGTAGGGTATATAGAGCCTGGGTGTATATGATATATACTGTAGGGTATATAGAGCCTGGGTGTATATGATATATACTGTAGGGTATATAGAGCCTGGGTGTATATGATATATACTGCAGGGTATATAGAGCCTGGGTGTATATGATATATACTGTAGGGTATATAGAGCCTGGGTGTATATGATATATACTGCAGGGTATATAGAGCCTGGGTGTATATGATATATACTGTAGGGTATATAGAGTCTGGGTGTATATGATATATACTGTAGGGTATATAGAGCCTGGGTGTATATGATATATACTGTAGGGTATATAGAGTCTGGGTGTATATGATATATACTGTAGGGTATATAGAGCCTGGGTGTATATGATATATACTGTAGGGTATATAGAGTCTGGGTGTATATGATATATACTGTAGGGTATATAGAGCCTGGGTGTATATGATATATACTGTAGGGTATATAGAGTCTGGGTGTATATGATATATACTGCAGGGTATATAGAGCCTGGGTGTATATGATATATACTGTAGGGTATATAGAGTCTGGGTGTATATGATATATACTGTAGGGTATATAGAGCCTGGGTGTATATGATATATACGGTAGGGTATATAGAGCCTGGGTGTATATGATATATACTGTAGGGTATATAGAGCCTGGGTGTATATGATATATACTGTAGGGTATATAGAGCCTGGGTGTATATGATATATAGTGTAGGGTATATAGAGTCTGGGTGTATATGATATATACTGTAGGGTATATAGAGCCTGGGTGTATATGATATATACTGTAGGGTATATAGAGCCTGGGTGTATATGATATATACTGTAGGGTATATAGAGTCTGGGTGTATATGATATATACTGTAGGGTATATAGAGCCTGGGTGTATATGATATATACTGTAGGGTATATAGAGCCTGGGTGTATATGATATATAGTGTATGGTATATAGAGCCTGGGTGTATATGATATATACTGTAGGGTATATAGAGCCTGGGTGTATATGATATATACTGTAGGGTATATAGAGTCTGGGTGTATATGATATATACTGTAGGGTATATAGAGCCTGGGTGTATATGATATATACGGTAGGGTATATAGAGCCTGGGTGTATATGATATATACGGTAGGGTATATAGAGCCTGGGTGTATATGATATATACTGTAGGGTATATAGAGCCTGGGTGTATATGATATATACGGTAGGGTATATAGAGCCTGGGTGTATATGATATATACTGTAGGGTATATAGAGCCTGGGTGTATATGATATATACTGTAGGGTATATAGAGTCTGGGTGTATATGATATATACTGTAGGGTATATAGAGCCTGGGTGTATATGATATATACTGTAGGGTATATAGAGCCTGGGTGTATATGATATATACTGCAGGGTATATAGAGCCTGGGTGTATATGATATATACTGTAGGGTATATAGAGTCTGGGTGTATATGATATATACTGTACGGTATATAGAGCCTGGGTGTATATGATATATACTGTAGGGTATATAGAGCCTGGGTGTATATGATATATACTGTAGGGTATATAGAGCCTGGGTGTATATGATATATACTGCAGGGTATATAGAGCCTGGGTGTATATATATACTGTAGGGTATATAGAGCCTGGGTGTATATGATATATACTGCAGGGTATATAGAGCCTGGGTGTATATGATATATACTGTAGGGTATATAGAGCCTGGATGTATATGATATATACTGCAGGGTATATAGAGCCTGGGTGTATATGATATATACTGTAGGGTATATAGAGTCTGGGTGTATATGATATATACTGTAGGGTATATAGAGCCTGGGTGTATATGATATATACTGTAGGGTATATAGAGTCTGGGTGTATATGATATATACTGCAGGGTATATAGAGCCTGGGTGTATATGATATATAGTGTAGGGTATATAGAGTCTGGGTGTATATGATATATACTGTAGGGTATATAGAGTCTGGGTGTATATGATATATAGTGTAGGGTATATAGAGCCTGGGTGTATATGATATATACTGTAGGGTATATAGAGTCTGGGTGTATATGATATATACTGCAGGGTATATAGAGCCTGGGTGTATATGATATATAGTGTAGGGTATATAGAGTCTGGGTGTATATGATATATACTGTAGGATATATAGAGTCTGGGTGTATATGATATATACTGTAGGGTATATAGAGTCTGGGTGTATATGATATATTCGGTAGGGTATATAGAGCCTGGGTGTATATGATATATACTGTAGGGTATATAGAGCCTGGGTGTATATGATATATACTGTAGGGTATATAGAGTCTGGGTGTATATGATATATACGGTAGGGTATATAGAGCCTGGGTGTATATGATATATACGGTAGGGTATATAGAGCCTGGGTGTATATGATATATACTGTAGGGTATATAGAGCCTGGGTGTATATGATATATAGTGTAGGGTATATAGAGCCTGGGTGTATATGATATATACTGTAGGGTATATAGAGCCTGGGTGTATATGATATATAGTGTAGGGTATATAGAGCCTGGGTGTATATGATATATAGTGTAGGGTATATAGAGCCTGGGTGTATATGATATATACTGTAGGGTATATAGAGCCTGGGTGTATATGATATATACGGTAGGGTATATAGAGCCTGGGTGTATATGATATATACTGTAGGGTATATAGAGCCTGGGTGTATATGATATATACTGTAGGGTATATAGAGTCTGGGTGTATATGATATATACTGCAGGGTATATAGAGCCTGGGTGTATATGATATATAGTGTAGGGTATATAGAGTCTGGGTGTATATGATATATACTGTAGGGTATATAGAGCCTGGGTGTATATGATATATACTGTAGGGTATATAGAGCCTGGGTGTATATGATATATACTGTAGGGTAAATAGAGCCTGGGTGTATATGATATATACTGTAGGGTATATAGAGCCTGGATGTATATGATATATACTGCAGGGTATATAGAGCCTGGGTGTATATGATATATACTGTAGGGTATATAGAGTCTGGGTGTATATGATATATACTGTAGGGTATATAGAGTCTGGGTGTATATGATATATACGGCAGGGTATATAGAGCCTGGGTGTATATGATATATAGTGTAGGGTATATAGAGTCTGGGTGTATATGATATATACTGTAGGGTATATAGAGTCTGGGTGTATATGATATATACTGTAGGGTATATAGAGCCTGGGTGTATATGATATATACTGTAGGGTATATAGAGTCTGGATGTATATGATATATACTGTAGGGTATATAGAGCCTGGGTGTATATGATATATACTGTAGGGTATATAGAGTCTGGGTGTATATGATATATACTGCAGGGTATATAGAGTCTGGGTGTATATGATATATACTGCAGGGCATATAGAGTCTGGGTGTATATGATATATACGGTAGGGTATATAGAGCCTGGGTGTATATGATATATAGTGTAGGGTATATAGAGCCTGGGTGTATATGATATATACTGTAGGGTATATAGAGCCTGGATGTATATGATATATACTGTAGGGTATATAGTGCCTGGGTGTATATGATATATACTGTAGGGTATATAGAGCCTGGGTGTATATGATATATACTGCAGGGTATATAGAGCCTGGGTGTATATGATATATAGTGTAGGGTATATAGAGTCTGGGTGTATATGATATATACGGTAGGGTATATAGAGCCTGGGTGTATATGATATATACTGTAGGGTATATAGAGCCTGGGTGTATATGATATATACTGTAGGGTATATAGAGTCTGGGTGTATATGATATATACTGCAGGGTATATAGAGCCTGGGTGTATATGATATATAGTGTAGGGTATATAGAGCCTGGGTGTATATGATATATACTGTAGGGTATACAGAGCCTGGGTGTATATGATATATACTGTAGGGTATATAGAGCCTGGGTGTATATGATATATACTGTAGGGTATATAGAGTCTGGGTGTATATGATATATACTGTAGGGTATATAGAGCCTGGATGTATATGATATATACTGTAGGGTATATAGAGCCTGGGTGTATATGATATATACTGTAGGGTATATAGAGTCTGGGTGTATATGATATATACTGCAGGGTATATAGAGCCTGGGTGTATATGATATATAGTGTAGGGTATATAGAGTCTGGGTGTATATGATATATACTGTAGGGTATATAGAGCCTGGGTGTATATGATATATACTGTAGGGTATATAGAGTCTGGGTGTATATGATATATACTGTAGGGTATATAGAGTCTGGGTGTATATGATATATACTGCAGGGTATATAGAGCCTGGGTGTATATGATATATAGTGTAGGGTATATAGAGTCTGGGTGTATATGATATATACGGTAGGGTATATAGAGCCTGGGTGTATATGATATATACTGTAGGGTATATAGAGCCTGGGTGTATATGATATATACTGTAGGGTATATAGAGTCTGGGTGTATATGATATATACTGCAGGGTATGTAGAGCCTGGGTGTATATGATATATAGTGTAGGGTATATAGAGTCTGGGTGTATATGATATATACGGTAGGGTATATAGAGCCTGGGTGTATATGATATATACTGTAGGGTATACAGAGCCTGGGTGTATATGATATATACTGTAGGGTATATAGAGCCTGGGTGTATATGATATATAGTGTAGGGTATATAGAGTCTGGGTGTATATGATATATACTGTAGGGTATATAGAGTCTGGGTGTATATGATATATACTGTAGGGTATATAGAGCCTGGGTGTATATGATATATACTGCAGGGTATATAGAGCCTGGGTGTATATGATATATAGTGTAGGGTATATAGAGTCTGGGTGTATATGATATATACTGTAGGGTATATAGAGCCTGGGTGTATATGATATATACTGTAGGGTATATAGAGTCTGGGTGTATATGATATATACTGTAGGGTATATAGAGTCTGGGTGTATATGATATATACTGCAGGGTATATAGAGCCTGGGTGTATATGATATATAGTGTAGGGTATATAGAGTCTGGGTGTATATGATATATACGGTAGGGTATATAGAGCCTGGGTGTATATGATATATACTGTAGGGTATATAGAGCCTGGGTGTATATGATATATACTGTAGGGTATATAGAGTCTGGGTGTATATGATATATACTGCAGGGTATATAGAGCCTGGGTGTATATGATATATAGTGTAGGGTATATAGAGTCTGGGTGTATATGATATATACGGTAGGGTATATAGAGCCTGGGTGTATATGATATATACTGTAGGGTATACAGAGCCTGGGTGTATATGATATATACTGTAGGGTATATAGAGCCTGGGTGTATATGATATATAGTGTAGGGTATATAGAGTCTGGGTGTATATGATATATACTGTAGGGTATATAGAGTCTGGGTGTATATGATATATACTGTAGGGTATATAGAGTCTGGGTGTATATGATATATACTGCAGGGTATATAGAGCCTGGGTGTATATGATATATACTGTAGGGTATATAGAGTCTGGGTGTATATGATATATACGGTAGGGTATATAGAGCCTGGGTGTATATGATATATACTGTAGGGTATATAGAGCCTGGGTGTATATGATATATACTGTAGGGTATATAGAGCCTGGGTGTATATGATATATACTGTAGGGTATATAGAGTCTGGGTGTATAAGATATATACTGCAGGGTATATAGAGTCTGGGTGTATATTATATATACTGCAGGGTATATAGAGTCTGGGTGTATATGATATATACTGTAGGGTATATAGAGTCTGGGTGTATATGATATATACTGCAGGGTATATAGAGCCTGGGTGTATATGATATATACTGTAGGGTATATAGAGTCTGGTGTATATGATATATACTGCAGGGTATATAGAGTCTGGGTGTATATGATATATACGGCAGGGTATATAGAGCCTGGGTGTATATGATATATAGTGTAGGGTATATAGAGTCTGGGTGTATATGATATATACTGTAGGGTATATAGAGTCTGGGTGTATATGATATATACTGTAGGGTATATAGAGCCTGGGTGTATATGATATATACTGTAGGGTATATAGAGTCTGGGTGTATATGATATATACTGTAGGGTATATAGAGCCTGGGTGTATATGATATATACTGTAGGGTATATAGAGTCTGGGTGTATATGATATATACTGCAGGGTATATAGAGTCTGGGTGTATATGATATATACTGCAGGGCATATAGAGTCTGGGTGTATATGATATATACGGTAGGGTATATAGAGCCTGGGTGTATATGATATATAGTGTAGGGTATATAGAGCCTGGGTGTATATGATATATACTGTAGGGTATATAGAGCCTGGGTGTATATGATATATACTGTAGGGTATATAGTGCCTGGGTGTATATGATATATACTGTAGGGTATATAGAGCCTGGGTGTATATGATATATACTGCAGGGTATATAGAGCCTGGGTGTATATGATATATAGTGTAGGGTATATAGAGTCTGGGTGTATATGATATATACGGTAGGGTATATAGAGCCTGGGTGTATATGATATAACTGTAGGGTATATAGAGCCTGGGTGTATATGATATATACTGTAGGGTATATAGAGTCTGGGTGTATATGATATATACTGCAGGGTTATAGAGCTGGGTGTATATGATATATAGTGTAGGGTATATAGAGCCTGGGTGTATATGATATATACTGTAGGGTATACAGAGCCTGGGTGTATATGATATATACTGTAGGGTATATAGAGCCTGGGTGTATATGATATATACTGTAGGGTATATAGAGTCTGGGTGTATATGATATATACTGTAGGGTATATAGAGCCTGGGTGTATATGATATATACTGTAGGGTATATAGAGCCTGGGTGTATATGATATATACTGTAGGGTATATAGAGTCTGGGTGTATATGATATATACTGCAGGGTATATAGAGCCTGGGTGTATATGATATATAGTGTAGGGTATATAGAGTCTGGGTGTATATGATATATACTGTAGGGTATATAGAGCCTGGGTGTATATGATATATACTGTAGGGTATATAGAGTCTGGGTGTATATGATATATACTGTAGGGTATATAGAGTCTGGGTGTATATGATATATACTGCAGGGTATATAGAGCCTGGGTGTATATGATATATAGTGTAGGGTATATAGAGTCTGGGTGTATATGATATATACGGTAGGGTATATAGAGCCTGGGTGTATATGATATATACTGTAGGGTATATAGAGCCTGGGTGTATATGATATATACTGTAGGGTATATAGAGTCTGGGTGTATATGATATATACTGCAGGGTATGTAGAGCCTGGGTGTATATGATATATAGTGTAGGGTATATAGAGTCTGGGTGTATATGATATATACGGTAGGGTATATAGAGCCTGGGTGTATATGATATATACTGTAGGGTATACAGAGCCTGGGTGTATATGATATATACTGTAGGGTATATAGAGCCTGGGTGTATATGATATATAGTGTAGGGTATATAGAGTCTGGGTGTATATGATATATACTGTAGGGTATATAGAGTCTGGGTGTATATGATATATACTGTAGGGTATATAGAGCCTGGGTGTATATGATATATACTGCAGGGTATATAGAGCCTGGGTGTATATGATATATAGTGTAGGGTATATAGAGTCTGGGTGTATATGATATATACTGTAGGGTATATAGAGCCTGGGTGTATATGATATATACTGTAGGGTATATAGAGTCTGGGTGTATATGATATATACTGTAGGGTATATAGAGTCTGGGTGTATATGATATATACTGCAGGGTATATAGAGCCTGGGTGTATATGATATATAGCGTAGGGTATATAGAGTCTGGGTGTATATGATATATACGGTAGGGTGTATAGAGCCTGGGTGTATATGATATATACTGTAGGGTATATAGAGCCTGGGTGTATATGATATATACTGTAGGGTATATAGAGCCTGGGTGTATATGATATATACTGAGGTATATAGAGCCTGGGTGTATATGATAAGTATATAGAGCCTGGGTGTATATGATATATACGGTAGGGTATATAGAGCCTGGGTGTATATGATATATACTGTAGGGTATATAGAGCCTGGGTGTATATGATATATACTGTAGGGTATATAGAGCCTGGGTGTATATGATATATAGTGTAGGGTATATAGAGTCTGGGTGTATATGATATATACGGTAGGGTATATAGAGCCTGGGTGTATATGATATATACTGTAGGGTATATAGAGTCTGGGTGTATATGATATATACTGTAGGGTATATAGAGCCTGGGTGTATATGATATATACTGTAGGGTATATAGAGCCTGGGTGTATATGATATATACGGTAGGGTATATAGAGCCTGGGTGTATATGATATATACTGTAGGGTATATAGAGCCTGGGTGTATATGATATATACTGTAGGGTATATAGAGCCTGGGTGTATATGATATATACGTAGGGATATAGAGTCTGGGTGTATTAAGATATATACTGCAGGGTATAAGAGCTGGGTGTATATGATATATACTGCAGGGTATATAGAGCCTGGGTGTATATGATATATACTGTAGGGTATATAGAGTCTGGGTGTATATGATATATACTGCAGGGTATATAGAGCCTGGGTGTATATGATATATAGTGAGGGAAAAAAGAGTCTGGGAAGAAAACTGTAGGGTATATAGAGTCTGGGTGTATATGATATATACTGTAGGGTATATAGAGCCTGGGTGTATATGATATATACTGCAGGGTACATAGAGCGAGCCTGGGTATATGATATATACTGCAGGGTATATAGAGTCTGGGTGTATATGATATATACTGTAGGGTATATAGAGCCTGGGTGTATATGATATATACTGTAGGGTATATAGAGTCTGGGTGTATATGATATATACTGTAGGGTATATAGAGCCTGGGTGTATATGATATATACTGTAGGGTATATAGAGTCTGGGTGTATATGATATATACTGTAGGGTATATAGAGCCTGGGTGTATATGATATATACTGTAGGGTATATAGAGCCTGGGTGTATATGATATATACTGTAGGGTATATAGAGCCTGGGTGTATATGATATATACTGCAGGGTATATAGAGCCTGGGTGTATATGATATATAGTGTAGGGTATATAGAGTCTGGGTGTATATGATATATACTGTAGGGTATATAGAGTCTGGGTGTATATGATATATACTGTAGGGTATATAGAGTCTGGGTGTATATGATATATACGGTAGGGTATATAGAGCCTGGGTGTATATGATATATACTGTAGGGTATATAGAGCCTGGGTGTATATGATATATACTGTAGGGTATATAGAGCCTGGGTGTATATGATATATACGGTAGGGTATATAGAGCCTGGGTGTATATGATATATACGGTAGGGTATATAGAGCCTGGGTGTATATGATATATACTGTAGGGTATATAGAGCCTGGGTGTATATGATATATAGTGTAGGGTATATAGAGCCTGGGTGTATATGATATATAGTGTAGGGTATATAGAGCCTGGGTGTATATGATATATACGGTAGGGTATATAGAGCCTGGGTGTATATGATATAACGGAGGGAAAGAGCGGGTGTATATGATATATACTGTAGGGTATATAGAGCCTGGGTGTATATGATATATACTGTAGGGTATATAGAGTCTGGGTGTATATGATATATACTGCAGGGTATATAGAGCCTGGGTGTATATGATATATAGGTAGGGTATATAGAGTCTGGGTGTATATGATATATACTGTAGGGTATATAGAGCCTGGGTGTATATGATATATACTGTAGGGTAAATAGAGCCTGGGTATATATGATATATACTGTAGGGTATATAGAGCCTGGATGTATATGATATATACTGCAGGGTATATAGAGCCTGGGTGTATATGATATATACTGTAGGGTATATAGAGTCTGGGTGTAATGATATATACGGCAGGGTATATAGAGCCTGGGTGTATATGATATATAGTGTAGGGTATATAGAGTCTGGGTGTATATGATATATACTGTAGGGAAAGAGCTGGGTGTATATGATATATACTGTAGGGTATATAGAGCCTGGGTGTATATGATATATACTGTAGGGTAGGGCGGCTCATGTGTGATGGAGGGCGGTATATAATAACACAGCTTATTTCCTTTTTCCTGGACATTGCTGTGTTATAAATCTCTCCTTAACTTGTGACTCAGACTTGTATAAAACATTTCCCAGACCGCTTCCCCCAAAACACCGCGCGTCATCCATGCTGCTAACTAACTTTATTCACCTCTCCTGCATAGACAGCACTTGTAATGGACTGTAGGAAATGGTCTTGTTAGAGCTGTAAAGAAGATGATCCTTCAAAATAAAAGGAGCATTAAATACTATAATGTAAAGCTGACAGCGACATCTTTCTACACTGCCGGCTGCACTCTCGTCTGTAAACATTGTGCGCAGGACGCAGGGGCGCAGTACAAAATGTCTTCACCACCATACAGGTCATACCCAATATAACAATGTTATCTGAATGACAAATAACATAGAAAGGAAAAGGCTGTACCAAATGAGCGCTGCTGGTCAATACTATGACGTCACTGTGCTGCTAACCCTGAGTGTCTACTGAGTCTTTACCATTACTATAATGGGATCCATCAAGTGAAAAGGGCACAATGAGAGCAGCTGCTGTACCCCTGCGACTCTCTGGGAGAGCGAGCACTTCTGACATGACACTTATCACTTCAATAAACCAATGACAAGTCTCTTCCTCCCCTCCCCTCTCCATAGAGTTCTGTGTGTGAGGTCAATACAGATGAAGAAGAGAACAGCTTAGTAAGTAAACAGAAGCATATTTCCTAAATAAGATATATTAAAAAATTTCTTATATTCACCTGTGCTATTCCTTTATAACAAGTGGTTTTATAATTGTTGGTCACTTTAAAGGACTTGATCTAGCTATGGATGGGGAATTTGATAAAATAAAAAACTTCTAATACTCACTCATTCCGTCTTCACTTCTCCAGAACCACTTGCTCTGCTTATTCCAGCTGGTCCTGCAGCAATGACATCACTCACATGACCACTGCAGCCAATCACTGACCTCAGCAGTGACACCTGCATGTGACCGCTCCGGCCAATGACTGAGCACATCAATGATGTACGTGACAGCAAGGCTGCAGGACCAACGAGGATCACTAGTGCTGCAGGGCATTGAACAGGCGAGGATTAGATATTGTTGTTATTTTATCACAGTTGGTACTTGTAGACAGATTTTTGAAAATTCTATAAACTAAAGGGTCAGCAAAAGTCATCAGAAGGGTCAGCAAAAGTCACCAAAGGGGTCACCACAAGTCATCGGAAGGATCACCAAAGTCATCGGAAGGGTCACCACAAGTCACCGGAAGGGTCACCACAAGTCACCGGAAGGGTCACCAAAGTCACCGGAAGGGTCACCACAAGTCATCGGAAGGGTCAGCAAAAGTCACCAAAGGGGTTACCACAAGTCATCGGAAGGGTCACCACTAGTCACCGGAAGGGTCACCACAAGTCACCGGAAGGGTCACCACAAGTCACCGGAAGGGTCACCACAAGTCATCGGAAGGGTCACCACAAGTCACCGGAAGGGTCACCACAAGTCACCGGAAGGGTCAGCAAAAGTCATAAAGGGGTCACCACAAGTCACCGGAAGGGTCACCACAAGTCATTGGATGGTCAGTACTAGTGAACTGTGATTCATGGAAGTGGAATGAAAGCAAGCAGAGGTAAAGAGCTTTAGACAGATGTAGAAACTGACAATGTGGGGCTAAGTATGTACTCCAATGAGGAGTAGCCTAAGACCTCGGGGAGTTCTCTATTACTGGGGCACCTCATACTGCTGGGGTTTCATTACTTCTTATCAATGAGCAGTAGATTTCTTCAGGTTGGGACAGGAATGATGTAGGATGTGAGATCTAATGAACTAAAGATCTCGACTATACTAATGTATCTTTATTACTCTGGCTCAGGAGGGAAATGTTTCTGTGATATTTTTGTACAGAAATAGAAAAGTATAAAAGCAAAAGTAAAATCTAGGACATTAAGATGAAATTATTTATTCTTGACCTGGTTTTGTTCTGACATACTGCATATAATGAATCTGGCCAAGTATTCTTAAAATCCATTTATAAAAGCCCGGCCCTCTGTGTGAAGGGATACGGATAACGCTCTGATGTGTTCTACTCTTTATGATACTGCAATATCTGAATGTAATATTGTAATGTTTTATACAATGTATTATAGGATATATCAGGAGAAGACGAAGACTTCACGCCAATGCATACATGTCTTCTGTGTCAGAGGCACTGATCTAGCCCCTAATGATTATGGAAGCAAATTCTATTGATACACATATAAAGATTATATAACAAGTGCACAATACATCCCCATATAGGCAGACAGGATTGTAGAGACCTGCTAACAGACATGGCTCCTCATACTACGGCAGGTGACACTGAAAATACAACAGGCTGGGGCTCCATGTAGTGTAAACGCAGCGGTTTGCTGGCGGCGGAAATGCCATGGAAAAACTGCGCGATTTTACAGTCACAACAAAGTGGATGGGATTCTAGTGAATCCCATCCCCACTCTGCAGAAAAATACGTGCAGCCGGCGGTTTCCCTATAGGTATAATTGAAGCAGAAAGTCCGCAAAGAGGAACCCTTTGCAGACTTATTGTGAAAAGCGCTGTGGGAAAAACCGCAATGTGTTGCCGCCGTGGTTTTTCCTGCAGTGATTTTTTGCTGCAGGACGCCACGTGGGGCCTTAGCCTAATATTGAATTCCTGTATGTGATTCTGTGTGTCTGGGAGATTTCCCTTAAACATCACTGTAATTTATACTAAACTTTTGTTACTTCCAATATTCCCAGACAGAGTGAGAAGAAATGTACAAGCTCCAAGTCCAGCTTTAATATAGAACATCAATGAATTCCTATTCTATAGGACTGATATTGTTAGTAATGACTGGCACATGCTGACTACGCGCCACATGGAGTTGTCATGTCAGTGCTGTCTGACATGATGGCCTTTTTACATTGGAGTCCATTTGCGCCTCCTTTCGGGCCTTTTTAAAATACGTCAAGAAAAGAAATTCCACTCTGACCATGGCCCCATTTCTCCGACAAAAATCAAAAGTGCCAAATGCCGCATAAAAACAAAAATAAAACAAGGAAAATAGAAGTAAATTTCCCCCCAAAAACGCACAAGTGGCTTAATAAATGTGTGCTACCTGTGTGTAGTTCTAACTGTACTCAGTGCTGGGGCCACAGGGGCCCTCACTAATATGGGACACTCTGATTAAGTCCAGAATATTTCTTATCACTGACTGTTTTGCTATTAACCAGGCCAATAATACGAAATAGTCTGTAATTAATCAGCATTTCACTTATATATTAGTGATGACCCGTGCGGCCCCAGAACTGTGTGCAGTTATAACTGTGTTCGGTATACAGAGGCCCAGATTTACTACTGTGGTTACAACTAGACACTGGTGTAACGTGCTTTATCTTTGGAACAGCGTGGTGCATCTTTGGTGCATCTTTGGTGCATCTTTGGTGCATCTTCGGCACATCTTGCTTGGGCTAAACAAATTTTGATATGCTAGATATGTGGGTATGGATTGTCAGAAAAAGGGGGTAAGGCCTGGTTGTACCATGGTGCAGCTAAAAGTGACAAAATATGAAATCCAAAGTAAAAAAGTGCTAGAGATAACTGCAACACAAAAGCAAGAAAATGCAAAAGAAATTCACTGTGTGAACCAAGTCATAAATGGAACAATCATCGCCCTTATGGGTACGAATGACCGCTAACTCTATCATTTATGTAATTTGCGTATTGTTGTTACACAGGGCCTGATCGCTGTCAGCCATGTTTACAGAGAGCAATAATCAGGTACGAGCGTTTTCACATCTGTTGGCCCCATTATCGGCCCTTGAGACTATGTATCTTTATCTGCTGCAACGTTCATGGGCTAGCGATGCATATTACATAAAAATCAGCAAGGACGTGACCAACCATTCCATGGCGGGATAATTCATATGAACAAACTCACCATCATATACAACTAAGCTGCACCATCAAAAAAAACTCATAAAACTCTGCACAAATTGGCAAATTATTGGACAAATTTCACGCCAGACACTTTTATTTTTGGCAAACTAATGGCTAAATATTTCCAAAACACCAGTTTTTCTTTTTTGGCCAACAACTATCTGTATATACAGGATCCGCAGACTGTTCTCTCTTTTCTTACATTAATAAAGGAGTCAAAGTATAGAAAAAAATAGAGGCGTTGTAGTGTCAAGTTTGGCTCCAAACACTATCACAGACAGACTATGGCTACGTTTACACCATGTTTGGGAGTTCTGTCTGGCGAGAGCACTTGAAGGCTTATGTTAGACATATGCTCCAGCAGAACTGAAATCTCTAAGTAATGTTTTGCACAAAACAAGATCAAACCCACCATGGAGACACGACCCTCCCTCTCTGCCTCATGTGATAAGGAGATGGTGACAGATTGCCGCCAATAGAATGGAATCGACGTGTCAAGTTTTTAATCTAATATTTATAAAACCGTAATCCACCTTTTCAATGAGCGCTAATTACCGCTATAAGCACGCGAGAGCACCTGGGCTGTATTTGTGTTTTGACAGCAGTTGCTCATTTTTGGAGTATCACATATCATCACCTATTCGAGTTGCCAAGCATAAAAATAATGTGGGAAGACAAATAATGAAAAGTCTCGAAGAAAGATCTGAAGCTTTTGCAGATCGCAGTCCTGAGCTGTGAATACGTCATTCACTGACACCGTTTGGATAGTTGACAGATCTCAGCCTATAGCCCCGGGTCACCATAGCAACCACCGGGCTCCGCGGAGAGATGAAAGTCAGCATCCCAAGCGCTAAGTATATTTCCTAACCTTAACTATGGCGGGAGTGGGGGCCACAGTCATCACAGGACTCCCCAAATCTGTGATAGAGGATTCAGAAATGTTATTTATGTAGAATTCCGCTATCTGATATTCACCACTTTTTCCAGCAAAGAACTGCAAGAAAATCATGGAAGAAAACAAAAGCAGAGACAGTCAGATATCAGAGTCTTCTGATGGCTAAAAGATACTAACTAAAAGTAGTACATTCTGTCAGAGAAAATTGGTAGCACACTGACCACAAATATGATTGTGTGTGCATGTAGCGATAGATAGATAGATAGATAGATAGATAGATAGATAGATAGATATGAGATGAGATAGATAGATAGATATATAGATAGATATGAGATAGATAGATAGATATGAGATAGATAGATAGATAGATATGAGATATTGGATAGATATGAGATAGATAGGTGGTATGAGATAGGAGATAGATAGTAGATAGATAGATAGATAGATAGATATGAGATAGATAGATAGATAGATTGAGATAGATAGATAGATATGAGATAGATAGATAGATATGAGATAGATAGATAGATATGAGATGAGATAGATAGATAGATATGAGATAGTAGATAGATATGAGATAGATATGAGATGATAGATAGATAGATAGATAGATATGAGATAGATATGTGATAGATAGATAGATATGAGTAGATAGATAGATAGATATGAGATAGATGAGATAGATATGTGATAGATAGATAGATAGATATGAGATAGATATGAGATAGATAGATATGAGATAGATAGATGAGATAGATATGTGATAGATAGGTAGATAGATAGATAGATATGAGATAGATAGATAGGAATAGAAAAGCATTACTGCTATTGTTACTATCGACTAATATGATCTATAAACTATACATATAAATTAGAGTT
Source organism: Leptodactylus fallax (assembly GCA_947044405.1). Classification (NCBI taxonomy): domain Eukaryota; kingdom Metazoa; phylum Chordata; class Amphibia; order Anura; family Leptodactylidae; genus Leptodactylus; species Leptodactylus fallax. Next base: position 615,966 of record CAMRHE010000574.1, read on the forward strand.
CTTTGTTACACACATTTGATCAAATGGTAAGAAGCCTGTACCTTCCTCGACAAGGCGACCTCATTCAGATGGGACCGTACTACCTATCTATTACCTATCTATTACTTTCATACAGTGCCTTGCGAAAGTATTCGGCCCCCTTGAACTTTTCAACCTTTTGCCACATTTCAGGCTTCAAACATAAGGATATAAAATTTTAATTTTTTGGTGAAGAATCAACAACAGGTGGGACACAATTGTGAAGTGGAACGAAATTTATTGGTTATTTTAAACTTTTGTAAAAAATAAAAAACTGAAAAGTGGGGCGTACAATATTATTCGGCCCCTTTACTTTCAGTGCAGCAAACTCACTCCAGAAGTTCAGTGAGGATCTCTGAATGATCCAATGTTGTCCTAAATGACTGATGATGATAAATATAATCCACCTGTGTGTACAAGTCTCCGTATAAATGCACCTGCTCTGTGATAGTCTCAGGGTTCTGTTTAATGCGCAGAGAGCATCATGAAGACCAAGGAACACCCCAGGCAGGTCCGTGATACTGTTGTGGAGAAGTTTAAAGCTGGATTTGGATACAAAAAGATTTCCCAAATTTTAAACATCCCAAGGAGCACTGTGCAAGCGATCATATTGAAATGGAAGGAGTATCAGACCACTGCAAATCTACCAAGACCCGGCCGTCCCTCTAAACTTTCATCTCAAACAAGGAGAAGACAGATCAGAGATGCAGCCAAGAGGCCCATGATCACTCTGGATGAACTGCAGAGATCTACAGCTGAGGTGGGAGAGTCTGTCCATATGACAACAATCAGTCGTACACTGCACAAATCTGGCCTTTATGGAAGAGTGGCAAGAAGAAAGCCATTTCTCAAAGATATCCATAAAAGTCACCTGGGAGACACCAAACATGTGGAAGAAGGTGCTCTGCTTAGATGAAACCAAAATCCAACTTTTTGGCCACAATGCAAAACGATATGTTTGGCGTAAAAGCAACCCAGCTCATCCCCCTGAACACACCATCCCCACTGTCACACATGGTGGGGGCAGCATCATGGTTTGGGCCTGCTTTTCTTCAGCAGGGACAGGGAAGATGGTTAAAATTGATGGGAAGATGGAAGGAGCCAAATACAGGACCATTCTGGAAGAAAACCCGTTGGAGTCTGCAAAAGACCTGAGACTGGGACGGAGATTTATCTTCCAACAAGACAATGATCCCAAACATAAAGCAAAATCTACAATGGAATGGTTCCCAAATAAACGTATCCAGGTGTTAGAATGGCCAAGTCAAAGTCCAGACCTGAATCCAATCGAGAATCTGTGGAAAGAGCTGAAAACTGCTGTTCACAAACGCTCTCCATCCAACCTCACTGAGCTCCAGCTGTTTTCCAAGGAAGAATGGGCAAGAACTGATAGAGACAACCCCAAGCGACTTGTAGCTGTAATCGCAGCAAAAGGGGGCGCTACAAAGTATTAACTTAAAGGGGACAAATAATATTGCACGCCCCACTTTTCAGTTTTTTATTTTTTACAAAAGTTTAAAATAACCAATAAATTTCGTTCCACTTCACAATTGTGTCCCACTTGTTGTTGATTCTTCACCAAAAAATTTAAATTTTATATCCTTATGTTTGAAGCCTGAAATGTGGCAAAAGGCACTGTATCTATCTATCTCATATCTATCTACACACGTGGACAATATTGTTGTAACAATAGCAGTAATGCTTTTCTATTCCTTATACCTTTGTGCAGGGTGCTGCTGCAATTTCTATATTAGACAGATAGATTAGACAGTTCACTAGGAGGATTTTGCTCCCTAAAACTCTCGAAGCGTTGCTATCCTTTGGATGATTGTAGACTGCTTGACAGATAGATAGAGTAATGCTATACACAAAGTTTACGGCAGGTCATAAACTACAAATTCTGGACAGCTGAAAAAAGCCAATCTAGACAATTTTCCACTGGCAATTTTTTGTGAAAGAAACAAGTGTGATACCCAACAGCAGATATCTATTGAAAAGTTGACCAGTTGTGTTGGATTTTTTAGGTCATTGCCAGGAGGTGAAATGTCATTTCAATGGTATCCCAGACAAGGCCGCAGATGACGTCACAGACTGGTTATTTGTAGTTTAACTTATGACATTGTTATCTAAGACGACAACCTCCACAAACCAGCAATGAACGACAATTACTTCAGAAACGAACCATCATCTTAAGAGACAACTACAGAGCCAACACAAACTCTACCCTACAGACAGCCCGGGTCAGATTTGCATCCAGGGTCCCAAACCTGCTACGAGCAGCATGAGTAAGGCTTCCAGGGGTTCCTACCAGTGATTTTGCTGCTATCAGGCCTCATCTATTGTGCTGGTTCAGCAGGTATTCCAGAATAACTGGTGACATTATAATGTAATTAAAAATGATTTACTAAAATATTCATGAACCTTAAATAATTTACATGACGATGCTTAATGATCTGTCCAAAAATCTGACAAAATATATAAAAAACAAGAGAGCTGGCCTCCCATGATTTCATGTCACTTTAACTTGGGGATGGGGGACAGTAAATAAAGTTTCTATCAGTATAAGAATTACAGGCCAGGGACAATCTCTTTAGTTTACTTGTGAATTTGCATTTATTTAATTAGAATGTGGCCGTCTCTGGCACCTCAATGGAAGCGCTACTGTATCTTGTCTTATTCTCATTCCGCTCGTGTCACAGCCCATCGTTCTGTTCCTATATATCTGCCCTGTTCTTGACCTTTCCGGCTGGGGTGCACAAATCCACACGGAATACATGCTAAATGTATTTTTTGCTTGAAGCGGACGATCATCCTAGCGCAATAGCCAGCCACACAAACTCATAAATCTTGTCAACGAAGATTGCTTGCCTGCCACTTCCAGCACATCATGGCTCACCTGAATGCAGTTTATCTTTGTTTTTCAGCTTGAATCCCTGAACACGAGGTTAATCACTGTGTATCCATGCTTGGGAAAGGCCAGAAGACGTATCCAGTGGCACACACACTATCTATTTTCTCTCTGTAGCTCTCCCTCTCTTTAATAGCCAAGATTTTGCTCCAGTGAAAAAGAACACAAATAAAATTCTTGACAAAAAAGCTTCAAACCTTGAAGAAGCTGCAATAATATAAGGTCCGTGCTATACAGGTTACATATATGAAGGGACACAAGCAAACGCAGGAGGGACAAGCCAAGACAAGTGGTTGTGATGTGTCCGGCACATCCATCACTACTGACAATACGTTCGGGCTCTGAGGTGTCACAAACCTTTAGGAGAATATGAAGCTGCAAAAGAAGACACTCAAATAACCTGAAAATTGCAGAAACCCTTGTTATATTTATTAACTTTGCTGACAAGACACTAAGCACTGAATACAAAGCCAACGGTGCGGAAGCCAACACATATGTCTAGAATGGGACTAGATTTTTGTAGAGAGCATTGTAAGTAACACAAAGAAATCTCAGCACTCTAATATACTGTACATGTAACCAGGATCCAGGTATACATTATATGCACAAAAGTATTGGCACATCTACACATTTGGCTCATCTACAACATTTTGCCCATTTATCCAGGATAACATTTGTGCAGTCAGACACTGATGCTGGGCCTGACTGTGTCAGCAGAGATGTAAGATTTCACTACAATATTTTTATCTTACACTGTCTAGCAGAGCGCTATGTGGAAGCCGCTTTCTGTGCCTCTTCTTCTTTAATAGTTACAGTAATTTATTGAGAGCTTGTCCGGGTGGTAACATTTATACATGATGGGGAATCCGCCAGTTCATAGGTGGTGTACATTGCCTATGTCTTTACACCTATTTTCACAAAAAAGATGCAAAAACTTGAGTACAAGGATTAATAATACCGGACTAATGTCCTCCACAGAATTATGACCTTTCTTTCTTACCAAATCACTCTCTGTCCTGTGTCCTCCAAATGTCTCATCTATTCTAGTTCAGTAAGATGATCTTTACTGATCACTCCTCACCTCTGAGATCTCATAGATTGTAAGCTCTTGTGGGCAGGGCCCTCTCCTCTACTGTGTGAATTGGTTTATTACGTCTCATTTTGTCAGTACATGAAGCCTATGATTTGTAAAGTGCTGAGGAATAGGAATATGGTGGCGCTATATAAATAAAATGCATTATTGTTAATGGGATTTTCTGCTTTGGACGATCACTTCTTGTTACACGTGTACCTTGACAATAAGTTGATCACAAACTATCCTCCTGCTGGGATTAGTGAGGAAAACTGTCAGGAAGTGATCCATTTCCCACAGCACCACTACAGGGAAAAAGGAGCATTACCTTTACACCAATGGGCTGTCTGTGTAAGGCTGGAGAGGTCCCCAGGACAGTCGGGTCCCCAGGATAGGTCCCAAGGACAAGTCCCCAGGATAGGTCCCCAGGATAGCGTCCCCAGGACAGGTCCCCAGAACAGGTCCCCAGGATAGGTCCCCCAAGTCCCCAGGACAGGTCCCCAGGATAGTTCTCAGGATAGGTCCCCAGGACAGGTCCCCAGGACAGGTCCCCAGCACAGGTCCCCAGGATAGGTCCCCCAAGTCCCCAGGACAGGTCCCCAGGATAGGTCCCCAGGACAGGTCCCCAGAATAGGTCCCCAGGACAAGTCCCCAGGACAGGTCCCCAGGATAGTTCCCAGGACAGGTCCCCAGCACAGGTCCCCAGGATAGTTCTCAGGATAGGTCCCCAGGATAGGTCCCCAGGATAGTTCCCAGGATAGGTCCCCAGGACAGGTCCCCAGGATAGGTCCCCAGGACAGGTCCCCAGGATAGGTCCCAAGGACAGGTCCCCAGGATAGGTCCCCAGGATAGGTCCCCAGGATAGGTCCCAAGGACAGGTCCCCAGGATAGGTCCCAAGGACAGGTCCCCAGGATAGGTCCCCAGGATAGGTCCCAAGGATAGGTCCCCAGGATAGGTCCCAAGGACAGGTCCCCAGGATCAGGTCCCCAGGATAGGTCCCAAGGACAGGTCCCCAGGATAGTTCCCAGGACAGGTCCCCAGCACAGGTCCCCAGGATAGGTCCCAAGGACAGGTCCCCAGGACAGGTCCCCAGCACAGGTCCCCAGGATAGTTCTCAGGACAGGTCCCCAGGATAGGTCCCAAGGACAAGTCCCCAGGATAGGTCCCAAGGACAGGTCCCCAGGGCAGGTCCCCAGAACAGGTCCCCAGGATAGGTCCCCCAAGTCCCCAGGACAGGTCCCCAGGATAGTTCCCAGGACAGGTCCCCAGCACAGGTCCCCAGGATAGTTCCCCTCAGGATAGGTCCCCAGGACAGGTCCCCAGGATAGGTCCCAAGGACAGGTCCCCAGGATAGCTCGGGTCCCCAGGATAGGTCCCAAGGACAGGTCCCCAGGACAGGTCCCCAGGATAGGTCCCCAGGACAGGTCCCCAGGACAGGTCCCCAGGCTCTCTTTGGATGCCCTCCATTAAGTAAAAATTCCCCACTAGGGTTTCTAAACTAGACAATTCCTTTAAGTCCCAGAATAAATATGACACTTGTAGCTTACACCATATTCCCCGACATACATGCTACCGCACAGGAGATCTGCCTTTAAGACAATGCGGCATAACCTGGACGTCACATTGCTATAATTATATCACACAACATGGGATCATTAAAAAGAATTGTTCCTTTTCCTGATACGCTCAGTGTGTGTCAGCTGGGGCATGTTTGTTTCCGCACAAAAAGTTTCAGAGACACAATTTAATTAAGTTTTTTTTTTTTCCAAGAACTGCTCTGAAATACGGTGAATACCGGAGAGCTGCTCTGTGGATGAGGAGGGGGTTTGGGAAATTAATTTGTAGAAGAAAATAAAGAGAAGAAAATCCGGTGAAATGAATGTGAACTGTCACTTGAAAGTAATTAAAATTTCCTGTAACTCCGGAGCCGATCACCAACACACCAGCCACGGCAAACAGCTGTAAGAAAACGTTAACCTGTTCTGCCTCAGTGGCCGACCTGCAAGAAAGTGAAACGTACCAGTAGAAGCTCAGCGTGTATGGCTTATATTGTGTAGGTGCACTTAGTAAGATCAGGTCATCTTCTATCTCTTACAACTACATCTACGAGTCATCCAGATAACTTAGGGTACGTCCACCTAACACAGGGTCAGCAACCTTTCTTGTATTGTGTGCGATATTTTAAAAAAAGTCAAAGATGGAGTAGTCGTGTGCCAAGCAATAACTGTAAGGATGTCGACTGCTACATGAAAGTTACAGTGAGGAAAAAAAAGTATTTAGTCAGCCACCAATTGTGCAAGTTCTCCCACTTATAAAGATGAGGCCGGCCTGTAATTGTCATCATAGGTAGACCTCAACTATGAGAGACAAAATGAGAAAACTAATCCAGAAAATCACATTGTCTGATTTTTAAAGAATTTATTTGCAAATTATGGTAAATTGGTGCCCCCAGACTAGGCTAGCTCACAGTCCGGGCACTAGGATGCCTCATGCTTTCCTGTTGGTGATTCCTTACCTTGTGTTTACATGGTCCATGAAAGAGAGGGATTACCTGGAGCAGCAGTGTTTTAGGTACTGGAGGTTGCTGACCCCTGACCTAAATGCTGTGGCATTGCTGCAATATTCGCTGCAGGTTTTCTTCTACTTTCATCCTTTACATTGCAAAAGTTTAAAGCTGTGAGGTAAACCCCTGTCATAAATTGAAATAAACTACAATACAGATATTTAGCCATCGGCGATCTGACTGTCAGTCATCCTGCGTGTACATCCCGTGTGGTCGTAGCCATAAGGTGCAGCTTCTGCAGTTCGCAGGTTATACAGTCTGCCATCCTGTCACACCCTTACATGCTGTGTAACTTTTGGACAGTGCAAGGTTAGACAAGAAAGTCTTAAAGTGCACCAGATCTTCTGACATGTCTGATGCTGTGTGATAATCGGGCGTGCTCTTACACTGCCATTCTAACGTTGCACCACTTTGACACCCAGGAACCCGCAGTGGTAGTGGCGCTTCACAGACCATGTGACATCACACTGATAGGTCGCATTGCCTTTTTGCAGCTCAGTTCCATTCAAGTAAATGAGCTGCAGAATGGGACTGAGCTGTGATACCAAGCACACACGATATACAATGTATGAAGCTGTGTTTGGGTGGCAATGAAGAGCTGCAGTGCTCACCCAAATGCTGCAATCTCTTCAACTAATGATCAGTGGGTGTTCTGGGCGTTCTGAGACCCCACGATCTTCAGCTCATCATCTTTCATCAATTAATAAGCGTGGAAATCTTTTGCCTAAAATCCCCTCTCAGTAATAATGCTCAGGAGGAGAAGGTCTACCCTAAAAAGATTCTGCATGGATGGAGCGAGGACTCAACACAAACAGCATTCAGGGAGAGCTAAACGCCTGCTAAAGTTCTGTTACCTTGGAAAACCCTAGTAAAAGCATCTATCACACAGCATGACCTAAAGAGAGCTATTAAATCCAGAACTTGGAAATATATATGTTTTCCTTGTTTGGGCGACTGATATTATGCTAAAGGCTAAAAGGTGCAAGTCAGAACTGACGTGTTTGGTAATGTTAACCAGTTCCAGGGAGAGTATGTATGGAGAGACTAGTGGTGTCATTACCCAAGACTAAAATACCCCAGGGAACATAAATGAAGTTAAATGGGCTGACCCTGATTTCATGCTGTCGCAGATGGTAAAGCACAGATCTAATGCTGTAACGGTGGCATTAAAGTCTAAGCTCACACAGGGGAAGTTCACACAATCGCTTTCCCCGCTTGCTGCGTGGCTTTTATGAACCTTTATTTGCTTTTATTTGCAGTACACACAGTCAGGACTTTCTCAGAAAATCAGAGCTTTAGAGCACACAGTTTTATGGGGTTCATGGGACTGGTATTTTCCTGCCAGTCATCGGCCGGCGCATTTCACTCTGCAGCCAAAGGACAGATACCGCGAACTAAGAGCAAACAAAGCAATCCGTCTGTCCTATGAACATTATATTGTCTCTCTGCACCACCTGTGCTCCGAGCCGAGCCCCCACAAATTCTCACCCCTGCCAGAGAGCCATAGAGTCTCTTCCTGCTATGTAATTAAACTCTTGTGGCTCGCCTCTTCTGTATCAGCATTACATTTTTACCGTCCTTGCCGAACATGTTATTAATAAGGAAATTTAATAAAGTCGTGTAAAGAGAACGCCATGTGCAAGGTATCTTTATTACTTTATTTATTTCCAGGCTGCTGAATTGCAAATAACATTTAGAATATCTTCAGGAGCTGGAAGGGAGTCTGTGAATGTAGCAATTAGCATGTTCACCAAAATCTTACAAAGAAAACATTGTCAAAAGGTCAAGTTGCTATAAACACACTTAAAATTTACAGAGAGCAATAAGGATCATTTACAAACTCCGGCAACTTTAACGTGGTTTCAAGGGATTTAAAGGGATTATTCGACTTTTTTCAAAAAATGAATAAAGGCTGGAAATGGTAAAATATAGATAAAAACCATAAGTCACCTATCAAGAATCCCCTGTTTTAGGGCCAGCAGTCCAGACCGCGCCATTCCCAGCCCCTGCTGGACTGAAAGTGATGATGTCCTGTGCTCATGTGACTGCAGCAGCCAATGAATGGCGTCAGCTGTAATGTGTGCAAACACGTGACATGTGAGTGACTGGACTCGAGGCAGGACGTCACTGCTGAGGCGTGTGATAGGATGAAACAGTCACTCAAATGTGGAGTCATCACTTCTCATCTGACAAGGGCCAGAAACAGTGAAGAGAGGATTGGCATCGCGGGAATGGGTACACTGGACTTTGGTTAGGTCATCAACTGAAGATCACTGGGGGATTTAGAGACCGCAGTGTCTGGAAGAGTTCTTGGTATCACAGCTCAGCACAAGCAGTGAACTGGCCATGTAACCAATGAATATGACATCACTGACCGCCACTACACATTGGATGGAGCTGTCTGCTCAGATCTGTGCAGTAACTGCATCACAGCTATAGATATCAGCTGATCGGCTGGGGTGTGGGGTGTCAGACCCCCATAAATCTGATACTGATTGCCTATCCTAACAATAGGTTATCAATTACTTTTTCCTCATTAACATAATAGAATTGTACACACAGAAATTCTTACATATAAACTGGCCATCAGAATTATCTGTTAGGAGACCATCTGTGATCCTCACATGTAACAGAGACAATTCTGATAATCAGTATATACTAAGGAATGGCTGTGGATGCAAATTGTCTTTTGTAAAAAAAAAAACCCCCAAAAAAAACTGGGCTTTCTCAAGCTGTTCATGCACTTTAGATTGTTGTTTGTTGAATGCTCAGGGAGACATAACTACTACCAGCCCCCTTTGTCGCCTACAGACGCCCCTGTGCTTACGAGACACCTCACTGCCCTCTAGACTTGTCCGTGCCCCTTAGACAGCAATCCATCTTCCGTGACAACAAAGAATCAGGCATGTTGAAATACAACTGCCCCATCCTTCTTCACCCAACATCTGCTGTCATAGGAGAGTAAGTACTGAGTACCATCCTCGTCTACTGTGTATGGCCACTAATTCTGATGTTGTAGTACCCCATTGTGTGTAACCATGCCCCTTTGTGATATCATAATGCCCCTATGTGATGTCACAGTTCCCCACTGTGACGTGATAATGAGCCTCAATGATGTCCCACTGTCCCACTGAGATGTCAAAATATCCATCTATGATGCCACAATGCCCCATTGTGATGTTCCATTAGGCTCTACTATATATTGGCATACTGTCCATCTTTGTCAATGCAACCACTTCCCGACCAGGCCATGTAAATTAATGGGCAGCAGAGATGATCCTTGGTCTGTAGCACGTTAATTTATAGACTTGATGCTGCCTGTTACATTGTATTTCTGCCCTCTCTGTCAGATCCTTCTCCAGGTACACAGAGATAAGGATCACCGCGGAGATGATGTAGTAGATGTGTCATAAATTCATAAAAGTGATTAAAAAACCACTCCGAACTACCCCCCCAAAATAGTTTAGTGTAGGCAGGTAGTCTTAGTTTGTTCACTTTGTTATCCCCCAAGAATTAAAGCAAACTTTCTATAAATAGTGTTCTGAATACTTTGCAGGGAGCAGTATTTGACATAGGCTGAGATAGGGGAGGGTTTCTAATGTTTAGGTCCCCAAAACCGCTTTAGGCTAAGGCCTCATGTAGTTTTCCTCTGCGGACTTTCTACTTCAATCAGACCTATAGGGAAACATGACTGTTTTGGAAATTGCAGCATTTCTACTGCGACTATTTTTCTGCAATGTGTGGATGGGATTCACTTTGCAGAGACTGTAAAACGATGTGTTTTTTGCCCCAGAGTTCACACCACGTCAGGCCTCGTCCTTAGACCTGAATTATTCCCTTAAAAAGCAGATTTTGGACATTTTCTTGAAAATGTCAAACTTGCTACTAAACTTATAAGCCATGTTTATTTATTTCTCTTACTTATATATCATCATCATATTCCGCAGCACTTTACAGATATGGTCAGTCACATTGTAGGGCTCACAATCTATATTCCCTATCAGTGTGGGAGGAAACCAGAGTATCTAGGGGAAACCCAGCGCAAACACGGGGAGAACATACAAACTCCTTGCAGATGTTGTCCTTGGCTGGATTTGAACCCTCCAGTGCTGCAAGGCCACTGCGCTAACCATCCGAAAAAATAGAAGTGTGTGCAAAAAATGTTGGCAAGATAAAATAGACGTATGTCAAACATTAATCACTACCTATACTGTGTGGTATACATCTGTCTTACAAGCATAAGAATGTATATTTTGAAATTGTCTAGTTTTTCCTTTTTCTTCTGAGAACTTTGGATCTTTTTATATAAATAAATTCTAAACATATTGGCCAAAACTTACCACTAACATAAAGTACAATGTGTCACGAAAAAAGTCTTAGAATCACAGATAAATAAAAGAATTCCAAAGTTATTGCCACATAAATTGAATGGATTTGAAAAATTGCGCTGTCTGTGTCCTTACGGGGTTAAGTATACTCTGGTCCTGCTCATACATTTCTTTTGGTTTGACTGGAATTATCTGCAATATTAATATAATGTTTTACCTTTTGTACAATAAGCGTAAGGCGGGATGTGAGGCGGGGGGGTTCCTATAAGAGGATCATTAGCGTGTGTATCCCTTCGGGGAGTGTGAGTGCACACTCACATTTGTGTGCTTGTATCCGGCAATGGTTTATACACATTCAATAAGACAGTGATTGGCTTAATTCACTGACTATCTGTGAACACATTGCAGGAATGAGCTGCCGAGTGCTGGGCGCCGCTGTATTCACTCTCATTATTGCTGAATGTTTATTTACAAACTAATCCCGAATACAAACTGCAGCTTTATACATCCAAGCAAACAAACACACAGTGGAAGGGAGCCAAGTCCTCCGAGCATTGAGATTTTTTTATAATTATGCACTGTGCCCTCCAACAATGCTAATCCATAGTGCCCTGTAACCTTCCATCTCTGCAATGAATATATCCCACCAGAGGACACTCAGCATTTCTCTCCTCCCTAATCCTCGTGGGACACAACGTGGCCGCCTGCTCTATAATATCCATTCAGCACAATAGCTGGAAATACAATGTATAGGTTTTACCAAGGGCACAATTTCCAAGCAGTCGGCTGGGATACGGGAGCCAGGCCTATCGCAGAGTACCCTACATGATCAGTCAGACTGATACAGTGCACTTAGCTGCACTTTGCTAACATTGTTCACAGCCATATACATCTATACATCATAACAGATGTTATACAGGGAAGGCTAGCTTCACACTTGTGCACCCAAACGACGAAGAGATGGACCTCTACAATAGTGGTTACCCATGGACCCTGGAGGACCCCATAGACTATAATGGGATTGACCAGTTGTCCGTCAGGTGTACACCATTTTTATACTGAAACCGGCAGAGAGAAAAATAATCCGGGCATGACTTTTCTCCTATGATTTCTGGCGGAGATGTGAACTTAGCCGAAGCCAGCAGAAATGTCCCACAAATATATTGACTGTAACAACAGCTGCTTTGACCAGGGCTGTAGAGTTGTTGAGTCGGAGTTGGGACCTGTTTTGGGTGGAATTGGAAAAAAAAGTTACCGACTCTCTAGCTTAAAAAAAAAATAAGATTATATTTACTTATATTGTACAATTATTGGTATCCTTCCATCCTTCCATAGGCGCCGCGCCACTGAGTCTGGCACAGTTGGAATTTTTTCTCTATCCATCCATCTACCTGAACGATTGTTTCTATGTCCTCTACTGTCAGGTGAGCGATTGCTGCCTCTCTAGAGAGACTAAATAAATGCACCGATAGCCTGGGAATAATAGAGAGGCCTAGAAAAAAAATCCACCTGCACAGAATCAGTGGAGCGGCACCTGCTGAAGGATGCAAAGAGTAGGAGGTGGTGGAGGTGCCTAAAGGAATGCTTGAATTAGATATATAGTTTGTTTATTCCAGGTTTACTTTCACAGGAATTCAATCACTGGCTTTTTCCATGAATTAAAGGGTCTTTCTCAACCTGGTTTCAGCCATTCACGAAAGAGTTAATGTCAGGGCAGGATTTGGAGTCGGAGTCAGAGTGGAAAAATAGAGGATTTAGAGACGGTGCTTTAGCCTTCAGACTTCACAGCCCTGGTTTTGACTTCCATTGTTTACTGGTCTTGGGGACTAGAGAAAATATCCCGGAATCAGTGGAGGGGTGGCCATTAATTGTAAAGAGCTGGACTTGTTGGTGGCGGTGAAAGGTTCTTTTTAAAGAAGAGCTCTCCTCTCCTGACAAGTCTATTTTAGTAAATACTCGCATTCTCCATGAAATACCAATTCTAATGCATCTTTTCTTATAAATCTAAATTGTCCTATTCTTCTAAACAAATTGTAAGTGAGTCGCTGCGCTGTGACTGTCCGATCTGTACTGCAAACTGAATAACAGAGGAAGAGCAGAATTATAAGGAAAGCTGCTCCAGAGCTCTTGTGTTATGGGGAATATAGGTACTTACTAAGGTCGATTGCAGACAACTGTGTGCTGCCGACCGGCCGTGAATTAAAGGCACAGGCAGTACACGGAGGACACAAGGATGTCACCTGTGTGCTGCCCATGCACAGGCCGTGCTTCCGTGGCCCCTTTCATTAAATGAATAGGAGCCACGGAAGCAGGGCTGCAAAATAGGACAGGAATAGGACCTGTTCTATATTTTGTGGCCCGGACTGTTGGCACACACACGTGACCATTTAACTCACGTGTACGTCATGTGTATGGGCCCATAGAAATGAATGGGTCAGTGTGAAATACATGGATAGCACACTGATCACGGCCACAGTCGTCTGCAAGGGGCCTAAGGCCCTGACTTTGTTAATACTTGTTTCATTTATCTTGTAGGGATTTTCAGTAGAATCCTGTCTTATCCTCTAGTCCAGAAGCCCCCCGCCTTTTATATCTCGTGACCTCCTTTACACGACTGTACTTTTGAGCTGCAATTGGGTACATGCATTTCTATGTTTGTAGTTTTTACAACTGTGTGTCTGGGCTGTAGTGAAGAGCTGTAAAATATGGAGCAGGTCGGCATATACCTGTCCTTGTTTGCAGCTCATTTTATTCACTTCAATGTATGAGTTAGTGAAAAGCACGGATGAGACATACCGAGGATACCGATCTGTGCGTCATCCGTGCTATTTTCATTGACTCCTATACGGACACGGTCGTGTGAAGGAGGACTCACTCTGGATGATGGTCAGGAGCCACATTCAACACAAAAATGGAGGACAAATTCTTTACATGTGGAAGAACAAGAAGTCACAAACTGCACACACTTTAAAATACATTTCATTGTATTTCACTACATTATATCATCCAAACTGGCACATACGTCTAGAAAAATGTCAATTTCCAGTGAATATGATTATAACCTGGCTATGGCGAGCCACACAATTTGGGGTCATGAACAATATGACATTTCTGCTGGTGACTTTTCTTAATGTTTACAGTATTTTGTCCAAACTTGGATTCAATCCTATAAAACTCTACATTCTGCTGAACTGCAAAACACTTGGCATGAACATTTAAGGAAATACCATCTGCCCACCGGGAGGTAGCCTGTGCTTAACTTGGAAAAAGACTTCACTCCAGACCTTCAGCTTGTAATGCACAGAAGTGTATGCAAAGTGTTCATTCTTAAGTAATTCCATTAATCCTATTAATAAGGAAGAGCATTTGCGTAAGTGATGTCCTTGTGCTTCGGCACTTATCTTTCATAGTATAAATGATACACGGTGAAGAAAGCTCCAAACTAGGGCCTGCTCTGTACATACAATGGACTGCATTGAGACAGCTGTGGAGTGTGAGAGCCTGCACTTATCACATGGCTGCTGTGCTGCCGGATTTTATACCTTCAGTTACCAATTTCCAATATATTATTATTATTATTATTATTATTACTTATTTTTAGAGCACATTAATACCATGGTGCTCTGTACATTATATTAATCCCATGGTGCTCTGTACATTATATTAATACCATGGTGCTCTGTACATTATATTAATACCATGGTGCTGTACATTATATTAATACCATGGTGCTCTGTACATTATATTAATACCATGGTGCTGTACAGTATATTAATACCATGGTGCTCTGTACATTATATTAATACCATGGTGCTGTACATTATATTAATACCATGGTGCTGTACATTATATTAATACCATGGTGCTGTACATTATATTAATACCATGGTGCTCTGTACATTATATTAATACCATGGTGCTGTACATTATATTAATACCATGGTGCTCTGTACATTATATTAATACCATGGTGCTCTGTACATTATATTAATACCATGGTATTCTGTACATTATATTAATACCATGGTGCTCTGTACATTATATTAATACCATGGTGCTGTACATTATATTAATACCATGGTGCTCTGTACATTATATTAATACCATGGTGCTCTGTACATTATATTAATACCATAGTGCTGTACATTATATTAATACCATGGTGCTGTACATTATATTAATACCATGGTGCTGTACATTATATTAATACCATGGTATTCTGTACATTATATTAATACCATGGTGCTCTGTACATTATATTAATACCATGGTGCTGTACATTATATTAATACCATGGTGCTCTGTACATTATATTAATACCATGGTGCTCTGTACATTATATTAATACCATAGTGCTGTACATTATATTAATACCATGGTGCTGTACATTATATTAATACCATGGTGCTGTACATTATATTAATACCATGGTGCTGTACATTATATTAATACCATGGTGCTCTGTACATTATATTAATACCATAGTGATGTACATTATATTAATACCATGGTGCTGTACATTATATTAATACCATGGTGCTGTACATTATATTAATACCATGGTGCTGTACATTATATTAATACCATGGTGCTCTGTACATTATATTAATACCATGGTGCTCTGTACATTATATTAATACCATGGTGCTCTGTACATTATATTAATACCATGGTGCTGTACATTATATTAATCCCATGGTGCTCTGTACATTATATTAATACCATGGTGCTCTGTACATTATATTAATACCATGGTGCTCTGTACATTATATTAATACCATGGTGCTCTGTACATTATATTAATACCATGGTGCTCTGTACATTATATTAATACCATGGTGCTGTACATTATATTAATACCATGGTGCTGTACATTATATTAATACCATGGTGCTGTACATTATATTAATACCATGGTGCTCTGTACATTATATTAATACCATGGTGCTCTGTACATTATATTAATACCATGGTGCTGTACATTATATTAATCCCATGGTGCTCTGTACATTATATTAATACCATGGTGCTCTGTACATTATATTAATACCATGGTGCTCTGTACATTATATTAATACCATGGTGCTCTGTACATTATATTAATACCATGGTGCTCTGTACATTATATTAATACCATGGTGCTGTACATTATATTAATACCATGGTGCTGTACATTATATTAATACCATGGTGCTGTACATTATATTAATACCATGGTGCTGTACATTATATTAATACCATGGTGCTCTGTACATTATATTAATACCATGGTGCTTTACATTATATTAATACCATGGTGCTCTGTACATTATATTAATCCCATGGTGCTGTACATTATATTAATACCATGGTGCTGTACATTATATTAATACCATGGTGCTGTACATTATATTAATCCCATGGTGCTCTGTACATTATATTAATACCATGGTGCTCTGTACATTATATTAATACCATGGTGCTCTGTACATTATATTAATACCATGGTGCTGTACATTATATTAATGCCATGGTGCTGTACATTATATTAATACCATGGTGCTGTACATTATATTAATACCATGGTGCTCTGTACATTATATTAATACCATGGTGCTCTGTACATTATATTAATACCATGGTGCTCTGTACATTATATTAATACCATGGTGCTGTACATTATATTAATACCATGGTGCTGTACATTATATTAATACCATGGTGCTGTACATTATATTAATACCATGGTGCTGTACATTATATTAATACCATGGTGCTGTACATTATATTAATACTATGGTGCTCTGTACATTATATTAATACCATGGTGCTGTACATTATATTAATACCATGGTGCTGTACATTATATTAATACCATGGTGCTCTGTACATTATATTAATACCATGGTGCTGTACATTATATTAATACTATGGTGCTCTGTACATTATATTAATACCATGGTGCTGTACATTATATTAATACCATGGTGCTCTGTACATTATATTAATACCATGGTGCTGTACATTATATTAATACCATGGTGCTCTGTACATTATATTAATACCATGGTGCTGTACATTATATTAATACCATGGTGCTCTGTACATTATATTAATACCATGGTGCTGTACATTATATTAATACCATGGTGCTGTACATTATATTAATACCATGGTGCTGTACATTATATTAATACTATGGTGCTCTGTACATTATATTAATACCATGGTGCTGTACATTATATTAATACCATGGTGCTCTGTACATTATATTAATACCATGGTGCTGTACATTATATTAATACCATGGTGCTCTGTACATTATATTAATACCATGCTGCTGTACATTATATTAATACTATGGTGCTCTGTACATTATATTAATACCATGGTGCTGTACATTATATTAATACCATGGTGCTCTGTACATTATATTAATACCATGGTGCTGTACATTATATTAATACTATGGTGCTCTGTACATTATATTAATACCATGGTGCTGTACATTATATTAATCCCATGGTGCTCTGTACATTATATTAATACCATGGTGCTGTACATTATATTAATACCATGGTGCTCTGTACATTATATTAATACCATGGTGCTGTACATTCATATCACCCCAGCTCTGCAGATAGATAGGTTAGTGTCATCAGAATCAAGTGGTGTTTTCCATTCGGTACCTCCGTTGTCTATACATTTCGGTTTTGATATAGTTCTGACTGCATGTACCCTCTGTAGCTCATTCTTACAATGCCTATAAGACTGAGGTTTCAGCTTTCAGGTGAAATACACAATAACATGTGCTGCCACATAACATCTGTCTTCTCTTCACATCAAACAATTAATAGATGGTGTGATCACAGCCCAGTCTACAACTACAACCGAGAGTAGTCACCGCCGCAGCCCCGCCCAGATGACTAGTGGTACACAGGCCTGTTATAACTTCTGTTTCTCCTACATCCTGAAATGACCAATTGTAACATCAACATGTCTAGAAAGGTATTTACATCCCCTACCACAATATACCAGTGGTTCAACAACCACAAGCCTGCTGAAAGGTTCCCTTTAATTTCATCTCCGCTCAATATCCAGACATAAGCATTTAAAGTAGACACCGAACCTTATCCTAACCAGAGAGCACAGCGTTCTAGAGAATCACGGTTCCTTAATGAATTTATAGCTTTAGTGAGTTGAAAGCAAAAACAACAGAAGGAGGAATCTCTGTTTTCCAAGTAACAGCCTTTGGAAAGCCTTGCCTAGCACGATCTCCCGCTTAAAAGCTGGCAGTCCATGACAGCTCCCTTTCATAGGGCATCAAAGCTGACATTAGCATTTGCTCGAAAATAAGGAAAGAGAAAAAAAAAGAAAGCAAGAAAGAAAGAAAGAAAGAAAGGAAGGAAGAATGCCTTTCTGCTTACTCAGAATCCATTTAGAAACAGTATGAAATGAGACAATAACATACAGGCATCGGCAGATAAAAACAGCCCACACAAGAGAATCGAAGTTCACTCACAGCAATTATAAATTAATGCAAACAGAGATGATAATTACGTAATAAATAGTGAGCCGGCGCGGCTGCCACCAGACCCAGCCTAGATACATTACTTACAACCTCTCTCCAATGCAACGCACAAGTTTCAATTACAGGACGGGGAGAAGCGACGCTGTTACCTTTAAAGAAACGCAACAATGTACCAGCATGGCGATCGGGGGCCAGTAACCAATTACAGCTTATGTGGTGCTGCGGAAATTTTAATAATATTCCACTTAAAAGCTGTTATGTGCAAACATAAAGGCAATGGGAAATTCAATTTCTCCTTCTTGGACACTGCAGGAGTCAAAGGCTGTCACGCCATTCTTACTCCTCATTTTACACGTTTTATTCATTTACCACAGCTGCATTCAGCCACATAAACAGGTTAAATCTACAGGCCTGAAGCAGTCAGGCTTTGCTGAACATCACACTGTATGAAGGATCAACAAAGCAAACGCAGAAAATATTCTCTCCTAAGCTTAGAAGCGGATGGCAAAAGTATTGACGCCTTTCAACTTTGTAGTTGGTGAAGATTTCTGAGAATATAGTGGACGGCAAGGAAAACAAACAACCGGATCATTGACAAATCATCTGAACATTATACTTGAAGCACAAGCAGCCAGACTGAAGATTTATCTTATCCTGAGCTTTTCATGAGAAGACAATTATTCTTGAAAGAGTTGAAGTGAAAAGAGGAAGGAAACGACCAACACAAAGATCCATGGAGACAATCACAGAGATCATAAGATACAATAGTGAGAAGCGTGAAGACTAAGAGGACAATCCTGAGGACACCATACAGTATATACATATATGGAAGATACGGATCCAAACATTGTCACTAAGAATAGAAATATACACAAATGTGACAATGTATTAGGCAGTACAAATACTGCAATGTAAGAAAGCTTTCAGGAATAGAATAGAATAGTAGAGAAGAAGACAGTGATGAAGGAGATGATGATGGTGAGTGGATTTTTACTGTCTTCTTCTCTACTTGTACAACCACTTCCTAGTCATTCTTTCAATCATCATCATCAGTGTCTTCCTAACATGCAACTTTCACATCCTTCAAATTTGTTTTCATATTGGATTCATTCTATGTACTTATTTACTATTATTATTCATTCCATCCACTAACTACACTTACCTATGGATTTATTCATTCATTCATTCAATTATTTCTCTACCCAGCCATTTATTCTTGTGTCTGCTAATGCAATCCATATCCTACCATTGACATTGCTACGAATGTTGGTTCTATACTACTAAGTTTCAACTCTACTATCCTACCTGTATTATATTCTGCTATATTATTATTATTATTATGGGCATCCAACCCTTTTATATGTGTTACCCTATTTTATTTGTGCTACCTTCTTTTTTAATTGCTAATTTTAAACTCTTATCATATATTTTATTTTACCCTGCTATATATGTTATACCCTGGTATTTTTATCTGGGCCTACACTACGACTACCCTTGCTCTAAAACCTAGCCACTGATTATACCTTCTGTGTTTTTTTTATATCTAGTTTATGGCCTGATGAAGACGCTAGTACAGTGTCGAAACGCGTAACCTATTGTTGTACATCCCGTGTGGAACCAATAAAACGTGTGTTTTTATTCACAAGCATTCTTTCTGCAAACATTTTATTGATGCACCCTTTTTTGCAGCGCTCAACCATAATATCCCAGTTTTTTTCCCTACTTTTTTCTGAAGAACCAGGACATAAGTGAACTAAGCCTTGCATAGCTACCCAGAACTCATGGTTTGCAGAGGAGATAAATGGGAATGAGCAATGTAAAACACACCCTTAGGCTAGATATGGGAGTCTGTTCTGGTCCAGTACACATGGTGTGAGATGGAGATGGCTTTTCCTAGTTTTGTGGTTGGGGGGAGACTCACAGATAGAAGAAGGAGTGTCTCCAGGGCTGGACTCTCCATTGTAAGCTGCTCTTCTATATAAACATGGCCTACCAGAGTATATGAAAAGCCCCAGAAATACTTTCACTACCTTTATGATCCACGTCTGATTTTGGCTTCAAAAACTGTATCAGAAAACGTGACCGTGTAAACACAACCTGCATATTTTGCAGCAGGCTAGGGATTGCATTTGAGAATCGATAGGGTAATGATCTGCAGATAAAGAGCTAAGAAGGCTTGACATCTTCTAAAAGCCTGAATTTATGTACTTAAATCTGTGACCAGAGAACTCAGAAGCTAACCCAGCACTGAATAAGTTAAGCTCCTTATTCTTAAAAAGTCTCATAAACACAGGCCGTCATCTGTCATTTTTACTGGATAACTGGGATTCTCAAAACTACTGAGGTGTGAATTTTACTATACAGGAAATACAAAGGGTATCGTAAAATGTCCTAATGACTTTCATCATGTAATATTGGTTCTGCACTGCAGGGAAAAGGGCTGAGCTGCCAAACTCCTGGTCCTTGCAATGTCTTGCAGAGTCACTGGACCCTGATGTGCCGGCAGTATGGTGTTCTCTGCAAGGAATAGCAACGTCATTATATCCAGCCCTCAATAAATATGCCCCATTGACTTTGTTTGTCTAATTTAGGCCTAAAAGCCAGTAAAAATTAATGTCATGTAAATTATGTAGTTACTAATTTGTTGAAAGGTTTATTAAATGATGCTGAATTGATTTCAGCAAAGTAGGATAAAAAATCCTTGGTCAAAAGTTCATTCCGAGCCGAGAGTATTTGCCTCGACAGATGGGATCTTGTTGGATTCTTCAGCAGAAGTAAAATTAAAGCAAAGAAGTACACGACTTACTGATACAGGCGTCAATGATTGTGCTCAGGATTGATGGGAGCCGAGCCGTCATAGCTGGTTATCTGTATTTTATCTAGCTCATCTAGTTTGCATCTTCACATGTAGCAGATGTAAACAAACTTTGCTGCGCCATTTTCGTGTTATGAATGAACGTTTGTTAAGGCGATATGAATTTGTACAACATCTGCGACATGTGTATGTGTGTGTTATATATATATATATATATATATATGTTATAAAGGAGCTGTCTTTATGAAACAAACTCTTTGAGATTGCTGATGTTATAGATTTGAGAAAGGGGTTGATCCCCGTAACTCATTGGTGTTTTTATGGACTTCAATAAAAGACTTCAACTTGGATCTTCTTGGCGTGAGCAGTGTTCTTCCCTTTCTTGTTTCCACCTATTTTTTATGGGTGTTTTTTGGATCTTTGCTGATATCTTGGTCATCGCTCATAAATGATAACTTGGTCACAGTTTACTTATTTTGGTCACGGTGCAGTAAACATTACAGACCTCCAGCACTTGTACACTATACAAAGTGACCTATTTGGTCTCCACAAAGTGTCATAATCTAATCTGGTCACCTAATGTGGTGGA
This sequence comes from Leptodactylus fallax, assembly GCA_947044405.1. Lineage (NCBI taxonomy): Eukaryota > Metazoa > Chordata > Amphibia > Anura > Leptodactylidae > Leptodactylus > Leptodactylus fallax. The sequence continues at coordinate 637,770 of CAMRHE010000574.1, forward strand.
ATCTGAAGCCAAAATTCATTCAACTGTTTCTCAGAAATATAAATACTTGTAGCGATTATTAAGAAGTTTTACGGAACTCACTAATCAATAAAATGGGAATGCAAAGCCGCTTTAGGCTGAGGCCCCACATTGCAGGGTTTTTTTTGTTGCAGATTTTTTTACGTTTTTTTGAGCCAAAGCTGAGAATGGGGAAATAAATAGGAAGCTTCTTATACATCTCCCTTCTGCTCAATCCACTCCTGGCTTTGGCTGAAAAAACCGCTGCAAAATCTGCAACAAATTCAACAGATTTTAGCCTAATAAACCACTAACAATATTTTAGTTGGTGACTTAAAGCAAATGTAAAGATACCTATATGACCTTTCATAGCTGTTTAATCCCTTCTCGTCCATGCTTTCTAGTCTCCTTTGTGGGACTGAAATCCCTCACCTATGCCGTGCACTGTAGGACACTTGAAGGTTTGGTGCAATTTGGAAATATAGTGAATTTTGTCTGCTTGCTGCTTCTACAATAAGACATACAATAGGTTTGCTTTTAGATAACCTAATAAATTGTGTCAGAGGTTAAGTAGGCTAAAATCTTGTGATAGTCTTCCTTTGGGCCAGTTTCACATGGGATATAGATATAGATGGTTAGCCATTGTAATGTATAGTACCAGCAGAGTAGATGAGACTTTGTTAAATACTGCACTCAAGTTACGATGCAAGTTTTCACTGCGGCTTTGAAGCGCTACAATGCAAAGGCAACAGGAAAGCCATTGCAGTAACCAAGGGAAAGCCACCATAAAAACCAAGCCAGCTCACACAGTTATTGCAGTGAGGGCATTTCAAGGATTCGTCCTATGGAGATCAGGCCTAAAGAGACAAAGTTGTTAGGAGGTGGATCTGATGATGATGTTTTGTCCCTGTACCAGTCTCTCCACAATGACATGTCCCTATAAGCAAGTTCCCGGTTTTATAACAATGCTGTATCTACCTTGAACAAACAACTAAAGCAGCGTCTTCTATTCCTTACACTGAAGATGATATATGTTTATAACAGCACATCTTCAGTTTAACCCTACAGAGCTAAAACTTTTCATATCCCACCGTGAAATATACAAGGGAACAGGAGCAGCAGCGAAGGGGATTATTAGTGAAATCCCAAACAGGAGAACTTCCTGTTGTTTTCCATTCAGCGGTAAAGCTTGCACTCTGTATGCCGCTACTACACACCTGCTGGGTTGTTCCTTGCTGCACCCGGCACCGATCAAGAGAAATTAGCAGGAGGATTCCCGGCAGAGTACTGCCCTCTCCTGCTCGGCAGGTGCTCGCAGCGAACACACAGAAAACTTTTAGTGCATTGTCTTGTTTTTTTCCCCTCTTTTCATGATCATTGTGAAGGAAGCCTCAGCTTCTGTCTGGAGTTCAATGTTTGATCCCTCTAAACGTTTTAGAAAATGGAACGAGGCACAATAAATCAAACAGATATGAAAAGATTTACCGACACTACAGACGCTCTACATGTGGACTGCAAATGGAATCAATTCTGATTTCTGCAACTAAACTGGAAATATCAATGGCTTGTCCTTACAGAAGAAGTGAACAATTCAATGGGTTCAAGAGGAATCCCCACAATTCTGAAACTCTAAGATTCTTCACCTAAAGTTTTCCTTGAGCATAATTGAAGGGATTTTTTTTCACTAATAACACTAGACCTTCATCCTTTGGATAGCGAATATGTGTCTGATTGTTGGGGTCTGAGTGCTGGGATCCCCAGGGATCAGGAAAAAGTGTTCCAGCAAGTGCCCCAAGTGAAAAGATCAGTGGCCAAGTATGCACACCGCTGCCCCAGTCACACATAGCATTTGTAGGCCCACATTCTCATGGTCGTGTGCATGTCATTCGTGGAACAATCATCTCAAGGGAATCTGACCCTGCAGAAAGCTGAAAAAGTAGAAGCCCTGGAGAGCGGTTTCACCATCCCTTGTGTATGTTGCTAGTAGCACCATGACTATGAAAGACACACTTTTAATGCAGAACTGCAGCTATTGTGAGGGCAGTTCTGGGCCTTGAAGTGCTCTCTGCACTTAGCTGTTTAACAGTCCCTCCTTACTGAGTGAACATAGGGGAGATGCTGTGCAATAGCCCAATACAGAGACGACAGAGCCCTTTAAGGTGAAGGATCGACCCCAGAGCACATGCAAGAACTGGAGCTCTAGATGAAAAGTCACACTGCTATTAGAAACTCATCAGGGCTGTGGACTGAGAGTCAGGACCGGTTTTTGATGATTCTATTATTATTGGCATTGTATCATTAATGAGATACTGAGGTTGTTGCCTATTTACTTTCATAGGAATCCAGTTGCTGCTTTTTTTCATGCATTATACAAGATTCCTTGCTTCTTTCTGACAAAGGAGTCAAAGTCAGTTGCTTGGCCTACAAATCCACAGCCCTGAAACATCCTGGTGTAGGTGACGCAATTGTTTCTGCACCCCTGCTCCGGCCTGTGAAGCTCAGAGCGGTTCTGCACATGTGCCACTTATGCATTATATAGTACAAATGTGAGAATACAGGGCCAGGTAAGAGTGCAGCTTAACCTCCTGGCCCTGTCACTCAAGGACGGGCGGGGGAAAGGAGGCCAATTACAGTTTGGAGCACCAGGACTGCCCTCAGTGCTCCAGATGGCTCATTTGCATATTTGCAAATCTAAGAATATCGTGGCCACGGAGACCTGGATTTTTTCAGAGGAAACAGCATTTCATTCAGGTCAGCTTCATCTATCTCACTGCGCTGTTGGATTTATATGCTTTCCCTGGTGACAGACTCCCTTTAAAAAGCTTTTCAGGGCTCATGCCTAGCAATGTCAGCACTTTGGCAGGATCAAAACTGCTGACAGATTTCCTTTCATATCAGTGTAAGGTTGACTAACATTGTCATTGCGTTGCTTTCGCTGACTTGCACTGATCGGGTACAGTAGCTGGTCACTACTAAGATGGTCCACAAGCTTTTTGGCGGACACCCCTCAGTTTAGCTACGTTACTGCTATGTGGAGGGATAGCTTTTGCAAGGCTCCATTTATTTACTTCATAAATGACATGTTAAATCCATCATACATGTGACATGACATAAGCCCTATGTAAGGTAAAAACTGAGAATTTCTGAGGTGCTCAGGAAGAACTTCATTGCCTAGCATGTGTTTCCTGCACTTTTTACAGCATAGTATAGAGACATTTTTACCATATTCAATCAAGATATACTGTACAACATATGGAAGCAAGCCCTATAAGAAGGAGAGCGCAGTTTCCCATAAAATAGTCCAGGCTACTGCAATATTGCTCTGGTCACATCTATGTTGGTTATTTCTTTGTCAAAGAATCAGAACAATGCAAATGTAAGAAATGCCAGATCCCTGACATGACAGACACCGATATCCCTCGATAGTCCCCACCGGCTATAAGGAAGTCTGTCCATTCTCCTCAAGGAACTCCCCATTTTACCGCAGCTTGCGTCTAGCATTTTTTAGGAAGTCTGCGATGTAGCTCCTAACACAACCTCCCACGCGGACGGGAACACGGCCTTGTACTGTTAGTCACATACATATTTAAATATGTTTGGTGCTTTTATTCTGCATTAAAATCCATGACTTGCTATATAGAAGCCAGTCAGTCCCAGCAGCCTAAAAACAAATCCAGTTCAGAAGTTTCTGTGTTTCTATGCGGCATCGCATTACAATGATTCACTGTACAGATACATGACGCCTTCCCTTTTATGCATAAACATAATTGAGATTCAGTTTCTGAATCGCTGAATGATGCGGGGCTGCTTTGAAATAGTAATTGTTTAATTTGTTTATTAATGACCTTGACGATAGCGCCGAGAACACTTTCTCATGCGTTGCTGAAGAAGAAAAATTATCAAAGATAATTAGTGCGGACGAGGATGAGACTCACCCCTCAGCTCCAGCTAAACTAAGGGAGTGGGCCAATAAATGAAGCCAGACTTCAACAATTGTCCAGTGATTGATCTAGGATGTAATATAAGCATGCTACGTATAAAGCCTCTGCTGAAGGAAGGGAATGGTGTCAGTCAGGCGTAATGTATATAGCTGTATATAGCTCTCTGTTACACATGTGGACAAAATTTTTGGTCCCCTCTTTAATGAATGAAAACCCCACAATGGTCACAGAAATAACTTGAATCTGACAAAAGTAATAATATAGAAATTCTATGAAAATGAACAAATGAAAGTCAGACATTGCTTTCCAACCAGGCTTCAACATGAAACAGGTCTGGACAGAAATGAGGGTTCCCTTAATATTTAGTTGCACAACCTTTTGAGGCAATCCCTGCAATCAGACGATTCCTGTAACTGGCAATGAGACTTCTGCACCTCTCAGCAGGGATTTTGGCCGCTCCTCATGAGCAAACTGCTCCAGTTGTCTCAGGTGTGAAGGGTGCCTTTTCCAGACGCCATGTTTCAGCTCCTTCCAAAGATGCTCAATAGGATTTAGGTCAGGGCTCATAGAAGGCCACTTCAGAATAGTCCAATGTTTTCCTCTTAGCCATTCTTGGGGGTTTTTAGCTGTGTGTTTTGGGTCATTATCCTGTTGCAAGACCCATGGCCTGCGACTGAGACCAAGCTTTCTGACACTGGGCAGCACATTTCTCTCTAGAATCCCTTGATAGTCTTGAGATTTCATTGTACCCTGCACAGATTCAAGACACCCTGTGCCAGATGCAGCAAAGCAGCCCCAGAACATAACAGAGCCTCCTCCATGTGTCACAGTAGGGACAGTGATCTTTTCAGGATAGGCTTCATTTTTCCATCTGTGAACATAGAGCTGATGTGCCTTGCCAAAAATTAAAATTTTTGTCTCATCTGTCCATAGGACATTCTCCCAGAAGCTTTGTGGCTTGTCAACATGTAGTTTGGCAAATTACTTTTGTCAGATTCAAGTTATTTCTGTGACCATTGAGTTTTTTTTTTTTCATTAAATGAGGTGTATCAACAATTTTGTCCATGTGAGCACTTCTATACTGTGCAGTTGTGGATGCAGCATTTTTCTCTCGCTTGCTTCATGTAGAAACCAAGCAGAACCCACACAGACCCCATTATAGTCTATGGGGTCCGTGAGGTTTCCCAGGTAAACCACTTGTTATGCGTGTAGTTTTCCGTTCAGGGGTCTCCAAGTGGACTCCCCAAACAGAAACCCCAACACAGATGTGAACCGGGCCTAAGACAACTAGCAGGTGGTAAGAAGTTGGATAAAAGAAGAACCAAAATATACCATGAACCACGGTGACAAATCTGCTGCCAGGTTAGAGTGTATAGTCTAAATTTATGCTGTCTGAATATTAGGCAGGAATAGTAAATCTACATAGTGACTAATATGTGTTACAGAATAGAAGATACTTATAATCTGTTTTTGAAGTTGCCCATTCATTTCCCTCCTTTTAACCAAAATTCCGTTTATAACAATCACCATATATAATAAACTGTACTATGTGATTTTTAGAGAATATGAGGCATAGCTTTACATTTACTACATTGTTTTACACACTCACATATTCATCGAGGACTCAATAACTGTTATACAAAAAGCCTCAAAATAAATGTATTTGTAGTCATTATCAATTAGTTATGGCCTGAAATCCCTAAAAATACCATCTAGAAAGCAGGTACAAATGATCGAGACTGCTTAACAATGGCTGTGTAACTGTGAAGATATTACAGTAAACCATTCTGGAGTCAAGTCCATGGGTCTAAAGGCGTACTTCTTTTATAGAGAAGTGACATTTCAGCTGGGATATGAGACAGACATGCCTGAGAAGACGTCTGATGAATTCTGAACAGAAAGAACGTGAAGAATTTCAATGAAATTTTAAAAAGCCGAAGGAGCAAAGAATTGAAGAGCTCCAGTATAAATTATTACCGCAAAGCCTTTAAGATGCTTTCAAGTTTTCCCAAACTGAGTGCACACCACAACAATGACTCAATACAGCAAGTGACTCCAACAATGGCAGGACAGAAATCACACTGCTTTAGTAAGGCTGCAAACACGCTGCAGTTTTCAAAGCAGTTTCAGCGCAGTTTCTGTCGGCAAACAAAGCATTAGATAAGAGATGAGATGTGTTAGGCTCTCTTAGGCTGGGGACACACAGTAGTCAAGCAGCAGCGGCTACAAACTTGGCAGGGCTAACCCACTGTCATCTACTGTAGTAACATGGCGGATGTGGTTTACACAAATCTTACCCACATGATCCCACAAGGGTGGTGGCACACTATGTATCTGGATGTGGCTATGGCAGTATTCACCCCCCGGGACGCCTTTCATTTTCACTTCTCAGTAAATGAAACACAGATGAATTTTAGTGACATTTCATTACTGACCATGCGGTTTTGCTGGTACAGCCAATAAAGGGATTGTCCCATTTCAGACACAATTTTCTAATACACTTTCTGTATCAATTCCTCTCTGTATTCTACAACTCTGCTTGCTGTCATTCATTCTGCTTACTGCCAGTGGATAAAAATAAGACCATAGTCATGTGATATACAGTCCATGGTCATGTGATATACAGTCCAGGGTCATGTGATATACAGTCCATGGTCATGTGATATACAGTCCATGGTCATGTCATGAATACCCAGGTGCACGGCTTGTTATAGTCACAACACAATAATCAGACATCTACCTGGTAAAGAGTCGTGCACCTGTGTGCTCATCACATGACCCTGGACTGTACATCACATGACCCTGGACTGTACATCACATGACCCTGGACTGTACATCACATGACCCTGGACTGTACATCACATGACCCTGGACTGTACATCACATGACCCTGGACTGTACATCACATGACCATGGACTGTACATCACATGACCCTGGACTGTACATCACATGACCCTGGACTGTACATCACATGACCCTGGACTGTACATCACATGACCCTGGACTGTACATCACATGACCCTGGACTGTACATCACATGACCATGGACTGTATATCACATGACCATGGACTGATTTTTATCCACTGGAGGTAAGCAGAATGTATGACAGTAAGCAAAGATATAGAGGAAAGTATATTGGAAAATTCTAGAGCTGTTCATTATACAAACAATAACAAATATTGGCCTTAAACTGGACACCCCCTTTAATGATATACAGATGATATTAATGAGCAGACTGAACGCAGCTATAGTCGCATCCAGGTATATCCTGCGCCACCAGCCGGCACCATGTCAATTATTGCTGTGGGATTCAATGCAATGAAAGCTGCAGAGAATACACAGGGAACGCTACAGGTGATCTGCAGCAAAAACAACCCAAATTTGTGTGATTTTGTGACATTGTCATGCAGAAGAACTGTCATATTCTGCAGCGTGTTCATCTCGAGTGATCGCGGCCTTGGCATGGATTCACACATGCTGTTTTCAGGCGGTTTCTCAAAGCAGATTCTGAAGTCAAAGCACAAAGTGTATAATGACAAATATATAAAAAAGATTCTACTTCTCTCTTTTTACAAATCCATTCCTAGTTTTAGCTTTAAACACGGCATCCAAATATCATGTGTGAAGCGCTTTGGGTTCCGTTTACAATGTGAGGAACAATACAGAGCTGAATGTGCTGCATGACGGACACCAGTGGCACCTAGTGATGGGTCCTGGGCTGTTCCACCAATTCAACCCCCACCTTCCCCCCTGCCACTCTCTATATATACATGATGACTAAATGATGTAATTTATGGGGGGGATTATCCGGATCTTGTTAAGGTGCGGCCATGTGCCTAAACTGAAATCTATGCCAGCTGATAGCTATGGCGGCTGATTCAGTTCATTCACAGATGGGGATTTCACTGGAAGATTTGATGGAATAAGTGGCATGCTTCATCTCCTTTCTACTCTTCTTTGCCGCTGGCACTATTCTCTTATCACTATTCCCACCACAGTACTGAAGAGAGCTTCGCCCTCTCATCATCCTCTCTCCTGACCACTGGTCCCCTGCTCTATCACACAGGAGAGTTGGTGTCCAGATAGGACTTTACCAGGCCGCACAGCCTTATAAGACCATCAGCGACAGATTATAAGTAGTAAACATTAGGATCTCCGATCAGCCAGGGGGACCACCCTCCACAGCCATCACCCAACAGACCCCAATGACTAATAATGGTTCATCAGAAGCCGCGGAAGTGTTTTTTATTGAGAAAAACTGTGTTGCTTATTCAATTTCTTTTTTTCACTTCTGGCTTTCGCATAAAATACTGAATAAAAATCTACTGAGCCAGACAATGTCATGTGTGATTCCAGGCTAATATACTCTTATTCACTTATTTATTAAATTCTCAACTTCTGAGGGAACAAATGTCAATGTAAGTCTGCAGACCAAGGTATACTGAAGCCAAATTGCTGGAAATCAGGGAGATATTTCTAATCCTAAAACTGCTTCACCCACACACACTGACCACAGAGACACATCAAGCGTTATCCAGGTCCTCTGTGTCAATAAGCAGGACAAGCTGTCACAGCAATTCTCCAGAAATACACCTGACAATTGGTGAATGCACTGAAAGTAAAATAAATGCTGGATTATAGTACAGTAGTTATATTCTTGTACATAGGGGTAGTATTATAGTAGTTATATTCTTGTACATAGGAGGTAGTATTATAGTAGTTATATTCTTGTACATAGGAGCAGTATTATAGTAGTTATATTCTTGTACATAGGAGCAGTATTATAGTAGTTATATTCTTGTACATAGGGGGCAGTATTATAGTAGTTATATTCTTGTACATAGGAGCAGTATTATAGTAGTTATATTCTTGTACATAGGAGCAGTATTATAGTAGTTATATTCTTGTACATAGGAGCAGTATTATAGTAGTTATATTCTTGTACATAGGCGGTAGTATTATAGTAGTTATATTCTTGTACATAGGGGGCAGTATTATAGTAGTTATATTCTTGTACATAGGAGCAGTATTATAGTAGTTATATTCTTGTACATAGGAGCAGTATTATAGTAGTTATATTCTTGTACATAGGAGCAGTATTATAGTAGTTATATTCTTGTACATAGGCGGTAGTATTATAGTAGTTATATTCTTGTACATAGGGGTAGTATTATAGTAGTTATATTCTTGTACATAGGAGCAGTATTATAGTAGTTATATTCTTGTACATAGGAGCAGTATTATAGTAGTTATATTCTTGTACATAGGCGGTAGTATTATAGTAGTTATATTCTTGTACATAGGAGTAGTATTATAGTAGTTATATTCTTGTACATAGCAGCAGTATTATAGTAGTTATATTCTTGTACATAGGAGTAGTATTATAGTAGTTATATTCTTGTACATAGGAGTAGTATTATAGTAGTTATATTCTTGTACATAGGGGCAGTATTATAGTAGTTATATTCTTGTACATAGGGGTAGTATTATAGTAGTTATATTCTTGTACATAGGAGCAGTATTATAGTAGTTATATTCTTGTACATAGGAGTAGTATTATAGTAGTTATATTCTTGTACATAGGAGTAGTATTATAGTAGTTATATTCTTGTACATAGGGGCAGTATTATAGTAGTTATATTCTTGTACATAGGGGTAGTATTATAGTAGTTATATTCTTGTACATAGGAGCAGTATTATAGTAGTTATATTCTTGTACATAGGAGCAGTATTATAGTAGTTATATTCTTGTACATAGGAGCAGTATTATAGTAGTTATATTCTTGTATATAGGAGCAGTATTATAGTAGTTATATTCTTGTACATAGGGGGCAGTATTATAGTAGTTATATTCTTGTACATAGGAGGTAGTATTATAGTAGTTATATTCTTGTACATAGGAACAGTATTATAGTAATTATATTCTTGTACATAGGAGCAGTATTATAGTAGTTATATTCTTGTACATAGGAACAGTATTATAGTAGTTATATTCTTGTACATAGGGGTAGTATTATAGTAGTTATATTCTTGTACATAGGAGCAGTATTATAGTAGTTATATTCTTGTACATAGGTGGCAGTATTATAGTAGTTATATCCTTGTACATAGGAGGTAGTATTATAGTAGTTATATTCTTGTACATAGGGGTAGTATTATAGTAGTTATATTCTTGTACATAGGAGCAGTATTATAGTAGTTATATTCTTGTACATAGGAGCAGTATTATAGTAGTTATATTCTTGTACATAGGGGGTAGTATTATAGTAGTTATATTCTTGTACATAGGAGCAGTATTATAGTAGTTATATTCTTGTACATAGGAGGTAGTATTATAGTAGTTATATTCTTGTACATAGGAGCAGTATTATAGTAGTTATATTCTTGTACATAGGAGGTAGTATTATAGTAGTTATATTCTTGTACATAGGAGCAGTATTATAGTAGTTATATTCTTGTACATAGGAGCAGTATTATAGTAGTTATATTCTTGTACATAGGAGCAGTATTATAGTAGTTATATTCTTGTACATAGGAGCAGTATTATAGTATAGTCTTGTACATAGGAGCAGTATTATAGTAGTTATATTCTTGTACATAGGAGCAGTATTATAGTAGTTATATTCTTGTACATAGGAGCAGTATTATAGTAGTTATATTCTTGTACATAGGAGCAGTATTATAGTAGTTATAGTCTTGTACATAGGAGCAGTATTATAGTAGTTATATACCTGTACATAGGAGGCAGTATTATAGTAGTTATATTCCTGTACATAGGTGGCAGTATTATAGTAGTTATATTCTTGTACATAGGAGCAGTATTATAGTAGTTATATTCTTGTACATAGGAGGTAGTATTATAGTAGTTATATTCTTGTACATATCAGGCAGTATTATAGTAGTTATATTCTTGTACATAGGAGTAGTATTATAGTAGTTATATTCTTGTACATAGGAGCAGTATTATAGTAGTTATACTCTTGTACATAGGAGGTAGTATTATAGTAGTTATATTCTTGTACATAGGAGATAGTATTATAGTAGTTATATTCTTGTATATAGGAGCAGTATTATAGTAGTTATATTCTTGTACATAGGAGATAGTATTATAGTAGTTATATTCTTGTACATAGGAGATAGTATTATAGTAGTTATATTCTTGTACATAGGGGGCAGTATTATAGTAGTTATATTCTTGTACATAGGAGCAGTATTATGTCTCACTTAGTACTTATATTCTTGTACATAGGTGCAGTATTATAGTAGTTATATTCTTGTACATAGGAGTAGTATTATAGTAGTTATATTCTTGTACATAGGAGTAGTATTATAGTAGTTATATTCTTGTACATAGGAGTAGTATTATAGTAGTTATATTCTTGTACATAGGGGGCAGTATTATAGTAGTTATATTCTCGTATATAGGAGGTAGTATTATAGTAGTTATATTCTTGTACATAGGAGTAGTATTATAGTAGTTATATTCTTGTACATAGGAGTAGTATTATGGTAGTTATATTCTAGTACATAGGAGGTAGCATTATAGTAGTTATATTCTTGTACATAGGGGCAGTATTATAGTAGTTATATTCTTGTACATAGGAGGTAGTATTATAGTAATAATAATAATAATAATAATAATAATAGTCCTTTAATAGTCCCACCTTGGGGAAATTCAGTGTGTCACAGCAGCAAAGATAAGCAGATACAAATACGAATACAACATGTACCGGAATGTTCCAAGGTGAGAGGCATTACATTAATAGCAGACAGACAGATAGGACGTAGCAGAAGGGGGGGGGGGGGATTTAACAGGCAGAGAGATATTTCAGTTCTCTGTGTGTAATGATCTCCGCTTAGGTCGGTGTTGGTTGTACAGCCTAACCGCGGTGGGGAGGAAAGACTTCCGATAGCGCTCCTTCTCACACCTAGGGTGGAGCAGTCGGTCACTGACAGTACTGCTCAGCGCTATCACAGTCTCATGCATGGGATGGGACTTCTTCTTCTGCATGGAGCTCACCATGGACAGTATCCTTTTGTCACCCACCACCTGCACTGGGTCCAGTGGGCTCCCCAGGACAGAGCTGGCCCTTCTAATCAGCTTGTCGAGTCTATTCCTATCCCTGGTTGATATACTGCTCCCCCAGCAGGCCACTCCAAAGAAGATGGCTGATGCCACTACCGAGTTGAAGAAAGTCCTAAGAAGTGCCCCCCGGATTCCAAAGGCTCTCAGCTTCCTAAGCAGGTAGAGCCTGCTGTGGCCCTTCCTGTACAGGGCCTCCATATGATCTGCCCAGTCCAGCTTATTATTAAGGAGCAAACCCAGGTACTTATAGGTGTTCCCAATCTCGATGCCCGTCCCCAGGATGTCCACTGGTTTAGGAGGGCTTCTGCCTTTACGGAAGTCCACCACCATCTCCTTGGTCTTCCCCGCGTTAATCTTCAGGTGGTTCCGGTCGCACCAGTCCACAAAATCCCGGTTCAGTTCTCTGTACTCCCTGTCATCATCGTCTGTGATGAGACCCACTATTGCAGAGTCGTCAGAATACTTCTGTAGGTAGCAGCTGGATGAGTTACACCTAAAATCTGTAGTGTACAGTGTGAAGAGGAAAGGGGCGAGAACCGTACCCTGAGGTGCCCCCGTATTACAGATCACGGTACCTGACACACAGTCTTGGGCTCTCACGTATTGAGGTCGATTTGTGAGGTAGTCTAGGATCCAGTTGGAGAGGTGGTGGTCCACTCCAGCAAGGCCCAGCTTGTCCCTCAATAACCTGGGCTGTATGGTGTTAAAAGCACTGGAGAAGTCAAAGAACATTATTCTCACTGTGTTCCCTGGTTTCTCCAGGTGAGACAGAGCCCTGTGCAGAAGATGGATGATGGCATCATCTACCCCAATGCCCGGCCGATAAGCAAACTGGAGGGGGTCCATAGCGGGGCTCACTAGAGGGCGGAGATGTCTGAGAACCAATCTCTCCAAGATCTTCATCAGGTGGGATGTCAGTGCTACAGGTCTGTAGTCATTGAGGTCCATAGGGTGGGGTTTCTTTGGAACTGGTACCACACAAGAAGATTTCCATAATTCAGGGACTATTTCCTGCCTCAGGCTCATATTATACATATATGTAATTATACCACACAGCTGGTCCCCGCAAGTCTTAATTAGCCTTGCACTGATGTCATCTGGCCCTGCGGCTTTCCTCGTCTTGATCTTTTTCATCTCCTTCCTTACCTGGGCCCATGTGAAGGTCAGACTGTGGCCAGATAAAGACGGATTTCTGGATTTACTGGTCTGTTGGGAAGTGGCCGCATGGGGAGAAGTCATTGTGGTGGGGGGAGCTGAAGAACATGCTGGGGTGGGAGGAGCTGGTGTGTGATCAAATCTGTTGAAGAATAGGTTTAGTTCATTAAGCCAATTAACATCTGCCTCAATCTGGCAGACAGACTGTTTATGACCCGAAATTGACTTAAGCCCCTCCCAGACCCCCCTTATGTCTTTTCTTTCCATTTGCTTTTCCATTTTTTCTTTATAACTGGCTTTTTCCTGCCTGATTTGATGCCTCAGCTCCTTTTGTACTTCCCTCAACCCCTCCTTATCTCTTGTCCTAAATGCCATCTTTTTCTCCTTCAGTAGTGTTTTAATATCAGAGTTAATCCATGGTTTGTTATTGGAGAAGCACCTCACCACTTTTGTGGGTACTGTGTTGTCCACACAAAAATTAATGTAGTCCGTTATGCAGTGTGTGAGTCCTTCTATATCTTCTCCATAAGAGTCCTGCAGAACTTCCCATTCGGTTGTGTCAAAACAATCCCTCAGAGCCTCATCACTCTCCTCAGACCATATCCTCACTGTGCGGGTGACAGCTGGTTCTCTACGTACAAGTGGCTTGTACACAGGTCGGAGATGTACTAGGTTGTGATTCGATCTTCCCAGGGGCGGTAGGGCTGATGAGTTATATGCCTCCCTCACGTTGGCAAAGAACAAGTCCAGTGTTTTGTTGTCTCTTGTGTGGAAGGTTACATACTGTGTGAGACTGGGCAGTGTGGATGATGGAGAGGCATGGTTGAAATCACCCGACACAAGAAAGAAGGCCTGGGGATGATTTAACTGTAACTGGCTCAGCGTGGCTTGTAGGACCTCGCAGGAAAGCGTCAGCTTTCGCAGAGGGGGGGACATATGCAGCTATGATGATGACATGCGATAGTTCCCATGGTAGGTAGCAGTTATATTCTTGTACATAGGAGCAGTATTATAGTAGTTATATTCTTGTACATAGGAGCAGTATTATAGTAGTTATATTCTTGTACATAGGAGCAGTATTATAGTAGTTATATTCTTGTACATAGGAGCAGTATTATAGTAGTTATATTCTTGTACATAGGAGCAGTATTATAGTAGTTATATTCTTGTACATAGGAGGTAGTATTATAGTAGTTATATTCTTGTACATAGGAGCAGTATTATAGTAGTTATATTCTTGTACATAGGAGTAGTATTATAGTAGTTATATTCTTGTACATAGGAGGCAGTATTATAGTAGTTATATTCTTGTACATAGCAGCAGTATTATAGTAGTTATATTCTTGTACATAGGGGCAGTATTATAGTAGTTATATTCTTGTACATAGGAGCAGTATTATAGTAGTTATATTCTTGTACATAGGAGCAGTATTATAGTAGTTATATTCTTGTACATAGGGGGCAGTATTATAGTAGTTATATTCTTGTACATAGGGGGCAGTATTATAGTAGTTATATTCTTGTACATAGGAGCAGTATTATAGTAGTTATATTCTTGTACATAGGAGCAGTATTATAGTAGTTATATTCTTGTACATAGGAGGTAGTATTATAGTAGTTATATTCTTGTACATAGGAGTAGTATTATAGTAGTTATATTCTTGTACATAGGAGCAGTATTATAGTAGTTATATTCTTGTACATAGGAGCAGTATTATAGTAGTTATATTCTTGTACATAGGAGCACTATTATAGTAGTTATATTCTTGTACATAGGAGCAGTATTATAGTAGTTATATTCTTGTACATAGGAGTAGTATTATAGTAGTTATATTCTTGTACATAGGAGCAGTATTATAGTAGTTATATTCTTGTACATAGGAGCAGTATTATAGTAGTTATATTCTTGTACATAGGGGGCTGTATTGTAGTAGTTATATTCTTGTACATAGGAGCAGTATTCTAGTAGTTATATTCTTGTACATAGGAGGTAGTATTATAGTAGTTATATTCTTGTATATAGGAGCAGTATTATAGTAGTTATATTCTTGTACATAGGGGGCTGTATTATAGTAGTTATACTCTTGTACATAGGAGCAGTATTATAGTAGTTATATTCTTGTACATAGGAGCAGTATTATAGTAGTTATATTCTTGAACATAGTAGTATTATAGTAGTTATATTCTTGAACATAGGAGCAGTATTATAGTAGTTATATTCTTGTACATAGGGGGAAGTATTATAGTAGTTATATTCTTGTACATAGGAGCGGTATTATAGTAGTTATATTCTTGTACATAGGAGCAGTATTATAGCAGTTATATTCTTGTACATAGGAGTAGTATTATAGTAGTTATATTCTTGTACATAGGAGCAGTATTATAGTAGTTATATTCTTGTACATAGGAGCAGTATTATAGTAGTTATATTCTTGTACATAGGAGGTAGTATTTTAGTAGTTATATTCTTGTACATAGGAGCAGTATTATAGTAGTTATATTCTTGTACATAGGAGCAGTATTACAGTAGTTATATTCTTGTACATAGGAGCAGTATTATAGTAGTTATATTCTTGTACATAGGAGCAGTATTATAGTAGTTATATTCTTGTACATAGGAACAGTATTATAGTAGTTATATTCTTGTACATAGGAGCAGTATTATAGTAGTTATATTCTTATACATAGGAGCAGTATTATAGTACAGTAGTTATATTCTTGTATATAGGAGATAGTATTATAGTAGTTATATTCTTGTACATAGGGGGCAGTATTATAGTAGTTATATTCTTGTACATAGGTGTAGTATTATAGTAGTTATATTCTTTTACATAGGAGGTAATATTATAGTACTTATATTCTTGTACATAGGAGTAGTATTATAGTAGTTATATTGTTGTACATAGGGGGCAGTATTATAGTAGTTATATTCTTCTACATAGGAGCAGTATTATAGTAGTTATATTCTTGTACATAGGAGTAGTATTATAGTAGTTATATTCTTGTACATAGGGGCAGTATTATAGTAGTTATATTCTTGTACATAGGGGGTAGTATTATAGTAGTTATATTCTTGTACATAGGAGGTAGTATTATAGTAGTTATATTCTTGTACATAGGAGGGGGAATTTATAGTAGTTATATTCTTGTACATAGGAGTACATAGGGGCAGTATTATAGTAGTTATATTCTTGTACATAGGAGCAGAATCTCACTATTATAGTAGTTATATTCTTGTACATAGGGCAGTATTACAGTAGTTATATACTAGTACATAGGAGGTACCGTATTAATCTTAGTATTTATAGTTCTTGAAAGGAGGAGATAATAGTAGTTATATTGTTGTAAAAAAAAGGTAGGAAAGTAGTAGATATATTCTAGTATAAAGGGGGGGGTATTATAGGGGTAAGAAAGGGGGGGAAGGGTAAGGGGGGAGAAAAAAAGGCCCAAATTTGGGTGTTTGCAACAGCCATTTCAATTTGATATATCTAATCACTGATGGACACAGTAATATTTCAGGATTGAAATGAGGTTTATTGTACTAACAGAAAATGTGCAATATGCATTAAACCAAAATTTGACCGGTGCAAAAGTATGGGCACCTCAACAGAAAAGTGACATTAATATTTAGTAGATCCTCCTTTTGCAAAAATAACAGCCTCTAGTCGCTTCCTGTAGCTTTTAATCAGTTCCTGGATCCTGAATGAAGGTATTTTTGACCATTCCTCTTTACAAAACAATTCCAGTTCAGTTAAGTTTGATGGTCGCCGAGCATGGACAGCCCGCTTCAAATTATCCCACAGATGTTCAATGATATTCAGGTCTGGGGACTGGGATGGCCATTCCAGAACATTGTAATTGTTCCTCTGCATGAATGCCTGAGTAGATTTGGAGCTGTGTTTTGGATCATTGTCTTGCTGAAATAGCCATCCCCGGCGTAACTTCAAATTCGTCACTGATTCTTGTACATTATTCTCAAGAATCTGCTGATACTGAGTTGAATCCATGCGACCCTCAACTTTAACAAGATTCCCGGTGCCGGCATTGGCCACACAGCCCCAAAGCATGATGGAACCTCCACCAAATTTTACAGTGGGTAGCAAGTGTTTTTCTTGGAATGCTGTGTTTTTTTGCCGCCATGCATAACGCCTTTTTGTATGACCAAACAACTCAATCTTTGTTTCATCAGTCCACAGGACCTTCTTCCAAAATGAAGCTGGCTTGTCCAAATGTGCTTTTGCATACCTCAGGCGACTCTGTTTGTGGCGTGCTTTCAGAAACGGCTTCTTTCGCATCACTCTCCCATACAGCTTCTCCTTGTGCAAAGTGTGCTGTATTGTTGACCGATGCACAGTGACACCATCTGCAGCAAGATGATGCTGCAGCTCTTTGGAGGTGGTCTGTGGATTGTCCTTGACTGTTCTCACCATTCTTCTTCTCTGCCTTTCTGATATTTTTCTTGGCCTGCCACTTCTGGGCTTAACAAGAACTGTCCCTGTGGTCTTCCATTCCCTTACTATGTTCCTCACAGTGGAAACTGACAGGTTAAATCTCTGAGACAACTTTGTGTATCCTTCCCCTGAACAACTATGTTGAACAATCTTTGTTTTCAGATCATTTGAGAGTTGTTTTGAGGAGCCCATGATGCCACTCTTCAGAGGAGATTCAAATAGGAGAACAGCTTGCAATTGGCCACCTTAAATACCTTTTCTCATGATTGGATACACCTGGCTATGAAGTTCAAAGCTCAGTGAGGTTACAAAACCAATTTTGTGCTTCAGTAAGTCAGTAAAAAGTAGTTAGGAGTATTCAAATCAATAAAATGATAAGGGTACCCAAATTTTTGCACCGGCCAAATTTTGGTTTAATGCATATTGCACATTTTCTGTTAGTACAATAAACCTCATTTCAATCCTGAAATATTACTGTGTCGATCAGTTATTAGATATATCAAATTGAAATGGCTGTTGCAAACACCCAAATATTTAGAACTAAAAATGATTAAGATTAATAGGGGTGCCCAAACTTTTTCATATGACTGTATATATTTTTTTTTACAAAGCAAGCAGCATTATAGCAGTTATAGTCTTTTCCATGTAGAGTTATACCTCTGTTACAATTGTCAGTGCTGGTGTAGTAATTTGACAATTTTTTTTTACCTAGAAAACTGTAACCTTGTCAGTTTGTTTTGCACGCCCTGCAAAAGGATCATACAATGGACATTACTCAGCAAGGAAAGCTCTAAACACAGTGTAAAGATGATCTTATGTTAATGAGAATATGACATCTGTGCTCTGCCCTAATGCATGATGGGAATATCATTTAAAATAAATAAAAGTTAGCTTGAGAAAACCTAATTTAAACCTTCTAGTACCTGTCTGTGTGAACAGAATGTAATGTATAAATCCTCAAAATGATTAACCATACAATAGGTACCGACAGCCGGATCAAAGAGGGATATTCCAGGATGTTAAACAGCCAAGGATATGATTTAATATGTGACATTTTTTGCCTTCCTGTCAATGACTAATATGCAGCTCCTGAGCTAACTGACTTGGATATAGGGTGTACATTAGGTGATGTATATGGATAATTTACACTAAGCCAAATCCATCTCTGTTCATTGTAGCAGTTCATTTTGGTGTTAAGTATGAGCAGCCAGCCACGTGTGTCCTCACGCTTGCTTGCACACTACAAAGCGTGCCTTTTCATTTGCTTTCCCCTGAAGACAGCTCTAACAAATCTCCGGACCTTTCAACTAGATTGATGTTCTGAGAGTCACCGTCACTGCCAATAGATTCTTGTAGACAGCAAAGCGCTGTACAGCAAATAAGAGATTCCATTCCAGTATCAAACCTCTGGTGTACTTATATATGGGGGAAACATGACAAGGGAAAAGCAGTCTCTTTCACGGTCAATGTACGCACTTAGTAAAGTGACGTGCCTTCATGTATGCTGCATGTGAATTGGCGTCTGAATGCTCAAACAGCGCATTAACGCAGGCATAAATAATTCATATATCGGAGGCTTTGAAGATTGCTTGTAGAGAGCTGTAATACTGATAAAAGACAATACTCTACACCAATGCTGAATATATGTGAGAGGCAGAAGTATGTATTCCATACCTGAACACAAGAAAACATAAGCAACCAATTACAATAACCAATATATACTTTTTTTTTTTTTTTTTGAAGGCCCAAGATCAAGCCATCTTTCACCCAAGTGCCAAAAAAGTGGGAATGTGCCACACTAAAAAAGTGCGATTGATCACAAGCCGTCTCTGAAAAGAGAAGGGCCCCTGATCACCCCAACCCTCCGAGGCAAAAGGTCCTCAAAGGGTCAGGACACAAATGGTCTCCCCACGCTGAAGCAAAGGAGACCCATCTGCTCCTGGCATCCACCTCAGCTCTCACCCCTGTGTAATACCAGGAGCCAACAAGGTACAAACCACCACAAAAGCAGAGGTGGGGCAGGTAGCAGGGGACCTAATGACAACGCAACTCCGCTCCCTACACTCCCTACTTCAGCACCTCGAGCCTTCAAGTTGATGCCTCTCTTGGTGTCGATCCAGTGGTCGCTCTCATCCCACCGTGTGGTTCTCTGGTGTTCTGTTGCCTCTCTACAGGGAGTCACCACTCCCACTGGCGGAGGTAATTACTAACCAATGAGAACAGCAAAACCACTATACACATTGCCATGCTGAGGGTATGATTTATCCACTGTGTGGCCAATTCCCTACCAAACTTGCAATGTTATTGGCCACCATGGGCAGTTGCAGGAGAGTGTGGCCCAAACGTATCCACAGCTGCCACTTTTCCATTTTATGAGGTCAAATTATATATATTTTTTTACTTCAATATAAGTACAGTAGATGCCAAAGAGACTGAAAATACTACAAAAGATGCTGTAAAAGACGCCATTATGTGGAGCATTCTGGGTAGTGGAGACTAGAGCCTCAAACTAGCACCAGAAGACTCCACATCGATCCTTTCTATGTGGTTCCTTTTCCTCAATATACCTCTATTTCTACCTGTGCAGAATGTGTAAGTGACCAAAAGCTCTCCATTCCTGCAAAACCTCTCGATTAATGCAAATGTAAGCAATTAGATGAGCTTTTCATTTATGCACCAGCGAATCAACACAAAAAGTGGGAGGACAACAAAAAAATATTTAATATTTAATGGAAAATATAACAATATACAAACAAGTAAAAAGTAATGATTGCAGTATCGTTGCAGCCAGGAATATATTCTTCAGGGATTTGTGAGAAATGATAAGACTAAAGAGAGCAGACAACTATGAGCGATCAGACGCGCCTCTGCCTTGTCACCGCTCTTCATGATGCGGCTTCCTAGGCACTATAAATCTCCTCTCAGGCCTGGATACCACCTGAATAATATGTTACACTGCTAATGTATAATTTCAATCAAGAAACCTTCAATTATTAAAACATTCAGCTTCAGACCAGCAAAACAAACAAGTAACCAGCAATCAAACATAACAACCATACAGCAGAGGTGGAGAGTGTCAGGAATGACCTGGCGGCCAGGACTGCGACAAAACAGACCTCTCACTGGTCACAGTCAGGAAGAATCGCCGGAAATGGAAGATTAATATCTGCCGTTTACATCAGCATGGGTTTTATAGCCCACAAACATAAAATCTAACACATTTATGACACTGCTGTTATCAGTTTATGTTCCATCCTATGCAGTGGAGATCTGGAAACTATCAGCAAGTAGACATGCTGGTTCTTTATTGTAATATTAGTTATATCTTCAGTGCATCCCCAGGATGGGTCACATAAATATTTAAGGGGTCATTGTACTTTCAACAAACTTTGCAGAAATAGCACAAGTGAATATAAAAAAAACAACTTTGCAATGCATTTTTTTCAGAGAAAATGTCTCTTTCTCCATTCATCTGGCTCCTCTCCCCCCCAGCCCCCTTGTTTGCTCACTCTCAATTCTCTGTGTAATCCTAAAATACAAGAGGGACTTTTTGCTGAGGGATTGAGTTATACACTGTCTACAGAAGTCTATGGAAAGCAAAGGGAATCCTGAAACCTGAGGCTGTATCCTGAGATCCCTGTATCTGTCGCCTGGAGATTAAGTCCGTACCCCTTAACCTCACCCCAATCTGGATTATGGGCCTGCTGAGACCCCGCTGCAGAACATGGATTGCTTGGTCCTCTTCCTAGCCTCTTGTGCCATGTAGTCAGATGTGCGGTCTTTCCCATATGTCCTGATCCTCTGCACCATGAAGCTCTGACCCTTTGGTAAACGTTAAAGGGGTATTCCCATGAACATAATCATATCTATATTTTTAGATAATTGAAAGTTAAACATTTTTGCAAATATAAGTAGTTAAAAATTTTGCAGAGTTTTAAAGATTTTCTCTAACCATCTTAGTGGTGACATCTGTTGTCTTGATCAATTGCCAATGGATACGACCACGAATGCAGAAACTTTCTATGGTCTGGGACTTGTCAGGAACCCAGCAATGATTTTCTTATTATAGCTGGGTTATCAGGAGGACACTACATGTATCAGAAGATAACCCGACCACAATAAGGACATCATAGCTGGTTATCAGGAGGACACTACATGTATGAGAAGATAACCCGACCACAATAAGGACATCATGGCTGGTTATCAGGAGGGGGCACTACATGTATGAGAAGATAACCTGACCACAATAAGGACATCATGGCTGGTTATCAGGAAGACACTACATGTATGAGAAGATAACCTGACCACAATAAGGACATCATGGCTGGTTATCAGGAGGACACTACATGTATGAGAAGATAACCTGACCACAATAAGGACATCATGTCTGGTTATCAGGAGGACACTACATGTATGAGAAGATAACCTGACCACAATAAGGACATCATGGCTGGTTATCAGGAAGACACTACATGTATGAGAAGATAACCTGACCACAATAAGGCCATCATGGCTGGTTATCAGGAGGGACACTACATGTATGAGAAGATAACCTGACCACAATAAGGACATCATGGCTGGTTATCAGGAGGGACACTACATGTATGAGAAGATAACCTGACCACAATAAGGACATCATGGCTGGTTATCAGGAGGGGACTACATGTATGAGAAGATAACCTGACCACAATAAGGACATCATGGCTGGTTATCAGGAGGGGACACTACATGTATGAGAAGATAACCCGACCACAATAAGGACATCATGGCTGGTTATCAGGAGGACACTACATGTATGAGAAGATAACCTGACCACAATAAGGACATCATGGCTGGTTATCAGGAGGACACTACATGTATGAGAAGATAACCCGACCACAATAAGGACATCATGGCTGGTTATCAGGAGGACACTACATGTATGAGAAGATAACCCGACCACAATAAGGACATAATGGCTGGTTATCAGGAGGACACTACATGTATGAGAAGATAACCCGACCACAATAAGGACATAATGGCTGGTTATCAGGAGGGGACACTACATGTATGGGAAGATACCACCGACCCGACCACAATAAGGACATCATGGCTGGTTATCAGGAGGACACTACATGTATGAGAAGATAACCTGACCACAATAAGGACATCATGGCTGGTTATCAGGAGGACACTACATGTATGAGAAGATAACCTGACCACAATAAGGACATCATGGCTGGTTATCAGGAGGGCACTACATGTATGAGAAGATAACCCGATCACAATAAGGACATCATGGCTGGTTATCAAGAGGGCACTACATGTATGAGAAGATAACCCGACCACAATAAGGACATCATAGCTGGTTATCAGGAGGACACTACATGTATGAGAAGATAACCTGACCACAATAAGGACATCATGGCTGGTTATCAGGAGGACACTACATGTATGAGAAGATAACCTGACCACAATAAGGACATCATGGCTGGTTATAAGGAGGACACTACATGTATGAGAAGATAACCTGACCACAATAAGGACATCATGGCTGGTTATCAGGAGGGGACACTACATGTATGAGAAGATAACCTGACTACAATAAGGACATCATGGCTGGTTATCAGGAGGACACTACATGTATGAGGAGATATCCCGACCACAATAAGGACATCATGGCTGGTTATCAGGAGTACACTACATGTATGAGAAGATAACCTGACCACAATAAGGACATCATGGCTGGTTATCAGGAGGGACACTACATGTATGAGAAGATAACCTGACCACAATAAGGACATCATAGCTGGTTATCAGGAGGACACTACATGTATGAGAAGATAACCTGACCATAATAAGGACATCATGGCTGGTTATCAGGCAGGGACACTACATGTATGAGAAGATAACCCGACCATAATAAGGACATCATGGCTGGTTATCAGGCAGGGACACTACATGTATGAGAAGATAACCCGACCACAATAAGGACATCATGGCTGGTTATCAGGAGGACACTACATGTATGAGAAGATAACCTGACCACAATAAGGACATCATGGCTGGTTATCAGGAGGACACTACATGTATGAGAAGATAACCTGACCACAATAAGGACATCATGGCTGGTTATCAGGAGGACACTACATGTATGAGAAGATAACCCGACCACAATAAGGACATCATGGCTGATTATCAGGAGGACACTACATGTATGAGAAGATAACCTGACCACAATAAGGACATCATGGCTGGTTATCAGGAGGACACTACATGTATGAAAACCAGAACATGGTGGTTATCAGGAGGGGACTACAGTACAAGAAGATAACCCGACCACAATAAGGACATCATGGCTGGTTATCAGGAGGGGACACTACATGTATGAGAAGATAACCCGACCACAATAAGGACATCATGGCTGGTTATCAGGAGGGACACTACATGTATGAGAAGATAACCTGACCACAATAAGGACATCATGGCTGGTTATCAGGAGGGACACTACATGTATGAGAAGATAATCTGACCACAATAAGGACATCATGGCTGGTTATCAGGAGGACACTACATGTATGAGAAGATAACCCGACCACAATAAGGACATCATGGCTGGTTATCAGGAGGACACTACATGTATGAGAAGATAACCCGACCACAATAAGGACATCATGGCTGGTTATCAGGAGGACACTACATGTATGAGAAGATAACCCGACCACAATAAGGACATCATGGCTGGTTATCAGGAGGACACTACATGTATGAGAAGATAACCTGACCACAATAAGGACATCATGGCTGGTTATCAGGAGGACGCTACATGTATGAGAAGATAACCTGACCACAATAAGGACATCATGGCTGGTTATCAGGAGGACACTACATGTATGAGAAGATAACCCGACCACAATAAGGACATCATGGCTGGTTATCAGGAGGGGACACTACATGTATGAGAAGATAACCTGACCACAATAAGGACATCATGGCTGGTTATCAGGAGGGACACTACATGTATGAGAAGATAACCCGACCACAATAAGGACATCATGGCTGGTTATCAGGAGGGGACACTACATGTATGAGAAGATAACCTGACCACAATAAGGACATCATGGCTGGTTATCAGGAGGACACTACATGTATGAGAAGATAACCCGACCACAATAAGGACATCATGGCTGGTTATCAGGAGGGCACTACATGTATGAGAAGATAACCCGACCACAATAAGGACATCATGGCTGGTTATCAGGAGGGGACACTACATGTATGAGAAGATAACCTGACCACAATAAGGACATCATGGCTGGTTATCAGGAGGGACACTACATGTATGAGAAGATAACCCGACCACAATAAGGACATCATGGCTGGTTATCAGCGTGAGGGGAAACCCCCACTACCATGGGTTATCAGGAGGGGACACCACATGTAAGGAAGATAACCTGACCACAATAAGGACATCATGGCTGGTTATCAGGAGGACACTACATGTATGAGAAGATAACCCGACCACAATAAGGACATCATGGCTGATTTTCTAACCTTAGAAAGGTCCTGCATTCATGGTCGTGACCACAAAATATTTAGATATAATCTTTAAAATTCAACAAAATGTTTAATTACTTATATTTCCAAAAATGTTTAACTTTTAATTATCTACAAATTTAAAAATGGTTATGTACGTGGGAATATCCCTTTAACTCTGTGCCTGTACTCTGACTTCTACTCTACTATGTTCCTGTATTGTCTCTGTTGAACCCTATGTCTGCTAGGTCAGGATGAACTGGCCATTGTAGTGCTGTGCAATGTATCTATTGGGGATAGGGGATAACATTAAAACTTGGGCCAAGCCCTTTAACAAAAATCTCTGAAGTCAATGTTATGTTTAATATGTCTTGAAACATTCAGTTCATGGCACACATGAGATTTTTATTAGAAACTTAAAAAAAAAGGTCAAGATGTAATTTAAAGAGGACTCACCAAGTAGAAACTGATAAATTCTAGCAATTTCCCTGTTCAATTTGGTGTTTTTCTTTATAAGATCTGTCCACCCATTCTAAAGACACATCCCCTGGAAGATTATATGTAAACTAGCTGTGATTCTCCATCTGGGCGGGAACCTTTCACTTTCTCATATAAGGTAACCGCCCACTTGGAGAATCACAGCTAGTTTACATATAATCTTCCAGGGGATGTGTCTTTTCAATAGCTGGACGGATCTTAAAAAAAACAAAAAAAAATAAAAAAACACACCAAATTGACCAGGGGAATGGCAAGAATGAAATGATGTTTGTTATTTAGCATTTTCTTCTCTTTAAGGGCCACTTGCAAGGCAATAAGAATAGTTTAGTATTCTTGGTAGTCGGTTGTCCCATCCTGTCGGACGCGGCTACTGTTAGGCTGCTCTGCTGATCACTAATGGAGGCACTAGCCGCTTTGTTTGCTCAGTGTAAAATATATATTTTTATCCCATTATCAGTACAAGCCTTTACAAATCACAGAATGGGCTTTCTGCGCCATTACAACGAATCTGTTCTTATTCTCCCAGTAAACAGAGTTTTAATGTTGTTATTTTTGCTCTGTGTAGAGAGACACAATACAGTCCCAAGGTTACACAAAGGACTGCCGCTGAAAGCTGCAACTCTCCAATGATCTAATCAGTGGAACACATCCCTTCCGTAACCTTTCATCCTAAATAAATTACATTGAAGTCAAAGCATTCATTCCATACAGACTGACCTTTTCCCAACAAGTCGCTGAGGGAAAGCGTGGCATGTTCTTACATAATATTAAAGCCGCGACAGGGCGGGCAGGGCCGGATAGTCATTTACATTCAACACAAGGTTTGCACAGAGACCAGCTCCACCACAAGCATTATTTATCTTTCTTCCTTTCCTTTCAGACAATTCTTTTGCAAGTTCTACTTGTCATGGGGTCTTAGTCATACTAGTTCAGGTCACGGGTTAACCTGCCGAATACTAAAAACTTTAGGCAACGCGGTCACTAGAAAATAAACTTCCTCCAATGCTACTTTAATGCTATTATGCACATGGCTGTATCACAACTCCATTTTGTACAGAGATCTAATACGAAGTCCATAAGAGTGCATGGGGCCTTTACTGAAAGAAAGAAGCTGAGGCATTGCCTCTAGGGCAGAGCGGCTCCGTGTAGTGTGCCTGCATAGTATGACAACACATGGAGTCCTCGAGGTTCAGTAATATGGAGCTGTACACAACTCTACAGGCCATCATACAGTGGGGAAAAAAGTATTTAGTCAGCCACCAATTGTGCAAGTTCTCCCACTTATAAAGATGAGGCCGGCCTGTAATTGTCATCATAGGTAGACCTCAACTATGAGAGACAACATGAGAAAACTAATCCAGAAAATCACATTGTCTGATTTTTTAAAGAATTTATTTGCAAATTATGGTGGAAAATAAGTATTTGGTCACCTACAAACAAGCAAAATTTCTGTCTCTCCCAGCCCTGTAACTTCTCCTTTAAGAGGCTCCTCTGTTGTCCACTCATTACCTGTAGTAATGGCTCCTGTGTGACATTGTTATCAGTATAAAAGACTCCTGTCCACAACCTCAAACAGTCACACTCCAAACTCCACTATGGTGAAGACCAAAGAGCTGTGGAAGGACCAGAAACAAAATGGTAGCCCTGCACCAGGCTGGGAAGACTGAATCTGCAATAGGCAAGCAGCTTGGTGGGAAGAAATCACCTGTGGGAGCAATAATTAGAAAATGGAAGACATACAAGACCACTGATAATCTCCCTCCATCAAGGGCTCCACGCAAGATCTCACCCCGTGGGGTCAAAATGATCACAAGAACGGTGAGCAAAAATCCCAGAACCACACGGGGGGACCTAGTGAGTGACCTGCAGAAAGCTGGGACTAACGTAACAAAGGCTACCGTCAGTAACACACTACGCCGCCAGGGACTCAGATCCTGCAGTGCCAGACGTGTCCCCCTGCTTAAGCCAGTACATATCCGGGCCCGTCTGAAGTTTGCTAGAGAACATTTGGATGTTCCAGAAGAGTATTGGGAGAATGTCATATGGTCAGATGAAACCAAAGTAGAACTGTTTGGTAGAAACACAACTCGTGGTGTTTGGAGGAGAGTGAATGCGGAGTTGTATCCAGAGAACACCATACCTACTGTGAAGCATGGGGGTGGCAACATCATGTATGGGGCTGTTTCTCTGCAAAGGGACCAGGACAACTGATCCGTGTACATGAAAGAATGAATGGGGCCATGTATGGGGAGATTGTGAGTGCAAACCTCCTTCCATCAGCAAGGGCATTGAAGATGAAACGTGGCTGGGTCTTTCAGCATGACAATGACCCCAAGCACACCGCCAGGGCAACGAAGGAGCGGCTTCGTAAGAAGCATTTCAAGGTCCTGGAGTGGCCTAGCCAGTCTCCAGATCTCAGCCCCATAGAAAACCTTTGGAGGGAGTAGAAAGTCCGTGTTGCCCAGCGACAGCCCCAAAACATCCCTGCTCTAGAGGAGATCTGCATGGAGGAATGGGCCAACATACCAGCAACAGTGTGTGCCAACCTTGTGAAGACTTACAGAAAACGTCTGACCTCTGTCATTGTCAACAAAGGATATAGAACAAAGGATTGAGATGAACTTTTGTTATTGACCAAATACTTATTTTCCACCATATGCAAATGAATTCTTTAAAAATCAGACAATGTGATTTTCTGGATTAGTTTTCTCATTTTGTCTCTCATAGTTGAGGTCTACCTATGATGACAATTACAGGCCGGCCTCATCTTTATAAGTGGGAGAACTTGCACAATTGGTGGCTGACTAAATACTTTTTTTCCCCACTGTAAATCCTCCATGCTGTAGGAAGTCTAAAAGAAACCTGTGCTTAGTGTGTAATATGAAGGAACTTTCATTTCCTTTAATAATTTCTGAGGAAATTTGTCATACACTAGCTATGTATAGAAGGCAGGCAATTCACTCCAACGTAATACACGCAACTAAACCGTTTTCTACCTCTAATTAAATATATATGGCAGTCACTTCACTGAACATAAAGGAGATGCAGATCTCTGAGATAGTGAAGAGGTTTGCAAGCGGCACTGAGCAGAACCTAAAGGAATGTTTTATCTAGCGTAGACTAATTAACAAAAATGAAGCAATAAGACGAAGATAAATAAGTTCTTTGAAGGATTTTTACTTCCAAACACAATTCCTTCTGCCTTTGATCTGCGCAGAAAGTTTAAAGCTTTTTAGACGTGCATGGGAGTAATGGATGAAATGCAGAAGAGTCCGCTAAATGGGAATTTCCAACAAAATATTTTCAGAAAGAAGAATTATAATCCAAAAGGGTCAGGAGGCTCCACAAGGAAGTAACAGCGACGCAACAATTACTGCGATGGCTTCTGTAACATAAACACTGAGAAACTCTACAAGGCCTTTAATGTTACAATACATCCCATTATATATAAATATGCTTCGTTCATAAGTGTAAATTCTGAATATTCTTGGCAAAGAATGCAGATATACATATATATATAACACTAGACTGTACCTGCCAGGTATATTCGCAGTGACTGGCAGCTGTCATACTCCTTTTCATTGGAACATTTCCACGGCACATAAACAAAGTGAACCTATTATTAGAATTGGTTTTGCATAAATCTATTGAGTGTCTGAACACATGAACACCCTCCACAACACATTTAGGTCAGCAGTTCTCCTTTGCCTGGCTGCAGGTTCTTTGTAAAAGTTCAGACCCTCCATGGTCTCCATTACATCAGTCTAGTGTAAGAGGGAAAAGGGGGAGATTAAGCCACAATGTCTTATTGAGTGTTTCAAGTGACTGGGGAGAAGCAGCAAGGGTAGACAGTACATTATATGACTTCTTATAGGCCCAAACATTATAAAAACAACTTCTATTATGTGACACGGAGGTGTAAAATGTAGCTAAAACACATCATACTTTTAGAATCCATTATAGGGAAACATTTGTTAAGAATAGACTGGTGTTTCATTCACATGACTCTTAGTAAATAAGGCCGATTAGTGACCCTCGGTGCGCCAGAAACTAGAAGTTGGTGTAAACCACAGCCCTGACCCCTCCAGATAATCCCACCCAGACACACTCAGAAAAGTGGCATACTAGGCACAAACTAGAAAAGTCACACACTTATGTGCAAAAACAAACTAACTTGCACAAAAATGTGTGACTGTTCTGTGCCAGCATACTTGCTTTTTAAACCACCACGTCATTACTTGTGTCCCAACCATAGGACTCATCTCTGGTGCTCCGGGCACCTGTGCAGGGCTGCAGTAAAGCTGAGAAGTCTACGGTGCTGCCTTCAGGTATTAGACGTATTATATGCATTTTGGGGACATTAAACCAGTGGACAGGTTTAGTGTTTATTTTTGCATGTTGATGCCAGCGCACTTTTTGTGTCTTCATAGTTTTAGACACATTTATGAATCTGTCATATGGACCTTCACAAATATGGAGGGTTTCTACAAGCTCCAAATTCTGACTCACCATGAGACAAATATTTGGCACAAAACATCTAGAGAAAATCTTAACTTGCAGGCTATAAGGAAAAAATATTTGGTGCACATATCAAAGACCCTACAATTCTTGGCATAACATAAGCAGACACAACTCATCTCACAAAGTAAATTGTCCTAAATTATTTACACTATTTTACACTACTACTACTCTACTTTTCACAGGAAAACTCTACCATATTCTTTCTTTTCTATTTCATAAATATGTCAGAAAGTGAGATACTTCCAAACTACGGCCATTATAAACCACGCCCATTGTAAACCACGCCCGCTATAAACCACACCCACTGTAAACCACACCCATTATAAACCACGCCCATTATAAACCACACCTACTGAAAACCACATCCACTATAAACCACACCCACTATAAACCACACCCATTATAAACCACAACCATTATAAACCACACCCGTTGTAAACCACACCTGTTATAAACCACACCCACTATAAACCACAACCATTATAAATCACACCCATTATAAACCACACCCATTATAAACCACACCCATTATAAACCACACCCACTATAAACCACAACCACTATAAACCACAACCATTATAAACCACACCCACTATGAACCACAACCATTATAAACCACACCCATTATAAACCACACCCACTATAAACCACAACCACTATAAACCACAACCATTATAAACCACACCCACTATAAACCACAACCACTATAAACCACAACCATTATAAACCACACCGACTATGAACCACAACTATTATAAACCACACCCATTATAAACCACACCCATTATAAACCACACCCACTATAAACCACAACCACTATAAACCACAACCATTATAAACCACACCCACTATGAACCACAACCATTATAAACCACACCCATTATAAACCACACCCACTATAAACCACAACCACTATAAACCACACCCATTATAAACCACACCCACTATAAACCACAACCACTATAAACCACAACCATTATAAACCACGCCCATTATAAACCACACCCACTGTGAACCACATCCACTATAAACCACGCCCATTATAAACCACAACCATTATAAACCACACCCACTATGAACCACAACCATTATAAACCACAGCCATTATAAACCACAACCATTATAAACCACACCCGTTATAAACCAGACCCACTATGAACCACAACCATTATAAACCACAACCACTATAAACCACAACCATTATAAACCACACCCACTATGAACCGCAACCATTATAAACCACACCCATTATAAACCACACCCACTATAAACCACAACCACTATAAACCACAACCATTATAAACCACACCGACTATGAACCACAACTATTATAAACCACACCCATTATAAACCACACCCATTATAAACCACACCCACTATAAACCACAACCACTATAAACCACAACCATTATAAACCACACCCACTATGAACCACAACCATTATAAACCACACCCATTATAAACCACACCCACTATAAACCACAACCACTATAAACCACACCCATTATAAACCACACCCACTATAAACCACAACCACTATAAACCACAACCATTATAAACCACGCCCATTATAAACCACACCCACTGTGAACCACATCCACTATAAACCACGCCCATTATAAACCACAACCATTATAAACCACACCCACTATGAACCACAACCATTATAAACCACAGCCATTATAAACCACAACCATTATAAACCACACCCGTTATAAACCAGACCCACTATGAACCACAACCATTATAAACCACAACCACTATAAACCACAACCATTATAAACCACACCGACTATGAACCACAACTATTATAAACCACACCCATTATAAACCACACCCATTATAAACCACACCCACTATAAACCACAACCACTATAAACCACAACCATTATAAACCACACCCACTAAGAACCACAACCATTATAAACCACACCCATTATAAACCACACCCACTATAAACCACAACCACTATAAACCACACCCATTATAAACCACACCCACTATAAACCACAACCACTATAAACTACAACCATTATAAACCACGCCCATTATAAACCACACCCACTGTAAACCACATCCACTATAAACCACGCCCATTATAAACCACAACCATTATAAACCACACCCACTATGAACCACAACCATTATAAACCACAACCATTATAAACCACAACCATTATAAACCACAACCATTATAAACCACACCCGTTATAAACCACACCCACTATGAACCACAACCATTATAAACCACAACCATTATAAACCACACCCACTATAAACCACACCCACAATAAACCACAACCATTATAAACCACACCCACTATAAACCACACCCACTATAAACCACACCCACTATAAACCACAACCATTATAAACCACACCCACTATAAACCACAACCACTATAAACCACAGCCACTATAAACCACAACCATTATAAACCACACCCACTATAAACCACAACCATTATAAACCACACCCGTTATAAACCACACCCACTATGAACCACAACCATTATAAACCACAACCATTATAAAACACACCCACTATAAACCACAACCACTATAAACCACAACCATTATAAACCACGCCCATTATAAACCACACCCACACACCCACTATAAACCACACCCACTATAAACCACAACCTCTATAAACCACACCCATTATAAACCACACCCACTATAAACCACACCCACTATAAACCACAACCATTATAAACCACAACCACTATAAACCACAGCCATTATAAACCACAGCCATTATAAACCACACCCATTATAAACCACACCTGCTATAAACCACACCCACTATAAACCACAACCACTATAAACCACACCCATTATAAACCACACCCCTTATAAACCACACCCATTATAAACCACACCCACTATAAACCACGCCCATTCTGGGGCACATTTTTCAGAAGTGTCTAGCCCGTCGTATTTTTATTTTCTTTCTGGTGCACACTGGTCAAAAATATGTCATAAATGCCGTTCACTATGAATCTGGTGCAAATGTAGACAGAAAAGTCGGACTTGGACTGATAAATATGCCCCGCGATGTTTCCTTTCTTTCTCCCATTGCTCTGAGCATTAGCTCAGAAACCCAGTGCTCAGCCTCAGATTTCTGCCATGGGCTCCTCAGCATAAAAACATATCAGATTTTAACTACATGTGTTTTTGCCATGTGAGCTTACTGTTACATATCTAAGAGTGGCCTATTATGTATTTTACCTGCTCAGTTACACCTGGCATAAAACTATCAGCATAAATACTGCACAGAACATCACTACCGCCTATCACTGCGCCACTATGAGATAATGGGGGAAAAATCAATTACCATCCTTTTTAACAATGACCTTGGTTTATATTTACCACATACCTTACGCTAGGTTCACACTAGTGCCAGACTCTGTTATTTGGGTCCTTCGGGGGTAACACACAGACACCGGCGTACCCCATTGACTAGAATGGCTTTCTTCATTTCAAAACTGAAAGCGGTGGAGAAATAAAGTCCTCCTTGTAGGACTTTTCTCTCTGGGGATTTTCGGCGTTTTCTGCGACAAAGTCTCTCCAATAGAGACTCTGGCTCAGATGTGAACCCAGTCTTAGGAGGAATTTACTAAAAGCAGTCCAGAGTACAATGGAGTGAAATGCACCCAATTTATTAGTAGACCAGAAAACTGACTTACAATGATAAGAAAATTTCCCCCTAAGTTTAAAGGGCCTGGGCTATTGGCTGGCCACACCATACCAGGCGGCCTCATCCACAGCATCTTACATACTGCTACTAGAGAGCCAACACTATATATAACATGATAACATTGGAATAATATTATCCTACAGTGTATATGAGCACACAAAGGGATCATTGGGCAGCTACTTTCTTGCCACATGACATACAGGTGTTTGAGGAGGCGTCCAGCAGGTGCAGCCGTCTCCACTGCCATAGAACAAATGCCCTAACTTGTAGAGGTCAAGAGGCAGGATAAAACAACATGTACATATGCTCATAGTAACCAGCAATATGTACTGCAGCTTTATTAGTCTTTCATTTTCATAAGACACAGCACTTACTTATAAATAATGGTCCATGGCGACAAATTCATCGCTGTTACTCAGTATTTTATAAAAATTAAAGGAACGCTGAAGTTAAGTGTGTAACCTAGTTATCGCTGAGCTACAAGCTATATTTAACCAAGATTTCTCCAACAGCAAATTGCACAAACTGTCCAACCAGTGAAGGGGTCGGCATCTTCACCCTGCCAGCTGAGCAATTACAGAGATTAGTGAGTCATGTATTGGATACTATCTATATCTCCTCAGCCTGCAGACATTAGATTGCCAACATCACAAACACTGGGCACAAGCATGGGAAATGGAATAAAGTAGCTTCTAACTTTAGACAAAATAGTGTGAGCAATACTATGTACTGAATGTGGGAAATGTAGTGTAAAGGGAGTCTGTCAGCAGGAGCATCTGTATCAGACTAATGACAATACCTTCTAGGACGGCTTCTACACTTTCCAAAGATGATGTTCTTATTCTGCATTGCAGCTCCATCTTCATGAAAGTATTTTATGCAAATTAGCTGAAAAGGGATTTCGGATGTTCCTTCTCCTGCTTCACTTTCCGCTCCAGATAACCGCCCCTAACTGCAGACAAAGAGTGACAGATGTCACTCCAACATTAGGGGGCAGAGCTGGGCGGCAGATAGGGGCGATTATCTAGAGCAGAGAGTGAAGCCCTAGCAGAAGAATAAACATCCTGAAATCCCTTTTCAGGTAATCGGCACAAGAATAATATACTGATTTTCATGATAATGTACCTGTAAGGCCTGGAACCTAACAGAAACCTAATCCGCATAAAAAAGCAGATACCTTAGGAAACCTGTGGACCCCATAGACTATAATGGAGTCCGTGTGGTTCCCACCCGAAAAGGGTGGAAAAATGCAGAAAGAAAAGTCCTGCTTGCATCGCTTTTCTCTCCACATTTTTCATACGGAGAAGAGAACAGAATCCCCTAATGTAGTGCAAGCGCTGGTGTGAACCCAGCATAATGCAGAACAAGAAAGTGTAGACGCCGCCCTACAACGTACTGTCATTAGACTGATACTAATTTTCCTATTGACAGACTCCCTTTAAGTGGGGCAAGTTTTGCCATCCATTTGCGCATTATCACAGCTAATGTTATCATCCTGGGGAGGGGGACTGTATAATAAATGTGTTTCATGCACCCACATTATCGAGTCACAAAAAAGCCAACCAAATTTTCTGAATTATTATATACATTTGGTAGATATCGCTCTACAAAAAACATAAGAGGGGTGATATAAGAACACAGTCAACAGTACTAAAAATATGAGTATTGTAGCCGAGCCGCTAAATTCACGCTGAGCAGCTGTCACTTACAAATTATAGAAGCGTTTTCTTACAATGTGAATTGTGGGAATCCAGCCTACTAAAAATCCAGTTTAGAATATGTATGAGATTCAGTTCCCCAGGATTACATGCCAAAAAGCTGCACACTTGGAAATGCTAAACAATTTTAATTCTCTTCGTATAATTTATGAGGAGAAGTAATATTAGTCCATAATTTCAGAATGATTTAATATGGGAAGTTTGGTGCAAAATTAGAATTTAGGAGACTTACTGATAATAAAATGCAAAGTACTCATCTTAGACTCATGTTTGATTAACTATAATATATGGACAATCAATGTAGTGACAGATTAACCTTGCAACTGTGGCCAATTATTCTCTAAAGACCATAATCCCTACAGCATCAAATAGTCAGACATACTCCAAGCCAAGAACAGTCTGGCCAAATTTCACATGCTAGAACCAGGGCTGTAGAGTCAGTAGGCCAAACCACCTACTCCGACTCCAAGCCTGACTCCGACTCCCTGCCTGACTCCGACGCCCAGCCTGACTCCGACTCCAAGCCTGACTCCGACTCCCAGCCTGACTCCGATTCCCAGCCTGACTCCGACTCCAAGCCTGACTCCGACGCCCAGCCTGACTCCGACTCCCAGCCTGACTCCGACGCCCAGCCTGACTCCGACGCCCAGCCTGACTCCGACGCCCAGCCAGCCTGACTCCGACGCCCAGCCCGACTCCGACGCCCAGCCTGACTCCGACGCCCAGCCTGACTCCGACGCCCAGCCTGACTCCGACTCCCAGCCTGACTCCGACTCCAAGCCTGACTCCGACGCCCAGCCTGACTCCGACGCCCCGCCTGACTCCGACGCCCAGCCTGACTCCGATGCCCAGCCTGAAGGGATTGAATTCTTATGAAAATAAATATGCAACAAGATATGTATCTAATTATATAATGTCAATAATTATTGAATATAATTAAAAATAGTTATTCATTTTATTTTCAAGCCAGAGTTGGTAACTATAAACCAGAATTGGTCCCAACTCCGACTCCACAGCCCTGGCTAGCCCATACGGTTGCGATTATAGGGGCAGATGTACTATAGTTTGGTATTTGTGTAAGCATATATTTATGAGGGCACAGTCTACTGTTCTGTCATAAAAACATATCTGAAAAGTTAATAATTATTTATGGTGCCAAGCAATACTCGCATGCATCCAGTTAATAAATGAGACTCGGCACTACATATAGGATGGATCAGGACTAACAAATCTCCCCCATTGTATTTACCTTTGAATTTCATTTCACTTGCTCAATCTCATATACAGTCATATGAAAAAGTTTGGGCACCCCTATTAATCTTAATCATTTTTAGTTCTAAATATTTGGGTGTTTGCAACAGCCATTTCAATTTGATATATCTAATAACTGATGGACACAGTAATATTTCAGGACTGAAATGAGGTTTATTGTACTAACAGAAAATGTGCAATATGCATTAAACCAAAATTTGATCGGTGCAAAAATTTGGGTACCCTTATCATTTTATTGATTTGAATACTCCTAACTACTTTTTACTGACTTACTGAAGCACAAAATTGGTTTTGTAACCTCACTGAGCTTTGAACTTCATAGCCAGGTGTATCCAATCATGAGAAAAGGTATTTAAGGTGGCCAATTGCAAGTTGTTCTCCTATTTGAATCTCCTCTGAAGAGTGGCATCATGGGCTCCTCAAAACAACTCTCAAATGATCTGAAAACAAAGATTGTTCAACATAGTTGTTCAGGGGAAGGATACAAAAAGTTCTCTCAGAGATTTAACCTGTCAGTTTCCACTGTGAGGAACATAGTAAGGAAATGGAAGACCACAGGGACAGTTCTTGTTAAGCCCAGAAGTGGCAGGCCAAGAAAAATATCAGAAAGGCAGAGAAGAAGAATGGTGAGAACAGTCAAGGACAATCCACAGACCACCTCCAAAGAGCTGCAGCATCATCTTGCTGCAGATGGTGTCACTGTGCATCGGTCAACAATACAGCACACTTTGCACAAGGAGAAGCTGTATGGGAGAGTGATGCGAAAGAAGCCGTTTCTGAAAGCACGCCACAAACAGAGTCGCCTGAGGTATGCAAAAGCACATTTGGACAAGCCAGCTTCATTTTGGAAGAAGGTCCTGTGGACTGATGAAACAAAGATTGAGTTGTTTGGTCATACAAAAAGGCGTTATGCATGGCGTCCAAAAAACACAGCATTCCAAGAAAAACACTTGCTACCCACTGTAAAATTTGGTGGAGGTTCCATCATGCTTTGGGGCTGTGTGGCCAATGCCGGCACCGGGAATCTTGTTAAAGTTGAGGGTCGCATGGATTCAACTCAGTATCAGCAGATTCTTGAGAATAATGTACAAGAATCAGTGACGAATTTGAAGTTACGCCGGGGATGGATATTTCAGCAAGACAATGATCCAAATCTACTCAGGCATTCATGCAGAGGAACAATTACAATGTTCTGGAATGGCCATCCCAGTCCCCAGACCTGAATATCATTGAACATCTGTGGGATAATTTGAAGCGGGCTGTCCATGCTCGGCGACCATCAAACTTACCTGAACTGGAATTGTTTTGTAAAGAGGAATGGTCAAAAATACCTTCATCCAGGATCCAGGAACTGATTAAAAGCTACAGGAAGCGACTAGAGGCTGTTATTTTTGCAAAAGGAGGATCTACTAAATATTAATGTCACTTTTCTGTTGAGGTGCCCATACTTTTGCACCGGTCAAATTTTGGTTTAATGCATATTGCACATTTTCTGTTAGTACAATAAACCTCATTTCAATCCTGAAATATTACTGTGTCCATCAGTTATTAGATATATCAAATTGAAATGGCTGTTGCAAACACCCAAATATTTAGAGCTAAAAATGATTAAGATTAATAGGGGTGCCCAAACTTTTTCATATGACTGTAATTCATACAAGCAAATGAGGATCCTCACCTTGTGAATTCATTCATCAGACCACATTGCATTTGCTCTTTAATAGCACTGAATAGATTCCCAAGTATGGAGCCAATGGCTATAACTCAGGAAACCATCAATCCTTATAGCCATGGCAGTGACAGCCTGGGTGCTGCACAATGTATGGTTTGGCGCTGGTCTTCACAGGACTACAATGAAAGATATTAGTTATATATATATATATATATATATACATAATATTTCACCACCAGAACCACACAGCTCGCACACTGACCCATCCTTTTCTCATATATATATCCATGTGGGGCCACAGGGTGAATCCCCTTGGTGGGCCCCCATCTCACCCTGGCAGTACACTCCTGGTACTTACTACTACCACATACAATATACCACTATTCTAAATGGCAGAAGGCAGGTAGGGTCTCCATTACACATTGTGCAGCAAGGCCCAGAAGCTTCACATTACGCCCCTGATCTCTTATGTACTGTAGAAACACTGCGTGGCTGAGAAGACAACTAGGCGCAGATTCAGACTAACAGGTTTTTTCTTGGGCCCCATCTTCTCAATCACACTCCAGTGGCCCCAATCATCATCTTGCACCATATGAACATGTATCCCTGGCTCATAGAGCCTAAAAGGCAAGAGCCAGACAGCAGGCTACTGACGGGATCCCTGGACAGAAACTATCTAGGTAGCCAGCTACTACTGAAATATACAGGTATGCTGGGAATTATGTTAGAATTTATTTTATTGGTAGACCACACTGTCCGACACTGGCCACGAGCCTAGAGGCAAAACTCAACATGGATTCTTTTACTGTTAGTTTTGTGGCCCTGACTCATGAATGCAGTGTATGGGTCTGTGGAGGTCACAGATGGTATACATATTCATATATCATCCATGTGCTGTCCATTTCGTTTACTTTCAGACCTTACACTCATATACAGTATATGCATGTATTACAAGGGTATGTTGAGATGACAAAATTTTTCCTAGCTGAAAAATTCAGGAATTTGAAGCTGAATTTTTCTGCTTAACCAAAAGCCGCCACAGAAGCTGCTGAATTTGCAAATTTCACCCCAGTCAGACAGAATTTTTTTTCTGCCTCACATTCATTTCAATGAGATTTATCAGGTGGAATCCATCTGAAGATCGAGCAAGAAAAATTCATCTGCCTGCCATTGAAATGAATGGGAAGCAGATTTGGAGATGATTTTGGGGTAAAATCCGCCTCACCTCCAAATTCAGCAGTGTAAACATACCGCCATCATCACTGGGATCTTGTCATGATCACTCGGATTCATTCATCAACAAATAGAGCTGTAGAAGTCTCCAAAAGAATATTTGTTCCAGTAGCGAACATTCATTTTACAAAAAGCAAACTGCATAGGGTGGCCCCTATTCCCACAATTCTCAAAGTAAATGGAGGACGTCATTTGCATGAACATGAAACAAACTTTTGTTAGCACAAAGAGAACTTTCATTTCACGGTGCTACATCTGTGCATGATATACACAGTATCTGTAAGGAGCAGTCCTGCTTATATTACCAGGCACAACAGGAAAGATGCCCAATAGGTAAATCTATCACAAGCTACATAATGGATAATACTCAGGCAATCTTTACATCTAAGTGTATGATCTGCAGCCAAATACATGGTGCCACATCATGTAGTCTGGCACTTACAGGGACAGATATTTGTGAAGAGGTGAAGCCTAACCCAAGGTTGTGTCTGCGACTCACACCAAACACACTTATGATACAAGGTCTATAACACTGCAGAATGCAGGCCCTTCTTATCTGCTGGAAATAAATCTCAGATTCATGGAATAATTCTCCAACAGCTGAGTATTAGAAGCTAATGTATGCTTATTTGTACTATCTGGGTGCATATACATCTATATATATAGATATAGATATATACACACCCCCCGTACCCAGATCCACATAGGCACAGCCCCGACACCCATATAACACATTTCATCACTCACCGCTGAATCAGTAACCAAACAAGCAATGCCACAGGAGAACGCCCCAATCCTGGCCTGCAATTCTCCAAGCTTCAGCAGAGCTCTGCCAGGCATTAAATCAACTTTCTGTATCACAATGAAAAGACATTTATAACTTCCCAATAATGACAGAACACCCGTGCGGAACCAGTTTAATTGAATTATGAATATCACACTTTACTGCACCGTAATCACTGCTCGGTAAGGAGGAGATAGCTCTGAAAGGAACAAATCTAGATTTTAAAGCTCAGATTATTACATTTTAGAATTAATGAGAAAAACTGTGCGAAACAGCCCAGATTGACAGCGCTTGTACTGGGTGATAGACAAGACTGGCTCACAACACATAAAGCGCTGTAATAAATCATCTATTTTCAATTGACAACACTGAGATCAATTTTTAATAAATTAGAAAACTCACTGTAGGAGCTTCTCCAAATAAATATTCACTAAACTCTTGACTGACATTACCCTTACAACAGAAAATATAATAAAAGGAAATAACAATACTTACCTGTTAAATCCCTCACTGATCCGGCACCTCTGGCGATCCCTTCTGCTGTGGCAGTGACGTGCTATACGTCCTCAGGAATACTGTGACCGATCATTGTCCTCCATGTGCACTACTAAATGGCTCAGGCCTGTAGATAGCGGCATCAGTAGCACATCATCTCTTAGAAAAGCAAACAGAGACTGCCAAGGCCAGTTCTTTTTTGTCTAGCGGGTAGGCTTGAAGAGGATTCTGACACAGGCTGCCAGGGTGTGGGTAGCCGCCCCTTTAAATCAGTGCCCAGTGTCAGTGGAAGGACGTACAACATGCCATTTGACGTCATAAGATCTGACCTAATACCAGCCACCTACATTTGCTGCTGTTTCTTCATCACCTTTCTCTTCTTGTCAAAATTAACTGGATTTATTGCCAATGAAATTGTTAATGGGCTGTACATAGATGACCCCAATAAAGAGAGTGGGGGTAAAAGAGATGTGAACCTGAACATCAGCTTACCCAACCTCAAGATGAAATGGGCAGACATGACTTGGACACATTGATAACTTGATGTAAATTCCACTGAAGAAAGGAAATGGATGCCAAAGCTTCAGTATGCTAACAGTGGGTGTCCCCTTTAAGATCAATACGAAAGGAAAAAAAAGCTTTCTGCCTGCAAAGTTACTCAAATCTGCATGCTGCTAATATATAGAACTTGCCTATAGCTGCTCAAGAGCATTTAACTATTCATCAGCTCAGAAACCTAGCAGAGCATTCCCTAAATATCGGGCACGCGCTCCTCCTAGGGTGCAGCAGGTCGCTCACGGTCACACCATCATCACTATTGGAGTCAGTGTGTAAAAACAGAAACATTCATTCATTAGTTGGGTTCACAAGTTATCTCATTGGAAGAAATCATTTCTCAAGAGTCATCTGCAGAAATTAAATCACTCAATGTGGCCATTTTAACTCAACAGCAATAATTATAATTATTACAGTAATTCACTGACAACAATATGTAGCGGCAGAGAGGGGGAAGATCTCTACCAGAGCGGCTGATTGCAGGGAAAACACGAGCACTGTGCAGAATGGCAATGCCTGGA
This sequence comes from Leptodactylus fallax, assembly GCA_947044405.1. Taxonomy (NCBI): domain Eukaryota; kingdom Metazoa; phylum Chordata; class Amphibia; order Anura; family Leptodactylidae; genus Leptodactylus; species Leptodactylus fallax. Next base: position 679,889 of record CAMRHE010000574.1, read on the forward strand.
ATGACACGGCTCTCGTCTTAATTGTTCTCCATTTACTATTTATGTGTTTATAGGCTGAACACCAGAGCGGGGCGATGTAATGGTGCCCAGCTGCGGGAGAAATCTCATCAAAAATAGGCAATATGGATGCCTGAAAGACATATGGACTCCACACAACGGCCACACAAAATATGGCACAAAAATATCAGAGCATGTGGTCCATACACCAGCTTTATTAATGCAGTGCTACACTTTCCCCCAGTGCCCAGATTACAAATATCTTGTACTATTTTCTATCACTATTGATACATGGCGCCTTTTATGTGCGTCTTATGGGCTATATCCTCCATTCACAAGCAACAGCAGCAGGGAACACACTACAAATAGCAATTCACATCACTTTTCATTTGTCCCACCAGGAAATACTTGTTCTGGACTCCAAAACCAGAGATCAGAATTCTATCCAGATCAACAATGGCCAATAAATGGTCTGCTGGAGCTTCCTAAAAATAGATTTTAATAGTAGGAGTGTAATATCCCTCAGAGTGTGTAAATGGCTTGGCTGATGACTCTGAAGCATTTAATCTAAATTCTCTACAGTATGGTAGATTGTCTTCTCCTCAATGCAATAGACTGGCTGCGCAGCTCTCTGGTTATAGGCTCTGATGGGATGAGAACCTGATAACCATATACGAGCTGCCATTCAATACGGACACTATGAGGTGTTCTCTGAGGTCACATGGTCAGTCCTATCATGTTTTTTGTTTTTTTCAGTAATGTTTTGCCACATTTGTTTTGTTTCACTACATGACAAGTGAATTAACCTCATCATCTGATTAATGTCACTTTTCACATTCCCTTTGCAGAAAAGCTGCTTTTTTTGTTGCAGATTTCACTGCGTTTTTTGGGCCAAAGCCAGGAGTGGCTACAAAAGGAATGGGAAACAGAAAGGAAGTTCTTATATCTCTCCTGTCTCTTAGATCTACTCCTGGCTTTGGCTCAAAAAAATGCAGCAAACTCTGCGACAGAGAGCAGCTTTTCCACAGGTGGGGCCTTAGCCCTTATGAATTTTTTCCCACATCACTTTTCATTGCGTTTTTGCTTACTTTTTCTCATCGGATTTTCATGTATTCACATGGGCCACCCATCCATTAGACACTTCCATTAGTGGAAGGCCCCACATAGCGAAATGCAGCAAAACGCTGCGAAAACGTATTGCATTTTTTCCACAGTTTTTTATTGTGTTTTTGCAGAGTTTTCCTCTGTGGACTTGCTGCCCTTATTAAACCTATGGGGAAAATGCGGAACAGCGTTTCTGTTGGTATAATTGACATGCTGCAATTTTTAAAAAACGTGGGCATTTTTGAAAACGCAGCTTTTCCACAATGGACTTTTTTTTGCAATGTTTGGATGGGATTACCCAGAATCTCATTCACTTTGCAGGTACTGTAAAAAAAAAAAAAAAAAAACGCTGTAACAAAAAACTCTATGTTTTAAGTGAATCCCAGCCACACATTGCAGGAAAAAATCTGCAGTGGAAAATCTGCATTTTTAAAAATTGCAGCATGTCAATTATACCTGCGGAAACGCTGGCATTTTCCCCATAGGTTTAATAATGGCAGAAAGTCCACAGAGGAAAACTCTGCAAAAACAGAATGGAAAACGCTGTAGAAAAAAATGCAATACATTTCCGTAGTGTTTTGCTGCATTTCGTACGTGGGACCTTAGCCTTAAGGTGTTCTTCCACTAATGGAAGTGTCTGATGGTTGGGTGGCCCATGTGAATAGAGCGGTGATATGCATGCTCAGCTTCCATTTCAGATGGACTTGCAGACCCCTATTCCTGTGATAGCTGTGGAAAGGGGTGAAGTGCTGCTAGTGGAAAAGAAAACCCTTAAAGAGGTTGCACTGAGAGAGACAGCTGCCCCCTTTCCATGAGTTGTTTTCCCCTTTCCAGTAGAGCAGTAAGGGTTCAATTGCCGGGATCCCCACAGATAACAAAAACGGGAGCCTATTCATGCTGAGACATTGCTGTAGCACTGTAATGGGACTGTATTCAGCTATCTCATAGACCTGGATAAAGTGACAATGAGCCTGCCCAGACTGCCGCTTCATTAATAGGGGAATACGATCCTCTTGGTAGTCAGTGATGGTCACATCGGTTGGACCTCCAGAGATGAGCAAGTTATCATCTGCCTGTGGATAAGACATAACTTCTTAACTTGGTCCAATCCATTTAAGCCCATACAACAGGGACCTTAGTGACATTAGGGGAGTAAACACACTTATGCAGAGTCCATTGGCCAGGTTTTATGATGTATGTTTAAAGATACTGTTTTTTCTATTAGCTTTACGAGCCAGAATAGAAAGCCAAGCAGCAGCTCTTGTTCTGGCAGACGTGTCCTGTGCGTGTATTACATGACTGGCCCTTCATCATATGTAATACTTGCCCAGCTGTAGAGCATCGGCTCTCATGACACGTGTCCTATCACCATAAAGTGCTAATTTTGGATGACAACACACAAGACTTTAAACCCGGTTCATTAGAAGTTGCGGGAGGTTGTATACAAATCATTCATTACCTCTGTCTCATTGTATCAAATACTTAGAGAAATCCTGATAGATACAGCGCTATAATCTGATGACTATTTCAGAAGTGATCTGATTAAATGTTAACCAGACAGACAGACGAGGCACGGCAAAGACTTTGATACCGGATTGTAAAATTAAAAATATATAACCTTTGTATGAATGAGAAAATAAAAGACTGTAATCTGGGATGTCAGCCCAAGGCAAAACACATCCATGATTAACAGGAGAGTGTTAATGATAATTATATAATGTAATTAGGATCAGCAGGTTGTCAGGCCTATGCGGAGAGCAGAGTGTGACATGCTCATTAACCTCTAAGAATATGTACGACCTTAATCTTTAGAAATGATTGTTTGCTATAATAAACACATGTACACAAATGGAAGGTCTGTTCATAGGAGAGATTACACTAAGTAACAGTTTATAGAATTAAATCTGTTAATATCAGTAATGACGGCCATGATGTGTAAAATCGGACACACCATTTTAGTGTCTCTCTATGCCACTTCTACCACCACAGCTTTATATGCTGGCAGATCTGGTGGCACCATTGCTGAGGCCACCATATGGCCATGGAAGCTTCTCCTGTGGAGTTGGTAAGACAAACCTACAACTCTTACTTCTTTAATTTTCCACACTATGACTCCAGCTCCAACATAAACTCTTAGAGACACTACCCACCCAATTTATTCTGGCTAAAGTAGGGAGAAAAATGAGGCAGAATTGTGATGGATGACAAAGCAAACAAGTAGTGAGAAATGTCCAAAAACAGTGGTGAGTCATTTATTAAAACTACACCATTCCCCATCAATTCCCTGCTGGTGCAAGATGCCCCAAACTTGCAATCTAGCATAGATCTGAGCTGTAACCCACACCAGAGTTCTGACGTGAGCCATAGTAAATGTGGCAGGCCACGGCCTTGCAAGCCCACCTTGATCCCCACCCCACTCTGCCCGCTGGCTTAAAAAGGGAACAACTTGCAAACCAACAGCATGCACCACCTACAGTGCCTTACGAAAGTATTCGGCCCCCTTGAACTTTTCAACCTTTTGCCACATTTCAGGCTTCAAACATAAAGATATAAAATTTTAATTTTTTTGGTGAAGAATCAACAACAAGTGGGACACAATTGTGAAGTGGAATGAAATTTATTGTTTATTTTAAACTTTTGTAAAAAATTAAAAACTGAAAAGTGGGGCGTGCAATATTATTCGGCCCCTTTACTTTCAGTGCAGCAAACTCAGTCCAGAAGTTCAGTGAGGATCTCTGAATGATCCAATGTTGTCCTAAATGACTGATGATGATAAATATAATCCACCTGTGTGTAATCAAGTCTCCGTATAAATGCACCTGCTCTGTGATAGGCTCAGGGTTCTGTTTAAAGCGCAGAGAGCATCATGAAGACCAAGGAACACACCAGGCAGGTCCGTGATACTGTTGTGGAGAAGTTTAAAGCCAGATATGAATACAAAAAGATTTCCCAAACTTTAAACATCCCAAGGAGCACTGTGCAAGCGATCATATTGAAATGGAAGGAGTAACAGACCACTGCAAATCTACCAAGACCCGGCCGTCCCTCTAAACTTTCATCTCAAACAAGGAGAAGACTGATCAGAGATACAGCCAAGAGGCCCATGATCACTCTGGATGAACTGCAGAGATCTACAGCTGAGGTGGGAGAGTCTGTCCATAGGACAACAATCAGTCGTACACTGCACAAATCTGGCCTTTATGGAAGAGTGGCAAGAAGAAAGCCATTTCTCAAAGATATCCATAAAAAGTCTTGTTTAAAGTTTGCCACAAGCCACCTGGGAGACACCAAACATGTGGAAGAAGGTGCTCTGGTCAGAGGAAACCAAAATCCAACTTTTTGGTCACAATGCAAAACGAGATGTTTGGCGTAAAAGCAACACAGCTCATCCCCCTGAACACACCATCCCCACTGTCACACATGGTGGGGGCAGCATCATGGTTTGGGCCTGCTTTTCTTCAGCAGAGACAGGGAAGATGGTTAAAATTGATGGGAAGATGGATGGAGCCAAATACAGGACCATTCTGGAAGAAAACCTGTTGGAGTCTGCAAAAGACCTGAGACTGGGACGGAGATTTATCTTCCAACAAGACAATGATCCCAAACATAAAGCCAAATCTACAATGGAATGGTTCACAAATAAACGTATCCAGGTGTTAGAATGGCCAAGTCAAAGTCCAGACCTGAATCCAATCGCGAATCTGTGGAAAGAGCTGAAAACTGCTGTTCACAAACGCTCTCCATCCAACCTCACTGAGCTCCAGCTGTTTTCCAAGGAAGAATGGGCAAGAATTTCAGTCTCTCCATGTGCAAAACTGATAGAGACATACCCCAAGCGACTTGTAGCTGTAATCGCAGCAAAAGGTGGGCCTACAAAGTATTAACTTAAGGGGGCCAAATAATATTGCACGCCCCACTTTTCAGTTTTTTATTTTTTACAAAAGTTTAAAATATCCAATAAATTTCGTTCCACTTCACGATTGTGTCCCACTTGTTGTTGATTCTTCACCAAAAAATTAAAATTTTATATCCTTATGTTTGAAGCCTGAAATGTGGCAAAAGGTTGAAAAGTTCAAGGGGGCCGAATATTTTCGCAAGGCACTGTAAATTGTTGTGGATAGTTTAGTAAATTCCCTCCATTGTTTGCAGCTTTAAGAGGTCAGAGAAATAAATGTGGTCCAGAGGTGACAGCACTTATTACATAGGTCTGCACTGATGCTAATGAAGCAGAGTCATGACTGAAGCAACATCTACTACTTACGAGTATGGCAAGAATAAATTCACTGAAGCCATATTACAGAAATTTCAGTTTTTTCCATGGCAGGAATAGAAGGAGATGAGAACAAGGTCAGGCAGTGGCAGGCAAAGCTTCTCTAATTCAGGAAGAAAGACAGTAACTATGATAGAATACAGGACAGGAGCAGACCACAAAAATCAGGTTATTTGGCATTAATGCCAACAAGACAGAAGAGTCCAAATAAGACCCGCAGAAGATATCTGACAAAATCAGAAAGGCTTTTTTGAGAACCTCCAAGAAAAGGAAGAAAGCTTTAGAAGAAGTGGTTGTCTATATCAGTTTTATATTTGGGCCTTAGACTGATAGAAAATAAAATAAATTTATTAGAAACATTTGTAAACATTAACAAATGCCTATAAATATGCAGCCTACTGTTATTTATTATGCTTACTTATATAGCGCCATCTTAGTCAGTCACTGCCCTATATAGGACTCACAATCTACATTCCCTATCAGTATGCCATTGGAGTGTGGGAGGAAACCCACGCAAACACAGCGAGAACATACAAACTATTTGCAGATGTTGTTCTTGGCTGGATACAGCGTGCTGCCCACTATGTAATTATACAATGTTATTAATTACAGAATATAAAAAGTAATAATATATTATTTTATTGTGAAGTCAGAGACAGTAACCTTTAGTCCAACTCCACCCAAAACTGACCCTGATTCTGACTCCCAACTCCACAGGAAAGAAATCTCCAGCCTTAGAAGGCTTCATAGTCCATCTCCTGGCCTGTATCTCTCCATCTCATTTTCAGCGTACTCCCCTCAGTTATAGTAACTGGACACAAGGCAGAGAAGAGGGAGGATGCTAGAGCTGTCTGCGTTACGCTGAAATTGAGATTCACGCAGTAATAAGAGAGGGGCAGAAGGGGGTCATTTATTATTATAGCAATAGAGCTAGGAAATATTCCTACAACGTTTGTGTGCAGATGTTAATTCAGATTTTACTACTTCTTTACATCCAATCCTACAGGAGGAGAATTACAACCATAAAATGCTCAATGTAAGTGTGCCATAAGCCCCATGCATAGGCTCCTCATTACAGCACCAATCTAAAATGTATGATCCTATACTGTACCACATAAAATCCATGAGAGAAAAACTGTGATACCTTTTAACACATATCACATTACAAACAGTATTCTCCCTTCCACCATCCATCACAAGGAATGCATTTCTGTATTATGGAGCCATTTACTGTCATATGAGTCTGTACACACAGAAAATGTATTCTTAGGAAGCCCCATTATTTTCTTATTCCATAACTTCCCATGGCTTGCCATCCACCCTATAATCGTAATACCGCTTCCTTCAAATGTCACCAAAATAATACAGACTTTATATTAGTATAACAAGGGACCTATAGATTTACACACGTGGACAAAATTGTTGGTCCCCTCCCTCATTTAATGAAAGAAAAACCCACAATGGTCACAGAAATAACTGGAATCTGACAAAACTGGAATTTGCCAAACTACATGCTGACAAGCCACAAAGCTTCTGGGAGAATGTCCTATGGACAGATGAGACAACAATCAAAATTTTTAGCAAGGCACATCAGCTCTATGTTCACAGACGGAAAAATGAAGCCTATCTTGAAAAGAACACTGTCCCTACTGTGACACATGGAGGAGGCTCTGTTATGTTCTGGGGCTGCTTTGCTGCATCTGGCACAGGGTGTCTTGAATCTGTGCAGGGTACAATGAAATCTCAAGACTATCAAGGGATTCTAGAGAGAAATGTGCTGCCCAGTGTCAGAAAGCTTGGTCTCAGTCGCAGGTCATGGGTCTGGCAACAGGATAATGACCCAAAACACAGCTAAAAACCCCCAAGAATGGCTAAGAGGAAAACATTGGACTATTCTGAAGTGGCCTTCTATGAGCCCTGACCTAAATCCTATTGAGCATCTTTGGAAGGAGCTGAAACATGCCGTCTGGAAAAGGCGCCCTTCACACCCGAGACAACTGGAGCAGTTTGCTCATGAGGAGCGGCCAAAATCCCTGCTGAGAGGTGCAGAAGTCTCAGTGACAGTTACAGGAATCGTTTGATTGCAGGGATTGCCTCAAAAGGTTGTGCAACTAAATATTAAGTTAAGGGAACCCTCATTTCTGTCCAGGCCTGTTTCATGAGTTTTCTTATTTAGAAAATCCTGTTGAAGCCTGGTTGGAAAGCAAAGTCTGACTTTCATTTGTTCATTTTCATAGAATTTCTATATTATTACTTTTGTCAGATTCAAGTTATTTCTGTGACCATTGTGGGGTTTTCTTTCATTAAATGAGGGGAACCTACAATTTTGTCAACGTGTGTACATCCATTGGAGCACCAATAATCCCCATTGGGCCAACTTACTACCCCAATCCCAAACTAAAACCCAGTTGAGTTTATTCTATCAGTGTGAAGACATAGTCGAGGCAGATGAAAAACAACATCGATCTAGCCTAAAAGAAACACAAATAAATATCTCCAGTGACTCGCTGCTATTGTTTGTGCACTACAACACCATAATTGCAAATAAAAGAAGGTACAAGAGGAGTTAGGGACATAAGCAGAGGAAAAAAAAAATCATTTTTCAATGTACAAGCAACAGAGTGCGGTCTTACAAGACAAAAGGTTCAGGTTGAATGCAATCAGAAAAAGCAGCAGCTGAACAAAAGAAGTGTCTGCTCCAGACAATTGAAATGAAGTTTCAATTTGTGAACAAAATTTCACATGTACAGGACAGGTAAAGCCGCGTCTCGGCGCTTTCAATATAAAAGAACAGAGGCCGGCATGAGTATTATAGAAAAGTGCTGATAAGTGATAAAACATCCTCTTCAATTACAGGAGAAATTTTGCAGATGTAAGGCAGAGAGACGAGGGACTTACCTCTAAGGTCATCGCACTGACTGCATTCATAAATATACATACAAGTCAGAAAGATGGAAAGGACGAACCTGGGGTTCTCGATTTCAAGAACTTTTATGACCCATTATAAAGCTCCCCTTTATACTTGGCATATTCACACAGTGATGGCACGTGTTATAGCCAAAAGCAGGAGTCCAGCCTCAAGTCGGACAGATTTATCCCCTTATAGACATTATCTACTTTGGCCTTTAGGATGCCGTGTTTTTATCCCCATCCCGAGAGCCATACCTTTTTATATTTCCATTGGCTCAGACATATGACAGCTTATTTTTTACAAGACAAGTTGTATTTTTTTAATGAAACATATAAGCTTGGGGTACATATAAACTTTATTATTTTCTGGTGGGGGGAACAGAAACTATATATTAATTCTACAATTTATGGGTTTTGATGTATAAATGACACATTGACTTTATTCTGTGGCTCAGTGCGATGACAGCAATAAGTTATTCTTTATGTTTTAATACTTAGTATTTTCACCTCCATATTCTGAGAGCTAGAACTTTACAAACCGCAGTTGCTGAAGCTATAGGTAACAGCTTACTTTTTGTGCGACAAGTAATTTTTCCATGCAACTTTTTAATCACTTTTTTTATTGCATTTTTACACATGACAAAATAAAATATCAATTTTGACATTGTTTTTAATGATATTTTATAGTGTTCACCATGTGGGTTACATAACATGATCACTTTTTAGCTCAGGCTGTTATGGACATGACAGTACTAGTTAAGTGTAGATTTTATTTTTGGTGATCATTTAAATTATTTTGTAACATTTTATGAAATGTTTCCATTCTTTACTAGTCCTTGTATAATATACTCCCATACTTCTGTACTGCAGTGTATTATATCTGTCAGGTTTACGCTGATAGTAAGTCTATCAGACTCTGCCTTGTGTTGCAGGGAGGCCGAGGTAACCCACTATTAAATGCCACTATTGTCACTACTGACCATGGACTCTAAGGGGTTACACTGCCAGTGTTCGGCGCTATCTGTCCTCAGCAGTTACAACAGGATCCCAGCTATGTGTGTCAGTCTGGTGTCTATTTCTGATCACACAGGTACAGTGGGAGTGCCCATGTCATCTCCATGACATATATATGGAGCACTTATGACAGATATATACAATACGGCACAGAGAAGATAATGGACAGCAATCCCAAATTATTTAGCTTGTTTATTTATTCAGTGATAACAAAAAGGATCCATGTGTTAAACATGGCCGCTAATTTATAGTACATCAATAAGGTAATCTGAGGACTGGATGGAAGCCTGTGATTAGGGTCAATATAGTAATATGTAACATTCCGGGCAAATAATGCCCTTTATCAGGGATATATAGTGAGACCAATGCAAATAGATGCAGGAGGTAGCAATAGGCAGTAGTAAGCCTAACTAGGAATGGAGTATAACATGCATTCATTACATTGCAAACTACCATGAAGGAAATTATATAGCACTATCTAATATCAATATACACTGATACATAATAGGAGAGACATAAGGAAACATAGGGATCAGATAGGGGAAATTACCATATTTAATTTGGAGGAGCCCTGACAGTCCTCCACGGAACTGTGCACCCCACCTCCGTTACTAGGACACTGCTGACTGTCCCTATCCAATACTACAAGGGGATATACAACACATTGACATTGTTTTCAATGGAAATCAGTGATGAATGTTCTTTTTTTTCCATGATACCTATAGGGAATATCTGACATGCCGCGATTTCCAGAAATGCAGCGGTTTTGGAAATCACAGTATTTTCTGCAATGTGTGAATGGGATTAGCCAGAAACTCATCCACTTTGCAAGGACTGTAAAACGCCGCGGCCTTGATGCCTCGTGGGTCCCCGGCCTAAATTCCGCTCCAAATTCCTCTGTGTGAAACTGCCCTTAAAGGGTCTGTCAGCAGTAATGACTGTACCATGTAGAGGTGCTTCTACCTGTCATTCCGCTTTCGAGCCCCATTTTCATGTAAATCACTGTTTTATTTATATGCAGGGGAAAAGTGCTTTGCCCAGAAATCTGGAGCTGAGACCAAAGCCCAAGCCCAATCTAATGCACGCCAAAAGCACTTCTGCCCTCATTTACAGGGGACGTAACATGCATGAAAGGACTACATGATGAGATAAGATCCACCACCCTAGGCAGAGGACATCTGGTGGCTAGTAGAGGGTACACTCTTCTGGTCAGCTTCAACATCTTTTACTACTGACTAGATATAAGTGACTGTACGGCGGGTGCATTTCTGTGCCCATACTGTGGTCAAACTTTGCGTCTATAGATTACTGACAGACTCTGCAGTGGAGGCTCCTGCTGGAATCTTATGTGACCCTAGCTCAATACTGATAATTTGGGTGATTGGACCAGACGTCGGGCTAGGACATTCTGCTGAATTAAAGGCACAACAATTTGTATACATGACAATCACGTGAAACTGCCCTAATTTACAACAGTCACACATGGAGCAAAGTGAGAATTAGCAACATCAGACCTGCTGAGAACAAACACTGTTTACATAGCACTGCGTGTCATCTCTCACAATCAGTGTTCACACCAATGTCACCTTCTGGAGTACCCTAATAACACGATAACACAATGTGTCTATAATGATGGTAAATAATACATTTTAGACAGTATAAATTAAGCAAAAACAAAAACAAGCAGAGAATATCCATATACTGTATATTACAACTACTGTATATCCATGCAGAGCGCTCATGTATTTTAGGAGTCTTTCACAGCCTTACCTAGCCAATATCTAAAATCTCAAATATAAATCGTTTGTTATCTTTATTGGTATTCAAAGACTTTACAACCATCACATAAAACCAATTTAAAAAAATCCCTGCCTACCATCCTACTCACATCTATTACTATATCTATTATTATCTATTATTATCACTTATACCTCTCTGCCTCTCCCCTTGATCCCCTCCCTAGTACCCCTGGATGAAGACGACGCGTTGCAAGTATTGGCTACTTTAAGGGTAATATTGGTTACATTTGCTACTGTCGTGATATATGCTAATGTATACACTTTAGCCTCCATAGCCACAGACCAGAAGCGAACCCTGTGTAGTCTGATCTGGTTATGGATATCAGACTATTTATTTTCACTGGCTGGTTGTGATGTTTTTCTACGTTGGATATTAATAAACATGTTGAGCGATTTCATATTTTATTTATAGAGCAGGAAGCTCAAGGACTTGTATTTAGTGTTTTCTTTATGTAATTTCTAGGGAAGACTGCCATTTGATACACATATTATAAGACGCATTGAATATTTTAGAACCGAAAGTTCCTTCCTCCCTCTCTCTGGAAGATCAGAGTTGCCGCATTGATATAGTCCTCGCAGCTTGTGGTTTCCAGGGTGTTTAATTGCCCATTGAGCGGAATACGCACTAATATAAATATATACATGTTGCCTGTTATTTCCTTTCTAGGAATGTCTGTGGCTTTCGTCCCTAAATATACAATTTCCTGGTAAACTGGCTCCATTTACAGTCGCACAATAGACTCTGTAAGGCTGAATTCAAGCTGTTTATAATAAAATATCTTTGTTTTATTTTCTAAGGCTCACTATGAAAACCTGTGACCGGTGCGCGATTCATGCAGGTAAAACGTATTACGTAGCAATTAGTAGCAAATAGCAATGTTCACACCTGAATAAAATCACTAAACAAAAATGCTGAAAATCTAACTGGCCAGAACAATTTAACATAAGGGTCTATGCACACGCCATTAACGCATGAACCAACCCTGTAAGGCATCACATGGAGTTTTTATGGGTCCAAAATACACCGTGTGTCGCTGTACAATGAATTATATTCAACCTACAAGCAAGGCCTCTAGGGCAGAACAATGGCTTCTTCTGGAATCTAGTTTTTTGGGGTTTTTTTTACTTAGCAAAACCTCTGTAGAGCTCTGTGAAGGTACAAAAAGGTAACAGTACTGTCCCATAGCAGGTGATGGGGACCATATGACGAATATGGCACCTAAAATAATAAGGTCATAACATAATCCAGAACTGCGCTGACAAGCCCTAAAATGTCTCCTCTGCTAAACTACATGCTGTGAAATTAAAGGGAATGTCTCACAAATAATTGTTTACTCTGATATATCACATATAATTGGCAAGTGTGAAAAACAGCCAACTATGTCAACAGCATTTATTAAAGGACAAGGTGTGACCACCCACACAGTCACAAATCAGGTTGGTCTATACATTGCTGTTACAGACGTTCTGTGCCCCTGGGGTTCTTTTGAGTCCCTCCTACCTAATGTGTCCCGTGCCAGTGGTCACTCATGCCTCGTAGCTCAGTCACAATCGTCCAGATCTTCTTGCACACATAAAATTCCTGCTATTGTGCAGCAAATAAAAGTCAGCGTCGTAGAGGCGGCTTCTTTTTACCAGCACTGGATACATCAGGTGGACAAAAAGAACACCAGGGGAAGCCATAACCAGTATGTAACAGCAACATCTACAACAACAAACATCTGTAACGCTAAGTAGCGATCCGCAGCTAAAAACGCAGCAGAAATGCATTGAGGTTTTCTGGCAGGGATTTTCTCTGCGGTTCTTCTTCCCTCATTAAATGTATAGAGAAAACGCTTGTGCTTACACAGCTGAAATTGACATGAATCTCATGCATTTTTGAGAATGCAGCTTTTCTGAAGTGTTTTTTTTTTCCCAGAATGTGTGGATGGGATTAGCCAGAATCTTGCTGGTACTGTAAAATGGTGAGGCCTTAGTCTAATCATTTGTCTCCCAATAGACTCAAAGAACTCTCCAGCAGTGAACTAAACAGTATTTTGCAGTATCCTATCTATATCAAGTATGTTATTTGTCCTGAAATTCCAAACTGGAGAGACAGGTTTTCAGTCTTGATTTAACAGTATCGTGGATGAGACCTCTCTGATGGGCCTGGGCAATGTGATCCAGGGAGTGGGTCTGCATGGCTGAAGGCTACAGCAACAAATCATTTAAACTGAAGCCCCACGTGGCGTAAACGTCCTAGTAAATCCCATCTACACATTGCAGAAAAATATGTGCACAATGTCAATTATACCTATGGAAACGCTGGCGGTTTCCCTATAGGCATAATGGAAGGAGAAAGTCCGCAGAGGTTTCTTTTCTGTGAAAAGCACAGCAAGAAAAACTGCAACGCGTTTCCACTGCGATTTTTCCCGCAGAGCGTTTTCACTGTGGCCCACTATGTGGAGCCTTAGCCTTAAGGTGGATCCTGAGGATATACAGGTTATTTGTGCCTTATGATCTGAGAGGGCAGGAAGGAGTATGGGGCTTCAAAAAATCTTTTAATCCCTTCCTACACCAATAATTTTTCATTTTTGGCTCCCTGCCTTACAAATGACTTTTTTACTTTTCTTTCACAGAGACATATGAGGGCTTAATTTCTGTGGGACAAATTGTACTTTGTAATGGTACCATTTAATATTCCGTACAAAATTCAGAATAGGGTAGAAATGGAGAAAAACTGCATTTGTGTGACTTACGACTTTGTTTTTATGGTGTTCACTATACAGACAAAATGACATGTCAAAATGACATAACATGTGATATGGGTAAGGTACGATTACAGCAATTCCAAATTTATATGCTTTAAAAAATAAAAAAAAATAAAAAAACTTTGCAAAAATAAAAATTCTTGGAGTTGTCATAGCCTGACACCCGTAACTTTTTTTATATTTCCAAGTATGAGGAATAAATAAGGTATTTTTTGCAGGGCCAGACTTACTTTTTATCTACACCAACTTGGGTACGTCTATTGTTTAATCACTTTTTATCAAAATTTTTATGGGAGATGAAATGGAAAAATGTCAGTCCAGATCTAATTATTCTATTTTTCCCAGGTGTTTTCAGGTACAGGGATACCTAATGTGTATTTGTTGCACTTTACTTTTTACTTTTAGATGTGTTCTAGGGAAAGGGGAAGATTTGAACTTTTAACTCATATATATGTTTTATTTTATTTTAGTTTATTTTTTTTTTTACTGTAATTTTTAGACCTCCAAGGGGTTTTGAAACTCATGGGATCTGTTCACTAATACAATTGTGGCACTGCATAGAACAGCCTGCAATAGAAGTCTATACCAGACAGGCCTAGGAGTCTGCAATAGACTCCCAGCTGTTCCAGGAGTCGGTCATATTTAAATACCTAATATCCGCCTTACTATTACAGTGGATGCTGGGAAAGGGTTAAGTAGTCAGGGACTAAGTTGTTTATGGATTTATTGGTCACCAAGCAAACTTTAAAAGTTATTCTCCGTTGTAAAGGTAGTGCAGTACACGGAGGATGGGGGTTATGGGAACATGTTGGAGTTGTTTGGTCACTGCAGTATTTTGGACTAGCTGAAGGAAATGTATTTCTTTGTCTGGAAAGCCTACATATAGGGCATTACAATAATCCAGATATAAGGTTATGAAGGCATGTACCAGTGTATAGAGATCCTTTGTTGGAATAATGTGTTTAATTTTTGCAATGTTCCTCAGGTGGAAAATTTGATAATAGACAGCACGATTCCTCAGTGGCTAACACTGTAGTCTCACTATGCTAGAGTCCTAGGTCCAAATCCAACCTAAGACAACATCTGCAAGGAGTTAGCATGTGCCCTCATCCAAAGACATAACGATAGGAATGTAGATTGTGAGCCCTGTATGGGACAGTGACTGGCAATGTCTGGGGAATATGATGGCGACATAAAAGTAAGTAAATAAAAATAATAATAATAATAATCAATAACTACACCCAAGTTTCACATGTAGGCTGGACTTTGAAGAGTTTTTTTTCCGATAAGTTCTGATCTCCAACTGTGAGAACTTCAGTTTTAGACACATTTAAAAATTATATCAAATAAATAATCGTTCTGTCTTGCTGAATGTAATAGACTGTAATACAGGACAAGCCATTTACAGGTTTTATGCCTTGCATCTCAGCTGAGCATGCTCTGAATAGCAGGGAGCAACATGGACGTGTAAGGTCTATAGCATGAAATCTCAAGAGCAGTGAAAGTGACTGACGTAAAACAAAATAAGTAAAGAAATGTACATTATGTGTACTGTAAAATGATCCTCAAAACTGAAGGCAAGCTTCATTAAAAAGAACATGCAAAAATCTCTTAGATAGAAGACAGCTATTTCCAAAATCACTAATGGGAAATGTACAGCTTCATTCAGCTGAGCTAACACATCCTTGATGGATCTGCACTTTTTACAATCCTATTAAAAAAATAAGCAGATCCCCATTTTTCATTCACACAAATCATCTTAACAAAGTAACTGTGCTTGCACATTTTGCAGTTTTACATGTGAATTAGGCATATTGTTGTTTAGTCTTGAGACTCCCTCCCCTGCCTTATCTATTTGCCACTGGACTGTTAAGTATCTAATAAAATTTAAATAAAAATTTCCCAAACGGTGCACGCTTCCAAACTCATTAGGCTTGGAAATCATTCTTCCGACTTAATGAAAACTAGAGGCTCTGAGCTAAATATTAGTAGTCAGAAAAATGTAAATTGCAGCTGGTTTCAATGAATAGAAACTAATAACAGCAAACACTTGGGTAGTGGAAAAGGAACATCCTGCTCCTTGTGGTAAAACACTAAGGGTTTACCTGCAAAATCATACTGCCATTAACAACCATGCTAATGACCGATCACTTGCTTTTGTAACTGTACATATGATTAAAACATAAATCTTTTTCTTCACTAGAAAAAATAACCAGATGTAAACCTCACAATGCTATGACTAGAAGCCTGTAACTACTATAATACTGCTACTATGCACACGAATATAACTACTATAATACTGCTCCTATGTACAAGAATATAACTACTATAATACTGCTCCTATGTACAAGAATATAACTACTATAATACTGCTCCTATGTACAAGAATATAACTACTATAATACTACCTGCTATGTACAAGAATATAACTACTATAATACTGCTCCTATGTACAAGAATATAACTACTATAATACTGCCCCTATGTACAAGAATATAACTACTATAATACTGCCCCTATGTACAAGAATATAACTACTATAATACTACTCCTATGTACACGAATATAACTACTATAATACTGCCTCCTATGTACAAGAATATAACTACTATAATACTGCCTCCTATGTACAAGAATATAACTACTATAATACTGCTCCTATGTACAAGAATATAACTACTGTAATACTACCTCCTATGTACAAGAATATAACTACTATAATACTGCTCCTATGTACAAGAATATAACTACTATAATACTACCTCCTATGTACAAGAATATAACTACTATAATACTGCTCCTATGTACAAGAATATAACTAATATAATGCTGCCTCCTATGTACAAGAATATAACTACTATAATACTGCTCCTATGTACAAGAATATAACTACTATAATACTACTCCTATGTACAAGAATATAACTACTATAATACTACCTCCTATGTACAAGAATATAACTACTATAATACTGCTCCTATGTACAAGAATATAACTATTATAATACTACTGCTATGTACAAGAATATAACTACTATAATACTGCCTCCTATGTACAGGAATATAACTACTATAATACTGCTCCTATGTACAAGAATATAACTACTATAATACTACCTCCTATGTACAAGAATATAACTACTATAATACTGCTCCTATGTACAAGTATATAACTACTATAATACTGCACCTATGTACAAGAATATAACTACTATAATACTGCTCCTATGTACAAGAATATAACTACTATAATACTGCTCCTATGTACAAGAATATAACTACTATAATACTGCTCCTATGTACAAGAATATAACTACTATAATACTACCCCTATGTACAAGAATATAACTACTATACTACTGCTCCTATGTACAAGTATATAAGTACTATAATACTACTCCTATGTACAAGAATATAACTAATATAATACTGCTCCTATGTACAAGAATATAACTACTATAATACTACTCCTATGTACAAGAATATAACTACTATAATACTGCTCCTATGTACAAGTATATAACTACTATAATACTGCTCCTATGTACAAGAATATAACTACTATAATACTACTCCTATGTACAAGAATATAACTACTATAATACTACCTCCTATGTACAAGAATATAACTACTATAATACTGCTCCTATGTACAAGTATATAAGTACTATAATACTACTCCTATGTACAAGAATATAACTACTATAATACTGCTCCTATGTACAAGAATATAACTACTATAATACTGCTCCTATGTACAAGAATATAACTACTATAATACTGCTCCTATGTACAAGAATATAACTACTATAATACTGCCCCCTATGTACAAGAATATAACTACTATAATAATGCTCCTATGTAGAAGAATATAACTACTATAATACTACCTCCTATGTAGAAGAATATAACTACTATAATACCTCTCCTATGTAGAAGAATATAACTACTACCCTGTTTCCCCAAAAATAAGACACCCCCGAAAGTAAGACATAGGAGAGGTTTCGTAGAATTGCCCAATATAAGGCATCCCCCGAAAGTAAGACGTAGGAGACGTTTCGTTTCGCAGCATTCACGAACAGAACATACGGTATATACGGTATGTGAGGCCGCGGGCCGAACCCCACAATCACTGCTATCATTATACTCCGGGGGACAATTAATAGTGTGTGCAGGGGCCACTATTGGGCAAAATACTCAGTGCAGGGGCCACTATGGGGAATAATAGTGTGCGCAGGGGCCACTATGGGATATAATACTGTGTGCAGGGGGCCCACTATGGGGCATAATACTGTGTGCAGGGGCCACTATGGGATATAATACTGTGTGCAGGGGCCACTATGGGATATAATACTGTGTGCAGGGGCCACTATGGGATATAATACTGTGTGCAGGGGCCACTATGGGGAATGATACTGTGTGCAGGGGCCACTATGGGATATAATACTGTGTGCAGGGGCCACTATTGGATATAATACTGTGTGCAGGGGCCACTATGGGGAATGATACTGTGTGCAGGGGCCACTATGGGGAATGATACTGTGTGCAGGGGCCACTATGAGGAATGATACTGTGTGCAGGGGCCACTATGGGACATGATACTGTGTGCAGGGAAATTAATGGTTTCGATTGTTATGATGATGTCCTAGAAGATGATGACATAGCTGTCATTGAATAAATTTTACTTTCTATTCATACCGTAAATATTGGTAAATGTACCATACTGTTAATTGTTGTACATGGAAATAATGGTACGGTAGTAGTAAGAAATTCTTGATAGAATTCACAGTTTGTCTGGTTATGCTGGTTTGTGATGACAACTACTGTACAGTACTGTATATAATAAATGTTCATTTTTTTGTACAAGAATATAACTACTATAATACTGTCCTATGTACAAGAATATAACTACTATAATATTGCTCCTATGTACAAGAATATAACTACTATAATACTGCTCCTATGTACAAGAATATAACTACTATAATACTGCTCCTATGTACAAGAATATAACTACTATAATACTGCTCCTATGTACAAGAATATAACTACTATAATACTACTCCTATGTACAAGAATATAACTACTATAATACTGCTCCTATGTACAAGAATATAACTACTATAATACTACCTCCTATGTACAAGAATATAAGTACTATAATACCGCTCCTATGTACAAGAATATAACTACTATAATACTACCTCCTATGTACAAGAATATAACTACTATAATACTGCCCCCTATGTACAAGAATATAACTACTATAATACTACCTCCTATGTACAAGAATATAACTACTATAATACTGCTCCTATGTACAAGAATATAACTACTATAATACTACTCCTATGTACAAGAATATAACTACTATAATACTGCTCCTATGTACAAGAATATAACTACTATAATACTACCTCCTATGTACAAGAATATAAGTACTATAATACCCGAAAAAAAACTCCTATGTACAAGAATATAACTACTATAATACTACCTCCTATGTACAAGAATATAACTACTATAATACTGCTCCTATATACAAGAATATAACTACTATAATACTGCTCCTATGTACAAGAATATAACTACTGTAATACTGCTCCTATGTACAAGAATATAACTACTATAATACTGCTCCTATGTACAAGAATATAACTACTGTAATACTGCTCCTATGTACAAGAATATAACTACTATAATACTACCTCCTATGTACAAGAATATAACTACTATAATACTGCTCCTATGTACAAGAATATAACTACTATAATCCTACTCCTATGTACAAGAATATAACTACTATAATACTACTCCTATGTACAAGAATATAACTACTATAATACCGCTCCTATGTACAAGAATATAACTACTATAATACCGCTCCTATGTACAAGAATATAACTACTATAATACCACTCCTATGTACAAGAATATAACTACTATAATACCGCTCCTATGTACAAGAATATAAATACTATAATACTACCTCCTATGTACAAGAATATAACTACTATAATACTTCTCCTATGTACAAGAATATAACTACTATAATACTGCCCCCTATGTACAAGAATATAACTACTATAATACTACCTCCTATGTACAAGAATATAACTTCACAACCTATAATACTGTCCCCTATGTACAAGAATATAACTACTATAATACTGCTCCTATGTACAAGAATATAACTACTATAATACTGCCCCTATGTACAAGAATATAACTACTATAATACTACCTCCTATGTACAAGAATATAACTACTATAATACTGCTCCTATGTACAAGAATATAACTACTATAATACTGCCCCTATGTACAAGAATATAACTACTATAATACTACTCCTATGTACAAGAATATAACTACTATAATACTGCTCCTATGTACAAGAATATAACTACTATAATACTGCTCCTATGTACAAGAATATAACTACTATAATACTACTCCTATGTACAAGAATATAACTACTATAATACTGCTCCTATGTACAAGAATATAACTACTATAATACTGCCCCCTATGTACAAGAATATAACTACTATAATACTGCTGCTATGTACAAGAATATAACTACTATAATACTACTTCCTATGTATAAGAATATAACTACTATAATACTGCTCCTATGTACAAGAATATAACTACTATAATACTACCTCCTATGTACAAGAATATAACTACTATAATACTGCTCCTATGTACAAGAATATAACTACTATAATACTGCTCCTATGTACAAGAATATAACTACTATAATACTACCTCCTATGTACAAGAATATAACTACTATAATACTGCTCCTATGTACAAGAATATAACTACTATAATACTGCTCCTATGTACAAGAATATAACTACTATAATACTACCTCCTATGTACAAGAATATAACTACTATAATACTGCTCCTATGTACAAGAATATAACTACTATAATACTGCTCCTATGTACAAGAATATAACTACTATAATACTACCCCTATGTACAAGAATATAACTACTATAATACTACCCCTATGTACAAGAATATAACTACTATAATTCTGCTCCTAAGTACAAGAATATAACTACTATAATGCTACTCCTATAAAATAATACTTGATAATGATGTATAAAAATGTAATTATTATAATACTGCACCAATGTACAGGAATATAACTACTATATTTTCTACCCATGTCAGATTTAATTTTCTTTAAGGGTATCTTCAGGATGCTGATGCAGGGCACTGACATTCTGTTGCAGCTTTCCTCTGCTGATTAGGACCTAATCATCAGGGGAGTCTCGAGCCGAGGAATGTGCAGCAAGATCAAGCAGGACGCTTATTTTTTCTGCATCCTGCTGTGATTTTTGTCTCCCATTGAAAACAATAGGAGCCAGATTCAGGACAGAATCCATTCCCAAATCCGCTGCAAATTCTTCTGTGTGAACATATCCTAAATGGGCACAGCTGTTTCAAAATTTCACATAAATCAATAGTACAGGCAAATAACAAGCATATTTGTGGTATTTTGTCACAGAA
Organism: Leptodactylus fallax; assembly: GCA_947044405.1. Taxonomy (NCBI): domain Eukaryota; kingdom Metazoa; phylum Chordata; class Amphibia; order Anura; family Leptodactylidae; genus Leptodactylus; species Leptodactylus fallax. The sequence continues at coordinate 701,262 of CAMRHE010000574.1, forward strand.
AATGCCTCTTTCTCCACTCTTCAGCCTCCATTCCTTATCCCCTCCCTCCTAAACTGTTCATTTTCTCTGCCAAGATGGAAAGTCAGCTCACAACTGGAACACATCTCATGCTGCCCACAGAAGCCTATGAAGAAAAGTCGGGGGAACAGGGAGGAGGGGCTGAGTGATAAATAAGAATAAACTATCTATAATGTCCTTCATGCTGCTGCATGGGCAAGAGTGAGTTAAGACGCACAATCTCCTGATTTCTTTATGGGCTGTCTATCAGAGTTGTTATAGCTGCTGGTCTTCATCCACTAGCTCAAGAAATAGGTAAATAGAGTCAAAATACAGAATACAAGTGGTAGAATGGACATATAGTGCGACTCCTCATGTGCACACGTATGGCAGCTTATTCTGAAAAGTCATGCTTTACATTTGTTAACTGAGATTGTGGAGTTTGTTGAAGTGGTCGCTGGGCAGACATTTTCTGTGCACCACTGAGGCAGGGATCAGGAGAGTTACAGGAATTGTCTAATATAAGCACACAGGCTACAGCAGATAACATCTACAAGCAACATAACGCTCTGTTCATATGGAGTAATAACATCTTTGTTGGACCCATTGTTACCAGGTTTTGGTAATTTTTTTTTTTTTTATTTCAGTCAGTTTCACAAACAAGACCAATCAATGTGAGAAGCTCCTAAGAAATCCAACGTGATGAATAAAGGGACTGTTATTTCCACGTCCCTGTATGGGCACTTCATCTGTAAATAAGCCTGCTATAATGCAGGTGATCACATGACTTTCATATATATATATATATATATATATATATATATATATATATCTTATTGTGCTGCTGTTACACATGAATGTTTTCTCTTAGTTTCCTGGCAAAGTAAAACCCTCTCATATTGTTCTACTATATATACATTTATATTGGTGTCAACCAATAAAACAAACAGAAGATACGGCGTCTAACATATATCTCACAATCAATACATAGAACAAGGACACGCATCTGTGCAATCTGAAAATCAATAAGTCAATGCCAACGCTCCTTATAGCACCGTCCAAATCAAGTCCAATCTTCTCCCATATAACTGGTCAATAAGTCTTCAGAATTACATTCATCAGTGGCAAAGTTTTGGCGCTGTACATGAGTGTTTTCTTTATTCTGGCCGTAAATCTGTCCATTGCTTGCTCCACAATGTTCCTGAAAAATAAGGCTTTTCTCCGGTTCACTATAAGCATGGAGCTAATGCATATCCTCAATCTCTCCTGTCTGTGCTGCTGCCAAACTTGGTCCCTGCTCATTCCATACAGCCATTCTCATCTTGCCATCAGCTGCTGCTCAGTGTAATTCTCCATCAGCTCCCCAATAAAACGGTTTTTGTTCTCTGGTAAATTTATAGGACCTATCAATCTGTTTCCATAAGACAGAAACCAATAAAAATACCTATAGATGAAAAGATTAAAGCCCTAATTCTTCCATAGTCAGACACCTGCTCTCATACAGGGTACAACTTCAGTAAGGAGTATAGGCGGTGTTCACACAGAAAGTTAAGGTCAGGTTTTTGTGGGATTTTTACTTCCTACAAATGCAGCAGCCAGATATCTGTTGGAGATCAATAGGAGACATAGTCGTTCTATGCATGCAATGCTTTTAGGACCCCTGTACCTCTGTCTTTCCCAAACGCAGCATGTTCTGGTTTGTGGTGTCTTTTATGTCAATGTCTATAAAAAAAAAAACCTTGTGGTATTATGGATGTGAAGACCACCAGTCCCCACTGTTTACATGGCACATACATGGGCAGCAGGAAACTAGCAACTACAGACCTGCAAAAGTTTTAGGCATGTGTGAAAAAAAAATTACTGTAAAATAGGAAGAATGCTTTCAGAAATAAAAGTGAAAAACTGTCCACAAGTTTACCAAGAAGCTGATGGAAGGCAAAGTGCAAATGTCGCACCAAGTACTGATGGGATTTACATTTCTCCTGTACAGGCCATTTAGAGCGCACGAGACTAGAGCGTACTATAAGAGCACTTCAAGCTGCACAACTATACTACTGGTGTCCGGCACTTCCAATAACAAAGCTCCTTATCTGAAACCAGGCAGCGGGCAGGCAAGGAACTTGGTTATTAGTAAGGAAGCTGCAGACGGCACCTGACTGGTCAGCAGCGTACCAAACCATTCAATGCCATGTCAGTCTAGACTGCTGTAGATGGGGATACATGAGAAGCCGTGTCACCATTTCTAACATTGCAGGTGTGATGCAGGCAGCCTCGTGTAAGAGGTGGGTGTCAGGCTGGGAATGCACAGAAGGTAGCCTGACACTATGTTCACATTTGCACTGCTATGTCTGTTGCTCTGGTCTGTTGGAAGACCAGAACAACAGACACACAGACCACTAAAATAGCAGACACCAACAGTGCTGGACAGACCCCACTGACTAGAATGGGATCCATCGGGCGTCCGTTCTTTTAAACTGAAACTGGCGGACAAAAATGTCCAGAGATTTTCAAAGCACACTGCAATGTAATCTCCGAACAGAGACTGTAACGCAGATGTGAACATAGAGGTACAGAGTAATAAAGTACAGAGTCAGATACACTAGTACAATATATCTGACTATACTACAGTAATTGGTATTAATACAAATGTTGGACCCCCCTTGGCTAAAAAAAACTCCTCAAAATACTTGAAAAATTTGTAGTCCAACCTTTGGCCAGACGTATTTCAAATGCCATAAAAGTCTATGTATACTGTACATTAAGGTGTTCTGAAGGCTTTTCTAATTAACTATCCAGATATACAATATACTGCATGATTTATGACCACAGCTAGTGTGAATAAGTTTAGAATCACTGACTGGATGGTTTGCACATTTACTAATTCTGTCTAATGTTACAACCAGGCAGTCACAAGCTGCCCCGAATATATCCCAATGGCTCGTCTCCTCCTTATTCCATCTCTTTGATGGCTTACTTACAAACAAAATGTTGGCACATGTTGATGAATTTTATGCCGTGCTCGCTTTCCTACACACTGGCCCACATGTGTAAACGTAGACAGTCTGAATATTCACCAGATTTATGACACTGACTGATGCTGGATAATAAAGATAATACATTTGGAGTGTCACCAGACTGTCTAGTCTCACTATATACCACTTTTGAACAGTTTTTTGGTGCATGTGCTGTAGCCTCTTTACTGTTTACATGGGTGTGTACAAGTGCACGTCATACATTTCGCCAGTTACAAACAGCTGAGTTTGGGCAGACAGACTCAAACCATGTATCAGCCCCGTTACCGATCCAAACACAGACTCACGGCACTGAACTCAGTGGGGCACATTTGATACTGCTCTACAACAATAGGATGTGCGTGATTTAGGAGGAGCTCAGCCGATATGGATTTGGGTCAGTAAATCTACCCGATACATAGACAGAAAATTAAAACTCAGCCAGATTAAACCGATCTTAAGGCCGGGGCCCCTCATGTTATAGGCTGGTGAATCCCATCCACACATTGCAGAAAAATTTGTGCAGCGGAAACGTTGCAATTTCCAAAACTGATGCAGATTTGGAAATCACAGCATGTCAATTATACCTTTGGAAACACTGGCGGGTTCCTTATTGGTATAATTGGGGAAGAAAGTCTGTAGAGGAAAACTCTGCGGACTTTCTGTGAAAAGCTCTGCAGTAAAAAACACAAAGTGTTGCCGCTGTGGTTTTTCCAGCAGCACTTTTTTATTTGCTGCGGCCTGCTATGTGGGGCCTTAGCCTAAAGCTGTGGCCCCACACTGCAGAAAAGCAGCTTTTTTTGTTGCAGATTTTTCTGGGTTTTTTTGAGCCAAAGCCAAGAATGGCTACAAAAGGTATGGGAAATATAAAGGAAGTTCTTCTACTTCTCCCTTCTGTTCTATCCATTCCTGGCTTTGGCTCAAAAAAACGCAGCAAAATCTGCAACAAAAAAAGCTGCCTTTCTGCAATGTGAAGCCTCAGGCTTAGCCTCCTGTACACGACCATAGTGGTTTTTACCGTCCAAAACTACTGATCCACAATCCACAAAGAAACATGTCAGTATGTCATCTGCAAACACAGATCCGCAAAAAGACTTGTATGATCCTCTACACTTGTCTATGGCACAAATACGGGAAAAAATAGACCATGCTTCATAATTTGTGGTGCTTGGATATGGCACAGACACACGGTCACAAAAATGTGATCGTGTGTGGGCACATAGAAATCCATGGGTCTGTACTCTGATCAAAAGTATGGTCGTGTCGAACTGGTTGCAACGTCAGATACAACCTTCGGACAGGTGTGGTATTGTTTCTCTAGTCCTGGACAACCCCTTTAATCCCCTTTAATAGGGCACTGTGGGTAAAGCTCTTCTTCATGTGAAATGTGTAGTTCTGTTTTCACTCCTATCTAAATGGATGTGAAGTAGCTGCAGACAGCAGAGGCGCTGCCACAATCGCTGCAGCACGCAGCTCCCAATGTTTCTGATGTTGTGACACAGCTGTCAACACAAATAACGGGATTCATTTTTTCATGACACCAATGTTCTAATAATGTCATTAGTATAATCATATTTTTTGAGCAAACACAATTCTGTGCACCTGGCACCAGGAGTCTCTCATATTCAGGGAAGTCTCCAGGTTTTACAGATTTGTGACTAGAAATAATTGTGCCTTGAAACATCCCTGCTGTACAGGTCAGTGAAGCGGCACATTATTTCCCATATAGTCTCAGTAAGATACAATCTTATTCTTTATGCATTACAAGTAAGTCTGCTCAACATTGATATTAACATAAATCACACATCAGTCCCAAATTATTTTATTCTAAAGCTTCTTTCTAGAATGTTTCAGTATTAGGTATTCCATATCTTCTTATACTGGGAGAAACCTTCTCTTGCTCTCAGTGTCACCCCCTAATAATACATTTTTTATGAGCTGCCAAGACAAGTGACAGTGACAACCACTGAACATACTGAACATATTCCTTTTTTCAAAAAGGTGTTTTTTGCTTCCCAGGCCCATTTATCTGCTGGCATGGCAAACAAAACTGACTAGGTCTACTGTACCCACACTACCTACCCTACATAATGCCCCTAAAGGCAGAATTACAGGCAGGACTTTCTGTAAAAAAACGCTGCCGAAAAAAAACATGATGCGTTTCCACCGCGGTCTTTTCCACAGCGTTTATTGGCTGTGGCTGGCTACATGGGGCCTCACAAATGAGAGAACCCTCTCGGTGGACAGAGGTTTTCTTTGTGACAACTAAACACAAATATCTCTGACAGAAATGCAAAACCAAAGGATTCCAAAATCTAGAAAATACTAAAAAACAGAAAGTATTCATAGCCTGATGATACATGTAGATTGTTCTCTGCCTGCAGCATAAAGAGGCCAAAATGTGTGAAATCCCATCCTTCAGTAACATCACTAATAGTTACATCATAGGGATAATGACATCTAATTCCCCACAAGTGGTTTTCACTCTGCAAATTCTCAGTTTTTACTCTCTTGCAGTGTTTTCGGTGTGCGGCTCCTTGTCTGGTGTTTGCATGGTTCTCTGAATTCCCCTGGGAGATTGGCTCAATACAAGTGCCCATATAATTATGTAAATAGGAACAGCAGTTATGAGAGAATTATTGATTGAAGAGCCCACCTGCCTCCCCATATGAAACAGGCAAAGAATAAACTCAACAAGAACTTGTCATTTTATCGGTGAAAAAACACTCATTATAAAACATACACAGAAATGGCGTCCAGCTGTTCAGGTAGCACTGTCTAGGAAGATAACGTGTGTGCAGAAAAAAATTATAAACAATCTTTTATTTTATTTTTTTAGGTCTAAAATTATTTCTTTGCAAAGCTTTTAATGAGGCTCTGTATTTATTTGGTATTATATATTTATTTAGCTTACTTATATATCGCCAACGTATTCTGCAGCACTTTATAGACATTATCAACAATGTCCCAAACAAATCCCACAATCTAAATTCCTTATCAGTAAGGTCCTGGGTTTCCCTGTGTTTGCCTGGGGGTACTCCGGAGTTACAAGGCAACCGTTCTAACCACTAAGGCAAAGCAAACAGAGCATGCTCAGTACACCATGCACGGGGGGGCTTATAGACAAGTTACAGCATATGAAAAGTTGGGCGCCCCCTTAACCTTATTATATGTGAACAATAGGCTAAACCATTATAAGGCTAAGGCCAAAAACTGCAGCCAAAAAGCGCTGCGGAAAAGACTGCGGCGGAAATGCATCCCATACACTTTGCAGGTTCTGTAAAACGCTGCAGTTTTTGCTACGGCATTTCCGCTGCGGCCAAACCACTGTGTTTTCGCAATGCGGGGCCACGGCCTAACAGAGCAGAATTATTAGACTTATTGATGAATCTGATACTGCATCAGCTCTCAATCTAACTCTATATTTACACGATCATTGGAATCAGCCAACACACGGCACGCTACTGTCAATGTCTGTGAATGGGGGATATTTGGACGGTTCATTGTCACAGACCATCAAAATATAGTTCATGCCCTATTTTTATTCGCCTTATTCATGGGCGTTTTGCACCGCAGTTGTGTGAATGTAGGCTAATGCTACATGCTCATGAACATGTGCTTGGGCCAGGTCTGTGGTTGAATGACACGGATGGCACTTGGATGATATCTATGTGCTGCCTAGGTCTCCATGGGCCCATTAATTTGCTTCAGTGAGCCAGGGCCACAAAACGGGCAGGAATAGGACCTGTTCTGAGTTTTGTCCCTGGGCTCATAGCCCCATACACAGAGCCATGGTAATACACGGCATGTGTGTGAGGCCATTACAATATAATGGGTCCGTGTGCTAGCTGTGAAAACCCTGGTTAGTACACTAAATGTACGCATTCATGTGCATGAAGCCTCATCTTGACGGTGATGCACAATACAGCTGAACTTCCTAAATGAGACCCTAAAAGAGAAGAGTAAGGGAAACTTTTTCTTAAAGAGAAAATTAGTAAAAACCCAAAAATGCCCATGTAGCTTCTAACCCGATATCACATGGTCTCATGTGCTAGTTTATCTGCTTTTGAGCACAGTATGATATTTAATAGAATCTGCCTGGACTGTTGCATAGCAGTAACCCATTCATAGGCCAGGCGACAACAGCAGATCTCTTATCTTCCTTTGCTGTCTGCTGTAGTCACTGAGAAATACCTGGAGCTGATTCCTGTCCCCTGAGGGTTGTCATTCCTGTACAGTTTCCTATCTCCTTCCCACATACCACCTTTAAAACCCATTTTCAATGTCAAGTAATGAGAGAAACTTGTGTCTCCAAAAAGGTTTCTTGACAGTTCGGATCCGTTGAGATGGTGGAAAATGAAGTGGTATACGGTCAAAATCAGCTCCAAATTATTATGTGTGAATAAACCCTTAAAGTGAGACCAGATGGTGCAGTGAAATACACGAGAACAAACTACTCCTACATGTGGTAGCAAATAGAGACACTATTTTTCCACTTATTACCTTTACAAAGGGCATCCAATGGGGTTTTGCCGTGTGCAGCATGGACAACGTAGTCTTCCCTTAGGCTCTGTTCTGCTGCTTTAGCATCTACATACAGACAAAATCCTGCCCATATGTGTCAGTCAATTATATATGTGAACACCTGTATAATTATGTGATCATTGGTGCCTGAATACCGGCAGGGTTTTGTTCATATGCTGTTGCCAAAGCATTGGAACAGATCCTTAAAGACTCGACAGATACAAAAACAACTATCCCAAATCTATATACATAGAAAAGCGGTTTACCTTGGAAACCCGCGGACCCCATAGACTATAATGGGGTCTGTGTGGTTTCCGCACGAAACACGCGGAAACATGCGGAGCAGAAAGTGCTGCTTGCATCGTGCGGAAACAACACGGACCCCTATATAGTCTATGGTGTCTGCAGGTTTCCTTAGGTAAATCGCTTTTCTATGCGTATGGGTTTCCGTTCAGGGGGTCCCCAAGTGGACTCCCCCGAATGGAAACTGAACGCAGATGTGAACCGACCTTTAGGCTAAGGCCCCACGTGGCGTCCCGCAGCAAAAAAGCACTGCGGGAGAAACTGCAGCGGGATCGCATCAAGGTTCTTCCCGCAGCGCTTTTAGACAGAAAGTTTGCAGAGTTTTCCTCTGCGGACTTTCTGTTTCAATTATACCTATGGGGAAACTGCCGGCGTTTCCAAAGGTATAATTGACATGCTGCGATTTCCAAACAGTGCCAGTTTTGGAAATCGCCGCATGTCCGCAGCACGATTTTTCCCGCAAAGTGGGCATGGGATTCACTAGAATCCCATATCCACTTTGCTCTGACTGTAAAACGCCGCAATTTTTTCCCTGGCGCTTCCACCACGTGGGGCTTTAGCCTTATTCTTCTAGAGTCTTGTAACAGGCACATTCACAGGAGTTACAATATTGAGAGCAGCAACCAGGGACATGAGACATCTCCTGAGCAATGGAGGTTCCAGTGAGCAGACATTTTTGAATATGAGCATGCTATAAATTCTCTCTCTTGAATACCCATTTACAGGTGAAGAGACCCCACAGTATAATAATAGCTGTTTTGGTTCGGAATGTATTCGGTCCAAAATAAACTGCAGGTGGAACCTCACGAATATTGTAATAACCCAACCAAAATAACCGACATGAACAAAATCACATCACTTATCCAGGTTGACGTTCAGTTTGTTATTTCTCAATTAATTGCTGAGCCCTATGTGAGAGTCCTATGTGTGTAAATAAGTCCTAAGGCAGATATGTCGTGGTGAAGAGACAGATTTAAGAGATTTGTGATGTGCCACATTACTGAGCAGCTACATGTAAACATCCAATTACCATTACAGAAATGGCGGTGCTTCAGCTGACGGACTGGTACCTTCAGCGGCAGCAGCTACTAGGAGAGATGGTTGTCTATCTGACAGGCAGTGAATTGACCAGCGTGCCACTGGGCATGATACTTATAGTTTGAGGTTATGGTTTGCTGTTTAAGTATACAAGCGTGTGTGACAATATTACAAGAGAGCATGTAATACAAGGAACGCCACAACACCATTATGATATCAGTATAATTATTTGTCAGACGTGATATTGTTGATGGAAACTGATGTTATTATAAAGCTGATATGTAGCTGTTCTGTATGTGTCTAGCTTAACAGTCATGCCAATAAAGTGAGAAAAATAAAGACAAGGTGGAAAAGAGGTGACAACGCACAACATGGGTGACAAAACTGTCATATTTTCTTGCTTTACATGTGTCGAGAACAAACCTAGAACTAGATGTGATCTTCGGCTTCATACTGAGTAACAGTAATAAATTTGGAATTACGTTACACTAGACAGCAGCCTAACTGAATTCCCAAGAGTGAACATCACAAATACTATACATCGAAGGCATTATTAAAAAAAAGGGGGGTGAACTCATGAAACTAGATCAGGTTTTCTAAAAATGAATACTTCTTTATCATTGTATCAAGAGAAGGAAAAGATGGAACATATCTGTAATGTATCTACTGAAGTAAACTTCCAATGATCCAGCACACATCTCACACCATAAGCTTAGATACAGTAGTGCAGTGGTTCTTTCAGACTGTATCACACAAGACAGTTTTAGATACGCCATCTCAAGAACAAACTGCATGCTTGGCAGTTTGGCAGTAAAGTGTAAAACACGGCGATGTTCCCAAGGGGCGCTATGTTTTGGTTTTTCTGGCATTTTGTAAATGCAGATGAAAATAGGCAGGCATACCTTTGTGGAAATCTGATGCATTTTTTAATTAAAAAAAAACACATTAAACAAACAAAACAGCAGATGGATACAATGAAAAAAATCACATTCTATACTTGTCATTGAGAGCAGCTGCTGGTTTTTTTTTGTTTATTTCTATTTTACTTTAAAAACCGCAAACAAAATGTCCTGTGAGAACTGAAGCCTAAAGAAACATCAACAGAAGCCAAGTACGTCAAGACAGAGCAGGCCAGGGATTCTTAAGAAGAGATAGCTCCTAATGAAGACTAGAGCTAAGGCCCCACACGTAGCAAGCCGCAGCCAAAATATGCTGCAGAAAAATGCATCGTGTTTTTTTCCTCTGCGGACTTTCTGCCTCTTTTATACCTATATGGAAAACGCCAGAGTTTTCCGTAGGTATAATTGACATGCAGCAATTTCCACTTCCGCTGCAGATTTTTTTCTGCCATGTGTAGATGGGATTAGCCAGGATCCCATCCACTATGCAGATAATGTAAAACGCTTCATTTCGTAATGTGGGGCCCCGGCCTAAAAGGGCGACATCACAATTATTTTATAGATGTGTTACAGTCTATCCATATATCAGTATATTATAAGTGCCGCGTACGGAAATGTTACAGTAAAAAACACACCCTACACAATGTTTTCTCGAGTTACATAATTACATTTTTTTCTTTGTCGCTTTAGTCTCCTTGAAAAAGACAAGTTAACGTTTAACCGAAAAAAGGAAAGAAAAAAAAATCCAATAAACCATTTGCTTGTTGGAAGCATCAATCTACAAAGCAAAACCTGTCTTTTCAATTGAGATATCAATCCGATCATCCGGTCGTTTTATCTGAAAATAACACATCTGCCGTTTTAAGTTTGTGACAAGCTTTAGTTAAATCACCGCAGCCATGAACGCCGCAGTCTTCTTTATAAACTTTTTTTTTTTTTAAACAAGATTTGCAGATCTTAGAAGCAGCAGAAAAAGTTACCGTGATATTTTATCATGTCCCCCTTTCCCCTCATCTACATTCAGATTTTGTTATTCAGCGGCTGCATTTTCCAATCTTGTGTCAAAATTGAACTCAGGATTGAATAGAGTGAATTCGCAGGCGTTAATGCACTGCTATGTAACCCAGTATGATAACACAAAGAGGCTCTGACAAGCAGAATAGCAATTGTTCATTTAGTTCCTGCTAATCCTGGAGGAATGTCACATGTTTTGCATAAAATCTGCTTTTCATAACCTGCATTACAAACTTCCACTGGTTGCGTGGGAGCGGCAGATTGAGTGTACATAGTCCCCGGGTTTTCAAAGAGACCCCTCCAAACACCATTTTCTCCAAATTACCCTTATTCTTGTGTTTTAATGCTGGTCGAGCGTAAAAGATTTTCTTTTAATATCTCTATTTCTAGTGAAAGGGAAAAGAAAGGCAGTTTACTACTTAAGCAGAAGCTTTTATGACATAAATTTTCTGGGTTGAATTTGAACCCTACGACATCAGACTCCTCTGGAGAAGAATACAGAGGAATGATTCATTATTAGATCCACTTTACCATGACGTGCTGTTCTCTTGTTAGGTTTGCTTAAAGAGCAATTCCACACCAAATTCCATTTTATATTGCACATCTTAGCAGAAGGGGAGCTAAAAAAAACACTCTGGGTATCCATTCTTGGTGCTTAGAGGGGTTCTCGCTACTAATTCACCTTAGCTTTGTTACTTACATATATATATAGAAATTTTATCTTATTAGTTTTACAAAGAAAAATACTACATATTGTACAGGTACAATGCTCCAGATAAGAATATGTAACAAAGTAATGCACCAACAGGGGGTAAGTACATAGATGGGATGACTACGAAGTCAGAGTCAATCTGATATGTGGAAAAGTAATGTATTTTGTGTGTGGCAGAGTAGCAAAAATATAATTTTCTGTAATCCGCGCAGAGTTTCCATGTTAGTACAAACTTGTATCAGTCTGTATTTTTGGTCACAGTTATTTTCCCACTGATGGAACTTGGGGGGAATCAGCTGATTTCTATGCCATTGCATAGATTAACTGGCTGCCCCTAGCAAAATAATTATCAGACTAAGGCTAAATTCACACAGCGGAAAATGAAGATGAATGCCTTATCTTCCGCCGCTGTTTTCCGGCCATGACGGTTGCAGCATCGGCAATCAGTCGCGGTTTTCCCCTGCTAATTAGTTGCAGATAAATGGGCCTAATCAGAAGGAGTCTCCAGCCACGGAAACTGCAGCTGAATCAGCCACGGTATCACCAGCAAGATCGAGCAGGATGCATTGAAAACAATGGGAGGCAGAATCTGGGCGGAATGTGCCGCTGATTCGGGGGCGGAATGCACCTCCAAATTCACAGCAAATTCCTCCGTGTGATCTTACCCTAAGGCTACATTCACACATCAGTGATTAATGGCCGCGTGATGTTCATTTTTTTTAACAGACATCACTCGGCAACATTAAATTAAAGGGTCAGTGAACGTTATTTTGGCGATCCATTGTCACTGACCGTTAAAATATAGGTCACGTTCTATTTTTGGCCATTTTTACAGATCCCTCTATACACTCAAATGTATGGAGGATCTGTTAAAACAGGCGCCCCCCGGGTGCAAAATAAACCGCGTTATTTATAGAATTGGTAATAGGACAGCCTTTGTCCCAGAAGAATTGCAGATTAGGGCACGTCCACCAAAGTGTATGAAGGTTAACTAGGATAAATTGAGTGTCTGTAATATCTCTTGGTGAGTTATAAAGGTATCATTTTCAATATTATTGTCCAGGGATAGTTCAACTGCTTAAGAGTGGGAGGGATTGTTTGAGCAAATTGACATGGAGCATCCAGTAGTAAATTTCTGCGCAGAATAGTGATATAAACTTCCCTTTGAGGTTGTATTGGTGCAAGTCTTGTAGTGCAGCACAGATGATAGAGTTATGGGTTAGGGATCTCTTGATATGTATCTCTTATGAAGGGAGCATAATAGATAGGGAGAGATGAAATATTATTTGTAATTTGGATATAGGTGACCCCTCAATTGTTTTATCCAGTGTATGATTTGTGTGCAAGGTATAGCTTGTAATATGTGAGAGTCTTACAAATCTCCAATTCCACCTGAATCTCTCCTGCATATAAGAGCCATATAGAGTAATGTAGGTCAGATATCACACAAGATAAAAGACATCATCAATCTCTGGATAGTCATGAAGAAATTAAGCAAAATATCTATAAGCGCTGTGTGCATCATGCATAGGAGCTTGGGAGGGCGATCATTTTGACTAGTGTTTTCCACCTTATGGGGTAGGCTGAGATTGGATTGGACATGATAATCAATAGACCATCGATAATGGAGGAGGAAAATAGGGGAAAAAAAATTTTGAAGCAAAAAATGGTAAAATATTTAATATATGGGAGTTGTAGTTTTGCAACAGCTGCAAGTTCACATTGAGAGGTGGCCCTGCCGCTGTACGGGGAGGCAGAGGGCGTCTTTTTTTTTGCAGGGTCAGGAGTACTTTTTAGTGATGCCATTTTGGTTAGATCACTTTTTATCAAATCAGAGGCGAAACAGTGAAAAAAACGGCGGTTTGGCACTTTTGATTTTCTTTCCTGCTACGACGTTCACTGTACAGTGAACGTTTGTAGACCGGGTATTTTCGGACACAGGGATACCTAATGTGCATGTGTTTCACAGTAATTTTCTACTATTATATGTATTCTAGGGAAAGAAGGTGATTTAGAACTTTTAATTTTTTATTTTATATTTTTTTTTAAACTTTTTTTTTTTTTTTTTTTTTACTATTTTATTAGCCCCTCCAGGGGGTTTGAATCGGCAATCATTTGATTGCAAGTCCCATAGACTGCAATACAACAGTATTGCAGTCTATGGGAGATTCTTTACATTACTATTGAGTATATAGCCTTATAGTCCGAAAAATACAGTAATATGCAGGATGAATTGCTGCTTATTAAGTTGCAATTAGAGAGATTGGTTCTCACACATCTCCGCCCTCTAGTGAGCCCCGCTATGGACCCTCTCCAGTTTGCTTATCGGCCGGGCATTGGGGTAGATGATGCCATCATCCACCTTCTGCACAGGGCTCTGTCTCATCTGGAGAAACCAGGGAACACAGTGAGAATAATGTTCTTTGACTTCTCCAGTGCTTTTAACACCATACAGCCCAGGTTATTGAGGGACAAGCTGGGCCTTGCTGGAGTGGACCACCACCTCTCCAACTGGATCCTAGACTATTTCACAAATCGACCTCAATACGTGAGAGCCCGAGACTGTGTGTCAGGTACCGTGATCTGTAATACGGGGGCACCTCAGGGTACGGTTCTCGCCCCTTTCCTCTTCACACTGTACACTGCAGATTTTAGGTGCATCTCATCCAGCTGCTACCTACAGAAGTATTCTGACGACTCTGCAATAGTGGGTCTCATCACAGATGATGATGACAGGGAGTACAGAGAACTGAACCAGGATTTTGTGGACTGGTGCCACCGGAACCACCTGAAGATTAATGCGGGGAAGACCAAGGAGATGGTGGTGGACTTCCGCAAAGGCAGATGCCCTCCAAAACCAGTGGACATCCTGGGGACGGGCATCGAGATTGGGAACACCTATAAGTACCTGGGTTTGCTCCTTAATAATAAGCTGGACTGGGCAGATCATATGGAGGCCCTGTACAGGAAGGGCCACAGCAGGCTCTACCTGCTTAGGAAGCTGAGAGCCTTTGGAATCCGGGGGGCACTTCTTAGAACTTTCTTCAACTCGGTAGTGGCATCAGCCATCTTCTTTGGAGTGGCCTGCTGGGGGAGCAGTATATCAACCAGGGACAGAAATAAACGTGACAAGCTGATTAGAAGGGCCAGCTCTGTCCTGGGGAGCCCACTGGACCCAGTGCAGGTGGTGGGTGACAGAAGGATACTGTCCGTGGTGAGCTCCATGCAGAAGAAGAAGTCCCATCCCATGCATGAGACTGTGATCGCGCTGAGCAGTACTGTCAGTGACCGACTGCTCCACCCTAGGTGTGAGAAGGAGCGCTATCGGAAGTCTTTCCTCCCCACCGCGGTTAGGCTGTACAACCAACACCGACCTAAGCGGAGATCATTACATACAGAGAACTGAAATATCTCTCTGCCTGTTATATCCCCCCCCCCCCTCTGCTACGTCCTATCTGTCTGTCTGCTATTAATGTAATGCCTCTCACCTTGGAACATTCCTGTACATTGTTGTATTTGTATTTGTATCTGTTTCTTCTTATCTTTGCTGCTGTAACACACTGAATTTCCCCATTGTGGGACTATTAAAGGACTATTATTATTATTATTATTATTATTATTATTATTATTATTATTCAATTTCCTGGCTGTGTTTTTAACTAGTGATATCTCATGTTCCGCTATAACTAGTATTTCTATCTTCCATCTCAGCTTTCTTCTTTATACCAGAACCATTTTACTAGGTGGTATAGAACTGGAGATACAGCCATGTGAAGTGACCATCCCCCCTTTGATAAATACTTCAGCTCTGCATATTCACAACTGTCTACAGACTTTGCGTAGTAATAGCTCAGTTAGAGGGTTGCTAAGGAGAATATTACAGCCTGTTTTATAATAAATATATTAGGTTAATAAAGTATATTACAAAAATGGTCACCAAACACCCCCCGACACAATAGTGAGAAAGTAAAGTGAGTTACATTTTACGATTAATGCAAAGCAGCAAAGAAACAAATCCGATTGTAGCTGTGATTTTTGAAGCGCAGGTTAAAAATTGAAAACCATGGCCAAGATTTACTACTGCGGTTACCAGACACTGGCGTTAATGTGGTGGATCTTATATTGGGCTAAAATTTTCAATTTGCTAAACATGGGTGTAAACGCTCAGGAAAACGGGTGCGGCTTAAATGTCTCAAAAGTGTGTCGGAAAATTCTGCCTCAAAGTAAGCCAACAAAATGGTGATATAAACTTAGAATAAACAGTTTAAAGACACCGGATTTATCATCCAGCATCAGCCACTGGGATAAATCTGGCAAATTTTCAGACTAAGTTTACACTGTATAACTATAAACCCAATTCCAAAAAAGTTGGACTGCTGTGTAAAATGCACAGAAAAGAGGAATTCAATGATTTAGAAATGTTAAAAAAACATATTTTATTCACAGCAAAACATGAAACACATATCAGAAAGTGAAAGTTACACAATAGAAGGTAGAACACATATCAGAAAGTGAAAGTTATACAATAGAAAGTAGAGCACATATTAGAAAGTGAAAGTTATACAATAGAAAGTAGAACACATATCAGAAGGTGAAAGTTACACAATAGAAAGTAGAACACATATCAGAAGGTGAAAGTTACACAATAGAAAGTAGAACACATATCAGAAAGTGAAAGTTATACAATAGAACATGGTGTTGTATTATTAATGATTAATCATGTAATTAAATATGGGCCATTGATCTGCCCATTATACACAGCAGGGGGGATTTGTGTGAATTTGGTCCATTTATGCCGCACCTGTGGGGAGGGGTATGGGTTGGTCTTTACAGCCCTACAAATTTAACATTATTTGCTTTAAAAAGCTTGAGTAAATGTATGAATTCTATGCCAGCTCCTACCCAGCATAGATTATAGCTTCCGGCGCACAGTTCATCTGAGATGTGTTAAAACTTAGTCACAAGACCATTTTTGTAACAGACCGTGTGAATGACTTGTTAAAATATAGGACATGTCCTATGTTTGGCCATTTTGACAGACGACTCAATAGACTCAAATCTATAAGGTTGACACAGATGCAAAATGGCCGCCAAGAACAAACCGAAGCATTGTGTAAACATAGCCTTAATTTTTTTTTTCTTGTCCCCCACCATTACTGAGCGCTCCTGGTGTTGTTATTTTCAGTATCCTTACGCTTGCTACTGTTGCGAGGGTGGTCCTGGGCTAGAACAGATACAGAACAGATCTCGGGCCACCCACCTGAGAGTAGAGACCCTAAGTAGCATTTTAGATGCTGAAACTAACAGAAATGATTGCGTGGGAAAGATAATGCCTACAGAAAAGAATCCAAATGCACGAGCGGAGCGGAGCCTATTAAAGGTTACAAAGAATTGGATGAAGTGGCGAAAGGTCGCCTAC
Source organism: Leptodactylus fallax (assembly GCA_947044405.1). Classification (NCBI taxonomy): domain Eukaryota; kingdom Metazoa; phylum Chordata; class Amphibia; order Anura; family Leptodactylidae; genus Leptodactylus; species Leptodactylus fallax. The sequence continues at coordinate 718,179 of CAMRHE010000574.1, forward strand.
ACATGTCTGAAAAAAAAGGGCAAAGGAAATCTAGAGATGATATAGGCCATAGACTAAACATTTTTTGAGAAAAGTTGTGGGGATCATGTTCCCATTCTGATCTTTTATCATGAATCATTCTCTCCCATTACCATGGCAACCTATACATAAACTCCAACATGCATTTCTCATACTCCCTCATATACCGTACTGCTGTGTGACACAACATTTGGCCAATATGAACAACACGCAACCAAAATAATGTGAGCGCAGAGAAAGCATTAAATGACTTGAACACAAATGTTTTGTCCATGCCAAGCCAAGGATCCCTGAATAAGCTGAGAATAAGTTACCAGCCAGGGAACCCTCGCTGCAACACTGTAACACTGGGAGCAAAATAATGCAATTGTGAATGAATCTAGATGACACCTTGGAGCCATAATTAAGCATCTAGCAATCACATGCATGTATACAGCAATATAACAGCTGTCAAGACTAGTGTATAGAGAAATGGAAATGATATAAGTGGTGGAGTATAAGACATACTTGTCTGCGTACAATAGGTAAAGATGTGACATAGATATAACAGCCAGAAGCCGCAGAAATCATATACAGTAAAAGAGAATATGGGAAGCTCAAAGCCTCCACAATATGCTGGTAATAAATACTGACAAAAACTACAGGAGAGATAATTTTTTATAATTTTGACTGGAGTTTTCCTTTCACATAATAAAATGGATGAATATCAGTAATAATTGCCAGCAGGAATCTCTTTCTTTAGAGTAAAGGGAGTAAGGATTCCACAATACAGAAATGCTTTTATAGCACTCCCAATAATATAATGGGTCCTGTTTACTGTCAGCGGGTTTCCTATTCTATTTTATTTGCTTTGTATAAAAAGCATTTGGCAAAACAGAAAACACAAGGTTCCTAGAAAACAGCATTCTCCATGGAGAGTAATATGTGTTGTACATTATGCAATGGCAGTGACACAGGGGAGCAGCGGCCTGGGAGTGAGCCTAAAGACCCTATACACATACTGCCTGGTAATGGACTCCCAACTCTGACCCCAAAGATAATGCTGAGGGAAGGAAGAATCGTGAATGTGCATGCGGGTGTCAGGAAATAGCTGTTGGAGATGTGTGGGCACCTCAATAGATGCTTAATCACAAACAGGACTTCTTGATGGCAGGCAGATGTAATATATGTTGTGACTTTACTGCAGTACCAAGCACTGGATCATCCATACAGGAGCGGCCATGTCTGTTATTGGAGCTCAAGTACACTTAGCCCCAAAACCTAGCATGAAAGTAAGTGTACTACTAGTCACAGCTGCACTTGTATGGACACCGCTGTGCCAGGTAGGTACTGCAGTGATAGGGTGGAGGGGAACACCCTCTGACATAACACTTACATAGTCTTATACTATGAAGGGGATATTCCTCACTCCCCTACACTGTAACCCTATATTCACACGAATCTGTCTGTGAATGGGGGCTATTCCCATGACCGATATCTTGACAGCCCGTTGTAACAGACCGTCAAAATATAGGTCATGCTCTATTTTTGTCCATTTTCATGGCTCCCTCCATACACTACAATATATGAGGGATCCGAGAAAGTATGGACATTTTTCGCATCCATTTTCACGCATGGTCGTGTGACTGTAGGCTAGGCTGGCCCCCGACAGTACAGTGATATCTGTAGCTGTAACTAACATCACCAAAGTCTCTGGAGTGCGGGAAGATACCTAAAAATGCTAAAAGTGTACTGAATTCAGTCAGCTTTGTAATGGTATATAACATGTCCTATCTTAGAGGACACGAAAGGCCTTCTTTAACAAATGTTGCCAAAAAAATAAAATACGAATAATACACTGTTGATACATGTGGGTCTATATACTAGTTGCATAATTTTTCATTAAATTTATTTTAATTTTGTGAGTAAAGCTAAGGCCAGGCGTAGTGAGCCACAGTGAAAAAAGCGTTGCAGGAAAAACCACATTGGAAACACATCGTGGTTTTTCCAGCAGCACGTTTCACTTTCTGCTTTAATTATACCTATACAGAAAACACCAGCGTTTCTGTAGGTATCATTGACTTGCTGTGATTTACAAAATGTGACCGTTTTTGAAATTGCAGCATGTTTGCTGTGGATATCTGTCTGCAATGTGTGGATGGGATTATCAGGTACAACAAATATGCTAAGGCCCCACATTGCGGAAACGCAGCTTTTTTTGTTGCAGATTTTATTGTTTTGTTTTTTTGTTAACCAAAGCCAAGAATGGCTACAAGAGGAATGGGATATATATATAAAATACTTCTACTACCTTTTGCTCAATCCGCTCCTGGATTTGGCTCAAAAAACCGCAACAAAATCTGCAACAAAAAAAGCTGCGTTTTCGTAATGTGAGGCCTCAGCCTCAAAGAGTTTAATCATACATATCTATGGTGTAAGTTCTACCTATCTCTCCATAGCATTGAACAGATGCAAGCGAGTTCGCTAAATTCTACGGGGCCAGCATCTGCATAGAATCTGTAAAAGGGGGTCTTGGGGCTCCAATTCCTCATGATCCCTTGAAGTTTTATTTCAACAGCAGTAAAACCCATGTACCTCCTTGTGTTCACTTCATTCATATAATTTTGATGTGACAAATGGAGTTTAGAAGCCTTATGAGGGACGTGAGAATAAAGACCTAAAAAGGACTATTTCAATGATTACAGGTTCACATAATTTTCCTTGATCACAAACAGAAAGCAATCACTTTCCAAATAATGCTTTCCCTCAAGGAGCTATGAATACTGAAATCTACAAATCTCCAAGCAAAGGGCTTAATAAGTAGACATGTGATGTAAGAATGACAGGGGCCTTTATAAGTGCATGTATTGTCCCGCAGCGCAGGCGACTATAGTCTACATAATAAAAGACTCAAGTTACTGAGGGTGAGCTGAAGCGATTATAGCGATTATACAGGTAGTTCTGTCCAGGAAAAGACAGCCCATCAAAGTCCTGTATAAAGGCTAAAAGGTTTAAACATTGGTTTAAACTAAGCAAAGGTCACTCTCCTGTGGCGCTCTGCCCAGGAAACATTGGACAGCAGCCCAAATACTCGGCAATATTGACTGCGCTGCTCTAGACATAAACAGATGACCTGCAGTCTCAGAACTGTTACCTTAAATCCAGGGAGAGACTGTTTTATTCTAATATAAGCCGCTCAGATATGAGTGTTGGATAGGGGGTTTACTCCATCATTCCTACTTATATTACACTACCTATATTTCAGATTTCACAAATGTTTCCAGCAATGGGAATATAGTTACTATTCCAGCACCAAGAAATATGGCAGAGAAAGGCATGAGAATATTATGTCCAGGTCTTACATACCAGCTCTTTTAGGGTAGGTCACCTGCAGAAGATTTGCAAAAATGCCTGCGACTAAAAATTCCATCCGTTGTTATTGTAGCACGTGCATGGATTTTTCAAGCCCCATTAAAATGTATGGGGCAGACATAGGCATTTCTGTAACAAATCTGTCAGTATGAACAAACCCGTAGAGCAAGCTTTCTCATCTATTTCTTTCCCTTACTTCCTAAACCTTGCTTGTATACAGTATCACCCAAACTAGGAGGTACATTCACTGGGACCCCCAGGGATTCAGAGAACAGTGCTCTGTAAGTTCCAGTGAGTACCCTATGTGGAAGGCGTGGTGGGGCACATTCTCATCCACTGCCTCATTCACCTAGGTAAGACTTTCAGGACAGTGATCTCCGGCAGTCCCATAGAAATTAATGGAGCAGTGGCCGAGCAAATACACTGCCTCTAATAACGTACAATAATCAGGAAAGCTGCTAAATCTCTGTAATATATTCTTCTGTGATTGAATAATTGGAAAATGACGCAGAGAATTGCACTCACTCACACACAGGGACGTCATTTGCAGATAACAAGACACTTAGATGACTGCCATGATGCTGATAATACTCTTCTATGTCATGTTTCCCTCCTCCATATCTGCAGAAGAGATTAATTATACTGTATATACAAGAATAAGGGCTGTCACATCCTTATCTGGAGGATGCTGTACAGTCATACATGGCTCTATAGAATCCGGTGGAGGAAGAAGAGATATTAGTGATGTCTACAGCCGTCTATCCATCATGGACTTCAAATCTTATCTTTGATATCAAGTCATCTAACAAGAATGTTATAGATTTGGGATCAATAATTGGTAATCTTTCCATACAATACCCATAAGGTCTACATGAATTCACAGAAATATAACTAGACATAGTTACGAGGATCTGTCAGCTCTCCTGACATGTCTGGTTTTTTAATATATACCAGTATAAGCCATATAATAACAATTATGGAGAACCTTTTCTGAAACTAGATTTCATCATTTCCCTTGTCAAAGGGGTAAGTCCCTACACACGGAGCGTTCCCAAACCCTACGGTCAATGTCAAAAACACACCATACTGACAAGGGGGATTGGAAGACTCACATATTCAACCATTTACAAGAGAAACAATGTAGGAAAGGTACAGTGCAGGGTGCAGACAGATAAAGCTGGGGTAGATAAAATACAGAAACTCAGAACAGCAAGGTAAAGAGTAAGTGGACTTATAAAAGGGAAATTTTACTTCTAGTTAGTTTCAGGTAAGTCATCAATTCCATGAGCAATGTGGCTCCATTACTCTGTCAAGGAATCACCAACATATACCATTGTAGCGCTAGAGCAGCGGTTATTGGTGCCCGGTGTTTTTAATGTTTGCCCATATATACTATGGAATAAATGCGCCATTTCCACAGGTAAAGATAATCTGCTGCGTTTTTTTTAAATTTCTGAAAACAATACACTTTCTGCGGCATTGTTTCTCCAATGTGTGGATGACCGTACCTTTCTGATACTTCTGTTTCTGAACATGACGCCTTAAATTCTGTAGAACATCAGAAAAAAATTAATTTTATTTTTCTAATTAAATGTTTCACATCAACACAAGAAAAGCAGCCATTGTAATGTGTTATCAGTGTTACCCCATGCTGACACAACTATACCTGCACTACCCCATTAGTAGTTACATTAGGAACGCCTGCTAAAGTATTAAACACAAAGTAATTCATTAAATACTGCTCCAATCTGCACAAAACTGAACCATTAACAAGCTGAACACGGACAAAAAAAGCACATATGGATCAACTATACGTCCCTATTTTATTACTGTCTGTGGGACTCCAATGACAATCAGATAATACAGGTATAATATGCCTGAGTACTGAAATCGGGCTAGTCTATACTACCAATGTAATATAGTAACACTACAGGTTACTCACTAAATGGCCTGGAAAAAGTGACAGCGCCCCAATAAAGAAAGATCAAAGGAAACACAGTAATATATATATATGAGCTCCAAGTTGAAAAGACCAAGCTGCTTTCTGCACTAAGTAGCTCCATTATGAAGTCCATCAGTCCCTTGTATACACTGTACATTACAGAGGAAGCAGCCAGCCTATGCCACACATAAGACATGTTTCATCTTATTGATCTGTTGTTACGCGTTCTACCCTAGCCACCTTGTACTTTTAACTTGTACAAACACCCCCGCTCCACAATAATAATGGGGTTCTCACTGTATATACACCTGCCCAATGGTCAATCATCTGACAAGATTTACTTAATAATTCAGCGGTCACCTTTCCTTAAAAGGTGAGTATGCTTAGCATTAATGGGTTGCACAGTTTAACCAATCCCTTTTTGTTAGATGAATCCCTGTTGTGACCCTTGTAAGAATTCATCAGCAATCATTAAAATCTGCAGCAGCGCCACCACTGGTGAAATGAAGGTATAGGGTGCTATAGAAACAGCACCAACAGTAGAAAATCCACGGCACTCACTTCATACTCACACATCACGTTTATTCCATGTATTGTTTTTTGTTCAACAGAGTGGGCTTGAGAAAGATTGCTCTGGCAACCGAAACGTCGCCACCCAACTCATAATGCATAACCATTTATTGTGGATAACATGATTATACATTGGTGGACAATTACACAAATTTGTTACATTGCTACTATAAAACTTTTCCACTGCATCTAATAAAGTGAGTGCCGTGGCTTTTCTACTGTTAGTCTAGGATTGGAGAATCCTGCTGCGCTGCACCAAGTTACACAAGGAGTGTGCGGTACCTCTATCTATCCTACAAATAGAAACAGCACCAGTCATGGGCACCTCGGTACTGCCAGTGTACACAATTACATTTATTAATTATTACTTGTCAACTTGTATGGCTTTGTTACCAGCCGTATGGTTTTGTTACCAGTTGTATGGCTTTGTTACCAGCTGTATGGCTTTGTTACCAGCGGGGCCTGTATGGCTTTGTTACCAGTTGTATGGCTTTGTTACCAGTTGTATGGCTTTGTTACCAGTTGTATGGCTTTGTTACCAGTTGTATGGCTTTGTTACCAGCTGTATGGCTTTGTTACCAGCTGCCCGTATGGCTTTGTTACCAGTTGTATGGCTTTGTTACCAGCTGTATGGCTTTGTTACCAGTTGTATGGCTTTGTTACCAGCCATATGGTTTTGTTACCAGCCGTATGGCTTTGTTACAAGTTGTATGGCTTTGTTACCAGCTGTATGGTTTTGTTACCAGCCATATGGCTTTGTTACCAGTTGTATGGCTTTGTTACCAGCTGTATGGTTTTGTTACCAGTTGTATGGCTTTGTTACCAGCCGTATGGTTTTGTTACCAGTTGTATGGCTTTGTTACCAGCTGTATGGTTTTGTTACCAGTTGTATGGCTTTGTTACCAGCCGTATGGCTTTGTTACCAGTTGTATGGCTTTGTTACCAGCTGTATGGTTTTGTTACCAGCCATATGGCTTTGTTACCAGTTGTATGGCTTTGTTACCAGCTGTATGGTTTTGTTACCAGTTGTATGGCTTTGTTACCAGCCGTATGGTTTTGTTACCAGTTGTATGGCTTTGTTACCAGCTGTATGGTTTTGTTACCAGCCGTATGGCTTTGTTACCAGTTGTATGGTTTTGTTACCGGTACCAGCTGTATGGCTTTGTTACCAGCTGTATGGTTTTGTTACCAGTTGTATGGCTTTGTTACCAGCTGTATGGCTTTGTTACCAGTTGTATGGCTTTGTTACCAGCTTTATGGCTTTGTTACCAGCCGTATGGCTTTGTTACCAGTTGTATGGCTTTGTTACCAGATGTATGGCTTTGTTACCAGTTGTATGGCTTTGTTACCAGCATATGGCTTTGTTACCAGTTGTATGGCTTTGTTACCAGCTGTATGGCTTTGTTACCAGCTGTATGGCTTTGTTACCAGCTGTATGGCTTTGTTACCAGTTGTATGGCTTTGTTACCAGCTTATGGCTTTGTTACCAGTTGTATGGCTTTGTTACCAGCTTATGGTTTTGTTACCAGTTGTATGGCTTTGTTACCAGATGTATGGCTTTGTTACCAGTTGTATGGCTTTGTTACCAGCATATGGCTTTGTTACCAGTTGTATGGCTTTGTTACCAGTTGTATGGTTTTGTTACCAGTTGTATGGCTTTGTTACCAGCTGTATGGTTTTGTTACCAGTTGTATGGCTTTGTTACCAGATGTATGGCTTTGTTACCAGTTGTATGGCTTTGTTACCAGCATATGGCTTTGTTACCAGTTGTATGGCTTTGTTACCAGTTGTATGGTTTTGTTACCAGTTGTATGGCTTTGTTACCAGCTGTATGGCTTTGTTACCAGCTGTATGGCTTTGTTACCAGCTGTATGGCTTTGTTACCAGCTGTATGGCTTTGTTACCAGCTGTATGGCTTTGTTACCAGTTGTATGTCTTTGTTACCAGCTTATGGCTTTGTTACCAGTTGTATGGCTTTGTTACCAGCTTATGGTTTTGTTACCAGTTGTATGGCTTTGTTACCAGATGTATGGCTTTGTTACCAGTTGTATGGCTTTGTTACCAGCATATGGCTTTGTTACCAGTTGTATGGCTTTGTTACCAGTTGTATGGTTTTGTTACCAGTTGTATGGCTTTGTTACCAGCTGTATGGTTTTGTTACCAGTTGTATGGCTTTGTTACCAGATGTATGGCTTTGTTACCAGTTGTATGGCTTTGTTACCAGCATATGGCTTTGTTACCAGTTGTATGGCTTTGTTACCAGTTGTATGGTTTTGTTACCAGTTGTATGGCTTTGTTACCAGCTGTATGGCTTTGTTACCAGTTGTATGGCTTTGTTACCAGATGTATGGCTTTGTTACCAGCTGTATGGCTTTGTTACCAGTTGTATGGTTTTGTTACCAGATGTATGGCTTTGTTACCAGCTGTATGGCTTTGTTACCAGCTGTATGGCTTTGTTACCAGTTGTATGGTTTTGTTACCAGCTGTATGGCTCTGTTACCAGCTGTATGGCTTTGTTGCCAGTTGTATGGCTTTGTTACCAGTTGTATGGCTTTGTTACCAGTTGTATGGCTTTGTTATCAGATGTATAGCTTTGTTACCAGCTGTATGGCTTTGTTGCCAGTTGTATGGCTTTGTTACCAGTTGTATGGCTTTGTTACCAGCTGTATGGCTTTGTTACCAGTTGTATGGCTTTGTTACCAGCTGTATGGCTTTGTTATCCGTGGGTAACCATGTATTGCTTGGATTGTGTTTTTTAACACCTTTATAAGATACCTGCTGACTTACTTTGACTCTGCTTATGGATTTCCATTATTTATTATTTGCAACACACTGGGTCAGATTTACTAATCCTGCCTAATTTTTGCAAAATTATAGCTCATAGTATAAAAATGTGGTAAAATTGATCACAGTAACTGATATATTTGGCGAATCTTCAGACTGTCTAGGCTGAGTTTACAACATCTATTAGTGATGATTTTCTCTCATACTTTCTCCCTGCCACCTTTTTTGGCGAACAACAACTATCTAAAACACAAAATAAATGTCAGAATTCTGAAGCATTTAGATTGTGCTTACAGGATGGCACTTAGAAGGTGGGCCTTACGCACATGACCATGTCATTCTTCACAGACCTTGTAAATCGTAAATTATTCACTGTTGCGTGACTAAGCCCTTTGAAAAATCACTCACTACTTTTGAAGAGGTTGGTTGATTTTCAGTGCTAGGACCCTTGAGTCCAGGATTTGGAGGAATAGAAGACTTATTAGGATCTTTGCTCACAAACAACAGCTCTCACTTCACCATACCTAGGTCCCCCATGTTGTACATATGGCCAGATTAATTTTTTTTGGTGATAAAATTTCATCCGAGTTGATTTCCAGGCTGGATTCTATTTATGGGGGATTTGTCTTTGTGAGACAACCTCTTTAAATGATACAAATTTGGAGACAGCAGCGCTAAGGATGATTCTGGAAATTAGTTATCTATTTAACATAAGAACCTCCAGAAACATGACATTACGAACAGCAGGAAGAGGATAATTTGTAGCAAAATATCTGCTTACACAATTATTGTACGTTACAAAATATTTTTCCCTGCATCTGTTTTCTGAGCCAAAGATCTCTTTCATCCAGGTGGTAGGAGGTTTATAATATGAGGATTAGCCCATACTGAATTGCTTGATACAAAATGGGAATAGGTAGGGAAGCCTTACGCTAGTTTATAATAAATGTTCTATATTGCATATTGCATCCAAATTACTGAACAATCTTCATTGCTCTCTTCTCAGTAGACTCTGAGGCGTGCTGACATCTCAACGGGACATCTAGCAAGCAATTTCCTCATCTACATGATGGATTGAGATAGAATTATTACTTATCTATAGTTACAGATGAAATAACCCTCTAAACTTCATAGACTTACTGCATTGGTAAAGATTCCCAGGATGTGCCTATGAAGATCTGCAGGAATTCTGGATGAGTCTGGATTTCAGAGTTGTAATAACCTTTATTGGACCATTAAGAATGATAATTGTGCATGAGGAGTGCAAACAACGGGGGAAAGTCTATTATGCTCAATCTACATCACTTACAGCTGCTATCTCTGACATATAAAGATAGAGAAGAGAAAAAGACAGATTAAGCTTACCAAAAAGAAAAGTAGAATTCATGACATTTCTTTACTTCATTAAAGTAATGAAGTCTTTTTTACATATAATATTCTTGTACAATGAATATAGTATTATACTAGTTATATTTCTGTACATAGGGCAGTATTATAGTAGTTATATTCTTGTACATAGGGGCAGTATTATAGTAGTTATATTCTTGTACATAGGAGGTAGTATTATAGTAGTTATATTCTTGTACATAGGAGGCAGTATTATAGTAGTTATATTCTTGTACATAGGAGCAGTATTATAGTAGTTATATTCTTGTACATAGGAGGCAGTATTATAGTAGTTATATTCTTGTATATAGGGGGCAGTATTATAGTAGTTATATTCTTGTACATAGGAGGCAGTATTATAGTAGTTATATTCTTGTACATAGGAGGTAGTATTATAGTAGTTATATTCTTGTACATAGGAGCAGTATTATACTAGTTATATTCTTATACATAGGAGCAGTATTATAGTAGTTATATTCTTGTACATAGGAGGTAGTATTATAGTAGTTATATTCTTGTACATAGGTGCAGTATTATAGTAGTTATATTCTTGTACATAGGAGCAGTATTATAGTAGTTATATTCTTGTACATAGGAGCAGTATTATAGTAGTTATATTCTTGTACATAGGAGCAGTATTATAGTAGTTATATTCTTGTACATAGGAGCAGTATTATAGTAGTTATATACTTGTACATAGGGGCAGTATTATAGTAGTTATATTCTTGTACATAGGAGCAGTATTATAGTAGTTATATTCTTGTACATAGGAGCAGTATTATAGTAGTTATATTCTTGTACATAGGAGCAGTATTATAGTAGTTATATTCTTGTACATAGGAGCAGTATTATAGTAGTTATATTCTTGTACATAGGAGTAGTATTATAGTAGTTATATTCTTGTACATAGGAGTAGTATTATAGTAGTTATAGTCTTGTACATAGGATGTAGTATTATAGTAGTTATATTCTTGTACATAGGAGCAGTATTATAGTAGTTATATTCTTGTACATAGGAGCAGTATTATAGTAGTTATATTCTTGTACATAGGAGTAGTATTATAGTAGTTATATTCTTGTACATAGGAGTAGTATTATAGTAGTTATATTCTTGTACATAGGAGCAGTATTATAGTAGTTATATTCTTGTACATAGAGGGCAGTATTATAGTAGTTATATTCTTGTACATTGGAGTAGTATTATATTAGTTATATTCTTGTACATAGGAGCAGTATTATAGTAGTTATATTCTTGTACATAGGAGGTAGTATTATAGTAGTTATATTCTTGTACATAGGAGGTAGTATTATAGTAGTTATATTCTTGTACATAGGAGTAGTATTATACCGTGTTTCCCCAAAAATAAGACACCCCCCGAAAGTAAGACATAGGAGAGGTTTTGTAGAATTGCCCAATATAAGGCATCCCCCGAAAGTAAGACGTACCATAGGAGACGTTTCGTTTCGCAGCATTCCCGAACAGAACATACCGGTACGGTATATGGTATACCATAACACTGCTGTCGTCCCCTACCTTCACCATTCAGCATCCTGAGCCTGTTGCTTTCCTTGTTGTCCCCCTTTGTCCCGCTGCCGTTATCCTGTACAGTACGATGTCCCTGTTGCGTTGTACCGCATGAGTGTGCAGTGGTGAGCATTCTCCTGGTGTCGGGAAGCAGAGCCTGTCCTTGCTGCGCGATTCTGCTGTAACAATTCTGCTGGGGACGTCACTTTGCGTCGCGACGCCGGCCCGCATCACATGACGCCGGCCTGGTCCAGCATTGAAGAAGGCTGAAGCAGCAGAGAGTGGACCGGATCGAGGAACAGGTAAGCAACGTTTTTTTTTTTATGTTTGTATCTTCCCCTGGGTCTCCGATCATTATACTCTGGGGTCTGAAAAGACCCCAGAGTATAATAATTGTTCATGGGTGGCCCACAATGGGACATACCGGTATAATACTGTGTGCAGGGGCCACTATGGGACATGATACTGTGTGCAGGGGCCACTATGGGACATGATACTGTGTGCAGGGGCCACTATGGGACATGATACTGTGTGCAGGGGCCACTATGGGACATGATACTGTGTGCAGGGGCCACTATGGGATATGATACTGTGTGCAGGGGCCACTATGGGGAATGATACTGTGTGCAGGGGCCAATATGGGACATGATACTGTGTGCAGGGGCCACTATGGGGAATGATACTGTGTGCAGGGGCCACTATGGGGAATGATACTGTGTGCAGGGGCCACTATGGGATATGATACTGTGTGCAGGGGCCACTATGGGATATGATACTGTGTGCAGGGGCCACTATGGGAGATGATACTGTGTGCAGGGGCCACTATGGGGAATGATACTGTGTGCAGGGGCCACTATGGGCCATGATACTGTGTGCAGGGGCCACTATGGGGAATGATACTGTGTGCAGGGGCCACTATGGGATATGATACTGTGTGCAGGGGCCACTATGGGAGATGATACTGTGTGCAGGGGCCACTATGGGACATGATACTGTGTGCAGGGAAATTAATGGTTTGGATTGTTATGATGATGTCCTAGAAGATGATGACATAACTGTCATTGAAAAATTTTTACTTTCTATGCATACTGTAAATATTGGTAAATGTACCATACTGTTAATTGTTGTTCATGGAAATAATGGTACGGTAGTAAGAAATTCTTGATAGGATTCACAGTTTGTCTGGTTATGCTGGTTTGTGATGACAACTACTGTCCAGTACCGTATATAATAAATGTTCATTTTTTTGTTCAGCAATAAATGTGAATTCTTCTTCATTGAAAAAAAATAAGACATCCCCTGAAAATAAGACACAGCACATCTTTGGGAGCAAAAATTAATATAAGACGCTGTCTTATTTTCGGGGAAACAGGGTAGTAGTTATATTCTTGTACATAGGAGCAGTATTATAGTAGTTATATTCTTGTACATAGGGGCAGTATTATAGTAGTTATATTCTTGTACATAGGAGTAGTATTATAGTAGTTATATTCTTGTACATAGGAGGTAGTATTATAGTAGTTATATTCTTGTACATAGGAGCAGTATTATAGTAGTTATATTCTTGTACATAGGAGCAGTATTATAGTAGTTATATTCTTGTACATAGGAGGTAGTATTATAGTAGTTATATTCTTGTACATAGGAGGCAATATTATAGTAGTTATATTCTTGTACATAGGAGGTAGTATTATAGTAGTTATATTCTTGTACATAGGGGCAGTATTATAGTAGTTATATTCTTGTACATAGGAGCAGTATTATAGTAGTTATATTCTTGTACATAGGAGGTAGTATTATAGTAGTTATATTCTTGTACATAGTAGCAGTATTATAGTAGTTATATTCTTGTACATAGGAGGAGTATTATAGTAGTTATATTCTTGTACATAGGAGGTAGTATTATAGTAGTTATATTCTTGTACATAGGAGCAGTATTATAGTAGTTATATTCTTGTACATAGGAGGAGTATTATAGTAGTTATATTCTTGTACATAGGAGGTAGTATTATAGTAGTTATATTCTTGTACATAGGAGCAGTATTATAGTAGTTATATTCTTGTACATAGGAGTATTATAGTAGTTATATTCTTGTACATAGGAGCAGTATTATAGTAGTTATATTCTTGTACATAGGAGCAGTATTATAGTAGTTATATTCTTGTACATAGCAGTATTATAGTAGTTATATTCTTGTACATAGGAGTAGTATTATAGTAGTTATATTCTTGTACATGGGGGCAGTATTATAGTAGTTATATTCTTGTACATAGTAGCAGTATTATAGTAGTTATATTCTTGTACATAGGAGGAGTATTATAGTAGTTATATTCTTGTACATAGGAGGTAGTATTATAGTAGTTATATTCTTGTACATAGGAGGTAGTATTATAGTAGTTATATTCTTGTACATAGCAGGTAGTATTATAGTAGTTATATTCTTGTACATAGGGGCAGTATTATAGTAGTTATATTCTTGTACATAGGAGCAGTATTATAGTAGTTATATTCTTGTACATAGGAGGAGTATTATAGTAGTTATATTCTTGTACATAGGAGCAGTATTATAGTAGTTATATTCTTGTACATAGGAGCAGTATTATAGTAGTTATATTCTTGTACATAGCAGTATTATAGTAGTTATATTCTTGTACATAGGAGTAGTATTATAGTAGTTATATTCTTGTACATGGGGGCAGTATTATAGTAGTTATATTCTTGTACATAGTAGCAGTATTATAGTAGTTATATTCTTGTACATAGGAGGAGTATTATAGTAGTTATATTCTTGTACATAGGAGGTAGTATTATAGTAGTTATATTCTTGTACATAGGAGGTAGTATTATAGTAGTTATATTCTTGTACATAGGAGGTAGTATTATAGTAGTTATATTCTTGTACATAGGAGGTAGTATTATAGTAGTTATATTCTTGTACATAGGAGCAGTATTATAGTAGTTATATTCTTGTACATAGGAGCAGTATTATAGTAGTTATATTCTTGTACATAGGAGGTAGTATTATAGTAGTTATATTCTTGTATATAGGGAGCAGTATTATAGTAGTTATATTCTTGTACATAGGAGCAGTATTATAGTAGTTATATTCTTGTACATGGAGCAGTATTATAGTAGTTATATTCTTGTACATAGGAGCAGTATTATAGTAGTTATATTCTTGTACATAGGAGCAGTATTATAGTAGTTATATTCTTGTACATAGGAGGTAGTATTATAGTAGTTATATTGTTGTACATAGGAGCAGTATTATAGTAGTTATATTCTTGTACATAGGAGCAGTATTATAGTAGTTATATTCTTGTACATAGGAGGTAGTATTATAGTAGTTATATTCTTGTACATGGAGCAGTATTATAGTAGTTATATTCTTGTACTGTACATAGGAGCAGTATTATAGTAGTTATCTTCTTGTACATAGGAGGTAGTATTATAGTAGTTATATTCTTGTACATAGGAGGTAGTATTATAGTAGTTATATTCTTGTACATAGGAGCGGTATTATAGTAGTTATATTCTTGTACATAGGAGCAGTATTATAGTAGTTATATTCTTGTACATAGGAGTAGTATTATAGTAGTTATATTCTTGTACATAGGGGGCAGTATTATAGTAGTTATATTCTTGTATATAGCAGGCAGTATTATAGTAGTTATATTCTTGTATATAGGAGTAGTATTATAGTAGTTATATTCTTGTACATAGGAGGTAGTATTATAGTAGTTATATTCTTGTACATAGGGGCAGTATTATAGAAGTTATATTCTTGTACATAGGAACAGTATTATAGTAGTTATATTCTTCTACATAGGAGGTAGTATTATAGTAGTTATATTCTTGTACATAGGGGGAAGTATTATAGTAGTTATATTCTTGTACATAGGAGCAGTATTATAGTAGTTATATTCTTGTACATAGGAGCAGTATTATAGTAGTTATATTCTTGTACATAGGAGGTAGTATTATAGTAGTTATATTCTTGTACATAGGAGCAGTATTATAGTAGTTATATTCTTGTACATAGGAGTAGTATTATAGTAGTTATATTCTTGTACATAGAGGCATTATTAAAGTAGCTATATTCCTGTATATTGGAGTTTATTAGCATGTATAAAATATAATTTCATTCATTATAATATAATTTGGACAATAGATAGGAATAATATTATAGCTGCTATAACCTTTCAAGAGGGGACAATATTAAAGTATTTAATACTGGCAAAGAAATGACATTAAAAAAGAAAAATAAATTAGGACAATGGTTAAGTGACCGAGAGAAATAAGCCAGTAATGTATTCAGAGAAGTTGACACCTCCTCTCCCACTCCCTTTGTTAGGTTGTACAAAGTGAATTACTTACTTCAGGGCGACATTGCGGATATAAGAAAGCACCTGTCAGGATAAAGAAAGTACGAAATCTGTGCTACATTCTAATACATCACAGGAGAGATATACACAATGGAAAGCACATAGGAGAAAGCAAAGGCCAGGTTTGATTTAGCTAACGGGGAGATTGGGTCCAATTAGGTAAACAAGCCTAAATAAATTTTAAGAAATGGGTAGTAAAAAAAAAGTAGAATTAGGAATTACTACCAGTTAAGTGATATTAAAAACTTTAAAAGTCAGCATGATCTTTAACTATGAATAAGTAAGATAAGTACAGTCAAGTTTTAAACTCATTCTCCTGGTGTGGAAATCCCATCTGTTGAGACGACACACAGAGAAGTGCAATTTCTAGAACTCTTCCTGCTGAGTGACAACCACAAACCCCTGGGAGATGCGTAACAAGTACTGTGAACATTCTCATACTGCAGAATTTCTTATAATAAAAGACGTCACGTAGACCTTCCAGAATTACTGCAAAACATTTTAGGAACTGTGCTACTATATATGAGTATACAATTAAGAAATCAGGCTCACAGTGGTCTCTTAGACAGTATAGTATGTTATTAGTCAAAACAGCCCCAATACTTTATGAACCATAGAACTAAATTTACTTTTTTGTCAATAAGTCTATATATTAATATCCTCACAGCGCTTCTTGTTAATATTGAAGAACCCATACAGGAATTAGTAGTAGGGATATTTACCGAGTCCATACGTGTTCTGCTTCAAAATGGCAGCCATCTATGGTGCATTTTTTGACCACATGGGTTTACGGGTTGTACACATTTCCGTATGTTTCACTTGTGTGCAATGAAGCCTATAAGATATGTGTGAATCCACTGGATAGCTAACAAATGTGATTGTGGCTGAGTTTACACAATACTTGCTTACGTAAACATTTTGTGACACAGCCCTTTCTTAATTTTCTTTTTTTTACATCTCGCCTTCCAAAAGCCATAACTTTTTAATTTTCCCTTCATATAGCAGCATGAGGACTTAATTTTTGTACTTTGTTTTGGCACCATTTAAAATTCCATACAAAGTCCTGGGAAGCTGGAAAAAAATTGAATTAAAGAAAAAAAAAATAAGAAACACCTACAGAAAAAGTGCATTTGTGCCATTTCCTTATGGGGCTTTTTTTTACGACATTCACTATACAGCCATAATGACATTTTGTTTTATTTCCTGCTATGGTCTTTGCAGTATGGGAAAAAATATTTTATGGCTAAGGTCCCACATAGCGAGCTGCAGCGACAAACTGCGGCAGAAATGCATTACGTTTTTTCCCTCACTTTTCACAGAAAGGCCGAAGAGTTTTCCTCTATGGATTTTCTGCTTCAATTATATCTATAGGGAAACCGGTGGCGTTTCCGAAGGTATAATTGACATGTTGCGATTTTCAAGACCACAACAGTGATGTGATGTGAACTTTTAGGGATTTTTCCATTTTTTTTTTTTATATTTTTAAAAACTTAAATTTGTCGGAGGACATGAAAGGTTGTCTTTAAAATATTGATTTAACTCTTTCCCTGCCAGCCACGTATGTTCTACGTCCTCCCAGGGTGGCACTTCTGTAGCCAATCACGTATCTAATACGTCCTTACTTCTAATGATGATGTCTCAGAATCCCTTAGGTCTATTAAGAATCTCATCTTTAAAATGATACCAATATCTTCATAATAGCCTTTACAGTTTAGGAGCGATTCACTGTTGAAAACTCTATTCGGCATTGAGATCCCATTGCAGATCTCAATTACCGACAGCGTTTTTAACAGCTATTCGCTCCGAATTTGTAAGAGATATCATGAAGTTGGTATGAGATTCTCATCTTTAAAATGAATCTAAGATCTTCTTAATGCTCCTAACGGATCCTGAGATATCGGACTCTAAAATGTCCTCTCCCCTCCTGTCTCAGGAAGCATCTTAAGAGCTGCGGTAGGAGGAGGAGGGGGAGGAGCCGCCCTGCAGGCTGCACAGAGATGAGAAATCGTCATCATCATCCATGCATAACCTGTATGTGTCCCGGGGGCTGGGGGGGCGGATAGCAGGGACTTCTGTCCATGTTATCCCCTCTCCTATCAATTAGAGAACATACTATACTTTTGCTCTCTGATTGTCACATAGAGGGATAATGTAATACCGCTCTGAGCCTTACTAGAGGGGTATTCTTATATAATACCACTCTGAACATAACCAGGAAGTTTATTGGCGCTGTGACCCAGATGTTTAACATTGTCCAGGTCGCAGCGCCAAAAGAGTTGCACCAAACACTTACACAACACATGCACAAAGTCACCAATAAAGTTTACATTTCACCCAATTCCTGTCCATACCTGATCTTTATAGAGTAAAATACACCGCCCGCCTCTCTAGTGATATCCGTTACACACTAAAGTAATAGCAATAACGATTATCACTAGAGCTGAATGTATAAATTGCTACAATTTTTATACAGGAATAGAAAATTATATTTTTATGTAAACTCCTATTTAATTTGCATGCAAAAAATTGGTTGGCGCATTTCTGCGATTTTGGCGTTTCTTTAACACCTGCACCTGTAAATATATATATATATATATATGTGTGGTATATATGAATTCCTCACATCTGGCAGTTTTTTGGAAAGTACACTTTGTTTGCAGAAAGGGACTGCTTGAGCATGCACTTGTGGCAAATTTGAATTTTTGTGCAATTTTTGCTTACAATCTCTGTTTGCTGCAAAGTTGCATGAAGGTGGTTGTATATATGAAATATTAAGTTGTGTTTTTATATACGCTATGCTGTGCAATCTCAAAAAAGTTAGATTTTGGTATCACAGTCACAGTTTGCTAGGTGCAGTATAGATCTTTAACATATTAGTGAATAACAGCAAAACCTTGCTTCTCTTCTGTATCAGTGTTTTTGAGAGTACGAGCTCTTGTTGTAGCAGATGTTTGTGGTATATATAAATTGTGTACACCTTGATCTTTTATTTTAAATGTATTTTGTGTGTGAATGTAAGATTGAATAGGAGTTTTAAGTGCAAATATATGTTTTAGTGCATTTTTTCAAAAAATTATTTGTGTTTGTCACAAAGTTACATGAAGGTGGATGTGGCTATTGATAACCAATTGAGACACGCATAATCTTCAGGTTGTCTACTTTCAAAAAATAATAGGGTATAGGGGTTCACTTGCTTTCCACGGTGTGTAATCCCTACATTTTATAGGATGATACTTTTTTAACATTTCCAACTTCAAAGCAGATTTTTGCTCATTCCAGTTCTAGTGATTTTCTGAAGATATGTGCATGGAGGTGTAGGCCTTAGTGATATGAATGGACTCTGCACATGTTGATCTCTTATTTTTAGGAGGTTTGGTGCATATAACTTTTTGTTTGGTTTCCACGTTTAGCAACTAATATACATTTATTTGCATTTTTTTTATAAAACATTCATTTTAAATCAAAATTGCATGAAGGTGCTTGTTCGCATACAGTACCAAGTGACATTCTGACAATGCTGCAGGTGTCTACTTTAAGAAAATATATAGGTATGGGGGGGGGGGGTGGATGATTTTTTAATGTTGCAATTTAGGTTTGATTTGTCCATCTCAAAACTGTGAAAATTGCTCCGGCTACCGGAGGTGCAAAATTTCCAGAGACCCCTGGCAGTGAAAGGGTTAAACAGCAGTTTGATTTCTGGCTATACATTCCCTTTAACCACTTAAGTACTGGGCCAATTTCTGGTTCAGGACCAGACACATTTTCGGTTTTTTTTGTATGTGCGCTTTTGAGGGCTGTAACATTTTTATCATTTGCGTTATTCAACTAATTTCTGCGTCTTTTTTTTGTGACACATAGGGCTTTATTTTTATGTTGTTTTTATTTTTACATGTGTTTTATTTTTATTTTTTTTATATCCGGGAAAATATAAACAAAAGAGGAGGGAAAAAGTGTCTGTTTTTCACTTTTCATTTTTTTTTTAAATTTAATAACACAAAGTGCTACTAAAAAACTTTATAAAATAGTTTTTCCTCTTTGTTACGGTAATTTTTATTTTTTATTTTTGTGTCGTCAGGGGTGGGGCTAGAACCTGTAATAAGGACATGTTATTGGCGTATTAGTTTATTTTTTTATTTATTTTACTTACTTTTTAACAGTGTGCAGTAAAGCAGTATATTCCTAATCTCCTCCTTGTGCTGTGTCTAGGCACATACTATTTTATAATTTATACTGGGCCTACCAAGGAAAGCAATTTGTCTCAATCTTTTTATGTAGAAACTACATAATTTTTTTCTCACTAGTGGTTTAGTCATCTGTGCTTTATAATACTGTCCTAGCTGTAATGGAAATCCTCTTTCTATGCACTTGTTTCCAAGTGAGTCTGCTGGAGGCAAAGCTGCAGGGGAGAGAGCGGCAACCTGAACCAATACTAATACAGGAGGTGTTCCTGTGACTACCCTCAACTCCCTCTAGGCCCTGTAGCTAAACTATAGTCATAGATCAAGGCTCTGCCCTAATGGAACTGAGCTACAGAGCAGCAAGCACTGGAAATAAACAGCATGTAAGCATCCCATACACATCATTGTCAAGAATTTTTGAGCTCCTGACTTTATGTGTTTAAATCTCTTTTTATTAAGTTTGAAAAAAGAAAATACAAAGAAAAAAAATATAACATCAGGGTAACAATATAAATACACAAAAAATAAGAAAATAAGGGAGAACAAAAGAATAAAAGGGGAGAAAAGGCCGTGAAATACCATGACTTATAAGAGGATATTGTTGTATCATGTAAGCCATCAAATCAGGACAACATAAATATAAAAGTAATGAGTAAAGAACGGGCCACGTCAACTTCAAGTAGGATTATTTGTAGCAGAACACACGCCGCAGAATGGGCAGAGGATAAAATAGAATCCAAACAGACGACCATCACTTTAAGGGACCTTCACACAGCTGATTTTTTTTTTTTATTAGCTGAAAAATTCAGCTTCAGGAATTTGCAGCTGAATTTTCCGCTTGACCAAAGTCCTCCACAGAGTTTGTTGCGGAATTTGTGGTGGAATTTGCAAATTCCGCACTGGCCTGGAGATATTGGTCAGCCTCACATTCCCTTCAATGGAAGTCATCAGTGAAATCTGCCTGAAGATCAAGCATGGCTCTTATTTTTCCATGTAGCTGAAAAAATTAGCTAGAAGAAAAAAAAAATCAGCACGTCCCTACCATAGAAAAAAATAGGAGGCAGATTTTAGGCAGAATTTGGAATTGGATCTTAAGGCTGGGGCCCCGTGTGATGTAAATGCCACATTTTGGTTGCGGCGCAAACACCGTGGAAAAAAACACAGCGTTTTACAGTCCCTGGCAAATCCCATCCACACAAATACGCACATTGGACACGCTGCAATTTCCAAAACCATTGCGGAAAAACCGCAATGCATTGCCTCCGCGGTTTTTCCCGCAGCCCTTTTTTGCTGCGGTCCTCTACGTGGGTCCTTAGCCTAAAGAGGTTTTCTCATACCCCTCTCTGCTCTCTCTTCTTCTCACTTCCTGTATACTTCAACAAGCTTGTGGGCAGCTTTGACTGTTTGATGAACAGGGTACTATAAAGTACCTCAACAGATAAAAACTTTACCTTTACCATGAGAGATGATTTATTATGATTACTAGAAATTTAATATAAATGCTGATCAAATATGCACAGTAAATGTATATCACATTACACAGGGTTGGAGAGAAAAAAATGTACATGCTGCAGAGGAGAGAATGGACTTGCAGCAAACTGAGTGTTATCTTTGTGCTTACATAGAGAGAGAACCTACAATGCCCGAGCCTTTATCATGTTGTTATGTATGTTGTAATGTTGTGTATGTTGTAATGTATGTATGTTGTAATGTCATGTATGTTATAATGAAATGCATGCTGTATGTATGTATGTTGTAATGTCATGTATGTTGTAATGTTGTGTATGTTGTAATGTGTATGTTTGTTGTGATGTCATGTATGTTGTAATGTAATTTAATGCATGTTTTAATGTCATGTGTGTTGTAATGTATGTTTTAATGTAATATATGTTGTAATGTCATGTATGTTGTAATGTAAAGCATGCTGTAAGGTAATGGATACTGTAATGTCATGTACTGACATACTGGATACTGTATGTTGCAATGTCATGCATGTTGTTTCCCAATCGGCAGCACTATTAAATCTTTTTTTTTTTAAATAACATCAAACAACCCCTTTAAAAAGCTGCAATTCTGTCTGGTCAAGAATTAAAAGCAAACCTGAATCCAAAAATCTGCAGGTAATGAATGCTTAAAGCCATCCGACCGCTACGACACAAGGCCCAAGTACAGACACGGTAATGAAAAATACTTAGACAAAGATTTGACTTGATTGATTGAGATGTCCTGGTAACAAGCTTGTCATCTCTTTCTCCGGATATGTCTGCTTTGGCTTTTTACTTTAATACTTGACAAAATTGACAGTGATTTGAGCAATATGTACAATGCAAAACTGGCATGAAACAAGATTTAGAAACAAATTGCATATGAGGACTCTGGGAGTTTTCAGGCCTATTTATTTAATACAATATTATATACAGATTCCTGCCTCTACCTGTAAAATAAACCAATGCACAACATCTACCCAATGAACACCAAGGCCCATCATCAACTGCAAATTACAGGAGGCATACTGTGTTTATGTCTGTGGCTTTTGTGTGTAGGTATACTAAACAAGTCTAAAGGGGGTTATCTGGTTTCTAACATTGGTGGCCTATCCTTAGGATAGGCCATTAATATTAGATCTCCGGGGGTCCGACACCCGTGACCCCCGCAGATCACCAGTACCCAGACATGGTTTACATATCGTACAAGTGGTAAGTGTAGGTATTGCAGCACTATCCCATAGATTTCAAAATCATACCCTTGCAGATCTAATACTGATGGCCTGTCCTAAGAATAGGCCATCGATGTTAGAAACTGGGTAACCCCATTAATCCCTGCAGCTACGTATCAGACAGCTGAGTAACGCTCAATGTGCCACACTATGGGGCTCTGTAGAGCACTGCAGTATATTTTGGTGAAATGCTCCCCTTAAAAGCAATACCTCTCAGGCCCGGTTCACATCTGCGTTCGGGCCATTCCGTTCCCTTCTCCGCATGAAAGATGAGGAGAGAAAAGTCCTGCAAGCACTCCCTGAACGTAAACCCATGCGCAGACGTGAACCGGGCCTTAGTCAGAATTTCTGCATAGAAAACCATTTGAATGAGTAGACTCAGGTAATCCCTGTGCTGGTCCATGCCATATTGTGGTTTTACAGGATCCATGACAGCTTTGAGGGATCTGTTATGATATGTTTTGTTCCCCCACTGACTTACTAATAATAATGGATGTGCCGACGTTCTGTCAGGTATCCATGTTTTGTCACTGGACAGAATAAGACCAGAAAGGAGCCATAATAATTGATAGAATACAGTTCACTGTGTCATTTACACTGGGTTTACACCTGTGCTGGTGTTTCCGTTCTTCTGGTCTGGAAGATCCATCAAATGACAGATAGCCATTGATCCCAAAGTATCCCACTGACTATAATGAGGTCTGTTAGGTGTGTTATTTTTTTAACAGACATCACAGGATGAAAATGTTATCCTTGTAAGATTTATGCCGGACTCAGCACTGGAGACTCCAAATGGAAACGTTGATGCATGATGTGAACACAGCCTTATGTGACTATGGTCTGACCAAACATTTACAATAAATTTTGTGAAAATAAATTGTGAAAACACAGGCCGATCCTAACGGGAAAGTATATCCAGAAAAAGGTCCAGATTTATTATGTCTTGTATGCAAGTTTTTCTGGCATACAAATGATAAAAATATACAATTTTATTGCACAAATCGGGTTCTTGTGCAAAAAAATGGCAGGTTCTTATGCCTTGTAAATCTGAAAGCTGATGTACAAGGCATAGTGAGGCTATGTTCACACAATTTTTTGCAGGCCGATTTTGAGGCAGAATCCACCTCAAAATCTGCTTCAAAAAACGCCTCCCGTTCATTTCAATGGGAGTCAGTAGCAGTTTCTTTCCTCTAGCTGATTTTTTCAGGGAAAAAAAGCATTATGGCTTATCTTCAGGCGGATTCTGCCTTGAATCCTGCCCTGAAATCAATGGAGGTGGGAAAACGCAACACTTTTTTACATGGTTTTTGATGCGGTTTTTGCAAAGACCACATCAAAAACCGCTAATGTTTTTTTAAAGTGAAGTTTCAAGATCCATGCAGTGTGCTGGGGCAAAACAACGTGACAAAAACTGCATCATGTAAAAAAAAAAAAAAAAAAAAAAACGCGTAAAAAAAGTTTCCTAATTCCTGATGAAGATTTTTTTAAAGCTGCAAAAAATTCTGTGTGAACATACCCTAAATCAGCCCTAGGTACTTTTCTTTTTTGTGCCACCTAAAAAGGGGGCGGGGCCATTATATTATTTATAAATTATTTATTACATCATTTATGCCAGAAATCTGACGTAACTGATGTTGGAATTAGATCTCCTTCCTGGCACATGTGCCATTTTTACACCAATTTTTGGCATACACATGTAGGCAAATTTCCCCCAATGTTATTGATTGTTTTAATGATTTTAAAGTATTTAAGAAAAATTAGGCGACTTTCGATTCTTTTCAGATCTACTGAATAGTCTGTGCATAGTCTGATTCAGGAGTCACACTGCCATGCATCAGTCTCCTATTTTGCAGTACTTTACTTACCTACAAAGAGGATGTTAGTAAAAAAATAGACCTGGAAAGGTGGATGGCTATGAACTTGAACAAGAGGGAACATACACCCAAGCCTATATTCTATTCACTATTAGGCTGAGACCCCACATTGCAAAAAAGTTGCTTTTTTTGTTGCAGAATTTGCTGCATTTTTTTGAGCCAAATTCAAGAGTGGTTTGAAAAGGAATGGAAAATATAAAAGAAACACTTATACTTTTCCCTTCTGCTAAATAAAAAAAAAAATCTGCACAAAAAAAGCAGCTTTTCCACCACATAGGGCGTTAAATTAATAAAAAGGTAAACTCCAGATTTATTTATTTATTTTGCTGGATTGGACTTGTCTCTTGGCACCTACTAAGGGTATGTTCACACAGAGACATTTGGCAATGAATTTGAGTCGGATTCCGCTTCAAAATCAGCTCCAAATTCTGCCTGAAACAGCCTTCATGGGAGTCAGATGCTGATTTTTCCTCTAGGGAAAAAGGAATCTATAGCTGTCTGAATCTATAGCTGGTAAACAGGCACCAAGGCTTTAGGGAAGTGTTCCTCCACTGTTAGTTGTATGAAGTGGTTTTATTACTATAATTGTTGGGATAGATTATCTGGCAGGAATTTCTTTTGTGTAAACTCCAGGTTTTACCAGTTTCACATTACAATGTTATTAATCTCCCTCACTTTGCACCATTCTTATCATATCTATAACATGGAATGTGTACTTGTGTCCACAATGAGTTTCCTTTGCATCGTTCCGTCTATGTACCATCTATGAATGGGATTTAACTAGACGGGGGACAATACTAACATCCATGCTTTCTACTTACATCCAGCTTCAAAAATAGAGCCTGAGGTAATTGGAAATGCATCTGTCACTTTAGATTAAGGTCTTTCATTCAATATTATATAAATAGCTATTTTCAGACACCATGTTTTAGGCATTTACCTATTACGATGACTTTTTTTTCCTCAGAAATTCTGTAGGATAAATGTGCAGCTATACACTGCAGAAAAATATTAGTCTGTGACTAATACTGATGTCTCAGCACTGACACAGCCTTCCCGATGGCCGCCTCTGTATAGACAAGGTGAATGGTTTACAGGACATTAATGGACTGTCAATGCATTGAATGAACATTACAGATAAAAGAGGGAACAAAAGATGTCAGACAACCCCTTTAACCCCTCAATAACGCCGGGTAGTTTGTACGGTAATGCTCGCCGACTTTTTTCATATTTTCCCTCCCCATCTTCCAAAATGAATAAGTTTTTTATTTTTCTGTCCACATAGCTATGTGAGGGCTTATTCTTTGTACTTTCATCTGCCACTATTTTGGGTACATATAATGTCTTGATTAGCTTTTATTTACATTTTTTGGGAATCCATGAATAACACACAATTCTATCATCATTTTTTGCATTTTGTTTTTATGGTGTTCGCTGTGCATTAAAAATGGCCTGGCAGCTTTGTCCGGGGGGTCATTACGATTACGGCGATACCAGATTTATATTGGTATTTATTACGTTTTACCGATTTTACAAATAAGACGGCATTTTTTGAAAGTGAACAATTCTCCCGGGGTCAGCGGATTCTGACGCCTATAACTTTTTTACTGTTAATGGAGATCTGTCAGGGCTCTTTATTTGCGGGACAAGTTGTTTTCTATTGGTACCAATGTTTGTTATGTATGACTTTTGGATCATTTTTTATTGTTATTTTTGGGGGAAAGCAAAGTGACCAAAATACATTAATTTGTGCATTGTAGTATTTTTTTTATTTTTTTTTTAATGGAGTTCACAGTGATAAATAACGCTATTTTTTAAATTTATTTTTGTATACATTACATTATATATTTAACCACTTCCGGACCGCCCACAGACTATATACGTCCGGATAGTGACTTCCTTGTTCTGCAAGGACGTACCGGTATGTACAAGCAGTTTTCAACAGCTGCGCAAAACCGTACAGCTGCTGAAACAAGGAACCGGCTGTAACTTCAGCCGGAGTTCCCAGAGAGAAGGCAGGGAAGGACCTCAATGAGCGCAGTATATACAGCTATGGGCGCCGCCATGATGCGGCTGCCCTCTGACCCGGCGGTCACGTGATCCGCCGGGATCAGCGTGTGTTAGAGCTGCTGGGACCTACAGGACCCAGAGCAGCTCTATAGTAATGTGCACGAGGCTGTATTCCTCCTGCAACTGGGGCTAAATATCCAAGCCCCAGTTACAGGAGAGATCATCCTCCCCCACAAAAAAAAAAACTGTGATCAGCTGTACCCAAAGGTCTATTATAACCTTATGGGCAAACAATGTAAAAAAAAAAAAATAAAAATAAAATAATACATCAAAACACGCCCTTATTACAGGTTATAGCCCCACCCCCAATGACACCATACAAGATAAAAATTACTGTAACAAAGAGAAAAAACTATTTTAAAAGTTTTTTAGTAGCACTTTGTGCTATCAAAAAAAAAAAATGAAAAGTGAAAAACAGACACATTTTCTCTCATCTTTTGTTTATATTTTCCCAGATATAAAAAAATTAAAAAAACATTACAAAATAACAACATAAAAATAAAGCGCTATGTGTCACCGAAAAAAGATGCAGAAATTAGTTGAATAACCCAAATGATAAAAATGTTACAACCCTTAAAACCGCACATACAAAAAACCCAAAAATGTGTCTAGTCCTGGACCAGAAATTGGCCTCGGTACTGAAGTGGTTAAATATAGTGGTGTTTTTTGTTTTTTTTTACTTTTTATTATTTATTTATTTTTGTGTGTATATCATATGTGTGTGTGTTTTGTTTTTTTGTTTTTTTTTTTACATGTCCCACAAGGGGACTTGAAGCTGGGATCTCAGATCCCCTGAGCAATGTACTCCAATACATAGTATTGCAGAACATGGCACAGTAGTTCTTATGGGAACTACGCATAGGCAGTCATGGGGCTAAACAGACATTTTAACAGAGATGACGTCTAGGTGCAGAGTCAGTCCAAACAGTATCCTGCCTCCCTGGGCTCCATCTTCTCAAACACACTGCAGGGGCCCCAATAACCGATTATCCTAGAGCAACTAGCTGCTACCTGAGATGTCCTGCTGTGTGGGCACATATCCCCAGCTAAGAGGGTCCAAGTCCAAGGCAAGAGCCAGGCAGCAGACTACTGACAGGTCCCCACGACAGAAACAATAAGAAGAAAACTACTACTGAACAATAAATTTATGTCAGCAACATTTAGGAACTTGCAAATGGAAGGCAGGTAATATTTGCATGTAGCTGTATAGAGGGCCCAAGAATGCATATTATTGGTGGGCGCTTAGCACCCCAGTCCACAATGCTGATGACTGAAGATCTTTTATGCTATATATACTGGTATTTATTTTTTAGTAGTAAATTCTGCATATGTTCCATTTTCTGCATTCACACATTAAATGGTGGCTCTCCCAAGACATTTTAAAGTGCCTTTATTTTACAAGGTTCACTGCACAGGTTCTGCATGTAACACAGTAAAACATAATAGTTATTAAACACTGAAACCATCATATTCTCTATTTTCTCATTTTTTCCAGGTACTTTTCTGAAATTACTGTAGGATACAAGAAAGCACAATCCCAATAGACAAAGACAAAGACAAGAAAGCAAGAAAATGCTATGTAAATGAATTAAGCAAGTAATTACAATGCAATTTCCTACTGCAAAGTGACACTTAGGGGTATATCTATCAACCAGTGATATTATCTAACATGAGTTAAAGGGAATCTATCATTTAGGGAAGAAAGTACAGCTTGTTTACTCAGACATCCTAAGTATATCTTGGCAATGCAGAACCTTATTTTCGCTGGCGCCTTCCTATAATATATGATTAAAATGTAACAATGCAGTAAGCCACCATTTCAGTAAACCCTGGCATTCTGATCTCTGCAACACTTTAACAATTTGAGTACAGATGTTATTCTGGAGTAACATGTTATATACCTGTCACTTACGCTGAATGAGCTTTAATTGTTACACATTTGGCAAAGACTTGAAGGCAAGGAGATTTTATTTAAAGAACTAAACATTTAAAACTACATTAAAGAGGACGCGGAAAAAATAAAGTGTTTAAGCATAACATTGTTATCTCAGTACAGCAGGCGGTGGGGATCTCACAGGGTGGGGACAGTGAGGTCACAAAGCCTACATAGAAGGTGAGTCTGGGAATAGACGGTGACGTCACAGGGCCAGGGCAGCGAGGTCCCAAAGGCTGAGGCCACACATTGAGGAAAAGCTGATTTTTTTTTGTTGTGGATTTTGCTGCAGTTTTTTGAGCCAAAGCCAGGAGTGGAATTAACAGAAGGGAAAGTATAAGTGTTTCCTAAATATTTCCAGTTCTTATTCAAGCCTAAATATACTCAAAACGGCTAAAAAAACAAACGGAGCAAAATCTGCAACAAAAAAAGCTGCGTTTCCACATTGTGGAGATTTAGCTAAAGACTATGCAGCAGGTTATATTGTCACTGGACACTGATGTCACAAGTAAGTGCAGTGATGTCATAGGGCAGATTTATTATACCTGACATGCAACGCATAAAAGGTCACAATATTTTGCGCAAATCAGATTTTTGTGGAAAGAAATGTGACTTTTTCGTCTCTGCGTTGCCCTTGCCACTTTCCCACGAAGGGTGTGTGGTGAGGGCATGTAGGGGGCCCCATCTGCCAGATTTATTGTCATATATACCAGAAATGTAAGTCAGCTATGAGTGCACAGCCTGGGGTCACTTACCAGCAATGGACAAGAGACTGATTGTAATGCTAGGTGTAACGTCATGCTCTCCAGTAAAACAATCTAAGTCCTATAATGTGTATATTCATCTAAAATGCTTTTTGCTATTTCAATTTTGCTGCAATTATTTGTCACAAATCTCCATTTTGTTGAGCGCTGCCTCATGAGTCACTGAAAAAGTAGATTTATTCCTCCATTGTTTCTCAGTATTAAGTTGGTGTGTATTGTTCATACCCTGCATTCTCATTTGAGAAGCAGCCATTCACCTTAGACTTCCATCTGTATCCCTGAACACATTCATCAGGTATCATGCTGAACAGCAGTCCGTGTCCATGCTGCATTCCTACATAACATGTGCTGCATGCCTTCACCTGTCCTGTCTTTTATATATAAATGTCAGCACTGCATGGATTGTGAATTTGCGCCCTCATTACTGCACATTACTGATGACTTAGGCTTCTATCTCCACTACATTCATTCAAAGGCCTGAATAGAATTAGCGATGCACAAAGTTCTCTTTGCAGTCCCAGCATATAGCCTCTGGTAATGTTAACCAATATTGTAGATAATTAAAGCACAGTTCCTGACATTTACATACGTCTTTTATACTTTCACAGTCAGGACTATAGAAATTTCCACAGCCTTCCAAAAGTCAACATCATTTAGGCTGTATTAAAGGAAATGTGTCAATATTTTTTATTAAAATCAGATACAGAAATATATCACTTTTTTCCAATCTATTTTTATTTTCTGACTGTAGATATTTTTATTTCTATACATGGTTACATGGGGGGCCATTTTGCCTGAGCTTCTTCAATGTTGTTAACAGCATTTAGTAACATGCTTTACAGCACTCTCATGGCAGCAATAGACTGGAGATAATTCACTGTGCTCTATGGGACAATTTTCTAGACATGCTCAGTGGAGGAAGGGGGAGGAGCTAAACCGTGACATCATCTATTGTCAGTAGTAGATTAAGTGGTGACTCAGTGGTGTTTTCTATAGATGTGCTAACTTCTATTGTATTTCTTTGTCTTTTCTGTGATGTAAATGGAAATCAAAGAATTGACAATTATCAGCCTATTATTAGGCTTAGCTGCCAGAGGGAAAACTGCAGGAGGTTTTTTTTTGTTTTTTTTTTAATATAGATAGTGACATGGAAAATTAAACTAAGTTGATTATCTATTGAAAGGATGGTGACATGAGGTCACTGAGTCCCATAGAAGTGAATGGGACAGTAGTCAAGCATTTCTTTCACCACTCCATTCACACATCCTCATTCTTCTTATAAATATTATTTATAGGAAAACCCCACTGATGGTCCAAAACCAACGGAATACAAGTATTAGTTTTTGTCCATGTGAACGCCATGCGGTACCATATCCCTAGAGTAGCGGTGTCTATGTAAAAAGGTACAAGATACTGTACTGTACCCAAGGTTCAATATTGAATAAGTATGTTGCTATTTTTACCTGATAAAACATGTAAGACCTTATTCACAACAACTTCAAAAACGTGACAGCTGTTTTTGTAACACATTGATCTGTCTATTCATGTGACCATTTATGAGGGATCCATGAAACAGTTGCCTCATAGATACAAAGTGGGAAAAAGAAAGATCATTTGTCTGTTTTTCACAATAGTTTTTTGTGTTCCTGTGAATGTAACCTACGCAATATACACAATATTACAATACATATCTATAGATGGAACTGCAAATGGCCACAGAATACGGCAAGCAGAAATTCCATTCATTACCCTGGGGCTGAAATTGATCACAACAGAAAAAAAAAAAGGTTTCTGCATAGATACTTCAATTTTTGAATTGCACTGAAAAAAATACAGCCAGATTTTGTGCTTCACACTTAGGGTTTTGGAAACAAGTGTTTTAGGGCTTTTAGACGAGATACCATACTTGGAACATTTTCCAGAACTGCTTCTATGACAAAAACCATGGTCACAGATGGGAGCAACAAAAGTGCACGTATTATATTTTTATCATACATAATAAAATACAGTGCAGACAAGAAAAACTTAAAATATGACATATAAATGCCAAGTCCGCACAGCCACAATAAAGAAGAGAGAAAAATATAAAAAGGAAAAGAACAAGCAGTGAGAAGCAGCAGGGATCTTCATCCAGACGGCTCATTTAGTCTGTAAATCTGCCACCGTGTGGACCCTGTTTTCATACGTTTTCATACATGCAGATTTCATGTTGATTTATTTTAGTTGTTATCCACTTTCATTATACGTGTAGATTTCCAGTTACTCGCCACCTCTATCTGGCTGCTGTAAGAATTCTACTAATAACCCATCTGCTGTATAGCTAGGCGGGATAGTTTCAAGTAAGAGATTAAGTAGAGCAAGTTCTGGAGGTTTTCATATAACTTAGAAATAAACCCAAAGACCTCACTGCAAAATCTCACAATTTTAGAACACTCTTACCCACAGTTGTCTCAGCTCATAAACCCTTAAGGCTGACGCCCCACATTGCGGAAACGTTTTTTGTTGCAGATTTTTCTGCGTTTTTTTGAGCCAGTTAGGAGTGGAAGGGAAATGTCTAAGAGCTTCCTATATATTTTCCATTCCTTTTCAAGCCATTCCTGACTTTTGCTAAAAACAAAACGCAGCAAAATCTGCAACAAGAAAACGCTGTGTTCCGCAACGTGGGGCCTTAGTCTAAAGGGGGGTTTTGGACTAAAATGATTGATGACCCATCCTAAAGACAAGTCACTAACATCACTGTAGAATTCTGTACACTGTCAAGTCACTGTAGAAGTGAGCAGAAAGCAGACGGTGCTGTTCTCTGTGGAGTGATGGAAGTGAGGCCACACATTGCGGAAAAGCTGCGTTTCTTTTTCTTGTTGCAGATTTTGCTGCGTTTTTTTAAACAAAGCAAGGAGTGGATATAGCAGAAGGGAGATGTACAAGTGCTTCATTTATACATCCTATTCCTTTTGAAGCTACACTTGGCTTTGGCTAAAAAAAAAAAATGCAGCAAAATTTGCAAAAAAAAACCACAGCTTTTCTGCAACATGTGGCCTCAGCATTATGGTGCTTTTAGTGCATTAGCGTTTCTTGTTGTTTTTAGTTTTCCTTACAGGTTTTTTCAGTAACTTTTCAGACAACTGTGTTTCATTTAATACAGCAGGTGATTCTGGACCATAATGATGTTTTCTGCCTAAAAAAACTCTCTAAAGTTCCTGCCACTAGGTGTCTCCCTTCTAGCTAGTTTGCAGTTCTCTCCCTGTTACTAGGAAAGTTTGGTCTCTTATAGATACAAGATGGGTTCACAGTTGAGTATTTTCTCTCTTCACACAGTGAATGCAGAATGTAGGGACTGATTCTCCTCACAGCCTGCAGACGCCTCTCCAAACTGCTTTCTCTGTGCAAAGGACTTAACATTCTGCACATCTCACATTGTAAGGAAAGTCTTCCATGTATTTGTATCTATTTCTGGCTGCTTGTGCGATTACAGATGGGATATTATTCATAGACAGCACGCTGCTTTCCTGTCTGTGCTCAAAGATTGCTTTTTTGCTAGGTCATGTCTACTTGTATTTGCCCTATATTTTACTGTTCAGTGTTCCTGAATATATGCTAGGATGTCACTTGGGCCTTTCTCAGCTATTTTACTTTGCTATTGCACAGTTACTCCTGGCAGAATTAGATGTAAACAAACCAAACTAGTTATAATGGACAGGGAAGGGGAAGTATGAAAAAATGGCAAGAAAGATACAAAAAAAAAAATTTAAAATGCTATTTTTTAAAGCAACATAAAGGGTGAATCCTCATGATGAATCCACATTAATAGTTTTGCTTGTTTTGAGGAAATGCTTTTAAATGGCTTTTAAAATGGCTGTATTCACACTGAACACCACACAGTATCTTTCTATATATGGCTATATATCGGTCATGTGAATAGCCCCTATTTACATGCAGTGTATTTAATGCAGCTGTGCGAGGCCATTAAAAAAATGCAGTTATCGTGTGAATGCAGACTTACAGAGCAGGAAGACATGAGCAGACATATTCTGTAGTGTGTAGCCTGGGAGAATTTGGTTATACAAAATGTTATTATTATAGGTTCTTTCCATGCTTGGGAGTCCAGTAGTCTCTTTCGCTCACAGACTGGCTTTCGTGTATGAACATACAGACAGACATGGCTGACACTGGTTACAACCATCTAGCGGACTTCTAAGAATAGAAGGAGAAGGAATTCAATAAAAAAGGTAAGAGCTATACTGAATGATTTCCCAGAGAAGTATATAACCCTACTACTGTATATAAAAGGCTGATGGTAGATTGGACAGCATATATATGGTGACAGGGCCCCATAAGCCGTCAGTCTGCTTTTATTGCAATCATTGCTGGTCTTCTTGTCAGCGCAGTTTCATCTACATCGCAACTATACAGGAAACACAGTTGTGCAACAGCAGGTCCAAAAGCATCTCTATAAATTAATAATTTTTTAAGACACTGAAGAGCAGAGATATAATGTGAACCTTCTGCTGAGATGGTGGAGTACCAGGGCGCAAGCAGGAAACAGACTATGAGCGTATGACTAATGGTTTAACATTTCCAAAAATGCAACATCTTGGAGGTTGTTTAGTGGCTACTAAAACATATGCGTTATCTACCTTTAATATAGGATGTAATATAAATAGTTGGGTGATTTGAAAAATATCTACAGTATAGATTAACTATTCGGGCTCGACAGGCTGACTGCTAGTCTAGTTCTGGAAGTTCCCCATACTCGCATTCAGCTTTGTAAATTAGATGAATTTTGGGTATCAGCAGGAAGAACATTATTCTGTTTTGCTTTCATTACGCTCTGCTTGCTGATCACATGGAATAACATCCTGGGGCCGTCATCAGTGCATAGTCAGAAATAGCACTAAAATCAATAGGACAAGGTGCACAAACACAGCCAGAATCTCTCGTGTGAACAAAACACAAAATGGTTTATAATTCGTTGCTTGAAGGGATTTTTAAGTGCGCGAAGCAATTACACTGAGTTGATCAGGTACAGTTCCCACATACACCCTGCTTATGGTACAATCGCTGCGCTCTGGAGACAATTTTCTTTTAAACTGTCAACTAGAAAAACACAAATCAAGCAAAAGCTTCAAAAAGACAAATATAGAGGAGAGAAAGGAGGGTGCACAGTCAAATCAAGGTAAAAGGCATCATTTTCCAACCAGTTCTCCACAACAGGCTTGTATAATGCAGAATAAATAACAATCTAAGGGTCTGTTCCCTTGGGATAACCCCTCTCCCACAAACAGCTACTCTTGCAACTAGGTGGCCTTGATGCTGGGACCTTCATCCCACAATCAGCTGACACGGAGAATTGGTCAGCTCGCTTGCACTTTCTTGAGAAGAGTAAATCATTATACAGTGCTCATTGAAATTACTGCATAAATATTCACATTCCCCATAGGTTATATTTATGCGCTAAAGCTGAATGCACCAATAAAGCTAAGCTAGTGAGTATAATTGCACCATCTTAACACCCTCCAAAAGAACTAATAAGGGGGATGAAATGAAGTGTGCATTATATGCAAATACAATGTCCCAATCCTCGGTGAGCCCTCTCGGCCAGCAGCGTCAGCAGCGAAATACACAAACCTGCTACTTCCATATTTCCCAACCAATAACCACAGAGAATATTTTTCATAATAAAAATCTATGTGACATAAGCCACAATCGTAGTAAAACATTTACATTTTAAACATACATGGCGGACTCTGCGAAGGAGTCTCAAGCACAGATGTGAACGTAGCCTTACCATGTAAGTCACCTGTACAGTACTAGCTATTGAATGAAAACCTCTGATTTTGTTTTGGTGTCAAGGATCGTGATACTACGGTTAAGTTCTTATCTGCACCAGATTCTCCTGCACGAGGAATTGTCTCTCCAGTCAATGGGGTCCACCAATGTCTGTGTGTAACCGCTAATGCAGCAGTCCGGTTCTCCTTCATTAGGGTCCCCCGGCCGACCTGAACAATGGAGATCCCAGCACAGATGTGAACCTAGCCTACACTTGGTATTGGTATTCTGGTATCTATTACCCTTTATTATGGTTCTTGGAAAAAAACTAAACTTTTTTTTGTTTGTTTTTTATTGATACCTGTAACCCTGCCCCCTTATCTGACTATTTTTTTACTTAAGCAAAAGCCCCTCCGCTTTCAATATCTCTCCCTCTACTAGCCCCCAGAGCTATCTTTCTCCACCATGCCTGTTGTTCTTACTTAAACCTTATCACAGGCTACCTCTAAATTACAATAAAGCAAACTCCAAGCCAACAAAAAATGTGCCACAAACGAGCTTATGGACAATTCTTGATTTTAATCTCGATTTTCTTGTTATTACAGAACAAGAGAAGGAAAGTTATGGAGCAGCTGGTCCTCTACCTAATGTGGGAAGTATATGGCAGCTAGTCTACAGCCACCAGCTCAGAGAGAAATGCTAATTACAGACAGAGCCTGCAGAGGGGAAAACTGATAAATATTTTGCTGCAGTTTTTTTGAGCCCAAGTCACAAATAGATTTAGCAGAAGGGAGTAAAATAACTGCTTCCTACATATTCCCCATTCCTGTTGAAGCCACTCTTCGCTTTGGCTCAAAAAACCATTGCAAAATCTGCAACAACAAAAAAACTATTTTTCTGCAACATGTGGCTTTACACCAAAGTATCCCTTATCCGCAGGAGCCATAAGCTGTTTTTTTTGGGAAAACCCCTATAAGGTTATGTTCATATCCGTTGGGAGACTCCGTCGCAGTGTCCGCCTATAAATCAGTGGAGGAAAAATGTCCTGCACAGAGAACTTTTTCCTTCACCGGTTTTAGTTTTCCTATGACGGACCAGAACAATGGAGAGGGACTGCTAGTGTGAACCTAGTGTAAGTGCCAAATTAAAGTTCTTCTCACTACGACATGCAACAAGCCAAGTGCCAAGTCAAAGTCTGCTACACTCGTATATCATCTAACTGCATGTAAACCCCTAGCAACGTGTCACAGTGACCATCCTTGTGAGCAGAGTTCCTTGCATTAACGCTCTTGTCATGTACAGCACATCAAATGAGACAACTACTGACTGTAACTGCAATTTGTCCCTGTGATAGATTCCCATCAAAATTCTTCTGTAGATCCCCAATAGCATACAATTACAAGAGCAAGCATTAAAGTCACCCGATGACTCCAAACTTCCAATGACTTTGCCTAAGTCATAAGACATTTCTCTTGAAAACTCACAGAGACAGCTGCACTTAAGAAGCACTACAAATAAACAATTCCACATCAATATTTCTCTGGAATTGAAAACTGCTGGGTGATTTGACAGTAGAATATGTAATTAGAATGAAAAAGGGAAAGTGCTGGCAATTCTGCTTGCAGTAAAATGCATTTCTCTTTATTAAGTCATGTTAAAAAACAGGTTTAGCCTGACGCTTTCAGAAACTGAGAAGGTTTTTATGCACCTGCACGTGTAGAATTTTAGAAGGTCGTGCCTAAGTAGTGAGTTTGGCATTGATCTGGTGCAGTATATCCGCGGCTGTGGAGTCAGGGACAGTTTTGGATGAAGTTGGAAAAAAAGTTACCGACGCCAACTTCAACATAAAATGACTTATTATTAACTATTATAACTTAACAATAATTAACACTGCTGCATATTCACTTTCATAGAAATTCAGGAAAGTTTAGAAATAATTCTGTTCTGTTGTATCAATCTTAGGCTCCTATAAAACTGATATAGACAATCATTGCTTCCATAGCTTTCTTCCTTTTCTTGGCCAGCTGTTGAAGACTCTTGTAAGAAGCTTCTTGTCATCTAAAGGTAATGACAGTTCTGTCTCAGGGGGCGTTGAAGCCTCTTTTTGTGGTCTGTTCCTTTCTTGTGTTATCATCACATCACTGGCTTTTTCCCCTGAATTACAGGAGTGTGCTGTAGTATATGCTGCATAGAAAAATCCCACCATTTCCAATTGTGTTTTTAACTAGTGATTTCTCCATTTACGTTATAGCTGGAGATGCAAACTTGGTACCATAACACAAGCAAGCGTTATAGGTGGTATAAAACTGAAGATACAGCCACACTCTCCTTGCAATTCCTATATCTACAGTACATATTGGCAATACGCAGTGAATACGGGAAGAAGCTCCCTAACAACGCTTAGAGTCTTGCTAGGAACTTCAGAGCTTGTTTTCTACTAAAAGGAAGTAAAATAAGTTAATAAAGTATATTAGAAAAATGTTTGTCAATCCCCTCCCTACACAATAGTAAACTTACACTTTAAGGCTAAGACCCCACGTGGTGTCCCGCAGCAAAAAAGCGAATCGTGGTTCTTCCCGCAGAGCTTTGGACAGAAAGAAACTTTATGCTTCAATTATACCTATAGGGAAACCGCCGGCGTTTCCGTAGGTTTAATTGAAATGCTGCAATTTCCAAAACCGCAACGGTTTTGGAAATCGCTGTGTGTCCGCAGCACGTTTTTTTTAACACAAAGTGGTGATGGGGTTCGCTAGAATACCATCCACTTTGCTGTGACGGTAAAACGCAGCGTTTAGTTCTGCGGCGTTTACGCCACATGGGGCCCTGGCCTTAATCCTACCATAATCCATGCTCTCAAAAGGTACCGCTACATGTAAGGACAAATTTCATCCAAGCATGCGAGTGTCCCTACACTGTGTAAAATTGTAAAAGCAGTGCTGACAGTATCAGACTGTACTAGGCCACACTCCAAAATCATAACACCCAATTGCTAACTTATTCACACATTTCTGAGAGGACTTACAGGAAAACAGTAAAGGATTATAAGAACTGATGCTCCAGAATTGTAATTTCATAAAAAGTGCACATATTTACTAAAATAGACATGCCAGGAGAGGTAACCAGTCTGTATATGTAACACCATCTCTCTGTATTCATTGGCATCCTGCCTTCCCAGCAGACCTAGCTGTCTGCTACCTCTGTGTTTGTGTTCCTGTCACTTTAAGAATTATTGTTCACCTGCTTTACTTCCTTCTGACAGTCCATGTGTGTCTATGTGTACTTGAGTCTGCTCCCTTGGGTCTAATTCATAAGACCGAGTTTCAGCCATGTATTGGCCGGATTTACCGGCCTGAACATTATGCCAGAAGAGGGACACCTGAATATAGTACGGGACATTGCATCGCTGAGAGTCAGGGACTCCTAGCAGTATAGATAACTGTTTAGGCTGGTAAATCCAGCCAACACATGGACCGAGTTTCACAATCGTGTGAATGCAACCTTGGTCTCACTTTGGATGAGAAATATGTGCACAGTTCCTGGTCTCGTTCTGTTTGCATCCATGCTTCTGTTTTACCATTGTCTTTTCTCTCTTTAATCCTAGTGTGCTTTCTGCTACCTGTGTGCATTCTGCTACTGGTGTTATGTTCTATCCCAGGGGTCGGCAACCTTTTTTGTTCGGCGTGCCGATTTTAATTAAAAAATTAAAGATGAGGTAACTCGGAGTGCTGGTCAACAATTGTAAATCTGACGACCCCTAAACTAAAGTGATATACCACAAGCCATAACACAGAAGTGCTGCCACCAGATGCTTTAGGACGTATGTGTTTACTGCTATTTCCTGGGACGCTCCTGCACTTTCCGATTAGAAGCAATGAAAGTCCATGTGCAGCCCCCAAATAGTGGTAAATGGATGTGTCCAGGAGCACCGTATGACAGCAGTCTTATGGTGGAAATACACTATGTATCTGGATGCAGCTATATTCTTAGGCCACTGGAACTTTTAGCTTAATGTAAATCTGCAATCACATGGTGCCCGGCACACCGTATTATGTCCCATAGCAGCCCCTGCACACCGTATTATGTCCCATAGCGGCCCTTGCACACCGTATTATGTCCCATAGCGGCCCCTGCACACAGTATTATGTCCATAGCGGCCCCTGCACAACGTATTATGTCCCATAGCGGCCCCTGCACACGATATTATGTCCCATAGCGGCTCCTGCACACAGTATTATGTCCCATAGTGGCCCCTACACACAGTATTATGACCCATAGTGGTCCCTGCACACCGTATTATGTCTCATAGTGGCCCCTACACACAGTATTATGTCCCATAGCGGCCCCTGCACACGGTATAACATTCTAACTTTTATAATTTTCGCCACTCACTAGCTATAATTATACTGTGGGGTCTCTTCAGACCCCAGAGTATATTAAGCAGAGGGCCAAGAGAAATGACAAACATAAAAAAAAAATGTACTTACCCTTTCCTGCGCTCCGCAGCCGCTGTGTTCTCTTCTGGCGCTTCTGCCTGTAGTTAGCGACCACTGATTGGTTATGCGTAATGGCGTCGAACGTGACCCCAGAGGTCCTGTTAGCGGTCTCTTACGTCAGATAGAAGCGCCCGAAGAGCAGACAGTGGCTGCGGAGCGCAGGAAAAGGTAAGTACATTGTTTTTTTTATGTTTCATCACTTCTCCTGAGCCTCCGCTGAAGAGACCCCCGAGTATAATAACAGCAGTTTAGTTTCAGTCGTGTTTCCGGGTCGGACATGTACGATTCGAAAGAAACCGCAGGTCAAACCTCGAAAGATGAATCTCACAAGGTTTGCCCAACTCATTAAGGGGCGTGCTTTATGAGGTAAACAAGGTAAAATGCCCAATTAATTGTGATTTTGATTTTGGTCATAGTTAACCAGCCCTAGATGGACTCATGATCTGCTGCCCTGAACAGTGGGACAGCGCCTAAAATCTGAGTCAGTCAACTGCTTATGTAGAAGACTTCAAAACATTAACAAACACATCTTGCACATACAGCATAAAAGGTAAAAAAAAGGCCAGAATTAGAAGAAAATAGGTACAATAGGCTTGATAAATGCCCAAGCTATGTTTTAGTTAAAAAAAAATCTCTGAAAACTAAACTAAAGAATCACATATACTTACCTGCTGAATAGGCTGCAGTAAACATATATTTAGTCATATATTACAAGATGGGACTATTCCTACATTGAATGCACAAACACAACAAGAACACAAAATCACCAAAAATGTCCTTGTTACTGTAAATCTAAATAGCACATAGAAGCCTAGCAGGTCCACGATAGCAGAGTGATGCAGAATGTGCAGAGAGAGAGCAATACTGCCACCACTGGAGTCAAGAACTTTTATACTAGAAAGTACAGATGAAAAAATAGGTATGGTACAAATATACAACAGATGTCATCGCTATAAATCCAGTTTGCACTGTTCAATCAATTACAATTAGTTTAAAGGGCAAAAGCAAAATACAAGCTCTTACTAATAACTACGCCTCAGCAAACAAGGTTAGTAAATACACTATATGTATCTGTCAAAACGCATATTCATTTATATTAAAAACACGTCCTCTGCACAAAAAAACTGTTCATGCCATGCGTCATGTGTAGATTCAGTAGATACACCAGGTAATACTCCTGCCGCATACTCTGAAGTTATCCATAAATCCCTATAGGGCAGACAGATGCCAAAAGAGTGTATTTATGCTGTCCACCAGGCAGGAACAAATCACCTTACTTACTTGTATTCCTTTAAAGGAAAGCACAGTATACAGCAGGGATACTCAACTGGTGGACTGCGGCCCAAACCGGGGCCATGGCCACTACTGTCCAGACCTGTACCTCCTTTCTGATGCATAATGACACTGACAATGGTCAGCCTCATCTCCCCACTGCTGTCCCCTTTGCCTTGAATCACAGTAACAGCAGAAGGGATTGGCACTGATTCCTGAGCCTTACACAGGAGTATCAGGAGTGTGGCTATGCTGCTGTATAGGCAGCAGGAAAGACTACCACTACTAGACACAGCAGAGTAAAGGGACAGCGATCAGAAGATTAGTCTTTTTTCTGACCACTGTCAGTGTCATGCATCAGTAAGGATGGAGTTTCCAGTGGACCCCATACCTGGGCGAATGGATGGCAAAGAGAGTATGATTCAACATGGGGGCACTAATGGAGTGCTAAACTACGTTGGGGCACAAACGGGCATTATACTGGGTTTGGGGCACAAATGTGGCATTATAGTGTGTGGGTGCATCAATGGGCCATCATCAGGTAAGATCTCATGATAATGTGTGGGGGCACTAATGGATCATTATGCATCAACAGGACATTATACCATGTGGAGGCCACTAAGGGGGCATAAAACTGTATGGAGGCAATATACTGTGTGAGTAGAACTAAGAGGCCATTATACCATGTGGAGGCACCAATTGGGCATTACACCGTGTAAATGTGACTAATGGGGCGTTATACTGTGTTCAAGGCATTTTACTGTGTGGAGACACTAAGGTGGCATTATCCTATGTACAACATGGTTGAACTAAGGGAGCATTAAACTTTATGGGGGCACTAAGAAAGCTTCATCACTGTATGTTACACTAAAAAGGGAACTATTACTGTATGGTGCACACAGGGACTAGGTGGTGTCAAAGAGGCATGGGCAAGAATAGTGGGGGCTAGAGGTGTGTCTTAACATATGTAAATACTGGACATGTTCAGCTTGGATCTTCTCCTGATGGTCGACCCAGGTCAATGAACATTTACGAAAAGTAGCTGAGTACCCCTGGTTTTATAACACAAGAACCTATGGATGTCCTATGCAACTGTATGGTATACAACCACTAAGTCTTTAGGTTATGCTTGGTGCATACATCAAGACATTTTTCCTGGCAAAGGCAATCATACACCAGAAACATGAGATATAAGATTTTAGTACAGATGTATGGAACATAATGTAAAATAGATGTAAAAGATGAAATTGAGACATTTATCTAAAATATAAATGTACCTCAACACATATACCTCAGCACTCCATTTAACAATGACTGATGACATAAACGTACAGTCTATACATTATATAAAATATTCACTTGTATAGTGACATGACATCACATCATTACACCTAGGACTGTGCAATTAATCAAATTAATACAATTAATTCACCATGTCAAAAATCAGGATTGTGATTTTCACTAGAATCGTGAAATCGCTGTTTGCATTGCCATGGATTCTGATATATTCCAGACATGCTTTGTCCTCCCTGCTACAAACTATCCTTAAC
This sequence comes from Leptodactylus fallax, assembly GCA_947044405.1. Lineage (NCBI taxonomy): Eukaryota > Metazoa > Chordata > Amphibia > Anura > Leptodactylidae > Leptodactylus > Leptodactylus fallax. The sequence continues at coordinate 760,757 of CAMRHE010000574.1, forward strand.
ACTTTCTTCACTGCAGTGAGTAGTTAGATGGTAGGATGAGGAAGCCTGCATCAAATATATGCCAAAACACTGAAAAACACGAAAATCAAGATTAAAATCAAAGACTGCTCATAACCTTGAAAAAAATTTATATTTTTATTTCTAGGCAAAATTACCCAGCCCTAATTGTACCAATATATTGTGATCCTGTTCTCTTATGGCTGGACCGACAATTGCAGATCCTAAAGTATTGGGGCCTTGCAGCTTGGACAGTACAACCTATGCAGCTAGAAAATATGGATTTAACATGCAAAAAAAAACCTAGAAAGGGCTCAGTTGGCAGAACAGATAGATATGACAGGAAGAGTAGCGCAACAATAGAATCCACAATGGATCCTGACAAACCCCATTGTAAGCCACTGAGGACTGTCAGGTGGTAGTGGTCTCTGTCGGACCTAGTTATACAACTAGATTTCAGTAATAAACAATAACCACAATGCAAATGTGAACAGAGCTGTAGAATCCATCATGTGATAGATAGCAATGCCAATGAGTGATCACAATTTGCTTTGGATATCGGCATAAATTGATATTATTTTTTTTTTTTTTGGGGGGGGGTTTCTCTGTAAAAGCTTCAACCCCAGAACGATGCATCATAACTTGTGCACGCAGTAAGCTGGCCAGTAACCTTTTCAAAAGGAAGAAATCAATTAAGGCAGATCTATTGATAATTCTTGGATGCAGCACATCAAACGCAGCTTCAGGTGACCCCCTCCTCACAAGACATTACACTGCAGATTCAGATAAGATCAATGTTAAATGTCTCCTTCTCTGTCAAATCAACAGGCTGATTCTTGAGAGCCGCAATTATTTTCATTGCTGCATTTCAAGCAGCGTACGCAATATTTGTTGCTGGGCGAATACAGATGTGCATTACGGATTCGCCTCATTATAATGAGATGTGTCTCCGATAGTTTAACAATACACAGTCTTAACGCATTAAACAGTTTGGCGACTGCTTGTACGAGGAGCTCACACTAACAAGCTCGAGGCCTTGACAGCACATTCTTGACAGAAAGGAAGAAATATTGCAGAAGCTCAAAGCACTGTTCACGAGGTAGACAAATAATATTTGCATCCGATGAATTTAGCGCGATTGTGATCTGTGCTGTGCATCCAGCTATGGTCTCATCATCTGACAAAGATCTGGCCGCTATAAAATGACAACGCGGAGGAATAAGCACCGACCAGATCTAGGAACAATACATTCAGAATTTGAGAGTGAGGCATTTCCATTTATTTCCATCTGTGCCATGCTTGAATCCTTGCAAGGGGACAGACTTGTGCGATGAAGGTAACAAGGGGGTTAACACTGTTTGCACTTTTAGACACCCTCCTCCTCCTCCCACCCATAACATCTTGATATTGCAGAACAGTCTTACACTTAACAGCTTTGAACTGGGGTAAGTAACATACAATGAAGACCTCATCATTAATGAAGGCACAATTGCAGCAGGCAGCTTAAAATCTCATCTATTTTGCGATTCCACCACTGGGAAGATAGAGGAAGGAATGATCCGGTTATGAATAATGTTATATACCTCCATTCAGACCCTCACATCCATAGACTGATGGGATATTTAACATTTCCTTGCATGAAGAACTCCATTTTGAGTCAACTTGTTTAACCCTCTCAGCACCTCCAACCACCACAAGAAAAATTGCAAATATAAAAAATAAGTATAGATTGTTCCACCTGCATTTATTTATTTAACAATAGAAAATCTCCAGATTCTTAGCAAAATACTTGCAAATGCTTCTGAATTGTAAATTAGGTGAGGGGCTGGGTACCCAGAGCAAAGGGTTGCAACATGATGATGTCATAGGATCTTCCAGCCATTGGAAAGCATTGTTGCAGCTCCATGCAATAATCGCACATCACAAAACGAAAAAAGTCAAACAATATGACTACAGTACATGGCGACTTGACCTGTTGCACAGGCGGCAGCTTCATGACCCTGAGAAGCGGCCAGGATATCCTGCCTGTCAGGACACCGCTGAGATGGCTGTGGCATGGTGGTCACCAGTTTTGGACGCATATAACGTGACGCATATAACGTGACGCAATGGTCATGTGTAACTTTCCACGGGAAGAAGGCACAAAGCAAACAAACAAAAAAAAAAAAAGGAAAAGACTCGAAGCTTTGCCTCTGCATCAAAAATCTCTGATTTTATGCCATTATTTCTTGTACTGCGCAACAGTTGCCATTTAGCCCTCCCTCCCCTCGGGGGCAAGGGTCCGTTACCTTCTCCATTGCCAAGAAGCAACTCTCTATCATCTCCTGGTACTAGGAAGGGTCTGCAAATCACAATGTACCTCTCAACAACAGGCAGAGAACCATGTCTAACTTCCACCATCAAGACGAATTCTCCGACAAAAGGCTGCTCCCACACTCCGATAGTAGGATCTTAATAACTTACATCAGAATCATTGCAATTAATGAGGACGTATTGATTAGAGCAATCAATGTGGTGGAGGGAGGGGGGTGGGGGGCGAGAGGTGAACACACACAAATAATCCTGAACAAATGAAATTACAAACTGCCACGTATAATGACTACCTAGAGGATAGATGTACTACTGCTAATACGGGTTGCAACCTTTCTCCAGAGGGGACACTGTGCATTTATAAGGGTCATTCCTTTGCTCACCGACAGACCTATATAGATCTGCATTGTGGGATTTTTAACAATCGCAGCCTTGGAAGAGAAATACATGATGAAAGTGAGAGCCATACGGTTATATGAGAGATTGCAAAAAAAGAAAATAAAAAGGTATCTATTGATATGCAATGTACAATGTACGACTATACCTGCGTGCAATCCTGCCTGTTAACCCATAGCATGCCGCCCAGGAACATCCACTATATTAAACCATTACAGGCAATGAGCTTAGCTGCAAATGTACATTACAAAGTAAAGGTTGCAGCGACTTTCTGTAATAACATCTGGGGGGCATAATACATATGTATAAGGCATTCACAGGAAGGCACAGCATCATAATTGTCCATCTAGCACAGTCCTACAGATCTTACGGGCACAGAATGAAACGGGCATGTGGGCTGGTACACCCAGATCTGCTCTACACGGGAGGTGGGCATTCCTTGCAAAACAGCAGGAGACATCCTGACCACCAGCCTCTGACAATGGGCTAAGACACGGCTGACTGGCATGATGAGGGGGTGCACTCACTGGAAAAAGGGACTGGAAGAGGTGGGCACAGAATAGAAGTAACTGGGCACTGGGTCGGTAATTATTCAGCCAGCAGCTAAATGTAGTGTGGATGAGCCGCGGTAAATCTGGATGAAAACTAATTAGCTTGGATACAGAGAGGACGCAACAGAGCAGGGCAGCACAAGGGAAACAGGGAGCAAGGGGGCCAGGGCAGCACAAGGGAAACAGGGGAGCAAGGGGGGCACGGGGGGGACACAGGGCAGCACAAGGGAAACGGGGGCAAGGGGGAGCAGGGGAACACGGGGTGAGCAGGGAAACAGGGGGGCAAGGGGGATCAGGGAAACAGGGGGGCAAAGGGGGCACGGGGGGGACACAAGGCAGCACAGGGGAAACAGGGGGGCAAGGAGGGGGCACGGGGGAAAAGGGGGCACGGGGGAGAGGGGGACAGGGGGAGCAGGGAAACAGGGGGGCAAGGAGGGAGCAGGGGGCACTGGGGAGCCTGGTGGTAAGGGCTAAGCAGAATAGAACTGGGGGAGCTGGAAGTATTAGGGGGCAGCTGATAAGACTGGCAGGCACTGGGCTATGCAGGGAGGCAGCGCTTTAGTAATGGGTGCACTGGGTAGAGGATACAGGTGCATTGGCATAACTGAGGGTACTGGATAATATTAGGGGCAGTTGTTAGCTCTGACAGACAGTTATATCAGGGGGCTTAGTAATGGGTGCACTGGGTAGTACTGGAGGGAGTGGTGAGCACAAAGGTGGATTGGTATAACTGGGAGTCCGGGTAATATTAGGGACAGTTGTTAGGACTAACAGTCAAATTAGGGGGTTCAGTAATGGGTGCACTGGCATTACTGGGAACACTGCATACTATTAGGGGGCACTGGGTGGAATTTGGGCAATGGATATTGTTGGGGCACTGGGTATTATTAAGAGGCAATGGGTTAGCATTGGGGCAGAGGGAAGTGCTGGCATGGGTTGGCACTGCATGGTACAAGGGAGAACTGGGGGGCACTGGGTGTACATTAGGGGGCACTGGGTGTACATTAGGGGGGCACTGGGTGTACATTAGGGGGGCACTGGGTGTACATTAGGGGGCACTGGGTGTACATTAGGGGGGCACTGGGTGTACATTGGGGGGCACGGGGCAGGGGGGCACGGGGACAGGGGGCACTGGGGACAAGGGGGCACGGGGTACATTAGGGGGCACGGGCAAGGGGGCACTGGGTGTACATTAGGGGGCACTGGGTGTACATTAGGGGGCACTGGGTGACAGGGGCTACTAGGGGGCACTGGGTGTACATTAGGGGGGCACTGGGTGTACATTAGGGGGCACTGGGTGTACATTAGGGGGGCACTGGGTGTACATTAGGGGGCACTGGGTGTACATTAGGGGGCACTGGGTGTACATTAGGGGGCACTGGGTGTACATTAGGGGGCACTGGGGCCGGGGCACTGGGGACAAGGGGGCACTGGGTGTACATTAGGGGGCACTGGGTGTACATTAGGGGGGCACTGGGTGTACATTAGGGGGCACTGGGTGTACATTAGGGGGGCACTGCAGGGGGCACGGGTGTACATTAGGGGGGCCGGGTGTACATTAGGGGGCACTGGGTGTACATTAGGGGGGCACTGGGTGTACATTAGGGGGGCACTGGGTGTACATTAGGGGGCACTGGGTGTACATTAGGGGGGCACTGGGTGTACATTAGGGGGCACTGGGTGTACATTAGGGGGCACTGGGTGTACATTTGGAGGCACTGGGTGTACATTAGGGGGGCACTGGGTGTACATGGGGGCGGGTAGGGGGGGCACTGGGTGTACATTAGGGGGCACTGGGTGTACATTAGGGGGCACTGGGTGTACATTAGGGGGCACTGGGGACATTAGGGGCCTGGGTGTACATTAGGGGGCACTGGGTGTACATTAGGGGGGCACTGGGTGTACATTAGGGGGCACTGGGTGTACATTAGGGGGCACTGGGTGTACATTAGGGGGCACTGGGTGTACATTAGGGGGCACTGGGTGTACATTAGGGGGCACTGGGTGTACATTAGGGGGGCACTGGGTGTACATTAGGGCACGGGGGCACTGGGTGTACATTAGGGGGGCACTGGGTGTACATTAGGGGGGCACTGGGTGTACATTAGGGGGGCACTGGGTGTACATTAGGGGGCACTGGGTGTACATTAGGGCCGGGGGGGGCACTGGGTGTACATTAGGGGGGCACTGGGTGTACATTAGGGGGCACTGGGTGTACATTAGGGGGCAGGGGGCACTGGGTGTACATTAGGGGGCACTGGGTGTACATTAGGGGGGCACTGGGTGTACATTTGGGGGCACTGGGTGTACATTAGGGGGGCACTGGGTGTACATTAGGGGGGCACTGGGTGTACATTAGGGGGCACTGGGTGTACATTAGGGGGCACTGGGTGTACATTAGGGGGCACTGGGTGTACATTTGGGGGCACTGGGTGTACATAGAGGCACGGGGACAAGGGGGGCACTGGGGACGGCACGGGTGACTGGGGGCACTGGGTGTACATTTGGGGGCACTGGGTGTACATTGGGGGGCACTGGGTGTACATTAGGGGGGCACTGGGTGTACATTAGGGGGGCACTGGGTGTACATTAGGGGGCACTGGGTGTACAGGGCACTGGGTGTACATTAGGGGGCACTGGGTGTACATTAGGGGGCACTGGGTGACTAGGGGCACTGGGTGTACATTAGGGGGCACTGGGTGTACATTAGGGGGCACTGGGTGTACATTAGGGGGGCACTGGGTGTACATTAGGGGGCACTGGGTGTACATTTGGGGGCATGCACCCTGTGTAGGACGTCCAGCTGGGAGCTGCCAGGCGCTGGTATCATCTCCATCACTTGTCGGCTATGCCCAGCATGTCTTCTGGTACCCGAGCATCAGATAATGGAGCGAGTCCCCTCATACAGATAAGTCTGGGGCAGGTGCACTTACCCTATGGGGCTACAGCCGGGCTCCAGTCCTGCTGCTGCTGCTCTAATATTCTGGGCTGCTCTCCTTCTTCTTTTGTATATTTTAAGCTCCTTGCACAGCTCCGGCTGCCGCTTCTCTCCGCTCCCTTCACACTCTCACTCCGAGAGACGTGGCCGCGCAGCTCGTCCCCGCCGCTATTACCCAGAGACGAGCTCGCTGCTGCGCATCCCCGCTCCATCAGCAGCTCTGCCAGCTCTCTAGGCGCGCCCCCGTCTCCATCAGTTCTCCTCAGCTCTCGTGAGCGCGCCTCAGCGCTCTACCCTCAGCTCAGCGGGCTCCCGCCAATTCTGAGGTAACTGTGTGAGGCGGGCGGGCGCGCGCACCCCTTGTCTCCGCACTCACCTGTGGCTCTGAGGTAATTTTCGGGATGTCTGAGGAGAATCTTCACTCCAGTCCATTAACTGGTTATAGATCGTCTCTTCCTGGTCATTTCTTCAATTATTTATATTATCATCCGTCATAGTAATTACCAGCTCCTACCGTACATTTCCCAGTATGGAGGTCCTGGCCGGGTCAGCGCTAATAAACACATCATTATTTATAAGGAATCACAAGACGGTAAAGATGGGGCCGCCACTGTGCCATAATTCATTCGCCAGGACGTCTGTGCAAATGGTACTCCTCAGACAACTTTGTCGTAGACTTTACTTTGCTATTGTACATTCACACAACAGAATTTGGAGATGATTTTTGAGGCTACAATCTGCCACCCGTTGTTTTCAAGATGGTCCTGCTCGATCTTGTAGCGGATTTAATAGCCGATTCAGCGCAGAATCCGCCACACAAGGCTCAGGCTGATTATCATCATTGTGTCGAAGGCAAGTCCACAAGAAAACCGCAGTGAAAGCCGAAGCTCTCCAGAGCACGAACTCAAATACCTCTCCAAATGCCACCTGGTGAACCTAGCCTAAAAGTCTCCTGATCCCTGTTGTTCCCGATCCTTGTCAGGCCGTTCGCCATCACCATTGGCCAGTTGTTCACATGCCGAATGTGTACAGGTCACCACCGAGGCCTGTGATTGGCTGCATTGGTCAGCTGATGACAAACGGGACTGAAAATGTCGGGGAACGGTCTAATGGTGCCTATTCACACGTCATCGGAGGATTGCTCTATTTAGGTCCACAAAGCTTGAATCTAGTCTATGGGTCAGTGAAAATCATGGACAGCATGCGGCATTGAAAAGACTAGGAAATAAAAAAAAAAAATAATAGTCCAGTTTACGTGGACATGAAAAACGGATCAGCCACGGACCACATATAACCTAAAAATAAGCAGTGTGCCGTCCGCACTGATCAGACATTGCACATCCACATAACACACATATGTGAATAAGCCTTTATACTTTTTTTTTAACGTTATAACAACCATGGCAGTTTTCTGGCATCAAAAATTCAAAGATTTTGGAGCATGCTGGGTATGTGGAAATATGTGCAACTTTTTGCAGGTTTTGTGCCACTTTCTAAAAAGAAGGCAAGAGAAGGGAAGCCGACACATTTAGGGTAAGTTCACACAGTGCTGTCCACATGCAGATTTATTGAGGTAGATCCTTCTCACCAAAGCTCATTGAAATGAGTGGGAGGCGGATAAAAAGCTAACACTTTTTACAGCGTTTTTCCCATTCATTTCCATGGGCTTTGCTAGGTGCAAGCCGGCTAAAGGTGAAAATCAGCTAGAGATAAATATCTTCCTCAGGCTAAGGCCCCTGTAGGGAAAGCAGCAAAAAATGCTGCAGAGAAAAAAACACACCCGCAGCATTTTTCACGGAAAGTCTGCAGAGTTTTCCCTATTATACCTATATGGAAACCGCCAAGTGACATGCTGCGATTTTCCACTGTGGATTTTTTCTGCAATATGTGGATGGGATTAGCCAGAATTCCATCCACTTTGCAGGTAGTGTTTTTGCAACGTGAGGCCCCAGCCTGACTCTCATCGAAATGAATGGAAAAGATGTAAGGTGGATTTTGAGGCTGATTCTGCCTCCAAATCCACCTGCAAAAAACTCTGTGTGAACATACTAGTATAATTTACACCGGAAGTATAGTGTGAATTACACTTGACGTCTACCATATGTCAGTTAGTTCTGGCTGGCGAGGCCTTCAGTTTCTCATCCATAGACAGCGCCACAATTGTTAAGAGTATCTCTTAAAGTGTACCACCCATTATAAAAAACTCTACCTAAATGAACAGTACATGCGAATATAAGAAAATTACTAATATACCTTATGTAAGAAATCTGATTCCTATGGAGAATATAATAAGATATATTATAAAGTTTCTCACATTTACCTGCATTGTGGGACTATTAAAGGACTATTATTATTATTCATTGATGAAAAGTTGTGTCATAATTGGAGGTCACTTTAAGGCTAAGGCCCCACGTAGCAGGCCACGCAAAAAAGCGCTGCAGGAAAAACCATGGCGCAGCGCTTTTCACAGAGAGTCTGCAGAAGTTTCCTCTGCAGATTTTCTGCTTCCATTATGCCTATAGGGAATCCACTGACGTTTTCGGAGGTATAATTGACATGCTGCGATTTCCAAAACCGCAACGGTTTTGGAAATCGTAGCCTGTCCACCGTATTTTTCTGCAATGTGTGTCCACTTTGCAGTGACTATAAAACACAGCGTTTTTTTCCACGGTGTTTACGCCACATGGGACCCCAGCCAATTAGTTATGGTATATGTGACACCAGCAAGGGTTTGACTAAGTCCGGCACAGAAAACACCAGTCTTAATAAATCCTCCCCATGACATTTGGGCTGGATGCCATGTGTATTCTGCCCCTGCACCATACAGGTTGGATGGAAAAAAGTAGCCAAGGCGTCAACATGTTTTCTAAAGCTTTATTCCACGTTCTAACAAGAGAAATGTCAGTGTTCTGAAAAAATAAGTATTTTACCCGCATTTTTGTGGTTTCCACAGCAGTATCACAATTCACGGCACGTGGCCTTACAGTGATTATAACTATTGTTATAGCTATTGTTATATATGAGGGCAATCACATGTGCAAACCTGCTCCAGAAACCAAACCTCAGCCTCGGGTTTCTGGTGTGGATTCTAAAACGGCAGTTTTGGGGGCAGTTTTTGAGGGGGAAGCAGCATAAGGGGTATTAGTGAATATTATTCTACAACTTTACTAGAATAATTTCTGCACATATGGAGCAAGAGCTCAGCTATGCAAAAAAAGCCAAGCATCTAGACTAATGGCCAGGACCAGATGAACCTGCAGTCCCCACCGCTGAACCCTATGATCGCTGTGATCAGGAAGTATACTGATACTTATTAATTTACAATTAAGGATATTTCTTTAATGAGATTTTAAAAGCTAATTTAAAAAGTCTCCACAAAAATTGCCAAATAACCTGATAATTTAATATAAAATATGTTTTCTTGTGTTAGATAAAACTATAAAATGTGCACTTATTAGGTTATTCACTATGTAACTGACCATTGAAAAACAGTGCAGAAACTTCTTTTGTGAATTTTGCCAACATATAAATTATATAAATGACAAAATATGGTAATTTATATGCCCCTTCAAAAGGGTGTGATAAAGTTCAAACAGACAAAATGATTACTAAAGGGAACCTGTCACCATGTAAATGATGTCTAATGTGCAGGCAGCGTGTTATAGATCAGGGGCAGCTGAGCAGACTCATATATAGTTTTGTAGCAAAAATTTCAGTATAACCTGACATGTATTCATTTCTTTCTCTGTTCTTTCTAAGCTTAGAAGGAGTAATTGAGTCCAGTGGGAGGTCCTATTAGTGACTGACAGCTATCTCTGTAGGCACAGTCACTCTTAGGACCGCCCACTGGACTCAATTACTCCTTCCAAGCTTAGAAAGAACAGAGAGAGAAATGAATAAATGGCAGGTTAACAATGAAGAGGCCCCGACCATGATCTGCGGACCCCACAAATGAATAAAGGATGGCTTATTTTAAGGATAGGCCATCTAGTTTTTAGTGCCCCTCAATATATTACAAGCATCAGGATCATTGGATGATGATTCCCTGAGTTATCACAGGAAGCGCTGCTCTCTGGTTTATGTCATTTTCATACAATAATCCCTATTTCTATAACCCAGCAAGGAGTCTTGGCCGAACAACACTATTCTTCTGTCAATGTGAAATGTAAACACAATAACCTGCGTTTGAAACATGGAAACTTGGGAATAGATCTATTATTTACTATGGATGAGCTGAGCTCAGGACTGAGGGAACCTTCTTCTAATGCATTTATTGACTATACTAAGAGGGGAACGTTCCCTTCCATATACACACAGATCAGTGTTATTGATGATCCTCCCATAGACTTGAAAGATTTAGTTCAGTTTCAATCATTAATTTTTGTAGCAACTTTATTGAGAGTTAATCACCAGGATTGTACAATATAGATTGATCACTGATCCCTTTACCCAAAAGACGGTTAATCATTGATGCTAATTACTCTAATAGCTTGATAGATTATTGATGTGTGATCTTGTAACATTTACCCTACTTCTCCAGTAATTTAGGTAATTGTGGATCTTATTATCAATAGTAACTGTATGGAACAGAAGTGATCCACATGGAGAGTATTGACACGTGGGCCATCAGTCCTTTGGGATCCCTGTTTGATCAGCTCTTCTTTCTTGATGGTTGATCAGTAGTTTTGAAGTGTTTTGTACAGTATTGCGATAGTTTAGAATAGAAGAGAATAGAAATACTTTATTAGTCCCTGGAGGGGAAATTAGGTATTCATTGACTCCATAATGGACGTGCAAACACAACACTTAGCATGGTGATACATAGACAAGATAACAAAATTGACAGATACACGAATTCCCCACGGGGGGGTTTTAAAGGTTTTTTTTTTTTTTTTTTTAATATAACTGTGATAACACAAGCATAAGCAAGGTGATACAAACATCAGACACCAGAGACAGGTATGAGCAGGCTATGGTGCAGGAGAAGTCCCTGCCGAGTGGACAGTGTCTGGTTGAACATGAAATCACAGAAGAGATGAAGGACCTCCTGAGTATCTCTTTACCCGGCCTGTGGCTGAAAGCTCTGTTGCCTCATAATGGTTTTGTGCAAAGGGTGCGACAGGTTGTTATAGGTGGCAAGGAATTTCCTGGAGGTTCTTTTATTTCATAGTGGTGTCCCAGTCTTTGAGTTTTTCACAACATGTATGGACTGCACTATAGATTTACATTAGTATCTGCCACGTCATATATTTATATCTATTTATTTCACAATTTGCTTCCTATATAAGAAGGAGCTTTATTCATTTACTTTGTTTATATATCACCAACATATTCTGCAGCTTTATACATATTGTCATCACTCACTGTCCCAAGTAAGGCTCCCTATCTTTATGTCTTTGGAGTGGGGGAGAGCCCAGAGCAAGCCAACGCAAACACAAGGAGAAGATACAAACTCTATATATATGATGTCCTTGGCTAGGGCGGAACCCATAACTCCAGCATTACAAAGCAACAGTGCCAGCCACTGAGCACCCATACTGTTTCAATAGGACAAGGTCCCGCTAGTCCAGGCAAATGGGAATAGTAGTTCCCCTTGGCTGCTTTATGTGTGCTGTCAGCAGATATAATACTATAATATATTTAGCTGTAATTTTCTTAAATTTATGTTTTTCATATTCCACATGGAATGCAGCAGAACCTATGTAGGTACAGACATATAGTATTCATTTGTAATATAATGTAGATGATTTACTTGGGCCATAAAGTTGAATACAGCTAGAGAGCCACTAGTAAAGGTTAAAGGAATGTTTACAAAAGTTTTTTCCATATATTGTGATGACTAATAGTAATTAGCAATCATTGCTTATATTTATCTACATCCTGTTATTTACAGATGTTTGAGATGATGTGGCATGACCTGAAGAGGGCTGTACATGCAAGGCATCGGAGAACTATTGATGAGTCACATTTGCAGGGCGAAAAGTACAGAATTCCTCCTCAACATGGCACAGGAAACGTACAGGTACAGGAAACGTTTGGTGGAAGTGATTGCTCCTAATGGGAGATCTACAGATTTGCTATGTAACTCACTCCAGTTTTCTGGCATGAGTTCTAATAAATTTGGCGTCCCTGGCCTGCTCTGTTTCTCTCTCTTTTGCAAAATGTGGCAAGCAAGGCATAGGATGAGGAATGTGGTGCATGTTAGGCACAAGAAAGGGCCATGCACCAAAAATGTGCTGCATTTACATCCATCTACAGCAGAAAACTGATAAATTCCCCACTATGCGTCTATGTTAAAGCAATCTGTCATCAGCAGTTGATATTTTGAACCCTCTGACCCCTTATTGTTGGATCACTCTGACTGCTTACATAATTGCCTTATATTTTGTTCTTGGTGCACTCCCCCTTGAGTCCATGGTTCCAGATATCTGATATTTGATTGATTCATGCAACATGAGCTATGTGCCATCACAATGTGCAAATGACCCAATAAAGTTAGCATATATTAATTCTCTTACCTAATAATTATGTGGTTTTCCAGGATTATGATATGATAGGAGAGTTCATCAGTATCAGATTGGTGGGGGTCCCAATACCTGACACACCCACTAATCATCTGTTTGGAGCTTGGTGTTGCAGCTTAGTCCCATTCACTTGAATGGGGCTGAGCTGCTAATAGGACATGTGACTGATGAATGTGACATCATTGGCAGAAGAAGCAGCAATGTCACTTTGGGCAGCTGATCAATTAGGATGTAAGGTGTTGGACGCTCACCGGAGTGATATTGCTAAGGGTAGGTCATCAATATTTAAGTGCCGTAAAACCCCTTTGGGTTAAGTCTACACATTGCAGAAATGCAGCGTTTTTAGCTGTTGTGGAAATGTAGCAAAAAAAAAAAAAAAAAAGTTGCGTTTCACAGCCTCAACAAAGTTAATGAGATTGTTTTTACCCTCAACCATATACTGTGAAAAAAGTTCTGTGCAAAAGCTGCGCTTTTGAAAAACACAGCATTTCAATTCTACCTGTAGAATTGTGTTTTCACCATAGACTTAAATGGGGGGAGGCAAAAATTAAAAATGCAGCAGAAAAGAAGTGAAAAACACAAGAGTCCTTGCAGCATTTTGTTTTCCGCTGCATGCTTTTTTTTTTAGCTGTGATGTGGCTGTAGCCAAATTCCATTTTCTTTCTACTCATTGATACAACACCCATCATCTTTGGTCTGAGGATCTACAGGATTGCTAATTCTCGCCTAAGCCATTGTATGGCCAAATCCTCAAGTATTTTGATCCACTATGACAATGTCATGCCACTTACCTCCCTACAATACAAGCATCTTTAAACGGCGTCGCGTGTTATGGTTCAGATATCAGCAACAAGGAGATGGATCTCCAGGCCGGCTTTGTCAATCAGTGAGCGAGAGTCTTGTAATTTTTAATTGCTATTTAAATAAATGCAATGTTTAATTTTAATTAACATATTAATGACATTTTTTGCAAAGGCCTTCAGCTGCGTCTTCATAGAGCAGGGTTGATAGGCTTGGATAGAGGGGCATGCTTCTGCATTGTGTACTGTAACCTAGCAGTAGTTAATAACTGTTTTAGCAGATGAATGTCTTATGGAGATAACTGTGGATTGACTGAGGGCGCCCTGCAACCTTACTCTAGATCTAATGATATGTATTAATAGGATCTGTGTGTGCTTAGACATGATGGGTTTCTATTTGATGTAAATACTTTTGGAACTGTCAGTGATAGCAAAGGGCATGAAAGGTAAAAGGACTGCATCAAATCAATAAGCTGTATCACTGATGGAGGAGTTAAGGATTCTATTGTAGTGAAAAGTCATCATTACATAAAAGCCTCCATGCTTACTCCTTTTTTGTTTCTTGCTTGTGCCAGGTGGTGACTATAGACGCACACCATCACACACCACACACGTCCAATGTTTGTGCATCACAGGCTATCATGGAATTATTTTGCGATAAAGATGCAGATAATCTCTGTATTTCTGCATGCAACACTGCTATGCAACACTTGTTACTCCTTAGAAATGGATGGAGCACGGTGCACAACTATTGCAAAATTTTTCCCATTCTGTTCTATTGGGGTACATGTTGAGGCTCTGAATGTGCATCACACTAAATATGAAAGTCATTTAAATATGGAAATTTTTTTTAAATTTGTGGGTTGTAAACTACAAAATACTATAAAAGGGGCAATAGTAAAACTTTAAAGTTAATGCCCACTTTTTAACATACGTGGTTTTAAGTCTGAAAAAATGATCACTTGCTAAATATACAGTATTGTGCAAAAGTCTTAGGAAGATGTGAAAAATAAACTGCAAAGTAAGATTGCTTTCAGATATAGAAGTGATAGTTTATCTTTGTCAATTAACAAAATGCAAAGTGAATGAAAAAAAAAGAAATCAAAATCAATATTTGGTGTAACCTTTGCCCTTTGCCTTCTATGAGTTCTTCTTGGAACACTTGCAGACACTTGGAGGTTGTTCTCTCCATCTTGGAGAACTAAGCTCAGATCTTCTGTGGATGTTGCTTGCTCCAATCCTTCTGTCTCTTCATGTCATCCTAGACAGACTGGATGATGTTGAGATCAGGGCTATATCTGTGGGGGGCCATATCGTCACTTCTAGGACTCTTCCAAAAAGCAAAGGTCACATCAAATATTATTGGGATTTACATGATATGCATTTTGTTAACTACCAAACATTTCTATTTTTCCACAATTGCCTAAAACTTTTACACATTACTGTATATTTATAGCAGTTGGATCTCTGTTTCCTAACTCTGCTGCATATCCTCTGCATAGGTAAAACTGAAGGTAAAAATTTGGTTTGCCTGCAGACGTCACTAGGGGGACTCCAGGAGCTTAATGTATACAATTGCTATAGTATGTTGAACTGGACCTAATCTGCTCTAGTGGCTGGAAATCTCCAGGACTCCATAGGATAGGCCAACAATATCTGCAGGAGTCCAATTCCTGACACCCTGCCAAGCAGCTGAATAATGGGCCAAGACTGAGATGCTGCGAGCTGCAGTACCAGGGACAGCCACTACCTAAAGAATGAATTGTGCCAGGCGCTTACTGGATTGTTGTGGTTCCTTCTGTCTGCTGAGCTGATCGTCAGAGATGATAGCGACTCACAGATCTGATATTGGCACAACATCAGTTTTGTAGTCTGCTAGAACTCCAGTAACTCTGTACTTATGCAGAGGATCTGGAGCCGTGTATCAGAAAAGTAACATCTCAACCAATATAAAATGTTGGACATCTATATAACTGAAATTCAGTAATGGACCTTCATTATAGACATAAAGGAAACCAAAGGAACTTTCAGCCCACTTGCTCGACTTGGATGTAATACAAGTACATTATACAGGCTATCGGCACAGTATTTGGACGAATTTCAGTCCTAATACAGCTCTGAATTCACAGGTCAACCCCCCAATCTGCTGAATATTATGTTTACAAGCTGTTTTTTGCAGAAGACAAACACAGTTTGTAATGAATGTGCACGCTTCCCCGGTAAGTAAACACGAGGCAGACATTGTATAACACATTGTTCAGTACACAAGGCTTTTTTCAATTAACAGCTGCTTTCTCCCCGCTACCCAAAAAAAGTTGCAAACAAGAAGGATTGTCAGGATAAATGGCGTTACTCTTGTATTTCCTTTAAAATTTAATGATATTCATTGCAGTTAAATATTTGTGTTGCTTTATTATTATGGATGGATATGATGTCTGCCGTGAATCAAATACCTACTGAATGAGGCTCATAAAAATACTATTACAAGACAACCATCAGCTCAGTGACAAGTGAGCTACAGTCATGTACGGGTATGCACAGGGGCTGGGAAGATCTCTATGCACAGCTTTTGCAGCATGGGATCCTCTTTACTGCTCCTGTACACTCTTTGCAATCTGATGTCTGATGAAGGTCATGTTGACCGAAATGTTACAACGTTGAATTTTGGGATTGCTAATAACATTTGGAGTTCACTCACATACCTACCATATGAGTGTCAGAATTATTTCTATACCTTTCTGAGGATAGATCATCAATATCATATTTTGGAGGGGTGGGGGGTTAAGCCTGTATCAAAACTGAATAAAAAAATAAATAAATAAAAAAAAGGCATGTGTTTTACTCCAGTTCTTGATGTGGTTGTATTTTTTACAGGTGAAATATATTTATTTAGCATGTTTTTAACTATGTGATTTTAATTGCAACTTAGTTGTTATGTGTGAATATAGCCTACAACTATAGATGACTGCAGCTACCGTCAAATAGTTACGTATGGTTTTTTACAGCTAGGTTGGAATTCAAAGAAAGCTGCAAAAATCTTATCTGCTAAGCTTTTGTACACAGGCAGATTTAAATGCGTCAGATTTTTGGGTTAGTTTGTGCCTAAAGACTAGCCTTCTTACTTTGTATTACACTGTGGGGGATGTATCATCAATTTTGAAGTCAGTTTCGCTGCAGTTTGCATTAGCATTATTTGCTAAATATTTATCAAATAGATTAGAAGTCTTGAATTTCTGTCCTGAGAGGTTACTCCATTTTCTACATCTCCCCCTACTGGAGTAAACCTGCGCCAATGTTTTCATTGATAAATCTAGTAAATCATACTAAATGTTTGCAGCATTATGATTCCAGATTTCTAAAGGGCAGGCCTTGATACGTTCCCTGTATGTATTTAAGGCTGTTGCCACATATTGCTGAAAAGATGGGGGGTTTTTTGCAGATTTTGCTGCATTTTTTTTTTTAACAAGAAAGAAAAACCAAAGAACGGAAACCCAAATGCTAGTGTGAACCTAGTGTAAGCCCTACCTAGTTTTTTAAACTTGAGGATCACTGTGTACCAACATTACATTACTTATCCTGCCAGAAATGTAATATGTAAAATGTCTTAGGCTCTATTCAAATCATGTTTAGAAGACAGATACAAAAATGAATCCATTTTTTTTTTAGCATTGATGTCTAGGTAAGGCAAGATTCACATTTGTGCACAGATCTCTGTCAGTCAGGTCTGCCGGGGGACCCGAGCGACAGAGAGCTGGACTACTAAAACTGAGGTTACCCACAGACTATAATGGGGTCTGTTGGGTGTCCACCATTTTTATACTGAAACCCGGCGGAGAGAAAAGTCCTCTGATTTTGGGAGCTGATGTGAACCTAGACTAAAGAGATGGCTATATGTCAGCATCCTGATCTGAATAGAGTCTTAAATGACTGCTAATTGGTGTTCAGTGGTGGAGATTAGCTTTAGCATTCAGCAAACTGTATATATCATTTCTCTGTCAGGTGAGGAGATATTGTCCCACCCTACATATCTCCGGTAACACTTATCTTATGAGGAATGTTAGGGTCAGGCGATCCAAAATTCATTCTATCTATCTGATTACAATTCCTCTTTCTCAAATTTTGTGGTTCCATCTGTAATAAGTCATCCATTCATGTGTGTGGGGCTTTTGCTGTACTTCTATATGCCTCTGATTTTAATATGGTGGTTTATACTGTTACACTAACTGGTCATAGATTGTTGTAAGTTTTACGTCCCTTTGCATGGCCGCACTTCTTGAACATTTGTGTTGTTAGCCATTTTCCATCTCACATTTGTCAGCACGCTGTAATCCCGCGCAGTGGTAACTGGACTTTGTGCTGACGCTCTGCTATTCTCTGCTTGTGCAGTTTCATTAGACAGCTGCTGAGTATGGTGGGGTCAATGCTTTACTAGGTCTGACAGTCTGAAGAGACCACTCCAATCTAAGTTCAGTAAATAAGAATCATTCCTTCCTTGTATTTTTAGAAGTTATTAGCTCAAGGTTTTCAGAAACTTGCTGGATAAGTGTGAATGAGGTTACATGAGTGATTGACTGGAGGCTTAGACGCCTCTGCTTTACCTAAAGGGATGTGCCACTTAAAGTTTCCTTGTCTGGGGTCATACAGATGAACAGTGATCTTTAACTGCAAGTCATAAGATATATCTAATTCCTTCCAAAAAAAAGTAAATGAAATCCTTTAAAAAAAAGTGCTAAAACCCCCCAAAAAACTTAAACCCTTAAGGACTGAACAACTTTTGTACCTAAAATATTTTTTTCCATCTGCCATATCTTATTTGTACAGGTACATAGCTTTTGAGACCTTGTTTTGTGGAATAACTTGCATGTTTCTGGTAGCATTGACTTTATAGAATTTATTTAGAATTGGGAAATGCATATAATTTTCTACAGTACACCATTTACCATTAGGGTACATTACTGCTAGGGTATAAGTAGTTATTTTCTACCATGGATTATAGCTCAGTGATGGATTCTCGATTCTACAGTACAGTCTAAGAGTCTTAGGTAGGTGTGGAAAAATGCTGCACAGTAAGAATGCTTTCAGAATTAGAAGGGTTCATAGTTTATCTTTGTCAATTATCAAAATGCAAAGTGAATGAAGAAAAGAGAAATCAAAATCAGTATTTGTTGTGACCTTTGCCCTCCGTCAATTCTTCTCGGTACTTGCAGACAGTTTTTGGCAGAACTCGGCAGGGAGGTTGTTCCTGCCGCCATCTTGGAGAACTAAGCTCAGATCTTCTGTGGATGTTGCTTGCTCCAATCCGTCTGTCTCTTCATGTCATCCCAGACAGACTGGACGATGCTGAGATCAGGGCTATATCTGTGGGGGCCGGATCATCACTTCCAGGACTCCTCCTCCAAAGGGCAAAGGTCACACCAAATATTGATGGAATTTACGTTTCTCGTTTCTTCATTTACTTCATTTTGTTAGCAAAAATAAACTATTAACCCTTTTATTTCTGAAAGTTTTCTTACTGCACAGCATTTTTTCCACATCCGCTTAACATTTTAGCACACTGCGGTTACTCGATTCATGTACATCAAATCTGCAACTAAATCCTAAAGCATGAGTTCTAGACAAGTATGAAGATATATAAAATGTATATGTTTTAACTACTTTTGTGTAACCTTACTACGGTCACAAGTCCCAGCCTGAGCTTGTGTCTAATAGATCATAGGAATTGACAATGCTGTCGGTCCATGTCGTTAGATCTATAAGTGGGCCAGGACTTGCAGCCATAATTCAGGTGCTAAAATGTGCCTGTTGTACGCAGAGACTCTTATTATCCCGGGGGATATTTTAGGCCCAAAGTTGTCACGATTTCCCAGTCAGCCCTCGGTGATCAAATTGCTCTCTATCTATCTATCTATCTATCTATCTATCTATCTCATATTTATCTATCTATCTATCTATCTATCTATCTATCTATCTATCTATCTATCTCATATCTATCTATCTATCTCATATCTATCTCATATCTATCTATCTATCTCATATCTATCTATCTCATATCTATCTATCTATCTCATATCTATCTATCTATCTCATATCTATCTATCTATCTCATATCTATCTATCTATCTATCTATCTCATATCTATCTATCTATCTATCTATCTCATTTATCTATCTATCTATCTATCTATCTATCTATTCCATATCTATCTATCTATCTATCTATCTATCTCATATCTATCTATCTATCTCATATCTATCTATCTATCTCATATCTATCTATCTATCTCATATCTATCTATCTCATTCTATCTATCTATCTATCTATCTATCTATCTCATATTTATCTATCTATCTATCTATCTCATATCTATCTATCTCATATTTATCTATCTATCTATCTATCTATCTATCTATCTATCTCATATCTATCTATCTATCTATCTATCTATCTATCTCATATCTATCTATCTATCTCATATCTATCTATCTATCTCATATCTATCTATCTATCTATCTATCTATCTATCTATCTATCTATCTATCTATCTATCTATCTCATATCTATCTATCACATATCTGTCTGGTTTATATCCACTGATAAATCTAGTGAAGTACTTGCAGGGTTGCTCTGTACTGCATGTAAATTTCCACACTAAAATAGATGAATAGGTATATTGGGTTTGGGGAGATAACATTGTCACCTAGCAGGAATAGTCGGAGGGACAGCAGCCTGGGCTTGCTCTCGCAGGTCACTCCTTTCTCTTCAGCCTCTCCAGGGTAATGCGATTTGGATTTGTAACCCAATTATTGTATTCTCTATGGCTCTGTGAGGTTATGTGAGAAGCGATGTTAATGGAATTATAAAACCTGGTAACATGGAGTCATCATTGATCAGGGATCTTACCTTCCTTGCAAAAACTGTGGAGATAAGAAAAGAATTGGTTTCTTCAAGATGTAAAATCATCTCAGAATATAGAAAATCCCCAGCAGAGGAATATTTCAGATATTTATAATTATGACATCTAATCTCCCATTTACCAGATGTCCCTTCCTTTAGGCAAAACCCACAGTGAGCATCAGAGGAAGCTACTTATGTCATATCTTTCATTTCTTGAGAACTGGAGGCACAGAGGCCTATATGCAAACCAATAATATAGCTTCAGTACATTTTTATATCTTCTTATTTGTCTGATAGTAAAACATACCACGCATGATAGACTTAGATGCAGCATCTCAAAAGACAGCATCACACATGATAGGATTAGATAACTAAAGGTATCACACATGATATGATCAGATACATCAGCTCTGCAGACACTATCACACCTTATGTGATTAGATACAGCATTTCAAAAGACAGTAGCACACATGATAGGATTAGATAACCAAAAGTATCACACATGATATGATCAGATACATCAGCTCTGCAGACACTATCACACATTATGTGATTAGATACTGCATCTCATCAGACTGCAACATACATGACTGGCTTAGATACATTGGCTCAGCAGACAGTAACACACATAGATACAGCAGCACAGCAGACTGTGCCATATTGATAATGGGATTTTATACTGCAGATAGCATAACACGATAGGTTTAGATACAGCGGCTCAACAGACAGTATAGCACATGATAGGCTTAGTTACATATCACATGACTGATATATTGAAGATCTGTTGTAATGGACCATCTAAATATAGGTCATGCTCTGTATAATGTATGAGGGATCCATGAAATGGGTACATCTCGGGTCCAGGATGGCTGTAAAAATGGACATTTTTCACAACCATTTTCACCATTGGTTGACTAAATGTAGTCTTAGTGGACAGTATAACACATGATAGGCATAGATACAGCAGCTCAGCTAACAGTATACACATGGCAGACTTAGATACAGCTTCTCACATTGTCATACATTACAGGCTTAAAGGGATGCTCTCTCCCTTTAATTAAAAAAGGAAAAAGAAAAAAAAGAAAAGTAAAACCATGTTAAATAACAAGCACATTTTAGTTTCAGCAATCGTGGGAATTGCAGCACATGGACCCTCAGACGGTAGTTACCTTGTAGATACGCTGGCTCAGCAGGACACTATACTTGTCATGAAAGTTAGTAACAATGTAATGCACAGTATCGCACATGGTAGGATTAGTTACAGCTCAGCACACAGTATCACTTCTGCTCTGTTCACATTAGTATGCCTCTCTACATCATTGTGTTCCATCATTTTAACAGAAAACATACCCATCAATATATTTTTTCATTTATTCCAGTTAGCATTGGTTCTGTTACTAACTGTGTGACAGGTCCATCAAATATGGAAGCCTTGATACCCCCAGCACCCACCACACTGTCCCTGGACTCTGCGAGGTTGTCAATGCCTGCTCTATGAATCTTCAGATAAATACCAAGCATACTTTATAACATCTGAATAAGTAATACACCTAAGATTTCCTTTAGCGCTCTCTAGCAGGGTTGCATGTGTAGAGCGATTATGGTTTTGTGAGCTGTGCTCTGTGTAGCTGATATAAATAACTCTTGTCATTTTTCATTATGATCTCTTGTTTTACCTGCATAATGTTGTCATTGCAAAGTTTGGAAACAAAAGTGTTGATTAAGATAATGTTCGCTCACATAGAAGCGATTGTGTGGGCAAAATATTTCACAATCAAATGAGGACTGCAGCAGCGATTCAATGAGGGAGATGTTTATTTATGCCTTTGATGAATGCACTGCAAGCTGAGGCCTAGTGTGAATGACCTAAAGCTACACATAATACACTAATAAAAGCCTATTGCACAAGACAGAGCCGTGTGCACGGAGCCTGTACAGTGACTTGGAGTACTTACAGTTCTGTAGTGCAAAGCTGTAGGCGCTCTGCATGCCGCTATATGGTGCTCTGTGTGGCACCGCATTAAGGAGACCTTGTCCAAATGTCTCCTGAGGCTTCTGTAATATAACATTCAAGAGAAAAACAGAAAATATCTTTTTGGGTTACAGTAGGTTCCAAATGAATGTATGTAAAACATATATATAGTATTATGGAGACAGTAAATGACAACTAGGGACCAAAGTTACAAATTGTACTGAGCTGTAATAAAGCACCCATAGAAGTGCGTGGGCCCTATACTTACCTGTATATTCCACAGATTTGATTTGTAAGCACACAGAGTTTGTTGTTTGTTTTTTTGTTTTTTATTTTTGCCTAATTTATTTGGAATCTAACAGAAAAGTATTATTGACATCTTCTATCTGATGCCATGTTATGGGGTCATTCTCACTGTACGAAGGCACCATGTAGTACTGAGCCATAGGGGTTCCTTTATACTCCATATGTAGTGTCCCCCTGGGAACACTACAAAAGACAGACAGTGCATTTACTTCTATGTATGACATGGATGCAACTAAGTGTGTTTAACATGTCATTGCACCTTTAACTGTTTAGGCTGGAAGACTGAGATGATGGCACTACCCTGACTTAGGAGACTGTAGTTATGGAGGGTGAGGAATTGTTGTCTTGAGCTAGGAGGAGGAAATAGCAAAGTGAGGGGAGAGAAGTATTGAGACTGAGCTATAGTTCCTGGTTAGACTGGTCTCAAGCCAGCTCAGAGCCTGCCCTTGTGTTGTCAGAAGATGATGGGTGTGATCCCTGCTCACTTGGAAGTTATTGTGTGCAAGAAGAGATTGTGAGGATAACGTTATATGGACTTCACAGCTACAACCCTGGTTGTTAGCCTTAGGCCCCTTGCAAACGATCTTGGTGGAGATCCGTCTGCTATCCATGTTTTTCGCGGAACGGTTTTTGCGGCATGATCTGGTCTTATTGACTACAACATTGTACACGACAATTTGCTCATTTAATCTCTAACTAAAACGTCCCTGGATGAAGCCTTGGATATAGGCCAAATGTGCGTCGGGCGTCTGCATGATGTGGATAAGTAGTCCTTTATATTTACATATCACCTTTTCAGTTGAGCCCCTGCTGACTGGAGGTTTTTTGTCACTTATTGACTCTCTCTTTTTGGTTAGGATAATTTTCAGGTAGAGCTAATGTTTCACCCTGTCATGTATTTATACCTTTGAGAGCTTCATTTCTGTGATTTCATGTGTGATATGTGTATTAGTGTACTGTTATTTCCACTATCACCATGCTTTATGTTTGGTTACTGGTATTATATCTGACTCTACAAGCCTTTCCCCATATTGTATTTTTATGTGTATTGGTCTTGAATTGTATGTCCAGATTTATGTTTTTTATTGGATACTAATAAATATTGATATATTTTATATTGGTGAGGTCTCTTTTCTTTTTCTAGCTAAAACAGTTGTAGTATTTCTTGGTAATATTGTCTCTCTTTTTATTTAAAACAGTCTTGAAATTCTGCATTTTTCACTCAGGCCTCTGAGCCTAAGAATACTCTGACACTTCCTGTTCTGTGGAGATTAATTCTCATATCATCAGGGAGTATTACAATGATAGATATCACCTATACAGTATTTAGATAACAAAGGATCACACCATACAATAAAAGTGATGGTCATTTCCTCGCCCTCCCTGCACTACGACCTCTGCATAGCTCACAGACCAAAACCACTACACTCTCCCATAGAAGTCAATGGGGCAGAATGCTGTAAAAGCAAAACTGTTTTAGTTGCCCATAGCAACCAATCACAGAGCAGCTTTCATTTTTCAGGAGCAGAATAAAAAGTGAAAGCTGCACTGTAATTGGTTGCTGTGGCCAACTCAGAAAGTTGTGTTTTTACAGCATTTTAATAGCTCTGCCCCAATGAGTTATCTCCAGTCCACAGGTTTCCATGGTTCATATGGCCACCATAAAGCATCTCTCTAAATGCTGTTAACAGCAGCTCAGACATAATAGCCGCCCCATAATCATGTTATGAACATAGAATTAAAACAAATCTACATTCAGAAAATAAGAGAAGAATACGGTCAGTATCTGTGTTTAATTAGATATACATAGATGATACATTCCCTTTAACTTGAAGAGGAGCCTAAAAATGAGGTCAAGCTTGTCACATGTGTCTCATCGTCTTATATATGCCTCATTGTTTGGATGCATAGCACTGGTGCAGATGGTACATTAGTTGGCCGTCTCCAGAAAAAAAAGCATTGCGGTGGTTCAGTGCATAAATATATGCATGTTTCATACACCATATTTTGTGAAATAATGTCACCATTTCTGGCATACGATGATTGATACATATTATTGTGTACTATTACAGAATTTCACTGACAAGCCAACCGTTATGCGTCATGCAGGCACTGTACCAGCCAGGGATTGAGAGCTGACAGGTTTGGGAATGTGCTATTCTGCTTGTGCCACAGTCATCAAAGAAGCTAATTAAACACTGGTATTAAACTAGTTCATAGGCTCACAGCAGGGGAAACTAAAAAGCTCCACGTGAGTCAGTACGTCCACCTCAATGTTCAGAGGTGGAAGCTGTGGAGCAGGAACATATCACTCATGTGCTAGAACTGAAAGTCCAAGCCGCTGCAGCATTGTCACACTGGTGATATTATAGGATATCAGCTGATTTCTTACAGGGATAGATAGAGAGATTGATAGAAGAAAATTAGATAAATTGGACGCAGACTATACCATATATCATGGACTTGAGCCGCATATCTGTTATCTGGATAAGCATTAAGGAGACATTAAGATCTACAGGATAGATCATCAGTGTCTGGTCAGTGGGAGTTCCACAAGTGAATCCCGCACTGAACAGTTGGTCCGGCTGCCGGAAGCTGTATATAGTGTATATAGTGTATATGGCCTGTGCTATACAAGTAAGAGACATGAATAAATGAACGGAAGCAAAACTGCAGTTCTACTTAGGTGGGGGTCTGACACCCAGGACCTCCACAGATCAGCTGTTTGAAGAGCTTGCGAGCGCTGCAGACTCTTCTCTGTACCAATGACGTCATATGCATCAGTCACATGGTACAGCATCAGCTCAGTCCCATTCAAGTGAGTGGGCCTGAGCTGCAGTACCAATCAGTGCTCACCCAAACATAGTAACATAGTAATATAGTTATTACGGTTGGAAAAAGACACATGTCCATCAAGTTCAAAAAGAAGAAAAAGGGTGGGCTAAATTTCCAATTTGTAGAATATTATGTTTTAGCAGCCCAATATCATATAGGAGGGTGGAACGTTTTACACATTTGGATAATGATCCAGGCTGGGGCTTAAGAATCCGAGGGGATTGTGGAGCTGAAGACTTACATATGAGATTATGGGAAGATTTGAAACAACTATTTCCAGACTTGGGTGTATCAGAATTTGCGATTATGCAATCCCGCCATTATGTAGGACATGTAAGATGGTTATTAGAGAATGAACACATAGCATATGATATTAACTAGAGGTTTTCGGGTAAAAATGAGTCTTATTACTCAATTACTCTATTTTATTACAAATATAGGGTTGGAAGAAATAATTTCAGTGGGTAGCATGGTACCATGGACCAAAGAACTCACTTGTGTGACTGAGGAAGACTTCCTGAGCGCATTGTAAAATAACTAGTATATTAAATACTGCCACATATTTAGAAATGCAATTTAAGATATTGCACAGAGACTGTTTCTCTCCCTAAAGACAGGCCTGATGGACAAATTCATCCAATTGTCTGAAATGTGCAGCCAGATCTTCTTTTGTTTGACACCAGAATGGGCCTTATTTGGTATATTCACACAGATTTATGTGCATTCCGAAATACCAAAAACACTTATTATTGATATTAGCTTTGGGGGCTCAAAAACCATACTTCATACACCCAAAGTGCCATCTGTAAATGTATTTTTGGGTAAAATACATGGGATATTCAATTTGGATAGATTACACGCCATCCTGAATAAGGACTCACACGCTGAACAATTTTTCATGATCTGGGGAAACTTTATTTAGACGACACCAATAGAAACACAAATGGCTCTTCATGAAGCTTTCAAATTCACAGACTGAAACCTTAAACGGCAATTGCTGGGCAATGTAGTAATTGACATACCTAGAGGAGCCAAGATATCTTACATTAGAGTAGGCCGGCCCTCGGGATGACACGATGATGGGGGGGGGGGGTAAGGCTTGAAGCTGAGTTATAATGTGTGTATTATAATGATTATTAAAGCTTTGTAAAACAAAATTCACATCACACTTGGAACTAGACTTATGGTTTTCCATATAGGTAACATTATGTATGCTCAATGCCTTTTCTAACATTGTTTGCTCTTTAATAAAAAATAAAAAATAAAAAAAAAGTAGGTTTACCCACAGGATGGTCAACGGCTTGACTGAAGGAAACAAGTGTTCTATACATTTCCATAAGCATCCATGCTAATTTGTTGATGTGACTAGCTTCAGGGGTAGGTTATTCCACAGATTCACAGTCCTTACAGTATAGAACCAGTTTGTGGGGTAGGCTATTCCACATATTCACAGTCCTTACAGTATAGAACCAGCTCCTGGGGTAGGCTATTCCACAGATTCACAGTCCTTACAGTATAGAACCAGCTCCTGGAGTAGGCTATTCCACAGATTCACAGTCCTTACAGTATAGAACCAGCTCCTGGGGTAGGGCTATTCCACAGATTCACAGTCCTTACAGTATAGAACCAGCACCTGGGGTAGGCTATTCCACAGATTCACAGTCCTTACAGTATAGAACCAGTTTGTGGGGTAGGCTATTCCACAGATTCACAGTCCTTACAGTATAGAACCAGCACCTGGGGTAGGCTATTCCACAGATTCACAGTCCTTACAGTATAGAACCAGTTTGTGGGGTAGGCTATTCCACAGATTCACAGTCCTTACAGTATAGAACCAGTTTGTGGGGTAGGCTATTACACATATTCACAGTCCTTACAGTATAGAACCAGTTTGTGGGGTAGGCTATTCCACAGATTCACAGTCCTTACAGTATAGAACCAGTTTGTGGGGTAGGCTATTCCACAGATTCACAGTCCTTACAGTATAGAACCAGTATCTGGGGTAGGCTATTCCACAGATTCACAGTCCTTACAGTATAGAACCAGTTTGTGGGGTAGGCTATTCCACAGATTCACAGTCCTTACAGTATAGAACCAGCACCTGGGGTAGGCTATTCCACAGATTCACAGTCCTTACAGTATAGAACCAGTTTGTGGGGGGGTCCAAGACAGCTTGGGTGGGGTAGGCTATTCCACAGATTCACAGTCCTTACAGTATAGAACCAGTTTGTGGGGTAGGATATTCCACATATTCACAGTCCTTACAGTATAGAACCAGTTTGTGGGGTAGGCTATTCCACATATTCACAGTCCTTACAGTATAGAACCAGTTTGTGGGGTAGGATATTCCACAGATTCACAGTCCTTACAGTATAGAACCAGTATCTGGGGTAGGCTATTCCACATATTCACAGTCCTTACAGTATAGAACCAGTTTGTGGGGTAGGCTATTCCACAGATTCACAGTCCTTACAGTATAGAACCAGTTTGTGGGGTAGGCTATTCCACATATTCACAGTCCTTACAGTATAGAACCAGTTTGTGGGGTAGGCTATTCCACAGATTCACAGTCCTTACAGTATAGAACCAGTATCTGGGGTAGGCTATTCCACATATTCACAGTCCTTACAGTATAGAACCAGTTTGTGGGGTAGGCTATTCCACAGATTCACAGTCCTTACAGTATAGAACCAGTTTGTGGGGTAGGCTATTACACAGATTCACAGTCCTTACAGTATAGAACCAGCTCCTGGGGTAGGCTATTCCACAGATTCACAGTCCTTACAGTATAGAACCAGTTTGTGGGGTAGGATATTCCACAGATTCACAGTCCTTACAGTATAGAACCAGTTTCTGGGGTAGGCTATTCCACAGATTCACAGTCCTTACAGTATAGAACCAGTTTGTGGGGTAGGCTATTCCACAGATTCACAGTCCTTACAGTATAGAACCAGTTTCTGGGGTAGGCTATTCCACAGATTTACAGTGAAGAAGCTTCTTTAGATAGCAGATCTGTGGGAGATTTTGATTGTATAAGTCCCTCTGCCAGTGACAGGCACCTCTTTAGATGGCCCCCTATACTACAATGACACCTTTCTTACTATTCTTACTTATTAGGCTCCTCCCCTTCCCTTCTCCATAGATTTTTATGGACATATGTAATCTTGAAAGACAAAGGCAGATGCAAAAGAAATGTTACAGTGAATGTCAGTTTAGGAGGGAAGGAGTTCATCAAAACTGCTTAAGGCAAGGGCCACACATGGCATAGTCACAGTGGACTAGAATTGCAAAGGTTGAAAACTGCGACGTGGTAAAACAGTGGCCGCCCATGGGACTACAGTAGGATCTTCCCACAGTGAACCAATTACAAGTGGCCGTAGCCTAAGAGGAAGAAGAAGCTTTTCTCTATTTTACCATATGTTATAAAGTTTCTTATATTTGTTTCTAAGAAATATTTTTGTAGTTTGTTGAATTGTTACCGACCATTTCATTTAACAGCTTATTTTTCGTGTTCTGCGAATCCCGACATACAGTGTAAGGAATGTTTTGTAAAGTGAAAATCAATGTACGCATGATACCGCCGCATAGAATGTAACATGGAACAATGTGTGGGATATTTAATAAGGAGGGGAAAAGGTTAATGGCTTTAAAGCCAAAATAGCCCCAACATGCAGGAGTTGCTTGAAGTTTATGAGACCCACATTTACACTTGGAGTAGACGGTTGATCTTGGGGTCAATTCAGTAACCAAAATCTTGTACACCTACCTTCAGTTTCTGCACTTTCTACAAATATTCTGTATTGATCTGTTGGTGAAATGTCGGTATCTACTTGTTATCTTTTGAAATCATTTCTGATTCTTGTTTTGTCAAAATACAAAAACACCTACAGTACTCCTTGACCTACTTCTTGTATCTGGTGAATAATGAAACAAAATGGATGGAAACAGATTGGTCTCCTGTGTTATACATAGAATAGGAAAGACCTTATTGTAAAGTCCACCCCCGTATCAGAGGAGTAAAAATTATCTATTTTTTTATTTTCTGACTTAAATGAATTATTGTTATTAAAGTAACCCTCCACACTCCCCCTTTTTAAGACCTATGTACTTTAGTATAATGTGTGGGAATTACCTGATAACCCTCTTTTTAACACTAAAGGTTTAGTTTTTGTATAACAATTCTGCCCTTGTTATACTCTCCCCATGAAAGCTTCTCCCCATGCTCTGACATTTTGCTGAGCCTATGACAGACTTGTGTTTATGCATATCAGCCAATCAGAAGAGGCTGCACTGTAGAGAGCAGGAAGAAAGCAGCAGTCTGAACCAATCATGAGTTGGGAGGCGTGTCTCAGACTACTTGCCAATCCTTATAACCAATTTAGCTAAGCTGCCGTCACAGGTCACAGTTCTACCATAATGAAACTGAAATAAAAGGCAGCCATGTATGTGATTAACCCTAGCCCATGTAGTTAGGCACCTGACGGGGCCATTGCTTTAGGTTTAATGCAATTAGCTCTTGTGGAACTTGCAGATAGCCAAAACATTACATTTCTCTGATACATAATGTAAAACAATACTTTACAGTTGAAATCATCAAATGACCCTGTCTGCAGATATCCAAAATGACTCTATCACTCATATACAAAATAATCCTGTGGTGTGACTAGGGCTATTACAGTGCCTTGCGAAAGTATTCGACCCCCTTGAACTTTTCAACCTTTTGCCACATTTCAGGCTTCAAATCTAAAAATTTTGATTTTTTTGGTGAAGAATCAACAACAAGTGGGACACAATTGTGAAGTAGAACGAAATTTATTGGTTATTTTAAACTTTTGTAAAAAATAAAAAACTGAAAAGTGGGGCGTGCAATATTATTCGGCCCCCTTAAGTTAATACTTTGTAGCGCCCCCTTTTGCTGCGATTACAGCTGCAAGTCGCTTGGGGTATGTCTCTATCAGTTTTGCACATGGAGAGACTGAAATTCTTGCCCATTCTTCCTTGGAAAACAGCTGGAGCTCAGTGAGGTTGGATGGAGAGCGTTTGTGAACAGCAGTTTTCAGCTCTTTCCACAGATTCGCGATTGGATTCAGGTCTGGACTTTGACTTGGCCATTCTAACACCTGGATACGTTTATTTGGGAACCATTCCATTATAGATTTGGCTTTATGTTTGGGATCATTGTCTTGTTGGAAGATAAATCTCCGTCCCAGTCTCAGGTCTTTTGCAGACTCCAACAGGTTTTCTTCCAGAATGGTCCTGTATTTGGCTCCATCCATCTTCCCATCAATTTTAACCATCTTCCCTGTTCCTGCTGAAGAAAAGCAGGCCCAAACCATGATGCTGCCCCCACCATGTGTGACAGTGGGGATGGTGTGTTCAGGGGGATGAGCTGTGTTGCTTTTACGCCAAACATATCGTTTTGCATTGTGGCCAAAAAGTTGGATTTTGGTTTCATCTGACCAGAGCACCTTCTTCCACATGTTTGGTGTCTCCCAGGTGGCTTGTGGCAAACTTTAACCCCTTAACGACGCAGGGCGTAATAGTACGTCCTGAGTCGCATGACGATGTATGGAGAGCGCTCAGGAGCTGAGCGCTCTCCATACACTGCGGGTGCCGGCTGTATAATACAGGCAGGACCCGCAGCTAACAGCAGCGATTGGTGCCTGCACCGATCGCGGCTGTTAACCCTTTAGATGCCGTGGTCAAACGCGGCGTCTAAATTGCAGAGCCGACAAGGGCGCCGCCATTTTTACCTCATCGCCGCCCTCCGGAACGTCATCGGAGGGCGGCGCTTGGTTGCCATGACAGCCGGGAGCCTATTGAAGGCTCCCAGGCCTGTCGTTACAGTATAGCTATTACGCGATGCCAGAGGCATCGTCTAATAGCAGTGAAGGCATTTTGCTATTCACTGCAATACAGTAGTATCGCAGTGAATAGTATGATCGATCAGACTCCCTAGGTTTCAAGGTCCCTAGGGAGTCTGATCATACAAGTAAAAGTATAAAAAAAAAAAGTTTTTAAAAGTATGTAAAAATTAAAAAAAACACAAAAGTTCAAATCACCCCCCCTTTCCCTAGATCAGATATAAAAGTAAATAAACAAAAGTAAACATAAACACATTAGGTATCCCCGCGCTCCAAAATGCCCGAACTATTAAAATATTAAAATATTTATCCCATACGGTGAACGGTGTAGCGGGGAAAAAAAAATCAAAATGGCCAAATAGCGTTTTTTTCAACACTTTGTCTCCTATAAAAAATTGAATAAAAAGTGATCAAACCATCAGATCTTTCCCCAAGTGGTATCAATAAAAACGTCATGTTGTCCCGCATAAAAAGACGCCTTACCCAGCTCCATACATGTAAATATGAAAAAGTTACAGGTGACACAATATGGCGATGCAAAATTTTTTTCTATTTAGCAAAGTTTTTAATTTTTTAAAAGGTATCAAAACATTACAAATACTATATAAATTTGGTATCGCCGTGTTCGTACTGACCCACAGAATACAGGTAACATGTCATTTTTACCACACAGTGAATGGTGTAAAGATTAAACCCATATGAATTTGGCGCAAATGCAGTTTTTCTCCAATTGCACCTCATTCTGAATTTTTTTCCAGCTTCCCAGTACATTGCACAGAATATTGAATAGTGACATTACAAAGTACAATTTGTTTCACAAACAATAAGCCATCATGTGACTCTGTGAACTGAAAAATGAAAAAGTTATGGCTCTTGGAATGTGGGGAGGGAAAAACGAAAATGCAAAAACAAAAAATGGCCCGGTCATTAAGGGGTTAAACCAGACTTTTTATGGATATCTTTGAGAAATGGCTTTCTTCTTGCCACTCTTCCATAAAGGCCAGATTTGTGCAGTGTACGACTGATTGTTGTCCTATGGACAGACTCTCCCACCTCAGCTGTAGATCTCTGCAGGTCATCCAGAGTGATCATAGGCCTCTTGGCTGCATCTCTGATCAGTCTTCTCCTTGTTTGAGATGAAAGTTTAGAGGGACGGCCGGGTCTTGGTAGATTTGCAGTGGTCTGATACTCCTTCCATTTCAATATGATCGCTTGCACAGCGCTCCTTGCGATGTTTAAAGTTTGGGAAATCTTTTTGTATCCAAATCCGGCTTTAAACTTTTCCACAACAGTATCACGGACCTGCCTGGTGTGTTCCTTGGTCTTCATGATGCTCTCTGCGCTTTAAACAGAACCCTGAGCCTATCACAGAGCAGGTGCATTTATACGGAGACTTGTACACACAGGTGGATTATATTTATCATCATCAGTCATTTAGGACAGCGGTTCTCAACCTGTGGGTCGCGACCCCGGCGGGGGTCGAATGACCAAAACACAGGGGTCGACTAAAGCCGCTGAGAAGTCGCGCTATTCAGCTGGAACGCACGTCGTTATGCGCAGACGTGATTTCCGGGACCTAAGTGAAGTAAATGCTTCCTGCTTTAGATTGTACTTGTCGGCATTACGTGTAAAAGTACTACCGTATTTTTCGGACCAGTGGAGCGATGCTGCGGGTCCAGCCCTGAGAGGGTGCCCCGCGCTGTGTAGCTCCCGGCATCCGCCGTGCCGTTACGCGGATGCCGGGTCTGTTACAATGATGGCGGCCGCTCTGCTGCAGAGCGGTCACCATAACAACCAGTCCTCCGCTGTACAGCGGAGTCCCGGTGCTAATGCCCGCGATCAGAGTCTGACCACAGGCATTACTACTGTATCTGTGAGCAGCCCCCCCCCCGGGCTGTAAAAACTGCCCCCGGTCCCCACCGGCCCCATACCTGTTAAGTTGCAGGTCGACTCCCACGCGCGGTGAGATCGCGGGAGTCGACCTGTTCCGGTGACAGCCTGGAGCCTAATGAAGGCTCCCAGGCCTGTCGCTGGGATACTACTACTGAGACTGGTCTATGACCAGTCTCAGTAGTAATGTACAGAATCTCCCATAGACTGCAATACACTTGTATTGCAGTCTATGGGACTTGCAATCAAACGATTGCAGGTTCAAGACCCATGAAGGGAGGGGGGCTAATAAAATAGTAAAAAAATAAAATAAAAAGTTCTAACTCACCCACTTTCCCTAGAATACATATAAAAGTACAAAATTACTGTGAAACACATACACATTAGCTATCCCTGTGTCCGAAAATGCCCAGTCTACAACCTTATAAAAACATTTTTCTTGTAGGGTGAACATCAGAGCGGGAAAAAAAAATCAAAAGTGCCAAACCGCCAAATTTTTTGCTGTTTCGCCTCTGATTTGAATAAAAAGTGATCAAAGCAATAAACATTCCCCAAAATGGCATAACTAAAAAGTACATCTGGCCCTGCAAAAAAAGACGCCCTATACACCCCGTACAGCTGCAGGGACACCTGTCAATGTGACCTTGCAGCTGTTGCAAAACTACAACTTCCATATATTAGACATTTTACCACATATTTTTTGTCTTAAAATATTTTTCCCTATTTTCCTCCTCTAAAACCTAGGTGCGTCTTATGGTCCGGGGTCACCGCAACATGAGGAACTGTATTGCGGGGTCACGGCATTAGAAAGGTTGAGAACCACTGATTTAGGACAACATTGGATCATTCAGAGATCCTCACTGAACTTCTGGAGTGAGTTTGCTGCACTGAAAGTAAAGGGGCCGAATAATATTGCACGCCCCACTTTTCAGTTTTTTATTTTTTACAAAAGTTTAAAATAACCAATAAATTTTGTTCCACTTCACAATTGTGTCCCACTTGTTGTTGATTCTTCACCAAAAGAATTAAAATTTTATATCTTTATGTTTGAAGCCTGAAATGTGGCAAAAGGTTGAAAAGTTCAAGGGGGCGAATACTTTCGCAGGCACTGTACAGTATGTGTGTGTGTCTACCAGTGAAATATTAATCTTTTGGGTACCAGTGTAAAAGCTATATCAGTGTCTCACAACTATCACAAGTAATTTAAGCTCTAGATCTTGGTTGAATTGGTAATCTCTTATTGATATGACCCCTGCCAATGGATCTTAACATGTACCAAACTGACCAGAATATTATTGTAGAAAAAAACAATAGAACACTTTTTTTTTTTTTTTTTTTTTTTTTTTGCCGCATCCTTATCCATTAAATAGGTTTTCCCATTTACATTTGTAGACAATTTAAAGTTAAACATTTTTGCAAATATAAATAATTAAAAATTTTGTAAAGTTTTAAGATTTTCTCTAACCATCTTAGAGGTGACATCTTTTGTCTTGATCGGTTGCCAGTGGATACGACCATGAATGCAAGAACTTTCTATGGTCTGGGACTTGTCAGAAACCAGCCATGATGTCTTTATTGTGGCTGGTTATCAGGAGGACACTACATGTACGAGAAGATAACCCGACCACAATAAGGACATCATGGCTGGTTATCAGGAGGGGACACTACATGTATGAGAAGATAACCCGACCACAATAAGGACATCATGGCTGGTTATCAGGAGGGGACTACATGTATGAGAAGATAACCCGACCACAATAAGGACATCATGGCTGGTTATCAGGAGGACACTACATGTATGAGAAGATAACCCGACCACAATAAGGACATCATGGCTGGTTATCAGGAGGGGACACTACATGTATGAGAAGATAACCCGACCACAATAAGGACATCATGGCTGGTTATCAGGAGGACACTACATGTATGAGAAGATAACCTGACCACAATAAGGACATCATGGCTGGTTATCAGGAGGGACACTACATGTATGAGAAGATAACCCGACCACAATAAGGACATCATGGCTGGTTATCAGGAGGACACTACATGTATGAGAAGATAACCCGACCACAATAAGGACATCATGGCTGGTTATCAGGAGGACAATACAAGTATGAGAAGATAACCTGACCACAATAAGGACATCATGGCTGGTTATCAGAGGGGACACTACATGTATGAGAAGATAACCCGACCACAATAAGAACATCATGGCTGGTTATCAGGAGGACACTACATGTATGAGAAGATAACCTGACCACAATAAGGACATCATGGCTGGTTATCAGGAGGACACTACATGTATGAGAAGATAACCCAACCACAATAAGGACATCATGGCTGGTTATCAGGAGGACACTACATGTATGAGAAGATAACCCGACCACAATAAGGACATCATGGCTGGTTATCTGGAGGACACTACATGTATGAGAAGATAACCCAACCACAATAAGGACATCATGGCTGGTTATCAGGAGGGGACACTACATGTATGAGAAGATAACCCGACCACAATAAGGACATCATGGCTGGTTATCAGGAGGGACACTACATGTATGAGAAGATAACCCGACCACAATAAGGACATCATGGCTGGTTATCAGGAGGACACTACATGTATGAGAAGATAACCCGACCACAATAAGGACATCATGGCTGGTTATCAGGGGGAGGCTACATGTATGAGAAGATAACCCGACCACAATAAGGACACCATGGCTGGTTATCAGGAAGACACTACATGTATGAGAAGATAACCCGACCACAATAAGGACATCATGGCTGGTTATCAGGAGGACACTACATGTATGAGAAGATAACCCGACCACAATAAGGACATCATGGCTGGTTATCAGGAGGACAATACAAGTATGAGAAGATAACCTGACCACAATAAGGACATCATGGCTGGTTATCAGTAGGGGACACTACATGTATGAGAAGATAACCCGACCACAATAAGAACATCATGGCTGGTTATCAGGAGGACACTACATGTATGAGAAGATAACCTGACCACAATAAGGACATCATGGCTGGTTATCAGGAGGACACTACATGTATGAGAAGATAACCCAACCACAATAAGGACATCATGGCTGGTTATCAGGAGGACACTACATGTATGAGAAGATAACCTGACCACAATAAG
Organism: Leptodactylus fallax; assembly: GCA_947044405.1. Classification (NCBI taxonomy): domain Eukaryota; kingdom Metazoa; phylum Chordata; class Amphibia; order Anura; family Leptodactylidae; genus Leptodactylus; species Leptodactylus fallax. The sequence continues at coordinate 797,191 of CAMRHE010000574.1, forward strand.
GACATCATGGCTGGTTATCTGGAGGACACTACATGTATGAGAAGATAACCCGACCACAATAAGGACATCATGGCTGGTTATCAGGAGGGGACACTACATGTATGAGAAGATAACCCGACCACAATAAGGACATCATGGCTGGTTATCAGGAGGGACACTACATGTATGAGAAGATAACCCGACCACAATAAGGACATCATGGCTGGTTATCATGAGGACACTACATGTATGAGAAGATAACCCGACCACAATAAGGACATCATGGCTGGTTATCAGGGGGACGCTACATGTATGAGAAGATAACCCGACCACAATAAGGACACCATGGCTGGTTATCAGGAGGACACTACATGTATGAGAAGATAACCCGACCACAATAAGGACATCATGGCTGGTTATCAGGAGGGGACACTACATGTATGAGAAGATAACCCGACCACAATAAGGACATCATGGCTGGTTATCTGGAGGACACTACATGTATGAGAAGATAACCCGACCACAATAAGGACATCATGGCTGGTTATCTGGAGGACACTACATGTATGAGAAGATAACCAGACCACAATAAGGACATCATGGCTGGTTATCAGGGGGACGCTACATGTATGAGAAGATAACCCGACCACAATAAGGACACCATGGCTGGTTATCAGGAGGACACTACATGTATGAGAAGATAACCCGACCACAATAAGGACATCATGGCTGGTTATCAGGAGGGGACACTACATGTATGAGAAGATAACCCGACCACAATAAGGACATCATGGCTGGTTATCAGGAGGACACTACATGTATGAGAAGATAACCCGACCACAATAAGGACATCTTGGATGGTTATCAGGAGAGGACACTACATGTATGAGAAGACAACCAGACCACAATAAGGACGTCATGGCTGTGTTTCTGACAAGACCCAGACTATAGAAAGTTCCTGCATTCATGGCCGTATCCATTGCCAACCAATCAAGACAAATAACTAAGATGCTAACTAAGAAAATCTTTAAGGCTAAGGTCCACGTAACTGCGGTTTTTCCTGCAGCACTTTTCAAAGAAAGTTCCCAGAGTTTTCTTCTGCAGACTTTCTGCTTCAATTATACCTATAAGGAAAACGCCAGCGTTTCTGTACGGTAGGTATAATTGGCATGCTGCGATTTATAAAAACAGGACGGTTTTTGAAATCATAGCATGTCCGCTGCGGATATTTTTCTGCAATGTGTGGATGGGATTAGCCAGTATCCCATCCACTTTGCAGGGACTGTAAATTGCTGCAGCAAAATTGCGGCGTTTACGTCACGGGCCACAGCCTAAAACCCTGTAAAATTGTTAATTAGTTATATTTACAAAAATGTCTAACGTTTAATTGTCTACAAATGTAAATATGGTTTTGTTCATAGGAAAACCCCTTTTAGGCCCCACATTATGGAAACCCAGATTTTTTTTTGTTGCAGATTTTGCTGCGGTTTTTTGAGCCAAAGCCAGGAATGGATTGAGCAGAAGGGAGAAGTAGAAGAACTTCCTATATATTTTCATTACCTGTTGAAGCCACTCTTGGCTTTGGGTCAAAAATGGCAGCAAAATCTGCAACAAAAAAAGCTGCTTTTCCGCAACGTGGGGCCTTAGTGTAACTTCCATTATGTTGTATATTTTCATCTGCTGCAGTAGCCTACATGTGTCAGTAGCCCAAGGTGTCTCTATATTGGACACACTTCTATCATATGTCTGCACAAGAGAATTATATGGGTACTGCACTAGGTACATATTTGGTAGGCAAAATGCATGATATGAACAGAGCCTAAGTCAACATTTAAAGAAAAACTGATCAGGTTCAAGTGAAATTGTGAACTGAGACTTACTGTGTTTGCTGTAAGATGCCAGCGGTCCAACCAAGGCTGGAATTCCTCTATTACTCTATTGCCATCTAGGGTCCTGTTTGTACAGACTTCATCAGGAGAATGGAGGACACTGGAGGTGTAAGGAGAGGACGGGTGTCTTATACTATAATCCAAGAGGCAGACTATATGTCACTAGTCACATCTCATACACAGAAGCTGCTATTTTCTGCACCAAATCACCATCTTTTCAGATATCTTTATGGAGAAAGATGTAGGAAATCCTACAGCACATGATACAAGATGCACACATCCAATCTCTCAGCTAAATTGTTATTTATACCGCTATTAAAGCTGTTACCATTAGCTGTGTTCCTGAAAGTGGAAGGAGGATGTATTTTAAGTTTATATTTAGAGAGGCAAAGAGGAAAAATAAGGGTTTTAGCATGCATTTTCTCTCTGCAAATGATAGCCGGCCTTCAGAGGTCGTGTGGGAGAATATTGTAAAAGCACATTAATGTTGCTATTACCGCTAATGGAAAGGAAAGCAAATGTGAGCAGTATTACTCTAGCTCAGACACTAACCCTAGTGATGCTGTCTGCACAGCCAGGCTTTTCTTTAGAAACCACCGTTCACTAACTGGGGAGGGTGCAGGGCTCTAGATTTGGGTAACCCTGGTGTTTTTCAGCATCTTGATCATGAGCTGAGTGCTACATTCCCACATCATTATGTAATCCCTCCACATCCTTGCTCTCTAGATTTACTCCTAGCTAAGATTTCGACAAGTGAGTTCTGTTATTCATGAATAATGACTATTCTCCCACAATTCAATGCACTTCAATACATCCATATCTTATCAGATCCTGTGCATGAATAAAACACCAGAACTACAGTGAAGACTGGCAGCACAGCATAAGAGTGATACAATATGGCAATGCACCTGTGTGTAATTTAGGGTGTATGGAAAGAGAGATGACAAGCCCTAGGTGTACTGTAATGTCGGTCGTTAATAGTTGCCATCCATCTCCTTTTTAAGTCCATTAGCTTGTGTCATAGCCCATTTTTAGTAGCACTAACAGTTTTGCAGGCTGTTATGCTCACATTTCCCAGCATTCCCTACTAGTTTAGTGTCTGCACAGGGCTGCTCTAGTGATTTGCATTCTGGGAAATGTGTTATTATACGCCAGCCTACTATATGGCTGTACTCAGTAGAGGAAAAGGAATTAAAGGCAATGTGGCACCAGAAAATTATTGATTTTTTTAAAACAGACTTTTACCAGTTCTGCGCCATTTTCGCTGGTTCATTTTCCTGTTTTTTTTTGTATATGTAGTTTTGAGGGCTATAACATTTTTTTGCCTTTTGGTTATTCAAATAATTTTTGCATCTTTTTCAGTGATAAATAGTTTTATTTTTGTGTTGTTTTTATTTTTCCATATTTTTATTTATTTTGAGTCTGAGAAAATGTAACCAAAAAAGAGGGGAAATTTGTGTCTGTCTTTTTTTATAGCACAAAATGCTACTAAAAATTATTATTAGTTTTTGATCTCCGTTACTGTCATTTTAACACAGGCGACAATTATTGTTGTGTTACCGGGGCGAGGCTAGAACTTGTGACGTTGGTATGGTAGCAGCATTCTTTTTTTTTTTTTTTTTTTTTATACATTTATATATTTATTTTTTAGACACTGAGCCCCCCCTCCCCCCTTCCCCCATAGGAGGCATTTTAGCACTTTCTTTTTTTTCTGATTTCTCCTATAACTGGGGTTGATACAATTTTATCAGCCCGTCATAGAAGTTATAATCTGGCTGTACACATTAGATCATGTGTTGGACTGGGGTTCCTTAAGTCCTCCAGCCCAATCATTTTATCTGCTGGTCTCAAGGAACCTCAGTCCGATACTGATCTAATGTGTATGGCCAGATTATAACTTCTATCAGGGGCTGATAACATTGTACAGTATCCAGCTCCAGACTGATACATTTTACCTGTATCTGTAGCAAACTAGGAACACAAGATAGGTCTGTGCCAAGGTTTACCTCTGTGGATTTTATTATTTATTATGCTTACTTATATAGCGCCATCATATTCCCCAGCGCTTTACAGACATTGTGGTCCCATATAGGGCTCACAATCTACATTCCCTATCAGTATGTCTTTGGTGTGTAGGAGGAAACTCACGCAAACACGGGGAGAACAGTCACAGTCCCTTAGCTGTGAGAAGTATTAAGTCATACCAGGTTTGCAGCCTTTGGTTATAAACAAGATTTTTTTTTTCTATTCACTGACAGCAAGAGAAAAACGCAAGATGTTGAAAGAAAGGGAAAAATAGAAAGTTGCTGAACTATTGCTGCTGCAGTATTATATATTATCTTGTGCAGTCCAGTCACTTTCCACTCCTGGCAGCCATATTATAAATGCTTCTCCAGAATGTCTTGTCTTGAGCTTGGGTCTTCAGGCTTCTTGATGGCTCAGTATCCAAGATGATACCATTCATCTTGTTGTTGGTCGCCTTCTTTTCTGTTTCTTTAAACTCTGTGAACATGGAATGTTTTTTATTTTTATTTTTTCCCCCCTAGTTTCGAGGATATTTATTTTTACCTTTAGAGTTTTTTCTCTCAATACAATATAATCAAAAGTTGAAAATGTCATTTAATTGTAATTATGTAACGAAAAGCGGACAAAATTGTTGGTACCCCTTGTTTAATGAAAGAAAAACCCACAATGGTCACATAAATAACTTGAATCTGACAAAAGTAATAATATATAAAAATTCTATGAAAATGAACAAATGAAAGTCAGACTTTGCTTTCCAACCAGACTTCAACATGAAACAGGCCTGGACAGAAATGAGGGTTCCCTTAACTTAATATTTTGTTGCACAACCTTTATAGGTAATCACTGTAGATAATTAAAAGTTAAACATTTTTCCAAATATAAGTAGTTAAAAATTCTGCAGAGTTTTAAAGATTTTCTCTAACCATCTTAGTGGTGACATCTGTTGTCTTGATCGGTTGCCAATGGATACGACCACAAATAGAGAAACTTCTATGGTCTGAGACTTGTCTGGAACCCAGCAATGATGTCCTTATTGTAGCTGGGTTATCAGGCAGGGACACTACATGTATGAGAAGATAACCCGACTACAATAATGACATCATGGCTGGTTATCAGGCAGGGACACTACATGTATGAGAAGATAACCCGTCCACAATAAGGACATCATGGCTGGTTATCAGGAGGACACTACATGTATGAGAAGATAACCCGACCACAATAAGGAGATCATGGCTGGTTATCAGGTGGACACTACATGTATGAGAAGATAACCCGACCACAATAAGGACATCATGGCTGGTTATCAGGAGGGGACACTACATGTATGAGAAGATAACCCGACCACAATAAGGACATCATGGCTGGTTATCAGGAGGACACTACATGTATGAGAAGATAACCCGACCACGATAAGGACATCATGTCTGGTTATCAGGAAGGGGCACTACATGTATGAGAAGATAACCCGACCACAATAAGGACATCATGGCTGGTTATCAGGAGGGGACACTACATGTATGAGAAGATAACCTGACCACAATAAGGACATCATGGCTGGTTATCAGAAGGGGACACTACATGTATGAGAAGATAACCCAACCACAATAAGGAGATCATGGCTGGTTATCAGGTGGACACTACATGTATGAGAAGATAACCTGACCACGATAAGGACATCATGTCTGGTTATCAGGAAGGGGCACTACATGTATGAGAAGATAACCCGACCACAATAAGGACATCATGGCTGGTTATCAGGAGGGGACACTACATGTATGAGAAGATAACCTGATCACAATAAGGACATCATGGCTGGTTATCAGGAGGACACTACATGTATGAGAAGATAACCCGACCACAATAAGGACATCATGGCTGGTTATCAGGCAGGGACACTACATGTATGAGAAGATAACCCGACCACAATAATGACATCATGGCTGGTTATCAGGCAGGGACACTACATGTATGAGAAGATAACCTGTCCACAATAAGGACATCATGGCTGGTTATCAGGAGGACACTACATGTATGAGAAGATAACCTGACCACAATAAGGACATCATGTCTGGTTATCAGGAGGGGGCACTACATGTATGAGAAGATAACCTGACCACAATAAGGACATCATGGCTGGTTATCAGGAGGACACTACATGTATGAGAAGATAACCTGACCACAATAAGGACATCATGGCTGGTTATCAAGAGGGACACTACATGTATGAGAAGATAACCTGATCACAATAAGGACATCATGGCTGGTTATCAGGAGGACACTACATGTATGAGAAGATAACCTGATCACAATAAGGACATCATGGCTGGTTATCAGGAGGGGACACTACATGTATGAGAAGATAACCTGACCACAATAAGGACATCATGGCTGGTTATCAGGAGGGGACACTACATGTATGAGAAGATAACCTGACCACAATAAGGACATCATGGCTGGTTATCAGGAGGACACTACATGTATGAGAAGATAACCTGACCACAATAAGGACATCATGGCTGGTTATCAAGAGGGACACTACATGTATGAGAAGATAACCTGATCACAATAAGGACATCATGGCTGGTTATCAGGAGGACACTACATGTATGAGAAGATAACCCGACCACAATAAGGACATCATGGCTGGTTATCAGGAGGACACTACATGTATGAGAAGATAACCCGACCACAATAAGGACATCATGGCTGGTTATCAGGAGGACACTACATGTATGAGAAGATAACCCGACCACAATAAGGACATCATGGCTGGTTATCAGGAGGACACTACATGTATGAGAAGATAACCCGACCACAATAAGGACATCATGGCTGGTTATCAGGAGGGGACACTACCTGTATGAGAAGATAACCTGACCACAATAAGGACATCATGGCTTATTTTCTGACCTTAGAAAGGTCCTCTATTCATGGTCGTATCCACTGGCAACCAATCAAGACAACAGACTGTGACCACAAGATATTTAGAAAAAATCTTTAAAACTCTGCAAAATGTTTAATTACCTATATTTGCAAAAATGTTTAACTTTTAATCATCTACAAATTTAAAAATGGTTATGTTCATTGGAATACCCCTTTAACTTAATATTTTGTTGCACAACCTTTTGAGGCAATCCCTGCAATCAAACGATTCCTGTAACTGTCAATGAGACTTCTGCACCTCTCAGCAGGGATTTTGGCCACTCCTCATGAGCAAACTGCTCCAGTTGTCTCGGGTGTGAAGGGCGCCTTTTCCAGACGGCATGTTTCAGCTCCTTCCAAAGATGCTCAATAGGATTTAGGTCAGGGCTCATAGAAGGCCACTTCAGAATAGTCCAATGTTTTCCTCTTAGCCATTCTTGGGGGTTTTTAGCTGTGTGTTTTGGGTCATTATCCTGTTGCAAGACCCATAACCTGCGACTGAGACCAAGCTTTCTGACACTGGGCAGCACATTTCTCTCTAGATAGTCTTGAGATTTCATTGTACCCTGCACAGATTCAAGACACCCTGTGCCAGATGCAGCAAAGCAGCCCCAGAACATAACAGAGCCTCCTCCATGTGTCACAGTAGGGACAGTGTTCTTTTCAAGATAGGCTTCATTTTTCCGTCTGTGAACATAGAGCTGATGTGCCTTGCCAAAAATTTCGATTTTTGTCTCATCTGTCCATAGGACATTCTCCCAGAAGCTTTGTGGCTTGACAACATTTAGTTTTATATATTATTACTTTTGTCAGATTCCAGTTATTTCTGTGACCATTGTGGGTTTTTCTTTCATTAAATGAGGGGTACCAACAATTTTGTCCATGTGTGTATATATATTTCCATATTTGCAGAAGTTTCAAGGGGTTGTCCAGTTTCACCAAATAAATTTTATTGATTAAATAAATAGTTTCTGTATCAATTCCTCATAGCCTTCTAGATCTCTGCTTGCTGTCATTCTTATATACTGCCAGAGGATAAAAATTAGTCCATGGTCATGTGATAGACACACGGGTGCATGACTCATTACAGAACTCTGATTACTGTGCTGTGACTATAACGAGCTCTGCACCTGTGTCTATAACATGACCATGGTCTGTATATCACATTACCATGGTCTGTATATCACATTAGCATGGTCTGTATATCACATTAGCATGGTCTGTATATCACATTAGCATGGACTGTATATCACATTAGCATGGTCTGTATATCACATTAGCATGGTCTGTATATCACATTAGCATGGACTGTATATCACATTAGCATGGTCTGTATATCACATTACCATGGTCTGTATATCACATTAGCATGGTCTGTATATCACATGATCATGGACTGTATATCACATGATCATGGACTGTATATCACATTAGCATGGTCTGTATATCACATTAGCATGGTCTGTATATCACATTAGCATGGTCTGTATATCACATGATCATGGACTGTATATCACATGATCATGGACTGTATATCACATTAGCATGGTCTGTATATCACATTAGCATGGTCTGTATATCACATTAGCATGGTCTGTATATCACATTAACATGGACTGTATATCACATGATCATGGACTGTATATCACATTAGCATGGACTGTATATCACATTAGCATGGTCTGTATATCACATTAGCATGGTCTGTATATCACATTAACATGGACTGTATATCACATTAGCATGGTCTGTATATCACATGATCATGGACTGTATATCACATGATCATGGACTGTATATCACATTAGCATGGTCTGTATATCACATTACCATGGACTGTATATCACATTAGCATGGTCTGTATATCACATTACTATGGACTGTATATCACATTACCATGGACTGTATATCACATTACCATGGACTGTATATCACATTAGCATGGTCTGTATATCACATGATCATGGACTGTATATCACATGATCATGGTCTGTATATCACATTAGCATGGTCTGTATATCACATTACCATGGACTGTATATCACATTACCATGGACTATATATCACATGATCATGGTCTGTATATCACATTACCATGGACTGTATATCACATGATCATGGACTGTATATCACATTACCATGGACTGTATATCACATTAGCATGGTCTGTATATCACATTAGAATGGTCTGTATATCACATTAGCATGGACTGTATATCACATTAGCATGGTCTGTATATCACATTACCATGGACTGTATATCACATTAGCATGGTCTGTATATCACATTAACATGGTCTGTATATCACATTAACATGGACTGTATATCACATGATCATGGACTGTATATCACATTAGCATGGACTGTATATCACATTAGCATGGTCTGTATATCACATTAGCATGGTCTGTATATCACATTAACATGGACTGTATATCACATTAGCATGGTCTGTATATCACATGATCATGGACTGTATATCACATGATCATGGACTGTATATCACATTAGCATGGTCTGTATATCACATTACCATGGACTGTATATCACATTAGCATGGTCTGTATATCACATTACTATGGACTGTATATCACATTACCATGGACTGTATATCACATTACCATGGACTGTATATCACATTAGCATGGTCTGTATATCACATGATCATGGACTGTATATCACATGATCATGGACTGTATATCACATGATCATGGTCTGTATATCACATTAGCATGGTCTGTATATCACATTACCATGGACTGTATATCACATTAGCATGGTCTGTATATCACATTAGCATGGTCTGTATATCACATTAACATGGACTGTATATCACATGATCATGGACTGTATATCACATTAGCATGGACTGTATATCACATTAGCATGGTCTGTATATCACATTAGCATGGTCTGTATATCACATTAACATGGACTGTATATCACATTAGCATGGTCTGTATATCACATGATCATGGACTGTATATCACATGATCATGGACTGTATATCACATTAGCATGGTCTGTATATCACATTACCATGGACTGTATATCACATTAGCATGGTCTGTATATCACATTACTATGGACTGTATATCACATTACCATGGACTGTATATCACATTACCATGGACTGTATATCACATTAGCATGGTCTGTATATCACATGATCATGGACTGTATATCACATGATCATGGTCTGTATATCACATTAGCATGGTCTGTATATCACATTACCATGGACTGTATATCACATTACCATGGACTATATATCACATGATCATGGTCTGTATATCACATTACCATGGACTGTATATCACATGATCATGGACTGTATATCACATTACCATGGACTGTATATCACATTAGCATGGTCTGTATATCACATTAGAATGGTCTGTATATCACATTAGCATGGACTGTATATCACATTAGCATGGTCTGTATATCACATTACCATGGACTGTATATCACATTAGCATGGTCTGTATATCACATTAACATGGTCTGTATATCACATTAACATGGACTGTATATCACATGATCATGGACTGTATATCACATTAGCATGGACTGTATATCACATTAGCATGGTCTGTATATCACATTAGCATGGTCTGTATATCACATTAACATGGACTGTATATCACATTAGCATGGTCTGTATATCACATGATCATGGACTGTATATCACATGATCATGGACTGTATATCACATTAGCATGGTCTGTATATCACATTACCATGGACTGTATATCACATTAGCATGGTCTGTATATCACATTACTATGGACTGTATATCACATTACCATGGACTGTATATCACATTACCATGGACTGTATATCACATTAGCATGGTCTGTATATCACATGATCATGGACTGTATATCACATGATCATGGACTGTATATCACATGATCATGGTCTGTATATCACATTAGCATGGTCTGTATATCACATTACCATGGACTGTATATCACATGATCATGGTCTGTATATCACATTACCATGGACTGTATATCACATTACCATGGTCTGTATATCACATTACCATGGACTGTATATCACATTAGCATGGACTGTATATCACATGATCATGGACTGTATATCACATGATCATGGTCTGTATATCACATTAGCATGGTCTGTATATCACATTACCATGGACTGTATATCACATGATCATGGTCTGTATATCACATTACCATGGACTGTATATCACATTAGCATGGTCTGTATATCACATTATAATGGTCTGTATATCACATTAGCATGGACTGTATATCACATTAGCATGGTCTGTATATCACATTACCATGGACTGTATATCACATTAGCATGGTCTGTATATCACATTATAATGGTCTGTATATCACATTAGCATGGTCTGTATATCACATTAGCATGGACTGTATATCACATGATCATGGACTGTATATCACATTAGCATGGTCTGTATATCACATTAACATGGTCTGTATATCACATTACCATGGACTGTATATCACATTAGCATGGTCTGTATATCACATTACCATGGACTGTATATCACATTACCATGGTCTGTATATCACATTAGCATGGTCTGTATATCACATGATCATGGACTGTATATCACATGATCATGGACTGTATATCACATTACCATGGACTGTATATCACATGATCATGGTCTGTATATCACATTAGCATGGTCTGTATATCACATTACCATGGACTGTATATCACATTACCATGGACTGTATATCACATTAGCATGGTCTGTATATCACATTAACATGGTCTGTATATCACATTACCATGGACTGTATATCACATTACCATGGTCTGTATATCACATTAGCATGGTCTGTATATCACATGATCATGGACTGTCTATTCCTAATAGTTTTTCATTGATAAATAAGAGCTGTTTTTACTCTGCAGCATGCATTGTTTCTCAGAAAGGTTCCCCTCTGCTGGCTTCGATGCCTCTTTATCGTACAATGTATCTGCTGCTTGTTGTTATCGGTAGACACATTTCTCTGTACATTACAGTAGGGGGCGTCTCAGCAGAAGAGGACAGAGGATATGTTGGAGCAGGAGATGGTGCCCCGATCTCATAGGCAGAGAGCTGCATTTAGTCCTACGCTATGAAAGGAAAGGTGCAAAGTAGTGTGAAGTGAAGAAAGGCTCCACAACAATGAGAACCTGTCAGTGAGCATCACTAGCAGCTTCTGTGGTGTTGTTCTTTATTGCGTGGAAATACAAGAATTGGTGACTTTCTGGTGTCTGGCTGTACTATGTGGATTCTCCTTTGTACAGATCTGCTAAATAGCACTTTTATGCCATACTTATCAATATTTGATTCAGAAATTGGGGGACATTTACCTTTTGAATTCCACCAAAACGACTCCAAATGTAATACACTTATTCAGTAATACTATATGTTTGTTTCCCAGTTCACAGCATAGTCAGTGGCATAACTCTATTGGCGGCAGACCACATACTGTAGCTTCAATACCAATTATGTGTGTGCAGAACTACAAGTCCGCTGATCCCCCCACACACAGACATCTCTGTGTCCCCCTTTAAATCTTACAGAACCCTGCCCACCTTTTGTTTTTCACCCCCTCATCCCACAGGGCCTGTTCTTCTGTGCCCCCCCATGCACTTCCATTCCCACAGAGTACTGCCTCCGTATATACTCTCGTCCACCCCCAAGGCCCTGCCACTTTGTGTCACCCACTGAAATTAGCATTGTGGGGAAAAAAATTTGCGTGTTCATTCTTGTTGAGGTTTCCAGAAATCCATAGATTACCCTCAGATTTTACTGCACTTCAAATTCATGTCAGATTTTGGTTTGAAACTGAGCGAACATACCCTAAGGCCGTGTTCACATGGCTACATTTTGTGGAGGTGTGATCTCCTTGTTAGTCATGGACAGTACTTCACCCTGCTATTTTTGGGTTGTATGCCGTCTCTGATTGATCCGTTATTCATGTGTATTTTTTACAATACTTTACAATGTCTTTGGGTCCATGAACAATGTGACTATCACTGACCCGTAGACTGTAATGGAGCTATGTGGTCCATGGAGCATGCCTCCTCACTTTTTCCACCAAACAAAGGTACATGGATAGCTAACGGAGGACTGCATGCGCCCATTAAAATAAATGGGTCAACATGCAGTCTGTGGTTATAGAGATCACATGTCCACAAAACGCAGATGTGTGAATAAGGACTCAGTGTTTTTTCAGACAGTGCAGTCTGTTGCAGTGTGTTACCACAATGAAAACAAAAAATTGTATATTTTTACATAATTGCAGAAAAAACATGCTTTGTTGTAATTGCCATTAAAAAAAAAATAAAACAAAAAAAACTTTATTTACTGCACAATCTCAATACACTCTAACGTTTATTGAACCTGTAAATGCTGTGCAGAAGCACACTCAAAAATCCACTATGTGGTCTAGTTATATTAATATAACCATATTTGTAGACAGTTAAAAGTTAAACATTTTTGCAAATAATAATAATTAAAAATGTTGCATAGTTTGAAAGATTTTCTCTATCCATCTTAGTGCTGACATCTTCTGTCTTGCTCAGTTGCCAATAGATACAACCATAAATGTAGGAACTTTCCATGGTCTTGGACTTGTTAGAAACTCCGTTATTGTGAATGGGTTATCTTCTCATACATGTAGTGTCCCTCCTGATAACCAACCATGATGTCCTTATTGTGGTCAGGTTATCTTCTCATACATGTAGTGTCCTCCTGATAACCAGCCATGATGTCCTTATTGTGGTCAGGTTATCTTCTCATACATGTAGTGTCCCTCCTGATAACCAGCCATGATGTCCTTATTGTGGTCAGGTTATCTTCTCATACATGTAGTGTCCCTCCTGATAACCAGCCATGATGTCCTTATTGTGGTCAGGTTATCTTCTCATACATGTAGTGTCCCTCCTGATAACCAGCCATGATGTCCTTATTGTGGACGGGTTATCTTCTCATACATGTAGTGTCCTCCTGATAACCAGTCATGATGTCCTTATTGTGGTCAGGTTATCTTCTCATACACGTAGTGTCCTCCTGATAACCAGCCATGATGTCCTTATTGTGGTCGGGTTATCTTCTCATACATGTAGTGTCCCCTCCTGATAACCAGCCATGGTGTCCTTATTGTGGTCGGGTTATCTTCTCATACATGTAGTGTCCTCCTGATAACCAGCCATGATGTCCTTATTGTGGTCAGGTTATCTTCTCATACATGTAGTGTCCTCCTGATAACCAGCCATGATGTCCTTATTGTGGTCGGGTTATCTTCTCATACATGTAGTGTCCCCTCCTGATAACCAGCCATGATGTCCTTATTGTGGTCAGGTTATCTTCTCATACATGTAGCGTCCCCTCCTGATAACCAGCCATGATGTCCTTATTGGGGTCGGGTTATCTTCTCATACATGTAGTGTCCTCCTGATAACCAGCCATGATGTCCTTATTGTGGTCAGGTTATCTTCTCATACATGTAGTGTCCTCCTGATAACCAGCCATGATGTCCTTATTGTGGTCGGGTTATCTTCTCATACATGTAGTGTCCACCTGATAACCAGCCCTGATGTCCTTATTGTGGTCGGGTTATCTTCTCATACATGTAGTGTCCTCCTGATAACCAGCCATGATGTCCTTATTGTGGTCGGGTTATCTTCTCATACATGTAGTGTCCTCCTGATAACCAGCCATGATGTCCTTATTGTGGTCAGGTTATCTTCTCATACATGTAGTGTCCTCCTGATAACCAGCCATGATGTCCTTATTGTGGTCAGGTTATCTTCTCATACATGTAGTGTCCTCCTGATAACCAGCCATGATGTCCTTATTGTGGTCAGGTTATCTTCTCATGCATGTAGTGTCCCCTCCTGATAACCAGCCATGATGTCCTTATTGTGGTCGGGTTATCTTCTGATACATGTAGTGTCCCTCCTGATAACCAGCCATGATGTCCTTATTGTGGTCAGGTTATCTTCTCATACATGTAGTGTCCCCTCCTGATAAACAGCCATGATGTCCTTAATGTGGTCAGGTTATCTTCTCATACATGTAGTGTCCTCCTGATAACCAGCCATGATGTCCTTATTGTGGTCAGGTTATCTTCTCATACATGTAGTGTCCCCTCCTGATAACCAGCCATGATGTCCTTATTGTGGTCAGGTTATCTTCTCATACATGTAGTGTCCTCCTGATAACCAGCCATGATGTCCTTATTGTGGTCGGGTTATCTTCTCATACATGTAGTGTCCCTCCTGATAACCAGCCATGATGTCCTTATTGGGGTCGGGTTATCTTCTCATACATGTAGTGTCCTCCTGATAACCAGCCATGATGTCCTTATTGTGGTCGGGTTATCTTCTCATACATGTAGTATCCTCCTGATAATCAGCCATGATGTCCTTATTGTGGTCAGGTTATCTTCTCATACATGTAGTGTCCTCCTGATAACCAGCCATGATGTCCTTATTGTGGTCGGGTTATCTTCTCATACATGTAGTGTCCTCCTGATAACCAGCCATGATGTCCTTATTGTGGTCGGGTTATCTTCTCATACATGTAGTATCCTCCTGATAATCAGCCATGATGTCCTTATTGTGGTCAGGTTATCTTCTCATACATGTAGTGTCCTCCTGATAACCAGCCATGATGTCCTTATTGTGGTCGGGTTATCTTCTTATACATGTAGTGTCCTCCTGATAACCAGCCATGATGTCCTTATTGTGGTCAGGTTATCTTCTCATACATGTAGTGTCCACCTGATAACCAGCCATGATGTCCTTATTGTGGTCGGGTTATCTTCTCATACATGTAGTGTCCTCCTGATAACCAGCCATGATGTCCTTATTGTGGTCGGGTTATCTTCTCATACATGTAGTGTCCTCCTGATAACCAGCCATGATGTCCTTATTGTGGTCAGGTTATCTTCTCATACATGTAGTGTCCTCCTGATAACCAGCCATGATGTCCTTATTGTGGTCAGGTTATCTTCTCATACATGTAGTGTCCTCCTGATAACCAGACATGATGTCCTTATTGTGGTCAGGTTATCTTCTCATACATGTAGTGTCCCTCCTGATAACCAGCCATGATGTCCTTATTGTGGTCGGGTTATCTTCTCATACATGTAGTGTCCCCTCCTGATAACCAGCCATGATGTCCTTATTGTGGTCGGGTTATCTTCTGATACATGTAGTGTCCCTCCTGATAACCAGCCATGATGTCCTTATTGTGGTCAGGTTATCTTCTCATACATGTAGTGTCCCCTCCTGATAACCAGCCATGATGTCCTTAATGTGGTCAGGTTATCTTCTCATACATGTAGTGTCCTCCTGATAACCAGCCATGATGTCCTTATTGTGGTCAGGTTATCTTCTCATACATGTAGTGTCCCCTCCTGATAACCAGCCATGATGTCCTTATTGTGGTCAGGTTATCTTCTCATACATGTAGTGTCCTCCTGATAACCAGCCATGATGTCCTTATTGTGGTCGGGTTATCTTCTCATACATGTAGTATCCTCCTGATAATCAGCCATGATGTCCTTATTGTGGTCAGGTTATCTTCTCATACATGTAGTGTCCTCCTGATAACCAGCCATGATGTCCTTATTGTGGTCGGGTTATCTTCTCATACATGTAGTGTCCTCCTGATAACCAGCCATGATGTCCTTATTGTGGTCGGGTTATCTTCTCATACATGTAGTATCCTCCTGATAATCAGCCATGATGTCCTTATTGTGGTCAGGTTATCTTCTCATACATGTAGTGTCCTCCTGATAACCAGCCATGATGTCCTTATTGTGGTCGGGTTATCTTCTTATACATGTAGTGTCCTCCTGATAACCAGCCATGATGTCCTTATTGTGGTCAGGTTATCTTCTCATACATGTAGTGTCCACCTGATAACCAGCCATGATGTCCTTATTGTGGTCGGGTTATCTTCTCATACATGTAGTGTCCTCCTGATAACCAGCCATGATGTCCTTATTGTGGTCGGGTTATCTTCTCATACATGTAGTGTCCTCCTGATAACCAGCCATGATGTCCTTATTGTGGTCAGGTTATCTTCTCATACATGTAGTGTCCTCCTGATAACCAGCCATGATGTCCTTATTGTGGTCAGGTTATCTTCTCATACATGTAGTGTCCTCCTGATAACCAGACATGATGTCCTTATTGTGGTCAGGTTATCTTCTCATACATGTAGTGTCCCTCCTGATAACCAGCCATGATGTCCTTATTGTGGTCGGGTTATCTTCTCATACATGTAGTGTCCCCTCCTGATAACCAGCCATGATGTCCTTATTGTGGTCGGGTTATCTTCTGATACATGTAGTGTCCCTCCTGATAACCAGCCATGATGTCCTTATTGTGGTCAGGTTATCTTCTCATACATGTAGTGTCCCCTCCTGATAACCAGCCATGATGTCCTTAATGTGGTCAGGTTATCTTCTCATACATGTAGTGTCCTCCTGATAACCAGCCATGATGTCCTTATTGTGGTCAGGTTATCTTCTCATACATGTAGTGTCCCCTCCTGATAACCAGCCATGATGTCCTTATTGTGGTCAGGTTATCTTCTCATACATGTAGTGTCCTCCTGATAACCAGCCATGATGTCCTTATTGTGGTCGGGTTATCTTCTCATACATGTAGTGTCCCTCCTCATAACCAGCCATGATGTCCTTATTGTGGTCGGGTTATCTTCTCATACATGTAGTGTCCCTCCTGATAACCAGCCATGATGTCCTTATTGGGGTCGGGTTATCTTCTCATACATGTAGTGTCCTCCTGATAACCAGCCATGATGTCCTTATTGTGGTCGGGTTATCTTCTCATACATGTAGTATCCTCCTGATAATCAGCCATGATGTCCTTATTGTGGTCAGGTTATCTTCTCATACATGTAGTGTCCTCCTGATAACCAGCCATGATGTCCTTATTGTGGTCGGGTTATCTTCTCATACATGTAGTGTCCTCCTGATAACCAGCCATGATGTCCTTATTGTGGTCGGGTTATCTTCTCATACATGTAGTATCCTCCTGATAATCAGCCATGATGTCCTTATTGTGGTCAGGTTATCTTCTCATACATGTAGTGTCCTCCTGATAACCAGCCATGATGTCCTTATTGTGGTCGGGTTATCTTCTTATACATGTAGTGTCCTCCTGATAACCAGCCATGATGTCCTTATTGTGGTCAGGTTATCTTCTCATACATGTAGTGTCCCCTCCTGATAACCAGCCATGATGTCCTTATTGTGGTCGGGTTATCTTCTGATACATGTAGTGTCCCTCCTGATAACCAGCCATGATGTCCTTATTGTGGTCAGGTTATCTTCTCATACATGTAGTGTCCCCTCCTGATAACCAGCCATGATGTCCTTAATGTGGTCAGGTTATCTTCTCATACATGTAGTGTCCTCCTGATAACCAGCCATGATGTCCTTATTGTGGTCAGGTTATCTTCTCATACATGTAGTGTCCCTCCTCATAACCAGCCATGATGTCCTTATTGTGGTCGGGTTATCTTCTCATACATGTAGTGTCCCTCCTGATAACCAGCCATGATGTCCTTATTGGGGTCGGGTTATCTTCTCATACATGTAGTGTCCTCCTGATAACCAGCCATGATGTCCTTATTGTGGTCGGGTTATCTTCTCATACATGTAGTATCCTCCTGATAATCAGCCATGATGTCCTTATTGTGGTCAGGTTATCTTCTCATACATGTAGTGTCCTCCTGATAACCAGCCATGATGTCCTTATTGTGGTCGGGTTATCTTCTCATACATGTAGTGTCCTCCTGATAACCAGCCATGATGTCCTTATTGTGGTCGGGTTATCTTCTCATACATGTAGTATCCTCCTGATAATCAGCCATGATGTCCTTATTGTGGTCAGGTTATCTTCTCATACATGTAGTGTCCTCCTGATAACCAGCCATGATGTCCTTATTGTGGTCGGGTTATCTTCTTATACATGTAGTGTCCTCCTGATAACCAGCCATGATGTCGTTATTGTGGTCAGGTTATCTTCTCATACATGTAGTGTCCTCCTGATAACCCGACCACAATAAGGACATCATGGCTGGTTTCTGACAAGTCCTAGACCATAGAAAGTTCCTGCATTCATGGTTGTGTCCATTGCCAACTGATCAAGAAAAACGTCTGTCACCACTAAGATGGTTAGACAAAATCTTTTAAATGCTGCAAATTATATTTAATTGCAAAAAATGTTTCACTTTTAACTTTTAATTGTCTACAACTTTAAATATGGTTATGTTCATAGGAAAATCTCTTTAAATAAAATAACCCACTAGTAAGAATTATAGGTTAGGTCTAAAGTTCCAGACTGCATTACCTCTGCTGAACATGTGCCGATGCAGGACTTTATTGTACTATGTTAAGTGTTTTACTGTTATTTTGGATACCAGCCCGTGTACACCCAGTCTGCAGAACTTCCCCCCAGCTCTTTTATCTGCAATAGAATTTACTCTGGATTGTTGATGTTCTTCCTACATCTTCAAGTGGCAGATGTAAGGAATGAGTCACTACTGTATATATCACACAGAATACCAGATATGTTTATGTTTTTTACAACAGCTACAGTAACTGTGACTGTACACAGTAGTAATGTAGCACAAAACATGGCTTTAAGGGGATTTTCTCATCCAAGTCAGTCAGGGTAGGCAGCTAAGATATGGCCAGTAGGATCTGACCTCCAAATCGCCATCATTTGTATAGGTGAGAAAAAAAAGTCAGGCTAAGGCTGAGGCCCTATGTTGCAGCTTTTTGTGGTTGCAGATTTTAGTGAGATGGTGTAGCAGCTGTATCTTGTAAGGGTGCCATCTGTGTGTAGCCAGTATCCGTCACATGGACGTTCGACTGATGCCACACTCCAGGGACATATTATAGTAGTTATATTCTTGTACATAGGGGCAGTATTATAGTAGTTATATTCTTGTACATAGGAGCAGTATTATAGTAGTTATATTCTTGTACATAGGGGCAGTATTATAGTAGTTATATTCTTGTACATAGGAGCAGTATTATAGTAGTTATATTCTTGTACATAGGAGCAGTATTATAGTAGTTATATTCTTGTACATAGGAGCGGTATTATAGTAGTTATATTCTTGTACATAGGAGGTAGTATTATAGTAGTTATATTCTTGTACATAGGAGCGGTATTATAGTAGTTATATTCTTGTACATAGGAGCAGTATTATAGTAGTTATATTCTTGTACATAGGAGCAGTATTATAGTAGTTATATTCTTGTACATAGGAGCAGTATTATAGTAGTTATATTCTTGTACATAGGAGCAGTATTATAGTAGTTATATTCTTGTACATAGGAGGTAGTATTATAGTAGTTATATTCTTGTACATAGGAGCAGTATTATAGTAGTTATATTCTTGTACATAGGAGGTAGTATTATAGTAGTTATATTCTTGTACATAGGAGGTAGTATTATAGTAGTTATATTCTTATACATAGGAGTAGTATTATAGTAGTTATATTCTTGTACATAGGAGCAGTATTATAGTAGTTATATTCTTATACATAGGAGTAGTATTATAGTAGTTATATTCTTGCACATAGGAGTAGTATTATAGTAGTTATATTCTTGTACATAGGAGCAGTATTATAGTAGTTATATTCTTGTACATAGGAGCAGTATTATAGTAGTTATATTCTTGTACATAGGAGTAGTTATATTCTTGTACATAGGAGGTAGTATTATAGTAGTTATATTCTTGTACATAGGAGTAGTTATATTCTTGTACATAGGGGGCAGTATTATAGTAGTTATATTCTTGTACATAGGAGGTAGTATTATAGTAGTTATATTCTTGTATCTAAGAGCAGTATTATAGTAGTTATATTCGTGTATATAGGAGCAGTATTATAGTAGTTATATTCTTGTACATAGGAGTAGTATTATAGTAGTTATATGCTTGTACATAGGAGTAGTATTATAGTAGTTATATTCTTGTACATAGGAGGTAGTATTATAGTAGTTATATTCTTGTACATAGGAGCAGTATTATATTAGTTATATTCTTGTACATAGGAGGTAGTATTATAGTAGTTATATTCTTGTACATAGGAGGTAGTATTATAGCAGTTATATTCTTGTACATAGGAGGTAGTATTATAGTAGTTATATTCTTGTACATAGGAGCAGTATTATAGTAGTTATATTCTTGTACATACAGTAGGAGGTAGTATTATAGTAGTTATATTCTTGTACATAGGAGTAGTATTATAGTAGTTATATTCTTGTACATATGAGTAGTATTATAGTAGTTATATTCTTGTACATAGGATACAGTATTATAGTAGTTATATTCTTGTACATAGGAGCAGTATTATAGTAGTTATATTCTTGTACATAGGAGCAGTATTATAGTAGTTATATTCTTGTATATAAGAGCAGTATTATAGTAGTTATATTCTTGTACATAGGAGCAGTATTATAGTAGTTATATTCTTGTACATAGGAGCAGTATTATAGTAGTTATATTCTTGTACATAAGAGCAGTATTATAGTAGTTATATTCTTGTACATAGGAGTAGTATTATAGTAGTTATATTCTTGTACATAGGAGCAGTATTATAGTAGTTATATTTTTGTACATAGGAGCAGTATTATAGTAGTTATATTCTTGTACATAGGAGGTAGTATTATAGTAATTATATTCTTGTACATAGGAGCAGTATTATAGTAGTTATATTCTTGTACATAGGAGTAGTATTATAGTAGTTATATTCTTGTACATAGGAGCAGTATTATAGTAGTTATATTCTTGTACATAGGAGTAATATTATAGTAGTTATATTCTTGTACATAGGAGCAGTATTATAGTAGTTATATTCTTGTACATAGGAGCAGTATTATAGTAGTTATATTCTTGTACATAGGAAGTAGTATTATAGTAGTTATATTCTTGTACATAGGAGCAGTATTATAGTAGTTATATTTTTGTACATAGGAGTAGTATTATAGTAGTTATATTCTTGTACATAGGAGTAGTATTATAGTAGTTATATTCTTGTACATAGGAGCAGTATTATAGTAGTTATATTCTTGTACATAGGAGCAGTATTATAGTAGTTATATTCTTGTACATAGGAGTAGTATTATAGTAGTTATATTCTTGTACATAGGAGCAGTATTATAGTAGTTATATTCTTGTACATAGGAGCAGTATTATAGTAGTTATATTCTTGTACATAGGAGTAGTATTATAGTAGTTATATTCTTGTACATAGGAGGTAGTATTATAGTAGTTATATTCTTGTACATAGGAGCAGTATTATAGTAGTTATATTCTTGTACATAGGAGCAGTATTATAGTAGTTATATTCTTGTACATAGGGGCAGTATTATAGTAGTTATATTCTTGTACATAGGAGCAGTATTATAGTAGTTATATTCTTGTACATAGGAGCAGTATTATAGTAGTTATATTCTTGTACATAGGAGCAGTATTATAGTAGTTATATTCTTGTACATAGGAGGTAGTATTATAGTAGTTATATTCTTGTACATAGGAGCAGTATTATAGTAGTTATATTCTTGTACATAGGAGCAGTATTATAGTAGTTATATTCTTGTACATAGGAGTAGTATTATAGTAGGTATATTCTTGTACATAGGGGCAGTATTATAGTAGTTATATTCTTGTACATAGGAGCAGTATTATAGTAGTTATATTCTTGTACATAGGAGGCAGTATTATAGTAGTTATATTCTTGTACATAGGGACAGTATTATTGTAATCATATTCATGTACATAGAGGAGACAGTTAATGTTTAGTGACTAAAACATTTTGCCACTATGTATGTAACAAGCAGTACAATAACAAACTAATCTCTAGGCACAATATCTTTTTATAGTTTATATTTCTTCATAGTTCTGAAAATTTGCTGAAGTCTTTGACTTTTGCTTTCTCCTTTCAGAGAAAATTCTGCTATAGTAGATCAACAAAAATGATGATTATTTTATAAAACATATAATATTGAATTTGTATTGAACTATCAGGTAACACTATTAAAAATGTATTAAAAAGACACAGTTAAAATTTAATGACTCTTGGAGTCACAGAGCTATTTCAGAGAAGATTCCTTGTTGTCATAGCAGTCTAGTCTTAAGTCTAGGTATCATAGATGAAGCTCATTAAAGGAGAAAGAGCATTCTGCATTCTCATTATTAAGCTGTTCTCCTGTGTCACATTATTAAAAACATTATATTATATAAAACTGTGATCAATAATATGTCTGTCATCACAGTCCACAAAGGGATTGTCATTCAGTCATTATTTTAGTGTCCTGAATGCCAAATATGCCTATGTTACACACACATTTATTAAACCATACCTGTAGTTTCATTTGACTTTTCAGAATAAGCTGCTTTGAGTTCTCCCCTCTGTATCTCTAGTATACATTCCTCTCAGAACTGCTGGATGGAGAATAGTCGCTATATTCTGCTCACAGTTAGCAGAGGAAACTTCCCTCTCTTACACAGATACAGCCCTAGGATCATGCAGGACATAGATAGAGAAGTACTAACTGGCCTGTACTGAAGTGAATAAAATTTGGTTTGAAATTCTTTTTTTTCAGTTCTAACATCAGTCTAAGTTTGGAATTATTCTCTTATTTGCAGTATTTCCTGTTTACTCCTCCTCCTTGCACTCTCCATAGACTTCTATAGACCTGACAGATAAAACAGTAATTGGAGTGAAAGTTCTTTTAGTAGAGCAAGAGGAAGAATGGAAACAGTCTGATAACAGAAAGAGAAATTTCTCTCTGATAAGATATATTACAATATTTCTACCATTTGCCTTTACAATTGATTTCTGAAAAGTTTGATGAAATGACAGGGACTATATAAGTTGTCACTAACTTTGAAATTAAATTAGCATAAATCATTAGTACTGGTGAATATTAGAAACTTGGAATTAGATCATAGAGAAAATGCTACTCTCTACACTTATCAGGCTCATTTCTTCTATCTTCTATACTCTTCACTCATGCTGAATCTGTATTGGATCCCCAAGATGTACCTCAGCATACTGCAGTATCAAACTACAGCTGCCCATAGAAGTCTAAAAGTCTCTTCAGAGTGGGAAATGTAGCTGCAATCTGTCTACAGATCACATGTGAGATTATATACTGAGAGGATGGAGATGGAGCTGCACTTATATATATGTAATTGTCTCAGAGCACACATCTTCTATCACACCAAGTGGCAGCTTTATAGATTGTGAGCTCTTGTGAGCAGGGCCCTCACTCCCATTGTTTGATATGTTAATTACTTTCTTATACTGCAATGTCTGATATTGTTTATTCATGTTCTCTCTGATTTCTTAAGTGCTGTGCAATATATTGGTGCTATATGCATAAATTTATTATTATTATTAGGTTTATTTAATATTAGCCACTCGGTCATTCAAAGAGACAATAATTATTAACAAAAACATATCTCACAACTTTTTGGACCATCAAAAAGGGACACTTACAGTTACGGGATGAAAGCTTAAAATCTGTTGATCTATATGCTTGAATAGGATTTTATTAAAATATTAGCACAAACATTATGTGTCTATGGACATTTTAGGGTCTAACATCCACCTAATTATGAAGTATTATGTGAATTGGGGGGAAAATACCACAGGGACCAGATAGATAGTTTCTGGAACAATATAGTTAGGTTTGTTAATTCATATCCATTTCTAATATCAACAAGAGGGACATTTGGGAGGTATGCTGAGAGGCCAGCAATGGAAAGTAAGAAGACGGTAAGGGTGGCATATTTTATGCTGGTCTAATGTCCATGGGCCAGTGGAGGGCGCTCTTAATTCATTCTGGCATAGATTTAGCCTGCATTTATGCAACTTTTGTGGCATAAATGAAGATGAATATAGAATGGGTATTGGCCATGCACATGCCCTGCCCGGTATCGCCCACATTAGAAAAAGTGGAAGAG
Organism: Leptodactylus fallax; assembly: GCA_947044405.1. Classification (NCBI taxonomy): domain Eukaryota; kingdom Metazoa; phylum Chordata; class Amphibia; order Anura; family Leptodactylidae; genus Leptodactylus; species Leptodactylus fallax. The sequence goes on from CAMRHE010000574.1 coordinate 822,038, forward strand.
TCAGTACAAAAATGCATAAACATAATGATATTTCCCCAAAGATCTTCACCTACTTTGTAAAAATTGATTTGTGTTAAAGGGATCTGTTGTGGGTGAAGTCTCCAATTTAGCATGAGTATATAATAGCCATCCTAAATCCTAGTAAAAAAACAATAAGGTGAATTTATGGAGACCTCTGCTCTTGACTTTCTGTTCGACCTGTCTGGCCGCTTTTGGATTAACCATAGCTAATGTCACATTAAAATTGCCCTTCGCCGCTATTAAATTACAGAAACTCATAAGGGGCACTTTTACCTGACAAATGAATAGGTCCCAGTTCCCCGTAAAATGTGAAATTGATTGCAGTCTTTTTAAGGATCCGTTAATTTGTCCAATTTATCACTTTGTACCTCTTGCAGAATTGTCTCTACAGTACGTTGTATTTTTTAGCCTGAACTTGCCTTTCTGTCTCAGTAAAGGCGTCAATGTCAGGTGCCACCATTGATGTCACGCAATAAGAATCACTGAGAAATATTTGATATTCTGCGATAATAGCTTGCTTAAAATTCTGTGTTAACAGCACATATGTCCTGTTCTAAAAAGAATCTTGCATAGCATCCTAATATTATCAATTATTTATAAGCCAAGGTACAATATGGGAGGTGCGAGACAGCAGTAGACATAAGATGCATGAATATATTTATTGCGTGCCAGCTTTATTTAAAATAAAATAAAAAATCAGTGTACGACGCTTTGTGTCAACACTCAGCACTTTCTAGAAAGGAACTTTCCAAATTAAAATAAATAAAAGGGTTCGAGAACAGGCTCTAAGGCGCGCAGATGAAATTTACCAGTAAAATGCAATTATCCCATTTTTTTTTGTTTAGAAGTAGTGGAAAGTGCTGTTGATTTTTGTATGTAAGCAAAATGTTACATTGTTTTCTTTATCTTGTAATCGGCTTCTTTACAATGTTTCACAGATTTTTCGCCTCTTCAGTTATCTCTAATGAATAGTGCAGTGTAAAACAAAGATAGGTTTTGGATGTTATAGATACTAACGCGAGCGGTGGGAAAAGTTAACATTCAATTCAGGTAGACTATAGTTTGGGATTTCAGGGACATGTTAGGGTTTGATTGTTATAGAACAATGACACACTAATGTTTCAGGTACAGAACAAGAACACACTTGTGGAGTACACAATGGATCCGTGTTAAGTGCCATTTGCTGCTTAATAAGTTTAGACACATCTTGTGTGGCCACAAACTGAAATCTACATCAGCTATGACCTTGCATATATTTTAGTCATTACTTAGCTTTTTAGTGTACACTTGGGGTACAAGACAATGACATGCTGACACTGGGGGTACAGGAGAATCATACAGTGACACTTGGGGTACAGGATAATGACAGGCTGACACTTGGGGTACAGGACAATGATAGGCTAACACTTTGGGTACAGGACAACAATACAGTGACACCTGGAGTACCAGACAATGACATACTGATAACTGGGATACAGGACAATGACAGGCTGACACTCGGGGTACAGGATAATAACAGACTGATAATTGGGGTACAGGACAATGACATACTGATAATTGGGGTACAGGACAATGACATACTGATAACTGGGATACAGGACAATGACAGGCTGACACTCGGGGTACAGGATAATAACAGACTGATAATTGGGGTACAGGACAATGACATACTGATAATTGGGGTGCAGGACAATGACATACTGATAATTGGGGTACAAGACAATGACATACTGATAATTGGGGTACAGGACAATGCCATACTGATAATTGGGGTGCAGGACAATGACATACTGATAATTGGGGTAAAGGCAATGACATACTGATAATTGGGGTACAGAACAATGACATACTGATAATTGGGGAACAGAACAATGACATACTGATAATTGGGGTACAGAATAATGACATACTGATAATTGGGGTGCAGGGCAATGACATACTGATAATTGGGGTGCAGGGCAATGACATACCGATAATTGGGGTACAGGACAATAACATACTGATAATTGGGGTGCAGGACAATGACATACTGATAATTGGGGTGCAGGACAATGACATACTGATAATTGGGGTGCAGGACAATGACATACTGATAATTGGGGTACAAGACAATGACATACTGATAATTGGGGTGCAGGGCACTGACATGCTGATAATTGGGGTAAAGGCAATGATATACTGATAATTGGGGTACAGGACAATGACATACTGATAATTGGGGTGCAGGACAATGACATACTGATAATTGGGGCGCAGGACAATGACATACTGATAATTGGGGTACAGGACAATGACATACTGATAATTGGGGTACAGGACAATGACATACTGATAATTGGGGTGCAAGACAATGACATACTGATAATTGGGGTGCAGGACAATGACATACTGATAATTGGGGTACAGGACAATGACATACTGATAATTGGGGTACAGGACAATGACATACTGATAATTGGGGTACAGGACAATGACATACTGATAATTGGGGTACAGGACAATGACATACTGATAATTGGGGTACAGGACAATGACATACTGTTAATTGGGGTGCAGGACAATGACATACTGATAATTGGGGTACAGGGCAATGACATACTGATAATTGGGGTGCAGGACAATGTCATACTGATAATTGGGGTACAGGGCAATGACATACTGATAATTGGGGTACAGGACAATGACATGAAGTACACTGATACTATAAAGCAGTAAAACAGTCAGTCAGTCTCAGGGTCGGATATGTTTTCAGTATTGCATTAGCGCTTTGTTTGCCTGTAAATGTCGACTGCTCCGACATCAAGTGATACAATATTCATGTCACTGCTATATTTATCATATCTTATGACTGGCAGTGGGAGATAATGGGCAATCGTTCCGAGCCATCCCAGTCACTAGCACGGCACCTGATTTACATTTTATCAAAGTATTATTTGCCTGCTGGATGCCGCCCTTCACACATTGGCAGCTGATAACCCAGAGTGTTTCCCTGTTGTTATAGAGGAGATAGTTTTTTTACTTTCAGCTGAATCTCTTGAACTGATTCCATGTTCTCAGGTATCAATATCTGCATTTATTGCACTTCTCAGAATGTACTCAGCATTGGGGAATCTGTCAGATGGTGAAAAGCCTTTACATCTTGGCATCTTACAGATACTGATAAATGCTAATATAAGAAGTGCAAATGTGCTGCCAAATGCCCCCCTCCAGTGCTAATCGAGAGTTATAGAAGGTAAATCAGTGGTACGGCATGATATGATGAAGCATATGGGGATACAGCTGTCATGGCCCCTGACTGGCACTGCTTGGGTGTTTAGCGGTATAACAGAAGATATGGCATTCTGGAGATAAACTGTTCATATACTTTGCAGGAGTCATAAATTATGTTAGGGTATATTACAGTACTAAAAAATACTGAGAATAATATAATGATTTTGTTTGTTTGTTTGAGTTGGAAGGGACCTCAAGGGCCATCGGGTGCAACCCCCTGCAAAAGCAGGAATTCCTAAAACATCCCAGCTATATACCTATCCAGTTTCCGCTTGAAGATTTCAATTGATGTAGAACTCACCACCTCCCGTGGCAGCCTATTCCACTCTCTCACTACCCTTACTGTTAGAAAGTTTTTCCTAATGTCTAATCTGAATCTCCTTCCCCTTAGTTTCATCCCATTACTTCTCGTGCTTCCTTCTGCTAATGAGAATAGGGTAGATCCCTCTGCACTGTGACAACCTTTCAGATATTTAAATACCGCTATTAAGTCTCCCCTTAGCCTTCTCTTCTGCAAACTAAGCAATCCCAATTCTTTTAGCCTTTCCTCGTAGGACATGGTTTGTAGACCTTCCACCATTTTGGTTGCTCTTCTCTGGACCTGCTCCAATGAATCGATGTCTTTCTTAAACTGGGGAGCCCAGAACTGTACACAGTATTCCAGGTGGGGTCTGACCAGGGCAGAGTACAGCGGAATAATTACCTCTCTTGATCTAGCTTCAATGCTCGTCTTGATACATCCTAGAATTTTATTAGCCTTTTTAGCCACCGCACCGCACTGTTGACTCATGTTGAATTTGCGATCTATTATTATGCCCAGATCCTTTTCCCCTGTACTCTCACTTAGTTCTATTCCTCCCATACTATATATGCTTCTTGCATTTCTGTTACCCAGATGTAGGACTTTGCATTTGTCCCTGTTGAATACCATTTTGTTCACCTCAGCCCATTGTTCCAGTGTGTCTAAGTCCTTTTGGATGCACTCTCTCTCCTCTCTAGTGTTGGCCATTCCTCCTATCTTTGTATCATCTGCAAATTTTATTAGTTCCCCATTAACCCCATCATCCAGATCATTTATAAAAATATTAAAAAGTACTGGGCCCAGGACAGAGCCCTGCGGCACCCCGCTTTTTACTTTCTTCCAGTTTGATGTATAGCCATTTAGAATTACTCGTTGTGCCCGATCATTAAGCCAATTGTGAACCCACCTCACTGATATTTTATCAAAGCCATACTTGATCATTTTTTCAATAAGAATGTTATGTGATACTTTATCAAAGGCCTTACTAAAGTCAAGATATACTATGTCCACTGCATTTCCCTGGTCCAACCATTCAGTGACTTTATTATAGAAGGAAATAAGATTAGTCTGACAAGATTTATTAGGCATAAAGCCGTGCTGGCTCTGATTAATTAAAGCCTTCCCATCCAGGTACCTAATTAAATGTTCTTTAACAATTTGTTCAAAGATTTTTCCTACTATCGAGGTCAGACTTACCGGCCTATAATTTCCTGGGTCGTCCCTATTCCCCTTTTTGTAGATGGGGACCACATTTGCCCTTTTCCAATCTAGAGGGACCACTCCTGTTTCCCATGACTTATTAAAGATTATTGCAAGGGGTTCTGTTATTTCCTCTGCTAATTCTTTTAAAACTCTAGGGTGTAAATCATCCGGTCCTGGGGACTTGGTTTCCTTAATCTTAGCTAAATGTTCTCTTACCAAACCTTCACTTATAATCAGCTTGGAGTCCTCATTCCCCTCATCACTATCACCATTAATGTTGATATTTCCATCCATTTCTTGGAGAAGACGGATACAAAATATGAATTCAGTAACTCCACCTGCTGATCCACCATGTTAACTTTTTCACCCTTTTCGTTCTTCAGGACTCCAATGGTTTCCTTCACTTTTCTTTTGCTCTTAACATATCCCCAAAAACCTTTTACATTACTCTTAACTTCTTTTGCAAGCTTCACTTCGTATCCAGCCTTAGCTTTTTTAATGCTTATCTTGCAGAGTCTGCAAACTGCTGTATACTCTCCCTTAGATATAGCTCCCATCTTCCACTTGTTGTAAGTTTCCTTTTTCTTTTTTAGTAGGTTATGTAATTTTTTGGTCATCCATCCTGGAGTTTTTAGGTGATTCCCATTTTTCTTGCTTCTAGGTATTGTTAGTTCCTGTGCATTAATGATTTCCCTACGGAAAATTTCCCACCCCTCATGTGCATTTTTGTGCTTAAGTATTTTTCGCCATGGAATTCTACTAACCCTTACCTTTAGGCCCCTAAAATCTGCCCTACTAAAATTGAGCCTTCTAGTCTTTGTCTTCTCAGGTCTTCTTCTTCTTACAACCCCAAACTCGAGTATAGCATGGTCGCTGAATCCCAATTTCCCTGCTATCCTTAATTCCTTAACCATGTCCTCCTTGTTAGTTAAAACTAGGTCCAGAATGGATGTTCCTCTCGTGTTTTCTTCTACTAACTGGGCAATGAAGTTGTCTGCTAGAGAGGATAAAAATTTGATAGAGCTTTTACTCGTAGCTGTGTGAGTTTCCCAATGAATATCTGGGTAATTAAAGTCTCCCATGATAACAATTTCAAATTTCTTCGAAAGCGTGGTCATTTGCTGTGAAAAAAATCTCATCCCTGTCTTCTGTCTGTCCTGGTGGTCTATAATAAACACCTATTATGATGTCCTTATCATTGTTTTCCCCCTGAATTGTTACCCAAATATTTTCCAATAAGTTATCATTTTGTAAAACTGTGATTTCCGTGGAAATGTGATCTTTTTTAACATACAATGCAACTCCTCCCCCTCTTTTATTAGTTCTATTTTTTTTGAATAAGTTGTATCCTTCCATCTGTATATTCCAATCATGCTTATCGTTCCACCAAGTTTCTGTAATACCAATGACATCATATTTTTCCTTCTGTATTATCAGCTCTAATTCTCCCTGTTTATTTCCCAAGCTTTGCGCATTTGTGTAAAAACATTTCAGATTGCGCTCTGATACTTCCTTTTTCTTAATTTCCTTCTGAGTATCCTGTCTTGGGTCCTCATTACCACATCTAGTAACCTTGTTTAGTATATCCTTTAGCTGCATGTTCTTGTCTTTCTTTTTACTTCCCATCCCCTTCTCTTCTAGTTTAAAGCCCTCCTGATAAGTGTGGCAAGTCTTCTGGCAAATATGTGTTTCCCAGGCTTTGTGAGATGTATACCATCTCTAGCAAGGAGTCCATCATAGAGGTAATTCACTCCATGGTCCAGAAATCCAAAACCTTGCTCTCTACACCACTGCCGAAGCCACTTGTTTACTTCTAGTGTTTTATTCCATCTCCTGATACCATAACCATCAACTGGGAGAATTGATGAGAATACTACCTGCGCATCCAGTTCCTTCACTTTCTTTCCTAGATTTTCAAAGTCTTTACGAATAGTTGGTAAATCATTTTTTGCCGTGTCGTTTGTACCCACATGTATCAGCAAAAATGGGTAGTTATCCTTGGAGCTGAAGAGGCATGGAATCCTATCGGCCACATCCCTAACTTTTGCTCCTGGGAGGCAGCATACTTCTCGTGCCGTTATATCTGGCCTGCAGACAGCTGCCTCTGTGCCCCTTAGCAGTGAGTCGCCCATAACCACTACTCTTCTTTTTTTCCTCGCTACGCTATTTCTTGTTGCTCCCTCTTGTCTCTGGGTGACTTTTGTTTCTTCTTTTGCTGATAGATTATTCTTATCATTTTCATCAGTCTGCATAAGAGTTTCATATCGGTTACCTAGCTGTGTAAGTGGTGATGGCCTTGTGATCCTTTTGCATCTCTTGGTCACCTGTATCCATTTATCTGTCTCTGTAGGTTCACTCAAGTATTCTTCCCTTACTATATTTAGGAGGTTTGCTTCAGCCTCCACCACTGTAGGCTCTCTCATACTTTCTTCCCTTACTATATTCAAGAGGCTTGCTTCTGCTTCATCAATAAAAACCTCACTTTCTTTGATGCCTCTCAACGTCTCTATTCTTTCTTCCAACCTCTGCACTTTATCTTCTAAAAGGGCCACTAGTTTGCATTTCATACAGGTGAAGTTGTCTTTATGGTCAGGCAAATCTGTAAACATATAACATATGCTGCAGCTTACCATGTGAGTTTTCTCCTCTTCCATATTCCTCTCTTCTGGCCGTGCTGGGCCGCTACTCACCGCCGTGAAGCTCTCTCCTGGCCCCACTGTTCTGGTCTGGGTGTCCGTGGCTCCTTCCCTTGTAGGGCGCCTCCGCTCTTCTTCTTGCTGCTGCTGCCGCCCGGCAGTAGGCCGGCAGCTCTCTCCTGGCCGCACTGGGCCGCTGCCGCTGCTCGCCGCTGTGCAAAGCCCCTCCGCACGCTGCTCACAGCTGACTCTTCCCGCTCACGTGACTGACGCTGCTCCCGCTCACGCTCACCATGTACATGCCTCACTTGTACATGCCTGGATGGGTGTAGGAGGCGTCAGAAGGAATAGCTGTGTATTCTCTAAGATTGGGGTGCAGAGTCTAACAAATCTTCCCATTTTGTTCCCTAGGCCCCTTCAAGGAGATTTAAATTTTCCTAGTCATATTCCAAAGTTACATTGACCAGAATACTTGATGGCCGTAGTGCTGATGAAGTAGTAGTATAGTGAGGGACAGAGACAAAGGTCATCACCAAAAGAGTGGTCAGGATGCAACAGACCAGAGGATGAGATCATAGTCAGGACCAAAACCAAGAACAACAGATGCCAAGAAAGTGTCCAGGAGGAGTGCTCAAGAACAAGACCGAGGTCAGGGGCAATCAGAAGTCACAAAGCACAGGAACCAGGAATGGGCATAAACACCAAGCAGCTAAAGTCCCCATTAAAATAACCCGCCAGAGCCTGATGTCACCTTAAGACACTGGTTGCCATGGCAATCCTACGCCAGAATGCAGAGCAATGAAGAGAACTGTGGTCAAGCAGGGCAATGGCTGAAGACAGGAATGATTGTTGGAGCAGAGATGGCTTCCTGTTGCCTAGTAACTGGATGTGGCTTTCAGTAAGAGGCATGGCCGCCCGTGGGACTCGTGACAGGAACTGGGTGAGTAACTAATGTTCATACTTATATAGTAATAATACAGTCTGAAATTACCCAAAGATATAACGAGAAACTGCTTAATTTATGTGATATTACTAGGGATGCACTGGCTCAATATAGGGCAGGGGATCCTCTGATGGCTTAAAGGGGTTGCCCAACGTATTTTATTAATATATAATAGTGCTAATGAAGGGGCCATGAATATAAAACTCTCCCCGGTCCTCTGTTTTCAGCTGCAGCAGGTTTGTCCTTTGGTTTAGAGGCCCTTGAGTGATATCATCAGTCAGTCACAGGCCTCAGCAATAACCTCTTCCCATGTGACTGGTATGTGCCATTTGTGAAGAGGTTACTGCTGATGACTGTGATTGGCTGCAGTGGTCACCTGGCACAAACAGCCAGGGTGCCTATAGACTGAAGACCAAACCTGCCACCGCTGGAAATGGGGAGAGGTGAGTAACATTTTTTGTGTTCTTGACTCCTTCAGCAACACTATTGAACATAAAAGAATATGTTGGACAACCCCTTTAAGGCCCTGGAATAGTAATGGGTCCCAGCAACCAAAGGTACCATAGTGTCAAACCATATAAAGTGGAAATGCATGTGGCTTATGCTCTTCAGTAACATCTTCCATACAGAGGAACAAGATATCAGGAACACAATAAGTCCCAGGACACACACATGTCTTACAGATCCTCTTATATTTCTGTTTAGGCATAAAATATACACAGCAATGATTACACATTTTGGTCCATCCAATGACTTTGTCAATAGTTGTTAGGGAGATTTGCAAGGGACCTGAGTGCTTGGACTCATGTTTTTAATCTCTTTGTAGCTAGGCCTTTCTTCACGTGGATAACAATTCTGTTTGCTGCCCTAGCCTTAAAGGGGTTGGCCACTTTCAGACCAATATTGAGAGACAAATGTTATTGTATATCACCTGACCATGGACTGTACATCACATGACCATGGTCAGAATTTCATCCACTAGAGGTAATCAGAATGAATGACAGCAATATGACTCTCAATATTGGTCTGAAAGTGGCCAACCCCTTTAATTCCTAATACACTAGTCGAGGCAGAATGGCTTATTGGCACCTTCTTCCAGGAACATGTCCCACCAGCCCACCCTGGCTATACCCTGCATTGGACAGGAAGTCCAGGGTCTACTCATATCTGCTTGCATCGTTTTACAATAGAGATTTGTGAATGCTTCTGGTAAAATCTGTACAGAAATCATCTTGCAATTGAAGTTGTTGGTCCCATACAAATATGAATTACATGATGTCTCCTGTAGATTCTGTACCTGACATCTATCACGCTTGTTGTCTCTCTAGTTTGCAGAATAAATATGCAACTAGCAAGACATAATCAGGACGTTTTCGTCTGTCGCACAACATTTGTAAATGAAGGGGCAATGAGATTGTCTTATTTATATCTGATGTCAGGAATAACAATGAGAATGAATTGTCCTCAGCGCTAATAGACGGGAGGGAAAGTCAAACGGTAACTGCGACATAGCAGCTTCCACCGCCACTTGGCAGGGTCCTTCTGTCGCGGCTGCTGCAGATGGTTGGCTGTATAATAAGACGTAAGGATGAATGACATAACCGAGATGAGAGCGGCTGATTTAGATTCTGTGGCAATAATGACTTCTCTCTGTGGGGACAGGAGGGAGGCTGGGAGGACGGAGAGCAGAATTCGGCCTAAAATGTAACTTTATGACGTGATCTATATTCCTCACACAGTATTTATAACACCGCTTTCTCTTTCTTTTTCCCCCTTTACTCAATAAATATAAATGTCACCGATATAAATAAGGTAGATTAGGGCTTCCTGACCTTTTCTAACAAAGGCCTATCTCCTCATCAAAAGCGGTTTATGACGAGCCGATGGATTAACCCTCACCATACTGGAGGTAGAGTAAGATCATCTGCTTTATACTGTGAAGGTTACAATGTTTGTTGTCGTAAAAACACATGAAACCTTTACAGTGAAATTGTGACGTTAGACTGTAAAAAAGGAGGTTTATTAGAAGCAAGACTATGCAGGATCTCTGGTAAGCTTGAGCATGCTTTATCAGCTACCTCTGTGGGACTAGTGGAGGTGGAAAGGACCCACTACCCACAGTTATTCCCATGTCGTTTCTCAATTGGTAGGGTTAGAAGTGTAACCTTGGGGCACCAGTGCTAAATATGTATCGGGTCGCCACTTACCATGTACAGTCTATAATACTGGTGTCTTCTTATATTGTTGACAAGCACATAGGCCCCCTGAGACTCCAGGGTCCAGTAGTGAGTGCTACCTCTGCACCCCCTATAGCTATGACCCCGGGTACAGTTACATGTGTGTACTTCATCCTCTCCAATGGCACAGAATTAAAGGAGTTCTCTGGTGAGAAAATCGATTTTCAGACACCTATTAGGAAATTAGTGGGGTCATCCATCCTACATCCAACAACTTCTTGGCCACTCTTTATCATGTGACACACATTGCCATCTAGCCCTATAGAGATGAAGATAAAAATAAGTCTCTGTATTGCTTTTCAGTCTCGGGCATCAGTCTCATTGATTCGAATTTCTGGATATGGTGGCACAATCTTAAGGCCAAGGACACTTATTGCTGGTCCCTATAATCTTTTAGTAGTGCCTGTCCTTATAATCTTCTTGTAGTGTCGGTCCTTATAATCTTCTAGTAGTGTCGGTCCTTATAATCTTCTAGTAGTGCCGATCCTTATAATCTTCCTGTAGTGCTGGTCCTTATAATCTTCTAGTAGTGCCGATTCTTATAATCTTCTAGTATTTCCGATCCTTATAATCTTTTAGTATTGCCGGTCCTTATAATATTCTAGTAGTGTCGGTCCTCATACTCTTCTATTAGTGCTGATCCTTATAATATTCTACTAGTGCCGATCCTTATAATCTTCTAGTAGTGCCGATCCTTATAATCTTCTAGTAGTGCCGATCCTTATAATCTTCTAGTAGTGCCGATCCTTATAATCTTCTAGTAGTGCCGATCCTTATAATCTTCTAGTAGTGCCGGTCTTTATAATCTTCTAGTAGTGCCGGTCCTTATAATCTTCTAGTAGTGCCGGTCCTTATAATCTTCTAGTAGTGATGATCCTTATAATCTTCTAGTAGTGCTGATCCTTATAATATTCTACTAGTGCCGATCCTTATAATCTTCTAGTAGTCCCGATCCTTATAATCTTCTAGTAGTGCCGGTCTTTATAATCTTCTAGTAGTGCCGGTCCTTATAATCTTCTAGTAGTGCCGGTCCTTATAATCTTCTAGTAGTGATGATCCTTATAATCTTCTAGTAGTGCCGGTCCTTATAATCTTCTAGTAGTGACGAGCCTTATAATCTTCTAGTAGTGACGATCCTTATAATCTTCTAGTAGTGCCGGTCCTTATAATCTTCCTGTAGTGCCGGTCCTTATAATCTTCCTGTAGTGCCAGTCCTTATAATCTTCTAGTAGTGCCGGTCCTTATAATCTTCTAGTAGTGCCGGTCCTTATAATCTTCTAGTAGTGACGATCCTTATAATCTTCCTGTAGTGCCAGTCCTTATAATCTTCTAGTAGTGCCGGTCCTTATAATCTTCTAGTAGTGCCGGTCCTTATAATCTTCTAGTAGTGCCGGTCCTTATAATCTTCTAGTAGTGCCGATCCTTATAATCTTCCTGTAGTGCCGATCCTTATAATCTTCTAGTAGTGCCGGTCCTTATAATCTTCTAGTAGTGCCGATCCTTATAATCTTCTAGTAGTGCCGGTCTTTATAATCTTCTAGTAGTGCCGGTCCTTATAATCTTCTAGTAGTGCCGGTCCTTATAATCTTCTAGTAGTGCCGGTCCTTATAATCTTCTAGTAGTGCCGGTCCTTATAATCTTCTAGTAGTGACGAGCCTTATAATCTTCTAGTAGTGCCGGTCCTTATTAATCTTCTAGTAGTGCCGGTCCTTATAATCTTCTAGTAGTGCCGGTCCTTATAATCTTCTAGTAGTGCCGGTCCTTATAATCTTCTAGTAGTGACGAGCCTTATAATCTTCTAGTAGTGCCGGTCCTTATAATCTTCTAGTAGTGCCGGTCCTTATAATCTTCTAGTAGTGCCGGTCCTTATAATCTTCTAGTAGTGCCGGTCCTTATAATCTTCTAGTAGTGCCGGTCCTTATAATCTTCTAGTAGTGCCGGTCCTTATAATCTTCTAGTAGTGACGATCCTTATAATCTTCTAGTAGTGCCGGTCCTTATAATCTTCTAGTAGTGCCGAGCCTTATAATCTTCTAGTAGTGCCGGTCCTTATTAATCTTCTAGTAGTGCCGGTCCTTATAATCTTCTAGTAGTGCCGGTCCTTATAATCTTCTAGTAGTGCCGGTCTTTATAATCTTCTAGTAGTGCCGGTCCTTATAATCTTCTAGTAGTGCCGGTCCTTATAATCTTCTAGTAGTGCCGGTCCTTATAATCTTCTAGTAGTGCCGGTCCTTATAATCTTCTAGTAGTGACGAGCCTTATAATCTTCTAGTAGTGCCGGTCCTTATTCATCTTCTAGTAGTGCCGGTCCTTATAATCTTCTAGTAGTGCCGGTCCTTATAATCTTCTAGTAGTGCCGGTCCTTATAATCTTCTAGTAGTGCCGGTCCTTATAATCTTCTAGTAGTGCCGGTCCTTATAATCTTCTAGTAGTGTCGGTCCTTATAATCTTCTAGTAGTGACGATCCTTATAATCTTCTAGTAGTGCCGGTCCTTATAATCTTCTAGTAGTGACGAGCCTTATAATCTTCTAGTAGTGCCGGTCCTTATAATCTTCTAGTAGTGCCGGTCCTTATAATCTTCTAGTTGTGCCGGTCCTTATAATCTTCTAGTAGTGTCGGTCCTTATAATCTTCTAGTAGTGACGATCCTTATAATCTTCTAGTAGTGCCGGTCCTTATAATCTTCTAGTAGTGACGAGCCTTATAATCTTCTAGTAGTGCCGGTCCTTATTAATCTTCTAGTAGTGCCGGTCCTTATAATCTTCTAGTAGTGCCGGTCCTTATAATCTTCTAGTAGTGCCGGTCCTTATAATCTTCTAGTAGTGCCGGTCCTTATAATCTTCTAGTAGTGCCGGTCCTTATAATCTTCTAGTAGTGCCGGTCCTTATAATCTTCTAGTAGTGTCGGTCCTTATAATCTTCTAGTAGTGACGATCCTTATAATCTTCTAGTAGTGCCGGTCCTTATAATCTTCTAGTAGTGCCGGTCCTTATAATCTTCTAGTAGTGCCGGTCCTTATAATCTTCTAGTAGTGACGAGCCTTATAATCTTCTAGTAGTGCCGGTCCTTATTAATCTTCTAGTAGTGCCGGTCCTTATAATCTTCTAGTAGTGACGGTCCTTATAATCTTCTAGTAGTGCCAGTCCTTATAATCTTCTAGTAGTGCCGGTCCTTATAATCTTCTAGTAGTGCCGGTCCTTATAATCTTCTAGTAGTGCCGGTCCTTATAATCTTCTAGTAGTGCCGGTCCTTATAATCTTCTAGTAGTGCTGGTCCTTATAATCTTCTAGTAGTGCTGGTCCTTATAATCTTCTAGTAGTGACGATCCTTATAATCTTCTAGTAGTGCCAGTCCTTATAATCTTCTAGTAGTGCCAGTCCTTATAATCTTCTAGTAGTGCCGATCCTTATAATCTTCTAGTAGTGCCGGTCCTTATAATCTTCTAGTAGTGCCGGTCCTTATAATCTTCTAGAAGTGCAGGTCCTTATAATCTTCTAGTAGTGACGATCCTTATAATCTTCTAGTAGTGCCGGTCCTTATAATCTTCTAGTAGTGCCGGTCCTTATAATCTTCTAGTAGTGCCGATCCTTATAATCTTCTAGTAGTGCCAGTCCTTATAATCTTCTAGTAGTGACGATCCTTATAATCTTCTAGTAGTGCCGGTCCTTATAATCTTCTAGTAGTGCCGGTCCTTATAATCTTCTAGTAGTGCCGGTCCTTATAATCTTCTAGTAGTGACGAGCCTTATAATCTTCTAGTAGTGCCGGTCCTTATTAATCTCCTAGTAGTGCCGGTCCTTATAATCTTCTAGTAGTGACGGTCCTTATAATCTTCTAGTAGTGCCAGTCCTTATAATCTTCTAGTAGTGCCGGTCCTTATAATCTTCTAGTAGTGCCGGTCCTTATAATCTTCTAGTAGTGCCGGTCCTTATAATCTTCTAGTAGTGCCGGTCCTTATAATCTTCTAGTAGTGTCGGTCCTTATAATCTTCTAGTAGTGACGATCCTTATAATCTTCTAGTAGTGCCGGTCCTTATAATCTTCTAGTAGTGCCGGTCCTTATAATCTTCTAGTAGTGCCGGTCCTTATAATCTTCTAGTAGTGCCGGTCCTTATAATCTTCTAGTAGTGCCGGTCCTTATAATCTTCTAGTAGTGCCGGTCCTTATAATCTTCTAGTAGTGCCGGTCCTTATAATCTTCTAGTAGTGCCGGTCCTTATAATCTTCTAGTAGTGCCGGTCCTTATAATCTTCTAGTAGTGTTGGTCCTTATAATCTTCTAGTAGTGCTGGTCCTTATAATCTTCTAGTAGTGACGATCCTTATAATCTTCTAGTAGTGCCAGTCCTTATAATCTTCTAGTAGTGCCAGTCCTTATAATCTTCTAGTAGTGCCGATCCTTATAATCTTCTAGTAGTGCCGGTCCTTATAATCTTCTAGTAGTGCCGGTCCTTATAATCTTCTAGTAGTGACGATCCTTATAATCTTCTAGTAGTGCCGGTCCTTATAATCTTCTAGTAGTGCCGGTCCTTATAATCTTCTAGTAGTGCCGATCCTTATAATCTTCTAGTAGTGCCGGTCCTTATAATCTTCTAGTAGTGCCGATCCTTATAATCTTCTAGTAGTGCCGGTCCTTATAATCTTCTAGTAGTGCCGGTCCTTATAATCTTCTAGTAGTGCCGGTCCTTATAATCTTCTAGTAGTGACGAGCCTTATAATCTTCTAGTAGTGCCGGTCCTTATTAATCTTCTAGTAGTGCCGGTCCTTATAATCTTCTAGTAGTGACGGTCCTTATAATCTTCTAGTAGTGCCAGTCCTTATAATCTTCTAGTAGTGCCGGTCCTTATAATCTTCTAGTAGTGCCGGTCCTTATAATCTTCTAGTAGTGCCGGTCCTTATAATCTTCTAGTAGTGCCGGTCCTTATAATCTTCTAGTAGTGTAGGTCCTTATAATCTTCTAGTAGTGACGATCCTTATAATCTTCTAGTAGTGCCGGTCCTTATAATCTTCTAGTAGTGCCGGTCCTTATAATCTTCTAGTAGTGCCGGTCCTTATAATCTTCTAGTAGTGACGAGCCTTATAATCTTCTAGTAGTGTCGGTCCTTATAATCTTCTAGTAGTGCCGGTCCTTATAATCTTCTAGTAGTGACGATCCTTATAATCTTCTAGTAGTGCCAGTCCTTATAATCTTCTAGTAGTGCCAGTCCTTATAATCTTCTAGTAGTGCCGATCCTTATAATCTTCTAGTAGTGCCGATCCTTATAATCTTCTAGTAGTGCCGGTCCTTATAATCTTCTAGTAGTGCCGGTCCTTATAATCTTCTAGTAGTGCCGGTCCTTATAATCTTCTAGTAGTGCCGGTCCTTATAATCTTCTAGTAGTGCCGGTCCTTATAATCTCCTAGTAGTGTCGGTCCTTATAATCTTCTAGTAGTGCCAGTCCTTATAATCTTCTAGTAGTGCCGATCCTTATAATCTTCTAGTAGTGTCGGTCCTTATAATCTTCTAGTAGTGCCGATCCTTATAATCTTCTAGTAGTGCCGGTCCTTATAATCTTCTAGTAGTGCCGATCCTTATAATCTTCTAGTAGTGCCGGTCCTTATAATCTTCTAGTAGTGACGATCCTTATAATCTTCTAGTAGTGCCAGTCCTTATAATCTTCTAGTAGTGACGATCCTTATAATCTTCTAGTAGTGCCGATCCTTATAATCTTCTAGTAGTGCCGGTCCTTATAATCTTCTAGTAGTCCCGGTCTTTATAATCTTCTAGTAGTGCCAGTCCTTATAATCTTCTAGTAGTGCCAGTCCTTATCATCTTCTAGTAGTGCCGGTCCTTATAATCTTCTAGTAGTGACAATCCTTATAATCTTCTAGTAGTGCTGGTCCTTATCATCTTCTAGTAGTGCCGGTCCTTATAATCTTCTAGTAGTGTCGGTCCTTATAATCTTCTAGTAGTGACAATCCTTATAATCTTCTAGTAGTGCTGGTCCTTATCATCTTCTAGTAGTGCCAGTCCTTATCATCTTCTAGTAGTGCCGGTCCTTATCATCTTCTAGTAGTGCCAGTCCTTATCATCTTCTAGTAGTGCCGATCCTTATAATCTTCTAGTAGTGACAATCCTTATAATCTTCTAGTAGTGCTGGTCCTTATCATCTTCTAGTAGTGCCGGTCCTTATCATCTTCTAGTAGTGCCGGTCCTTATAATCTTCTAGTAGTGCCGGTCCTTATAATCTTCTAGTAGTATAAATAGCACAAGCATCACATGTGGCGCTGTACAGTTTACTGCAAGGCAGGAAGCAAGGTCAGTGTCATGTATTACATACTATATCCTAGCATTTTATCACATGGCTGGCTCTTATCACTCTTGACTTTTGGAGATATTCTTGGTGTATACACGCGAGAGTAGAAAAGGTAATGTGAACAGTGCTTTGTCCGTGCATTATATGACAATATATCTGGGAACGGCTCCCCCCATTACAATCTATTGGTTGTCACTTAGATATAGGGATAACTAAGAAATGGCTGAAGATTACTTTGAGAGAAACCACAGATGAGATGGGGTTACTTACCTGTAGCTTTATATAGAAGACACGATCACCTGAACTCCTGCGATCTCAGGATGCTCCATACAGCAGGTATAAAGTTACACAGGTTTGGGTTTTTTGTAACACAGACAGCAGTTTGAGGATTAATTCGCCTTTTTATTAAATTACCATGTTTCACATCAATAGACCGTACAAGCCGTAATATAATTATAGGTCTGCACAGGATGCTCCATCAGATGTTTACAAGGGAACTGCAGAAAATCCCTGGAAAATACCTGACAGCAAATAAAGCTCCATGTATACCTGCACATAGTAACATTTATGTAAGGATCTGTATACATTGTATGTTCTATATAAACCTGCACATAGTAACATTTATATAAGGATCGTTATACATTGTATGTTCTATATAAACCTGCACATAGTAACATTTATATAAGGATCTTTATACATTGTACAGTAGGTTGTGTATATACCTGCACATAGTAACATTTGTATGAGGATCTTTATACATTGTATGTCCTATATAAAGCTGCTTGTATAGAGACTCTGAAGCTTTGATCTCGGCTCTGTTCCTGACCCTAATGGTTTCCAGCCATTTTTCCATAGTGATGTGAAGAATTGACTGGGAGGGCTTTTTCTCAGTGGGTTTTTGATTGAGTTGCACCATTTCTACAATCTCCTGTTATATATTATACACATTATGTAAATTGCTCTGCCACAATCTCTGCCTTTATTATTTTTACATAGAATCTAATCAGGCTGCTTGTGATATTGTTCCCTCCCTCATTAGCACCTTGCTGTTAAGCTAAATGAATTATGCAGCTTCATAAAATCATAAAATGCCATTAATAACATATGCATATATACAGAGTGATATCTGTCTAATCTAGTCATCCAGAAAATGACTGATACACTGACACCATTGATGGCTATGGACCGCTGGCCATTCTTATGCACAATAGTAGCATTAGTGAGCAGACTTGTATTCCCATCCTGTCCATGCCACCCCCTAGTGGTCAGTAAGTACACCACAGATTTATTAGGGATGTCATTATATTTAGCAGTATTTGGCCTACCCCATGCCTCCTAGGCTGCAAGCCCTAAACCAAGTCAGCAGTGGCCCACTGCTTCACTAAGATCTTATGTTCATGGATATAATAAAGCTCCATGAATGAGCTATATATTTAGAATGGCTAGGATAGGATCCACTCACATCCTGTGACACTAGAAAAGCTTTTCCCTTTAGCCTAGTTGCAGACGACTATGTGTATTTTGCGGTCCGCAAACTAGTATTGAGTGTTCTGTTTTTGAGGACCGTATGTCATCAGTGTGTGTTCACCATTAGTGCTGTATATCCGCGAAAATGGACAGTATTTCTTCAGTGTGTCATCTGTATTTGCAAATCCGCAACAGGTTACTGTTCCGCAAATATGGACGACACACGGATAACACACAATGAGTAGATCCATGTGCCATCCGTGGTTTTTAGTCTCCCATAGGCTTCTATGGGCGAGTCGTGCTGCAAACACTGAACAGAGAATAACCTTCTCCATATTTTGCGGTGTGGACTCACGGCCCACATACTGATTCATGGAAATCACAGTTGTGTGCATGGGCCCATAGAAATGAATGGTTCAGTGTCGTGTCCGGGAAAAACACAGATATCACACGGATCTCACCCATGGTCGTCTGCAAGGGGCTTTAGACTTACCTGGCCCTCCCAGATATGATTACAACTGAATATACAACTCATAATAATAATAATACATTTTATTTATATAGCGCCAACATATTCCGCAGTGCTGTACAATTTGTAGGATTCAAGTACTGACAAAAAAGAGATATTACAAAGAAATAGTCAATTCACACACTGGGACTGAGGGCCCTGTTCGCAAGAGCTTACAATCTATGAGATGAACTCATGCATAGACTTGTAAGGCTATGTAAGACTGAGAAGAATTGATGGAAGGCAAAGTGCAAAGGTCACACCAAATATTGATGGGATTTACATTGTTCTTTGTATTTCATTCATTTTGTATTTTGTTAATTGACAAAAATAAACTATTAAAACTTCTATTTCTGAGGGCATTCTTACTGCAGCATCTTTTCCACACCTGCCTAAAACTTTTTCACAGTATTGTATGTGCTCAACATCTGTGATAAAATAGTTTCCCTTTTTAACCCAGTCATGCTGCATTACAACCATGTTCTGTTTACCAAGGATCCCACCATTGTATCCTCTGCTGACAAACCTGATGATAGGTATATATAGACTGGATCCAATACTAATAGGTTAAATTGTAATTTAGGTTGACACCTGAGTGATGCCAGTCTCTGTAGTATGCTACAGAATATGGATCGGTGCTATGTAAATTATTAAAATAATAATAGTAAAGAATTCCAATTCTGCAGTTACAAGAACTTATCCCAATATTTTTCACCATTCTACACCAATCTTTATAGCCGACTCCATGGCTACTCAATGGTTCTGTACCCAAGATCCCTACAATGCCCTAGCAAAGCATCCCTCCCCATTGCTCCTTCTGTAAGAAGTTAAGATCTGCAGCAAGACCAGGGTAGCAATGGGGAAGTACATGTCCTTAAGAAGAGACACTACATTTTAGACCACCATCAATCTGCCAATTCCCAAGGCTTGCAGGCCATAGACTGTTGCATAACGGCCTATACAGCTGCAGGTTATATGATTCCCACTACTTTGTTGCAGCTGAAGATTCACTTCAATCTTTCTGTACGTTTTCCCGGGATCTGAGCTTGCGATTCTTTCCTGTAGAGAACTTAAGACATATTGCAATATAAATATAGAGAAATAAGTGGCCATAAGCTAAAAACACACAAACACTGAATAAAACATCTGTTTCTGATAGAAGACCTTGTTACGTGGAGACGGATTTCTATTTGCCAGGATTTAGCCTTGGGAAGGAAAAATATCATTCTTGAAGTACCCAACTGTCTTGGAGATCTCATTTCTCGGACCCATAGACTGCTCAGATGAGTCTCAGTGCTAGTAATTATTTCTTACAATGGGCTGGGGGTCTGCTCCTGTGCCCCGTTTATATTGTACTCATCCTGTACTAACCCCGGGCCCTATTCTATGCTCTGGCTCCATCCTACATGACCTTACATCTCGCTCTCATTTTATCTCTCCTCCAGGCTCAGTGTTAAACTCTCCTCCATGTCGTGTTGCAGTAAAGCAGCTAATGCAAAAGGTTCACGGTTAAGAAAATTCACTTATCCTCCTTCTCGAGATGTAGAATTACCCAATTTGGTATTTTAATTAATATTGGATTGCTGATTCAGCGTAGAACCCCTCTGATTAGCTGCCGAGGACACGAGGCGTTAGTGTTGTTTCCTTTGATACCCTGCTATGCTTATATTAAGAAGGCAAATGGATTTATTCAGTAATGTGTCTTTAGTGCAAAATATGTAATGCATGAGCGTCCTAATAACATTAGGGCTTGAGTTAGGCAGGGTCTTGTGCCACAGTTAAGGAACTTACCAACATTGCTTCATTTTGCAGCCAATTGCCAAGAAGAAACCTCAGAATCACCCCTAAACTTTCCTACATTATAACAGTGTCCATTCCCCCACTTGGTTTAAGGCAGGGGAGAGGCTGCAAACTGTGCACTGTGCACCCATGTCACAGGCGCTGCCAACTTCAACTTCTTATACATCTTTTACGTGTTATGTGCACGAGGTCTAATCCGTTAGCATTAAAGTCAATGAGAAATTCTATTTCTCATGCACACTATGCAGATTATTTTTCGGTGCGTAAACTGACCTATGGTGCAGATTTATGGTGTCAATTTAGTTCTCTTTTCTTGGGGAAGATTTTCTTGGGGATGTCTTATAAATTTTCATTTTAAAATTTGGATGTACATACATGAAAATATACACCAAAATCAGTGCCTGATGGTTCAGATTTTCCACCTGAGTTTCCATGAATATACATGCTGATTTCACTGTGGATTTTCCACATGTAGATCCAGGTCATGTGCATGTACCCTAAATCAGAATATGGTGCAGATCTTCACGCTGAGGCCCCACGTTGCGGAGATGCAGCTTTTTTTGTTGCAGATTTTGCTGCAGTCTTTTGAGCCAAAGTCAAGAATGGCAACAAAAGGAAAGGAAAAATTATATAGGACGTTCTTCTACTTCTCCCTTCTGCTCAATCCTCACTCCTGACCTTGGCTAAAAAAATGCAGCAAAATCTGCAATAAAAAAAGCTGCGTTTCTACAAGATGGGGCCTCAACCTCAAAGTAGATTCCTCAGGGTGTGATCCCAGCCTATGAGGACAGCTATGAGGAAAGAAAAGTGGTGTGTTTTTATATCCCTGACTGCATTGAGACAAGTGTTGTCAATGACAAGAACTTATTTAAAAAATGTAATGCAAAGTAAATGTCTTCTATGGCATTAACATTTAGTGTTCAATTAGCATAAATGTAAAATGTTAGACATAACTTCACAATTTACAGCATTTGATGCTTCATGGGCAGGATGTGTCTCATCACACACAGCTCATTTAGCTTATACTTCCAACAAGAGACATATGCAGAGCTCTGTATTCATGGCTTGTCTATAGGGCAAGTTGTCTAAGCTAGGGTAGATTTTCCCATGAACATAACTATATATACATTTGTAGACAATTAAAAGTGAAACATTTTTGCAAATATAAGTAATTTAAACATTTTGCAGCGTTTTAAAGATTTTCTCTAACCATCTTAGTGGTGACGGTTTTTTGTCTTGATTGGTTGCCATTGGATACAACCATGAATGCAAGAACTTTCTATAGTCTGAGACTTGTCTGAAACCCAGCCATGATGTCCTTATTGTGGTCGGGTTATCTTCTCATACATGTAGTGTCCTCCTGATAACCAGCCATGATGTCCTTATTGTGGTCGGGTTATCTTCTCATACATGTAGTGTCCTCCTGATAACCAGCCATGATGTCCTTATTGTGGTCGGGTTATCTTATCATACATGTAGTGTCCCTCCTGATAACCAGCCATGATGTCCTTATTGTGGTCGGGTTATCTTCTCATACATGTAGTGTCCTCCTGATAACCAGCCATGATGTCCTTATTGTGGTCGGGTTATCTTATCATACATGTAGTGTCCCTCCTGATAACCAGCCATGATGTCCTTATTGTGGTCGGGTTATCTTCTCATACGTGTAGTGTCCTCCTGATAACCAGCCATGATGTCCTTATTGTGGTCGGGTTATCTTCTCATACATGTAGTGTCCCTCCTGATAACCAGCCATGATGTCCTTATTGTGGTCGGGTTATCTTCTCATACATGTAGTGTCCCCTCCTGATAACCAGCCATGATGTCCTTATTGTAGTCAGGTTATCTTCTCATACATGTAGTGTCCTCCTGATAACCAGCCATGATGTCCTTATTGTGGTCAGGTTATCTTCTCATACATGTAGTGTCCTCCAGATAACCAGCCATGATGTCCTTATTGTGGTCAGGTTATCTTCTCATACATGTAGTGTCCCCTCCTGATAACCAGCCATGATGTCCTTATTGTGGTCGGGTTATATTCTCATACATGTAGTGTCCCCCTGATAACCAGCCATGATGTCCTTATTGTAGTCAGGTTATCTTCTCATACATGTAGTGTCCCCTCCTGATAACCAGCCATGATATCCTTATTGTGGTTGGGTTATCTTCTCATACATGTAGTGCCCCCTCCTGATAACCAGCCATGATGTCCTTATTGTGGTCAGGTTATCTTCTCATACATGTAGTGTCCCTCCTGATAACCAGCCATGATGTCCTTATTGTGGTCGGGTTATCTTCTCATACATGTAGTGTCTTCCTGATAATCAGCCATGATGTCCTTATTGTGGTCAGGTTATCTTCTCATACATGTAGTGTCCTCCTGATAACCAGCCATGATGTCCTTATTGTGGTCGGGTTATCTTCTCATACATGTAGTATCCTCCTGATAACCAGCCATGATGTCCTTATTGTGGTCGGGTTATCTTCTCATACATGTAGTGTCCTCCTGATAACCAGCCATGATGTCCTTATTGTGGTCAGGTTATCTTCTCATACATGTAGTGTCCTCCTGATAACCAGCCATGATGTCCTTATTGTGGTCAGGTTATCTTCTCATACATGTAGTGTCCCCTCCTGATAACCAGCCATGATGTCCTTATTGTGGTCGGGTTATCTTCTCATACATGTAGTGTCCTCCTGATAACCAGCCATGATGTCCTTATTGTGGTCGGGTTATCTTCTCATACATGTAGTGTCCTCCTGATAACCAGCCATGATGTCCTTATTGTGGTCAGGGTTATCTTCTCATACATGTAGTGTCCTCCTGATAACCAGCCATGATGTCCTTATTGTGGTCAGGTTATCTTCTCATATATGTAGTGTCCTCCTGATAACCAGCCATGATGTCCTTATTGTGGTCAGGTTATCTTCTCATACATGTAGTGTCCCTCCTGATAACCAGCCATGATGTCCTTATTGTGGTCAGGTTATCTTCTCATACATGTAGTGTCCTCCTGATAACCAGCCATGATGTCCTTATTGTGGTCAGGTTATCTTCTCATACATGTAGTGTCCCCTCCTGATAACCAGCCATGATGTCCTTATTGTGGTCAGGTTATCTTCTCATACATGTAGTGTCCCCTCCTGATAACCAGCCATGATGTCCTTATTGTGGTCAGGTTATCTTCTCATACATGTAGTGTCCCTCCTGATAACCAGCCATGATGTCCTTATTGTGGTCGGGTTATCTTCTCATACATGTAGTGTCCTCCTGATAACCAGCCATGATGTCCTTATTGTGGTCGGGTTATCTTCTCATACATGTAGTGTCCCTCCTGATAACCAGCCATGATGTCCTTATTGTGGTCAGGTTATCTTCTCATACATGTAGTGTCCTCCTGATAACCAGCCATGATGTCCTTATTGTGGTCGGGTTATCTTCTCATACATGTAGTGTCCCTCCTGATAACCAGCCATGATGTCCTTATTGTGGTCGGGTTATCTTCTCATACATGTAGTGTCCTCCTGATAACCAGCCATGATGTCCTTATTGTGGTCGGGTTATCTTCTCATACATGTAGTGTCCCCTCCTGATAACCAGCCATGATGTCCTTATTGTGGTCGGGTTATCTTCTCATACATGTAGTGTCCCTCCTGATAACCAGCCATGATGTCCTTATTGTGGTCAGGTTATCTTCTCATACATGTAGTGTCCCTCCTGATAACCAGCCATGATGTCCTTATTGTGGCCAGTTATCTTCTCAGACATTTAGTGTCAGTAACTGATCATGGTTGGGTTTCTGCAACCAGAAAGTTCCAGTATTCATTGTTGCATCCACCATGTCACCACCAAAATGATTAGAGAAAATCTTTAAAATTCTGCAAAATGTTTCTTTATGTACAATATATTTACAAAAACGTTTCACTTTTAATTGCCTAAAGATTTAATTATGGTATACTACTTTGCATTCAATCTAATGACCTCTAAGGCCTTGTCCACAGGGCAGTGCCTGCTGTTTTTCATGGACCTACATCCATGTAATTCCAGAGATTTTAGTTGATATTTGTATAATGTGTGAATAGGAGCGCCACTTGAGTGCTTTACACCCATGTACCAGAAAGGAGCTTAGTTTATTTATATTCCCAAATCACTATATTGCATCCTTGGCACATATACTCGATCTGTTCCGACCCCTTGCTACACCCTTCACCTCTGCCTCGCTTTAGCTATGCCACCGTTCTTTAAGATTTCATTTGTTATGACACATAATTGTAAAAAAGAGCAAATTAAGTTTTATGGTAAAACTTTAAAATATACAGAATATATTTAGAAGCTGCAGAAGTTTCTTACACTATACCCAAGAGAGACAGCAGAATTATCCCAGGCATCATTTTGTCAGTGTTAAAAAGTAGTTATTAGTCAGCTAAGTGTACAGGTTTATCTGTAGGATGACAACATTTTTTTTATTTGTAGAAAATCTCAACTTTAAGTGATCAATTTTCATAAAGCTACAATTTTTCATATGCTAATTTTTTTCTATTATTTTTATTCTCTTCTGAACAGTAGGCGAATCCAGCCTGATGAGCAGAGGTAATGTAGTTATATTGCATTGTACTGTACAGATACTTACCCTGCTATGTTGTTACAGTTCCACAAACCCCTTATCTTGAAGGGATCTTAAACACGATTTATCCTCAGTCTCCAAGTTCACAAACACAATGCATTTCTTGCAGTATCAATGGCTTCCATGAGCAACTTACACACGTTAACATGGCAGGGCAGCTTGGACTGGCGCTGCCACAGTCTCTGATCACAAGCAGCACTATTCCTCAGGGCTTGTCTTACACTATATTCACATCTGCGCTTTGATTTTCTTTCTTCTGATCCTTCAGAAGGCCTGAAGAATGGAAAAACAGAAAACTACAGACTCCAAAAATAACAGACACAAAGGGAGTCTGAGGAACCCCATTGACTATAATGGGTTCCATTGGGTGTCCTTATTTTAACACAAATCGCTGGATGATAAAGTTGGACCTGTATTACCTTTTTGTGTGCTGGACAGATACTTGGTACAGATGTGAACGGAGCCTTAGCCCATAGTACAGTTACTCTCCAGGAAGCAGCGCAGGACCATTTGCAGTACTCCAGGGACACCTCAGATTAAGTGGTTTCCACAAACTTGTCAGTACCAAGCAAGGCGGGCACCAGATGTAGGTCAAGATGGCAGTGCAGAAGTTATATCACCCAACAGAATCTCAGGATCAACAGCTCTAGTGTGACTCATTGTCCTTGCCTAACTCCACAGACCAGGCTGGTCAGAGGCTATCCACAGCCTAGGTCATCGGTATCTGATCTGTGAGGGTCTGACGCCTGGACCCTGCACAGATCAGGTGTTTCAGCAGCCTCTGGGCACTGGAAGCTGCTGCAATAGACTGGGAGCGCATGAAGTTTACTCCTATTCAAGTAATGGGAGCGGCACTGCAGCCTCATCCACTGTATGGTGGTGGTGTCAGGGACTTCAGTTCTGCTCCTAATACTTGAATTGGAGCAGATTGCGCATACTCCATGTCTACTGCTGCAGTTTCTCGCACCCAGATGCTGCTGGAATCGCTGATCTGTGCAGGGTCCAGTATGAAATAAGGGCCGAAAACCCATTTAATGCTTCTAAGACAAAGGAGATGACCTTTTATTTTAGTAGGAAGAAGAAGCAGCCTTTTCCAATGATTATTGAGGGTCAGGAAGTGGAGGTGGCTGAAAACTATAGGTATCTCTGGGTATATGTTGATAGGAAATTGGACTGAGAGTTCATGCTAATGAGGTTTATGTGCCGACTGAATTTTCTTAGAAGGTTTTGCTCATTTCATGTCTGTGATCAGGCACGTGGGTGCAGTCTTCCTTGCATTGAATAGCAGGGATGGGAGAGTTTGGGGAAGTGATGTCAATAGATTGATAGATTAAGAAGGAAGGCCAGCATGGCAGCTGGGTGCACCTCTGAGGGCTTTGTGCAGGTGTTGGAAAAGAGAATATTGCATATCATGAATGTATGATTATTGTACAGAACCAGTCATCCCTTATACCCACCCCATTGTGAGAGCTCAGCAGGGTTGTTTTATCTGTGGTTTTATCCAGTTGAGGTGCGGCATAGATATGTCTAGGAAATTCGATATATAATGATACTATGTGGCTTAGAATTGGTGAAGTTGTTTAATGTATCCTTATTTTGTAAGGATTGTCCTATATTTGTATTTTATGTATGTTATGTACTGTATAGTGTATGTATGTCTGACATCATTTTCATTAATATTCAGGGCTCTATAAAGTTGTATCTCACCTTATCTTATAAAGAATGGCCCCCATACTGAAGGACCCAGCATGTCCATACAAAACAAAGATTTCCCTTTGACTTCAGTGTACAGTGATCAATACAAACTGTTCCCAGGGAGTCAAAGCACAGGATTGTGCAAGAAATTCTGCACTCAGTGTAGGACTGACCCCCCCAGCTGTACCATATGTGCCACCATACCTTGTGACAGCTGCTAAACTGCAAATATCAGGTTGTCATAGACCAATACTGTATAAAGTATATACGTATAGTATGTGCAATGTAAACTTATTGCATGTAGTGTTTGTGTAGCATATATAGTGTATGTGGTGTATGTGTAGTATATATAGTGTACATAGTGTATGTGTAGCATAAATAGTGTACATAGTGTATGTGTAGTATATATAGTGTATGTGGTGTATGTGTAGTATATATAGTGTACGTGGTGTATGTGTAGTATATATAGTGTACGTGGTGTATGTGTAGGTATATATAGTGTATGTGGTGTATGTGTAGTATATATAGTGTATGTGGTGGCGTGTATGTGTAGTATATATAGTGTACATAGTGTATGTGTAGTATATATAGGTGTATGTGGGTAGGTGTATGTGTAGTGTATATATAGTGTATGTGGTGTATGTGTAGTATATATAGTGTATGTGGTGTATGTGTAGTATATATAGTGTACATAGTGTATGTGTAGTATATATAGTGTATGTGGTGTATGTGTAGTATATATAGTGTATGTGGTGTATGTGTAGTATAGTGTATGTGGTGTATGTGTAGTATATATAGTGTATGTGGTGTATGTGTAGTATATATAGTGTACATAGTGTATGTGTAGTATATATAGTGTATGTGGTGTATGTGTAGTGTATATATAGTGTATGTGGTGTATGTGCAGTATATATAGTGTATGTGGTGTATGTGTAGTATATATAGTGTATGTGGTGTATGTGTAGTATATATAGTGTACATAGTGTATGTGTAGTATATATAGTGTATGTGGTGTATGTGTAGTATATATAGTGTATGTGGTGTATGTGTAGTATATATAGTGTATGTGGTGTATGTGTAGTATATATAGTGTATGTGGTGTATGTGTAGTATATATAGTGTACATAGTGTATGTGTAGTATATATAGTGTATGTGGTGTATGTGTAGTGTATATATACTGTATGTGGTGTATGTGTAGTATATATAGTGTATGTGGTGTAAGTGTAGTATATATAGTGTATGTGGTGTATGTGTAGTATATATAGTGTATGTGGTGTATGTGTAGTATATATAGTGTATGTGGTGTAAGTGTAGTATATATAGTGTATGTGGTGTAAGTGTAGTATATATAGTGTATGTGGTGTATGTGTAGTATATATAGTGTATGTGGTGTAAGTGTAGTATATATAGTGTATGTGGTGTAAGTGTAGTATAGTGTATGTGGTGTATGTGTAGTATATATAGTGTATGTGGTGTATGTGTAGTATATATAGTGTATGTGGTGTATGTGTAGTATAGTGTATGTGGTGTATGTGTAGTATATATAGTGTATGTGGTGTATGTGTAGTATATATAGTGTATGTGGTGTATGTGTAGTATATATAGTGTATGTGGTGTATGTGTAGTGTATATATAATGTATGTGGTGTATGTGTAGTATATATAGTGTATGTGGTGTATGTGTAGTATATATAGTGTATGTGGTGTATGTGTAGTATATATAGTGTATGTGGTGTATGTGTAGTATATATAGTGTATGTGTAGTATATATTGTGTATGTGGTGTATGTGTAGTATATATAGTGTATGTGGTGTATGTGTAGTATATATAGTGTATGTGGTGTATGTGTAGTGTATATAGTGTATGTGTAGTATATATTGTGTATGTGGTGTATGTGTAGTATATATAGTGTATGTGGTGTATGTGTAGTATATATAGTGTATGTGGTGTATGTGTAGTATATATAGTGTATGTGGTGTATGTGTAGTGTATATATAGTGTATGTGGTGTATGTGTAGTATATATAGTGTATGTGGTGTATGTGTAGTGTATGTGGTGTATGTGTAGTATATATACTGTATGTGGTGTATGTGTAGTATATATAGTGTACATAGTGTATGTGTAGCATATATAGTGTATGTGGTGTATGTGTAGTATATATAGTGTACATAGTGTATGTGTAGCATATATAGTGTATGTGGTGTATGTGTAGTATATATAGTTTATGTGGTGTATGTGTAGTATATATAGTGTATGTGCTGTATGTGTAGTATATATACTGTATGTGGTGTATGTGTAGTATATATAGTGTATGTGGTGTATGTGTAGTGTATATATAGTGTATGTGGTGTATGTGTAGTATATATAGTGTATGTGGTGTATGTGTAGTATATATAGTGTATGTGGTGTATGTGCAGTATATATAGTGTATGTGGTGTATGTGTAGTATATATAGTGTATGTGGTGTATGTGTAGTGTATATATAGTGTATGTGGTGTATGTGTAGTATATATAGTGTATGTGGTGTATGTGTAGTGTATATATAGTGTATGTGGTGTATGTGTAGTATATATAGTGTACATAGTGTATGTGTAGTATATATAGTGTACATAGTGTATGTGTAGTATATATAGTGTATGTAGTGTATGTGTAGTATATATAGTGTACATAGTGTATGTGTAGTATATATAGTGTACATAGTGTATGTGTAGTATATATATTGTATGTGGTGTATGTGTAGTATATATAGTGTATGTGGTGTATGTGTAGTGTATATATAGTGTATGTGGTGTATGTGTAGTGTATATATAGTGTATGTGGTGTATGTGTAGTATATATAGTGTACGTGGTGTATGTGTAGTGTATATATAGTGTATGTGGTGTATGTGTAGTATATATAGTGTATGTGGTGTATGTGTAGTATATATAGTGTATGTGTAGTATATATAGTGTATGTGGTGTATGTGTAGTATATATAGTGTATGTGGTGTATGTGTAGTGTATATATAGTGTATGTGGTGTATGTGTAGTATATATAGTGTATGTGGTGTATGTGTAGTATAGATAGTGTACATAGTGTATGTGTAGTATATATAGTGTACATAGTGTATGTGTAGCATATATAGTGTATGTGGTGTATGTGTAGTATATATAGTGTATGTGGTGTATGTGTAGTATATATAGTGTATGTGGTGTATGTGTAGTGTATATATATTGTATGTGGTGTATGTGTAGTATATATAGTGTACATAGTGTATGTGTAGCATATATAGTGTATGTGGTGTATGTGTAGTATATATAGTGTATGTGGTGTATGTGTAGTATATATAGTGTATGTGGTGTATGTGTAGTATATATAGTGTATGTGGTGTATGTGTAGTATATATAGTGTATGTGGTGTATGTGTAGTATATATAGTGTACATAGTGTATGTGTAGCATATATAGTGTATGTGGTGTATGTTTAGTATATATAGTGTATGTGGTGTATGTGTAGTGTATATATAGTGTATGTGGTGTATGTGTAGTATATATAGTGTATGTGGTGTATGTGTAGTATATATAGTGTATGTGGTGTATGTGTAGTATATATAGTGTATGTGGTGTATGTGTAGCATATATAGTGTATGTGGTGTATGTGTAGTATATATAGTGTATGTGGTGTATGTGTAGTATATATATTGTATGTGGTGTATGTGTAGTATATATAGTGTACATAGTGTATGTGTAGTATATATAGTGTACATAGTGTATGTGTAGTATATATAGTGTATGTGGTGTATGTGTAGTATATATAGTGTATGTGGTGTATGTGTAGCATATATAGTGTATGTGGTGTATGTGTAGTATATATAGTGTATGTGGTGTATGTGTAGTATATATAGTGTATGTGGTGTATGTGTAGCATATATAGTGTATGTGGTGTATGTGTAGTATATATAGTGTATGTGGTGTATGTGTAGTATATATAGTGTATGTGGTGTATGTGTAGTGTATATAGTGTATGTGGTGTATGTGTAGTATATATAGTGTATGTGGTGTATGTGTAGTATTTATAGTGTACATAGTGTATGTGTAGTATATATAGTGTATGTGGTGTATGTGTAGTATATATAGTGTATGTGGTGTATGTGTAGTGTATATATAGTGTATGTGGTGTATGTGTAGTATATATAGTGTATGTGGTGTATGTGTAGTATATATAGTGTATGTGGTGTATGTGTAGTGTATATATAGTGTATGTGGTGTATGTGTAGTATATATAGTGTATGTGGTGTATGTGTAGCATATATAGTGTATGTGGTGTATGTGCAGTATATATAGTGTATGTGGTGTATGTGTAGTGTATATAGTGTATGTGCAGTATATATAGTGTATGTGGTGTATGTTTAGTATATATAGTGTATGTGGTGTATGTGTAGTATATATAGTGTATGTGGTGTATGTGTAGTGTATATATAGTGTATGTGGTGTATGTGTAGTATATATAGTGTATGTGGTGTATGTGTAGTATATATAGTGTATGTGGTGTATGTGTAGTATATATAGTGTATGTGGTGTATGTGTAGTGTATATATAGTGTATGTGGTGTATGTGTAGTATATATAGTGTATGTGGTGTATGTGTAGTATATATAGTGTATGTGGTGTATGTGTAGTATATGTAGTGTATGTGGTGTATGTGCAGTATATATAGTGTATGTGGTGTATGTGTAGTATATATAGTGTATGTGGTGTATGTGTAGTATATATAGTGTATGTGGTGTATGTGTAGTATATATAGTGTATGTGTTGTATGTGTAGTATATATAGTGTATGTGTTGTATGTGTAGTATATATAGTGTATGTGGTGTATGTGTAGTATATATAGTGTATGTGGTGTATGTGCAGTATATATAGTGTATGTGGTGTATGTGTAGTGTATATATAGTGTATGTGGTGTATGTGTAGTGTATATATAGTGTAGTGTGGTGTATGTGTAGTATATATAGTGTACATAGTGTATGTGTAGTGTATGTGGTGTATGTGTAGTATATATAGTGTATGTGGTGTATGTGTAGTATATATAGTGTATGTGGTGTATGTGTAGTATATATAGTGTATGTGGTGTATGTGTAGTATATATAGTGTATGTGGTGTATGTGTAGTGTATATATAGTGTATGTGGTGTATGTGTAGTATATATAGTGTATGTGGTGTATGTGTAGTATATATAGTGTACATAGTGTATGTGTAGCATATATAGTGTATGTGGTGTATGTGTAGTATATATAGTGTACATAGTGTATGTGTAGTATATATAGTGTATGTGGTGTATGTGTAGTATATATAGTGTATGTGGTGTATGTGTAGTATATATAGTGTATGTGGTGTATGTGTAGTGTATATATAGTGTATGTGGTGTATGTGTAGTGTATATATAGTGTATGTGGTGTATGTGTAGTATATATAGTGTATGTGGTGTATGTGTAGTGTATGTGGTGTATGTGTAGTATATATACTGTATGTGGTGTATGTGTAGTATATATAGTGTATGTGGTGTATGTGTAGTGTATATATAGTGTATGTGGTGTATGTGTAGTATATATAGTGTACATAGTGTATGTGTAGTATATATAGTGTACATAGGTACTGTACTTACTTGCTGTAGGTACATAGTAGTACATAGGTACTTACTTGCTGTAAGGACATTGAACTATTAGCTGTGAGCATGAGACCTTTCTATCTACCAAGGGAACTATCACATATCATCGTGATAGCTGCATATGTCCCCCCCTCTGCGAAAGCTGACGCTGCCTGCGAGGTCCTACAAGCCACGCTGAGCCATTTACAGTCACAACACCCCCAGGCCCTCCTTCTTGTGTCTGGCGATTTCAACCATGCCTCTCCATCATCCACACTTCCCAGTTTCACACAGTATGTAACCTGCCACACAAGAGACAACAAAACACTGGACTTGTTCTTTGCCAACGTGAGGGAGGCATATAACTCATCAGCCCTACCGCCCCTGGGAAGATCGGATCACAACCTAGTACATCTCCGACCTGTGTACAAGCCACTTGTACGTAGAGAACCAGCTGTCACCCGCACAGTGAGGATATGGTCCGAGGAGAGTGATGAGGCTCTGAGGGATTGTTTTGACACAACCGCATGGGAAGTTTTGCAGGATTCTTATGGAGAAGATATAGAAGGACTCACACACTGCATAACGGACTACATTAATTTTTGTGTGGACAACACAGTACCCACAAAAGTGGTGAGGTGCTTCTCCAACAACAAACCATGGATTAACTCTGATATAAAAACACTACTTAAGGAGAAAAAGATGGCATTCAGGACAAGAGATAAGGAGGGGTTGAGGGAAGTACAAAAAGAGCTGAGGCATCTAATCAGGCAAGGAAAATCCAGTTATAAGGAAAAAATGGAAAAGCAAATGGAAAGAAAAGACATAAGGGGGGGGTCTGGGAGGGGCTTAAGTCAATTTCGGGTCATAAACAGTCGGTCTGCCAGATTGAGGCAGATGTTAACTGGCTTAATGAACTAAACCTATTCTTCAACAGATTTGATCACACACCAGCTCCTCCCACCCCAGAATGTCCTTCAGCTCCCCTCACCACAATGACTTCACCCCATTCACCCCATGTGGCTACTTCCCAACAGACCAGTAAATCCAGAAATCTGTCTTTATCTGACCACAGTCTGACCTTCACACGGGCCCAGGAGAGGAAGGAGATGAAAAAGATCAAGGCGAGGAAAGCCGCAGGGCCAGATGACATCAGTGCAAGGCTAATTAAGACTTGTGGGGACCAGCTGTGTGGTATAATTACATATATGTATAATATGAGCCTGAGGCAGGAAATAGTCCCTGAATTATGGAAATCTTCTTGTGTGGTACCAGTTCCAAAGAAACCTCACCCTATGGACCTCAACGACTACAGACCTGTAGCACTGACATCCCACTTGATGAAGATCTTAGAGAGATTGGTTCTCACACATCTTCGCCCTCTAGTGAGCCCCGCTATGGACCCTCTCCAGTTTGCTTATCGACCGGGCATTGGGGTAGATGATGCCATCATCCACCTTCTGCACAGGGCTCTGTCTCACCTGGAAAAACCAGGGAACACGGTGAGAATAATGTTCTTTGATTTCTCCAGTGCTTTTAACACCATACAGCCCAGGTTATTGAGAGACAAGCTGGGCCTTGCTGGAGTGGACCACCACCTCTCCAACTGGATCCTAGACTACCTCACAAATCGACCTCAATACGTGAGAGCCCAAGACTGTGTGTCAGGTACCGTGATCTGTAATACGGGGGGCACCTCAGGGTACGGTTCTCGCCCCTTTCCTCTTCACACTGTACACTGCAGATTTTAGGTGCAACTCATCTAGCTGCTACCTACAGAAGTATTCTGACGACTCTGCAATAGTGGGTCTCATCACAGATGATGATGACAGGGAGTACAGAGAACTGAACCGGTTTTTGTGGACTGGTGCCACCAGAACCACCTGAAGATTAACGCGGGGAAGACCAAGGAGATGGTGGTGGACTTCCGTAAAGGCAGATGCCCTCCAAAACCAGTGGACATCCTGGGGGACAGGCATCGAGATTGTGAACACCTATAAGTACCTGGGTTTGCTCCTTAATAATAAGCTGAACTGGGCAGATCATATGGAGGCCCTGTACAGGAAGGGCCACAGCAGACTCTACCTGCTTAGGAAGCTGAGAGCCTTTGGAATCCGGGGGGCACTTCTTAGGACTTTCTTCAACTCAGTAGTGGCATCAGCCATCTTCTTTGGAGTGGCCTGCTGGGGGAGCAGTATATCAACCAGGGACAGAAAGAAACTTGACAAGCTGATTAGAAGGGCCAGCTCTGTCCTGGGGAGCCCACTGGACCCAGTGCAGGTGGTGGGTGACAGAAGGATACTGTCCGTGGTGAGCTCCATGCAGAAGAAGAAGTCCCATCCCATGCATGAGACTGTGATAGCGCTGGGTAGTACTGTCAGTGACCGACTGCTCCACCCTAGGTGTGAGAAGGAGCGCTATCGGAAGTCTTTCCTCCCCACCGCGGTTAGGCTGTACAACCAACACCGACCTAAGCGGAGATCATTACATACAGAGAACTGAAATATCTCTCTGCCTGTTATATCCCCCCCCCCCTCCTCTACTACGTCCTATCTGTCTGTCTGCTATTAATGTAATGCCTCTCACCTTGGAACATTCCTGTACATGTTGTATTTGTATTTGTATCTGCTTATCTTATCTTTGCTGCTGTAACACACTGAATTTCCCCAGTGTGGGACTATTAAAGGACTATTATTATTATTATTATTATTAGTGTATGTGTAGCATATATAGTGTATGTGGTGTATGTGTAGTATATATAGTGTATGTGGTGTATGTGCAGTATATATAGTGTATGTGGTGTATGTGTAGTATATATAGTGTATGTGGTGTATGTGTAGTATATATAGTGTATGTGGTGTATGTGTAGTATATATAGTGTATGTGGTGTATGTGCAGTATATATAGTGTATGTGGTGTATGTGTAGTGTATATATAGTGTGTGTGGTGTATGTGTAGTGTATATATAGTGTATTTGGTGTATGTGTAGTATATATAGTGTACATAGTGTATGTGTAGTGTATGTGGTGTATGTGTAGTATATATAGTGTATGTGGTGTATGTGTAGTATATATAGTGTATGTGGTGTATGTGTAGTGTATATATAGTGTATGTGGTGTATGTGTAGTATATATAGTGTATGTGGTGTATGTGTAGCATATATAGTGTATGTGGTGTATGTGTAGTATATATAGTGTACATAGTGTATGTGTAGTGTATGTGGTGTATGTGTAGTATATATAGTGTATGTGGTGTATGTGTAGTATATATAGTGTATGTGGTGTATGTGTAGTATATATAGTGGTGGTGTATGGTGTAGGTGTATATATAGTGTATGTGGTGTATGTGTAGTATATATAGTGTATGTGGTGTATGTGTAGTATATATAGTGTATGTGGTGTATGTGTAGAGTATATATAGTGTATGTGGTGTATGTGCAGTATATATAGTGTATGTGGTGTATGTGTAGTATATATAGTGTATGTGGTGTATGTGTAGTATATATAGTGTATGTGGTGTATGTGTAGTATATATAGTGTATGTGGTGTATGTGTAGTGTATATATAGTGTATGTGGTGTATGTGTAGTATATATAGTGTATGTGGTGTATGTGTAGATATTAGTGTACATAGTGTATGTAGTGTATGTGTAGTATATATAGTGTATGTGGTGTATGTGTAGTATATATAGTGTACGTAGTGTATGTGTAGTATATATAGTGTATGTGGTGTATGTGTAGTATATATAGTGTATGTGGTGTATGTGTAGTATATAGTATATGGTGTATGTATGTATGTGGTGTATATATAGTGTATGTGGTGTATGTGTAGTATATATAGTGTATGTGGTGTATGTGTAGTATATATAGTGTATGTGGTGATATATAGTGTATGTGTAGTATATATATATAGTGTATGTGAGGGTATATATAGGTGTGTGTGTAGTATATATAGTGTATGTGGTGTATGTGTAGTATATATAGTGTATGTGGTGTATGTGTAGTATATATAGTGTATGTGGTGTATGTGTAGTATATATAGTGTATGTGGTGTATGTGTAGTATATATAGGAGTGGTGTACATAAGGAGTGGTGTATGTGTAGTATATATAGTGTATGTGTATGTGTAGTGTATATATAGTGTATGTGGTGTATGTGTAGTAGGTATATATAGTGTATGTGGTGTATGTGTAGTATATATAGTGTATATAGGTGGTGTATGTGTAGAATATATATAGTGTATATGGTATATATAGTGTATGTGGTGTATGTGTAGTATATAATGTATATAGTGAGTTGGGTATGTGGTGTATGTGTAGTATATATAGTGTATGTGGTGTATGTGTAGTATATATAGTGTATGTGGTGTATGTGTAGTATATATAGTGTATGTGGTGTATGTGTAGTATATATAGTGTATGTGGTGTATGTGTAGGTATATATAGTGTATGTGGTGTATGTGTAGTATATATAGTGTATGTGGTGTATGTGTAGTATATATAGTGTATGTGGTGTATGTGTAGTATATATAGTGTATGTGGTGTATGTGTAGTATATATAGTGTATGTGGTGTATGTGTAGGTATATATAGTGTATGTGGTGTATGTGTAGGTATATATAGTGTATGTGGTGTATGTGTAGTATATATAGTGTATGGTGGTGTGTAGTATATATAGGATGTGGTGTATGTGTAGTATATATAGTGTATGTGGTGTATGTGTAGTATATATAGTGTATGTGGTGTAGTGTGTAGTGTATATATAGTGTATGTGGTGTATGTGTGAGTATATATAGTGAGGGGATGTGTAGAAGGGTGAGGAGTAGGAAAAGGAGGGGAGGAGGGGAAGACGGGAGGGAGAAAGGAGGGGAGGAGAAAGGGGAGGGAAAGGAGGGGAGGAGAAAGGGGTGAGGAGAAAAAGGATGTGGGTGAGGAGGAAAAGGATGGGAGGAAAAGTGTAGGGTAGGAGAGAAGGAGGAAAAAGGGAGAAAAGGAGGGTGATGGAGTATAAAGTGATGGGGATGGAGGTAAAAAGGAAGGTGAGGTAGTGTTATATATAGTGTATGTGGTGTATGTGTAGTATATATAGTGTATGTGGTGTATGTGTAGGTATATATAGTGTATGTAGGTGTATATATAGTGTATGTGGTGTAGTATATATAAGTGTAGTAGTGTAGTGTATATATAGTGTATGTGGTGTATGGTAGTATATAGTGTAGTAGGTGTATGGGTGTAGTGTAGTGATATATAGTGTATGTGTAGTGTATATATAGTGTATGTGGTGTATGTGTAGTATATATAGTGTATGTGGTGTATGTGTAGTATATATAGTGTATGTGGTGTATGTGTAGTATATATAGTGTATGTGGTGTATGTGTAGTATATATAGTGTATGTGGTGTATGTATATATAGGTATGTATAGTATATATAGTGTATGTAGTGTATGTGTAGTATATAGTGTATGTGGTGTATGTGTAGTGTATATATAGTGTATGTGGTGTATGTGTAGTATATAGGTAGTGTATGTAGTGTATGTGGTGTATATATAGTATATATAGGGGGTGTATGTGTAGTGTATATATAGTGTATGTGGTGTATGTGTAGGTATATATAGTGTATGTGGTGTATGTGTAGTGTATATATAGTGTATGTGGTGTATGTGTAGTATATATAGTGTATGTGGTGTATGTGAGTATATATAGTGTATGTGGTGTATGTGTAGTATATATAGTGTATGTGGGAGGAGGAAAGAAGTGGTGTATGTGTAGTATATATAGTGTATGTGGGTGTATGTGTAGTATATATAGTGTATGTGGTGTATGTGTATAGGTATATATAGTGTATGTGGTGTATGTGTAGTATATATAGTGTATGTGGTGTATGTGTAGAATATAGGTATGTGGTGTATGTGTAGTGTATATATAGTGTATGTGGTGTATGTGTAGGTATATATAGTGTATGTGGTGTATGTGTAGTATATATAGTGTATGTGGTGTATGTGTAGTGTATATATAGTGTATGTGGTGTATGTGTAGGTATATATAGTGTATGTGGTGTATGTGTGTGTATATATAGTGTATGTGGTGTATGTGTAGGTATATATAGTGTATGTGGTGTATGTGTAGTGTATATATAGTGTATGTGGTGTATGTGTAGTATATATAGTGTATGTGGTGTATGTGTAGTATATATAGTGTATGTGGTGTATGTGTAGTGTATATATAGTGTATGTGGTGTATGTGTAGTATATATAGTGTACGTAGTGTATGTGTATATATATATGTATGTGGTGTATGTGTAGTGTATATATAGTGTATGTGGTGTATGTGTAGTGTATATATAGTGTATGTGGTGTATGTGTAGTATATATAGTGTATGTGGTGTATGTGTAGTGTATATATAGTGTATGTAGTGTAGTGTAGTATATATAGTGTATGTGGTGTATGTGTAGTGTATATATAGTGTATGTGGTGTATGTGTAGTATATATAGTGTACATAGTGTAAAGTGTAGGGATAGTATATATAGTGTATGTGGTGTATGTGTGTATATATAGTGTATGTGGTGTATGTGAGTATATATAGTGAGTGGGATAAGTGAGATGTATATATAGTGTATGTGGTGTATGTGTAGTATATATAGTGTATGTGGTGTATATGTGTAGTATATATAGTGTATGTGGTGTATGTGTAGTATATATAGTGTATGTGGTGTATGTGTAGTAATAGTGTATGTGGTGTATGTGTAGGTATATAGTGTATGTGGTGTATATGTAGTATATATAGTGATGTGGTGTATGTGTAGTATATATAGTGTATGTGGTGTATGTGTAGTATATATAGTGTATGTGGTGTATGTGTAGGTATATATAGTGTATGTGGTGTATGTGTAGTATATATAGTGTATGTGGTGATGTGTAGAAAAGTGAGTGGGTAGTGTAGTATATATAGTGTATGGGTGTATGTGAGTATATATAGTGTATGTGGTGATGGAAGGAATAGGAAAAGGGTAAGGAGTGGTATATATAGTGTATGTGGTGTATGTGTATATATAGTGTATGTGGTGTATGTGTAGTATATATAGTGTATGTGGTGTATGTGATAGTGTATATATAGTGTATATATAGTGTATGTGTAGTGTATATATAGTGTATGTGGTGTATGTGTAGATATATAGTGTATGTGGTGTAGAAATAGGTGTATTAGTGTATATATAGTGTATGTGGTGTATGTGTAGTATATATAGTGTATGTGGTGTATGTGTAGGTATATATAGTGTATGTGGTGTATGGAGAAAAGAGGAAGAAAGGAAGGTAGATGTAGTGTATATAGTGTAGTGTATGTAGTATATATAGTGTATGTGGTGTATGTGTAGTATATATAGTGTATGTGGTGTATGTGAGAAAAGGAGAGGGAAGAAAAGGAAAAGAGGGTAGGTATATATAGTGTATGTGGTGTATGTGTAGTATATATAGTGTATGTGGTGTATGTGTAGTGTATATATAGTGTATGTGTAGTGTATATGTAGTGTATATAAGGATATGTGGGTAGGGAGAATATAGGAGGGTGAAATAGGAAAAGGAGGGTAGGGGAGTATATATAGTGTATGTGGGATGGTAGATATAAGGACGAGGAAAAAGGGAGTAAAAGTGTATGTGGTGTATGTGTAGTGTATATATAGTGTATGTGGTGTATGTGAGATATATAGTGTATAGGGTATATATAGTGTACGGGTGTATGTGTAGTATATATAGTGTATGTGGTGTATGTGTAGTATATATAGTGTACGAGGGAGAAAGAGAGGAGGAAAATAGGAGGGGAGGAGAAATAGTGAGGGGAGGAGAAAAGGAGAGGAGAAGTGTATGTGTATGTATATATAGTGTATGTGGTGTATGTGTAGTATATATAGTGTATGTGGTGTATGTGTATAGTATATATAGTGTATGTGGTGTATGTGTAGTATATATAGTGTATAGTGTATGTGTAGTATATATATATATGTGGTGTATGTGTAGGTATATATAGTGTATGTGGTGTATGTGTAGTATATATAGTGTATGTGGTGTATGTGTAGTATATATAGTGTATGTGGTGTATGTGTAGTATATATAGTGTATGTGGTGTATGTGTAGTGTATATATAGTGTATGTGGTGTGTGTGTAGTATATATAGTGTATGTGGTGTATGTGTAGTATATATAGTGTATGTGGTGTATGTGTAGTATATATAGGTGTGTGGTGTATGTGTAGTATATATATAGGTGTATGTGTAGTAATATAGTGTAGTGTGTATGTATATATAGTGTATGTGGTGTATGTGTAGTATATATAGTGTATGTGGTGTATGTGAGTATATATAGTGTATGTGGTGTAGTGTATATATAGGGATAGTGGGGTGTGTATATATAGTGTATGTGGTGTATGTGTAGTATATATAGTGTATGTGGTGTATGTGTATAGTGTATATAGTGTATGTGGTGTATGTGTAGTATATATAGTGTATGTGGTGTATGTGTAGTATATATAGTGTATGTGGTGTATGTGTAGTATATATAGTGTATGTGGTGTATGTGTAGTATATATAGTGTATGTGGTGTATGTGTAGTAAATAGTGTATAGTGTATGTGTAGTATATATAGTGTATGTGGTGTATGTGTAGTATATATAGTGTATGTGGTGTATGTGTAGTATATATATAGGGATAGAGTATATAAGTGTAGATAGGTATATATAGTGTATGTGGTGTATGTGTAGTATATATAGTGTATGTGGTGTATGTGTAGTATATATGTTGTATGTGGTGTATGTGTAGTGTATATATAGTGTATATGTGGTGTATGTGTAGTGTATATATAGTGTATATGGTGTATATATAGTGTATGTGGTGTATGTGTAGTATATATAGTGTATGTGGTGTATGTGGTAAAAAAGGGGGAGAAAGGATATATAGTGTAGGTGTATGTAGTATATATAGTGTATGTGGTGTATGTGTAGTATATATAGTGTATGTGGTGTATGTGTAGTATATATAGTGTATGTGGTGTATGTGTAGTATATATAGTGTACGTAGTGTATGTGTAGTAATATAGTGTATGTGGGTGTGTGTGTAGTATATATAGTGTATGTGGTGTAGTGTGTATGTATATATAGTGTATGTGGTGTATGTGTAGTATATATAGTGTATGTAGTGTATGTAAGGTGTATGTGTAGTATATATAGTGTATGTGGTGTATGTGTAGTGTATATATAGTGTATGGTGTATGTGTAGTATATATAGGTATGTGGTGTATGTGTAGTGTATATATAGTGTATGTGGTGTATGTGTAGTATATATAGTGTATGTGGTGTATGTGTAGTATATATAGTGTATGTGGTGTATGTGTAGTATATATAGTGTATATGTGGTGTATGTGTAGTATATATATGTATGTGGTGTATGGTAGGTAAATAGTGTATGTAGTATATATAGTGTATGTGGTGTATGTGTAGTATATATAGTGTATGTGGTGTATGTGGAGTATATATAGTGTATGTGGTGTATGTGTAGTATATATAGTGTATGTGGTGTATGTGTAGTATATATAGTGTATGTGGTGTATGTGTAGTATATATAGTGTATGTGGTGTATGTGTAGTGTATATATAGTGTATGTGGTGTATGTGTAGTATATATAGTGTATGTGGTGTAGTGTAGTATATATAGGTGTAGTGAAAAGTGTATGTGTAGTGTATATATAGTGTATGTGGTGTATATGTAGTGTATATATAGTGTTATGTGGTGTATGTGTAGTGTATATATAGTGTATGTGGTGTATGTGTAGTATATATAGTGTATGTGGTGTATGTGTAGTATATATAGTGTATGTGGTGTATGTGTATATATAGTGTATGTGGTGTAGAAAGTGTGTAGTGTATATATAGTGTATGTGGTGTATGTGTAGTATATATAGTGTATGTGGTGTATGTGTAGTGTATATATAGTGTATGTGGTGTATGTATATATAGTGTATGTATGGTGATGTGGTAATGGTAGGTATATATAGTGTATGTGGTGTGAATATACATAGTGTAGTGAAGTGTAGTGTAGGTATATATAGTGTATGTGGTGTATGTGT
The DNA here is from genome assembly GCA_947044405.1 of Leptodactylus fallax. NCBI lineage: Eukaryota > Metazoa > Chordata > Amphibia > Anura > Leptodactylidae > Leptodactylus > Leptodactylus fallax. Next base: position 864,762 of record CAMRHE010000574.1, read on the forward strand.
ATATATAGTGTATATAGTGTATGTGGTGTATGTGTAGTATATATAGTGTATGTGGTGTATGTGTGTAGTATATATAGTGTATATGTGGTGTATGTGTAGTATATATAGTGAGAGGGTGTATATATAATATGTGGTGTATGTGTAGTGTATATATAGTGTATGTGGTGTATGTGTAGTATATATAGTGTATGTGGTGTATGTGTAGTATATATAGTGTATGTTGTAGTGTATATATAGTGTATGTGGTGTATGTGGTGTATATATAGTGTATGTGGTGTATGTGTAGTATATATAGTGTAGTAGTGTATGTGTAGTGTATATATAGTGTATGTGGTGTATGTGTAGGTATATATAGTGTATGTGGGTAGTATACATAGTGTATGTGTAGTATATATAGTGTATGTGGTGTATGTGTAGTATATATAGTGTATGTGGTGTATGTGTGTATATATAGTGTATGTGGTGTATGTGTAGTATATATAGTGTATGGAGGAAAAGTGTATGAGTAGGGTATATATAGTGTATGTGGTGTATGTGTAGTATATATAGTGTATGTGGTGTATGTGTAGTATATATAGTGTATGTGGTGTAGTGTGTAATATAGTGTATGTAGTGTATGTGTGTATATATAGTGTATGGGTACGTGTACTGTATATATAGTGTATGATGGTGTATGTGTAGGTATATATAGTGTATGTGGTGTATGTGTAGTATATATAGTGTACATGTATATATAGTGTAGTGAATATATATAGTGTATGTGGTGTATGTGTAGTATATATAGTGTATGTGGTGTATGATAATATAGGTATATAAGGATATATAGTGTAGTGTAGGTGTATATAAGTGTAGGTGTATGTGTAGTATATATAGTGTATGTGGTGTATGTGTAATGTATATATAGTGTATGTGGTGTATGTGTAGTATATATAGTGTAGTGTGGTGATAGAGTATATAAGGAGAAATAGGAGACAAAGTGTATATAGTGTATGTATGTATATATAGTGTATGTGGTGTATGTGTGTATATATAGTGTATGTGGTGTATGTGTAGTATATATAGTGTATGTGGTGTATGTGTAGTATATATAGTGTGTATATGTGGTGTATGTGTAGTGTATATATAGTGTATGTGGTGTATGTGTATATATAGTGTATATAGTAGTGTATATAGTGTATGTGTGTAGCTGTATATATAGTGTATGTGGTGTATGTGTAGTATATATAGTGTATGTGGTGTATGTGTAGTATATATAGTGTATGTGGTGTATGTTATGTAGTATATATAGTGTATGTGTATATATAGTGTATGTGTAGGTGTATATATAGTGTATGTGGTGTATGTGTAGTATATATATAGTGTATGTGTATATAGTGTATGTGTAGGTGTATATATAGTGTATGTGGTGTATGTGCAGTATATATAGTGTATGTGGTGTAGGTGTAGTATATATATAGTGTATGTACGTGTACGTATATATAGTGTAGTGTAGGTGTATATATAGTGTATGTACCATGTATATATAGTGTATGTGGTGTAGTGAGTATATATAGTGAGGGAGGAAAAGGAGGAGTGTAATAAGGAGTCGGAGAAAAGAGACTGTGGAATATAGAAGTAGTAGCGTATATATAGTGTGTATGTGTAGTGTATATATAGTGTATGTGGTGTATGTGTAGTATATATAGTGTAGTGGTGTATGTGGGTGTATATATAGTGTATGTGGCCTGTATGTGTATGTATATATAGTGTATGTGGTGTATGTGTAGCTGTATATATAGTGTATGTGGTGTATGTGTAGTATATATAATGGTAGTAGTGTATATATAGGTATGACGTGTAGGTATATATAGTGTATGGCAGTGTAGTATATATAGTGTATGTGCAGTGCTGTAAAAGTGAGAGAGGTAAAAGGAGTAGAGTGTAAAAGAAGAGAGGAAAAGGAGTAGAAAAAATGAAATAGGAGAGAGGTAATATAGGAGTGGGAGGTGAAAAATATGTATATATAGGTATGTGTAGGATATATAGTGTATGATGGGTATATATAGGTATAAAGGAATGAGGTATGAGAAATAGTGTAGGGTGTAGTGTATATATAGTGATGGGGAAGGAAATAAGGTAGTATGTAGATGTATATATAGTGTATGTGTGTACTGTAATATATAGTGATGTGCGGTGTGTGTATATATAGTGTATGTGCCTGTAGGTGTATATATAGTGAAAAGTGAATATAGTGTATGATGTAGTGTATATATAGAGAGTAGCAGTAAATGTATGTGTGTAGTGTATATATAGTGTATGTGGTGTATGTGTAGTATATATAGTGTATGTGGTGTATGTGTAGTATATATAGTGTATGTATGTGTAGTGTATATATAGTGTATGTGGTGTATGTGTAGGTATATATAGTGTATGTGGTGTATGTGTAGTGTATATATAGTGATATATAGTGTATGTGTAGTATATATAGTGTGTATGTGAGTGTATATATAGTGTATGTATGTAGTGTATATATAGTGTATGTGTCATGTAGTGTATATATAGTGTATGTACTGTAGGTGTATATATAGTGTATGTGGTGTATGTGTAGTATATATAGTGTATGTGGTGTATGTGTAGTATATATATATATAGTGTATGTAGCTGTATAAAGTGTATGTATGATATATATATAGTGTGTGTATGTGTAGTGTATATATAGTGTATGTGGTGTATGTGTAGGTATATATAGTGTATGTGGTGAGGAAATAGTGTATGTATAGGTATATATAGTGATGTGCGTGTAGCTGTATATATAAGTGTATGTGGTGTAGGAGTATATATAGTGTAGCGGAGTGAAAGGAGCTAAGGAGAGGCGAAGGGTGGAGATATATAGTGTATGGTGGGTATATATAGTGTATGTACCGGGTGTAAGTGGTGTATGTATATATAGGATGTGGTGTATGTGAGCGGGGAGGAGGAGACGTAGTGTATATATAGTGTATGTGGTGTATGTGTAGTATATATAGGTGTATGTGTGTAGCTGTAGTATATATAGTGTAGTGGCGTAGTGTATATATAGTGTAGTGGTGTAGTGTATATATAGTGTATGTACCTGTAGGTGTATATATAGTGTATGTTGTATATAAGTGTATGTATATGTAGTGTATATATAGTGTATGTGGTGTATGTGCAGTATATATAGTGTATGTGGTGTAGTAGTATATACAGTGTATGTGGTATATGTAGTGTATATAAGTGTATGTATGTGCTGTATATATAGTGTATGTATATAGTATATATAGTGTATGTGTAGTGTATATATAGTGTATGTGGTGTATGTGTAGTATATATAGTGTATATGTATGTGTATAGTGTATGTGTAGTGTATATATAGTGTATGTGGTGTATGTGTAGTATATATAGTGTATGTGGTGTATGTAGAGTATATATAGTGTATGAATAGTGTAGTCGTGTAGGAAAAGTGAGAGTGTAGGAAAAGGAGGGAAAGGGTAGAGTGTAGGTGTGGGGAGGGGGAGGTGAGGAGTAGTGTAGTGTATATATAGTGTATGTGGTGTATTATAGTGTATGTATATGAGTGTATGTGTGTTGTGAGTATTGGTGTAGTGTAGTGATTAAGTGTTGTGGTATGATATATAGTGTGTGTTTGAGAAAAGGTGTATGGTGTATGTGTAGTATATATAGTGTATGTGGTGTATGTGTAGTGTATATATAGTGTATGTGGTGTATGTGTAGTATATATAGTGTATGTGGTGTATGTGTAGTATATATAGTGTATGTGGTGTATGTGTAGTATATATAGTGTATGGGTGTATGTGTAGTATATATATGTAGTGTAGTGTATGTGTAGGATATATAGTGTATGTGGTGTATATAGTGTATGTGTATTGTGTATGTGTATATATAGTGATGTGTGGTAGTATAAGTGTAGGGTGTATGGGTAGGATATATAGTGTAGGTGTATGTGTAGTATATATAGTGTATGTGGTAGTGTAGTATATATAGTGTAGGTGTATGTGATACAAGGTAGGAGTGAGTATATATAGTGTATGTGGTGTATGTGTAGTATATATAGTGTATGTGGTGTATGTGTAGTGTATATATAGTGTACGTGGTGTATGTGTAGGTATATATAGTGTATGTGGTGTATGTAAGTATATATAGTGTATGTGGTGTATATATAGTGTATATATAGTGATATGTGGTGTATGTAGTATATATATAGTGTATGTGGTGTACTGTAGTGTATATATAGTGATGGGTGTAGTGTATATAAGTGTATGTACGTATGAGTGTATATATAGTGTATGTGGTGTATGTGTAGTATATATAGTGTATGTGGTGTATGTGTAGTATATATAGTGTATGTGGTGTATGTGTAGTATATATAGTGTATACATAGTGTATGTGTATGTATATATAGTGTATGGGGTAGTGTAATATAGTGTAGTATGTAGGTGATAAAGGGTGTAAATAGGAAAGTGGTGATGTGTAGTGTATATATAGTGTATGTGGTGTATGTGTGTATATATAGTGTACGTACGTGTATGTGTATAATGGTGTATATGTAGTGTATATATAGGATGTGGTGTAGGTGGTATATATAGTGTATGTTGTAGGTGTATAAAGTGTACGTAGTGTAGGTGTATATATAGTGTATGTGGTGTATGTGTAGTATATATAGTGTATGTGGTGTAGGTAGTATATATAGTGTATGTGAGTGTATATATAGTATATATAGTGTATGTATATAAGTGATGTACCTGTAGTGTATATATAGATGATGTGGTGTAAAATGTGTGTAGTATATATAGTGTATGTGGTGTATGTGTAGTATATATAGTGTATGTGGTGTATGTGTAGTTATATATAGTGTATGTGGTGTATGTGTAGTATATATAGTGTATGTGGTGTATGTATATATAGGTATGTATGAGTATATATAGTGTAGGGTGTAGTGTATATATAGTGTAGGGTAAAGAGGATGAAGAAGTGAGGTAGGAAAAATGTGGTGGTGTATATATAGTGTATGTATGTGTATATATAGTGTATGTGTAGCTGTATATATAGTGTATGTGGTGTATGTGTAGTATATATAGTGTATGTGGTGTATGTGTAGTATATATAGTGTATGTACGGGAAATAGTGTATGGTAGTGTATATATAGTGTATGTGGTGTATGTGTAGTATATATAGGAGGGTGTATGTAGTAGGATATATAGTGTATGTGGTGTAGTGTATATATAGTGTATGTGGTGTAGTGAGTATATATAGGTGTATGTGCAGCGTATATATAGTGTATGTGGTGTAGGTGTATAATATGTATGTAGTGTGTATGATATAAGTGTAGTGTGTATGTGTAGGTATATATAGTGTATGTACCTGTGTGTATATATAGTGTATGTACCTTGTGTATATATAGTGTAGTGGTAGGATATATAAGTGTATGAGTGTAAAAGTGTATGTGGGTATATATAGTGTAGTCTGTAGGCACATATAGTGTATGTGGGTACGTGTAGATATATAGGTAGTGTATGTAGATATATAGTGTATGTGGTGTAGGTGAGTATATAAGGTATGTGGTGTAGTAATATAATATGTGCATGTGGTATATAAGTATAGTGAGTACGTAGTGTATATATAGTGTATGTGGTGTATGTGTAGTATATATAGTGTATGTGGTGTAGGTAGTATATATAGTGAGAGAGTGAAAAGGGAGATATATAGGAGAGAGAAAAAGGAGGAGGAAAAGGAGAGGAGAAAGAGAGGAGGAAAAGGAAAGGGGAAAAAGGAGGGTGATGGTAGTATATATAGTGTATGTGGTGTATGTGTAGTATATATAGTGTATGTGGTGTATGTGTAAGGAGAGAGGAGGGGAGTGAGGATATATAGTGTAGTGGTGAAAGAGATGTATGTGTAGTGTATATAGTGTATGGTGTAGAGTATATATAGTGTATGTGGTGTATGTGTAGTGTATATATAGTGTATGTGGTGTATGATAATATATATGTATGTAGTGTATAAGTGTAGAAAAGGGAGAAAAGTATAAAGGAAAGGAGTGAAAAGTGAGTGGGTAGGGAAAAGTGAGGGGAGTGTAAATAGGATGAGGAGGTGGTATAAGGAGAGGGGTAAAAGGAGGGGAGAAAAGGAGGGAGGAGTAAAAGGAGGGGGAGGAGGTATATATAGTGTATGTGGAGTGAAGTGTGTAGGTATATATAGTGTATGTGGTGTATGTAGCAGTATATATAGTGTATGTGGTGTATGTGTAGTGTATATATAGTGTATGTGGTGTATGTGTAGGTATATATAGTGTATGTGGTGTATGTGTAGTATATATAGTGTATGGGTGTATGTGCAGTATATATAGTGTAGTAGTGGTGTATGTGTAGTATATATAGTGTATGTAGTGTAGAAGGGGGAGGTGGGAGGTAAAAGTGTAGGGAGGTAGTAAAAAAAAGTGAGGAGAAAAGTGTATGTAGGGGTATATATAGTGTATGTGGTGATGTATAGTATATATAGTGTATGTGGTGATGTGGAGTATATATAGTGTATGTGGGAGGTGTATAAAGGATATAAGGAGGAGAAAAGGAGGGGAGGGATAAAGGAGGGGAAAAAAGAGAAGGAAGAGGGGAGTGAGAAAAGGAGGGGAGTGAGTATATATAGTGTATGTGGTGTATGTGTAGTATATATAGTGTATATAGTGTATGTGTAGGTATATAAGTGTATGTAGTGTAGGTATATATAGTGTATGTGGTGTAGGTGTATATATAGTGTATGTGGTGTATGTGTAGTATATATAGTGTATGTGGTGTATGTGTAGTATATATAGTGTATGTGGTGTATGTGTAGTATATATAGTGTATGTGGTGTATGTGTAGTATATATAGTGTATGTGGTGTATGTGTAGTATATATAGTGTATGTGGTGATATATATAGTGTATGTTGTAGTGTATATATAGTGTATGTGGTGTATGTGTGTAGTGTATATATAGTGTATGTGGTGTATGTGTAGTATATATAGTGTATGTGGTGTATGTGTAGTATATATAGTGTATATGTAGTGTATGTATGTAGTGTATATATAGTGTATGTGGTGTATGTTATGTAGTATATATAGTGTATGTGGTGTATGTGTAGTATATATAGTGTATGTGGTGTATGTGCAGTATATATAGTGTATGTGGTGTATGTGTAGTATATATAGTGTATGTGGTGTATGTGTAGTATATATAGTGTATGTGGTGTATGTGTAGTATATATAGTGTATGTGGTGTATGTGTAGTATATATAGTGTATGTGGTGTATGTGTAGTATATATAGTGTATGTGGTGTATGTAGGTAGGATGAAAAGGAAAGGATATATAGTGAGTGGAGGATATATAGTGATACATAGTGTATGTGTATATAAAGTGTATGTATATATAGTGTATGTGGTGTATGTGTATGTATATATAGTGTATGTGTATATATAGTGTATGTGTGTAGGTATATATAGTGTATGTGGTGTATGTGTAGTATATATAGTGTATGTGGTGTATGTGTAGTATATATAGTGTATATGGTGTATGTGTAGGTATATATAGTGATGTAGGAGGAGTATATATAGTGTAGTGGTGTAGTGTATATATAGTGTATGTGGTGTATGTGTAGTATATATAGTGTATGTGGTGTATGTGTAGTATATATAGTGTATGTGGTGTAGGAGTATAATAGTGTAGGGAAGGAAGGTAGGTATATATAGTGTATGGTGTATGGTGTATATATAGTGTATGTGGTGTATGTGTAGTATATATAGTGTATGTGGTGTATGTGTAGTATATAAGGAGGAGTGTATAAGTGTAGATATATAGTGTATGTAGTGTATATATAGTGATATGTAGTGATATGTGTAGTATATATAGTGTATGTGGTGTAGGTAGTATATATAGTGTATGTGTGTATGTGTAGTATATATAGTGTATATATGGTGTATGTGTAGGTATATATAGTGTATGTGGTGTATGTGTAGTATATATAGTGTATGTGGTGTATGTGGAGTATATATAGTGTATGTGGTGTATGTGTATGTATATATAGTGTATGTGGTGTATGTGTAGTATATATAGTGTATGTGGTGTATGTGTATGTATATATAGTGTATGTGGTGTATGTGTGAGTATATATAGTGTATGTGGTGTATGTGTATATATAGTGTATGTGGTGTAGTAATATAGGAGTGTAGGTATATATAGGTATGTGTGTATGTGTAGTATATATAGTGTATGTGGTGTATGTGTAGTATATATAGTGTATGTGGTGTATGTGTAGTATATATAGTGTATGTGGTGTATGTGTAGTATATATAGTGTATGGGTGTATGTGTAGGTATATATAGTGTATGTGGTGTATGTGTAGTATATATAGTGTATGTGGTGTATGTGTAGTATATATAGTGTATGTGGTGTATGTGTAGTATATATAGTGTATGGGTGATGTGTAGTATATAAGTGTATATAGTGTATGTGTAGTATATATAGTGTATGATATATAGTGTATGTGTAGTATATATAGTGTATGTGGTGTATGTGTAGTATATATAGTGTATGTGGTGTATGTGTAGGTATATATAGTGTATGTGGTGTATGTGTAGTATATATAGTGTATGTGGTGTATGTGTATAATAGGTAGAGTGATGGTAATATAGTGATATATAGTGTATGTGTAGAGTATATATAGTGTATGTGGTGTATGTGTAGTATATATAGTGTATGTGGTGTATGTGTAAAAAGTGTATATAGTGTAGTGGAGTGATATATATAGTAGGTGTATGTAGTGTATGTGTAGTATATATAGGATGTATGTGGTGTATGTGTAGTATATATAGTGTATGTGGTGTATGTGTAGTATATATAGTGTATGTGGTGTATGTGTAGTATATATAGTGTATGTGTGTAGTGATATATAGTGTAGTGGGTGTATGTGTAGAATATATATAGTGATATGTAGTGTATGTGTAGTATATATAGTGTATGTGGTGTAGTGTGTAGGTATATATAGTGTATGTGGTGTATGTGTAGTATATATAGTGTATGTGGTGTATGTGTAGTATATATAGTGTACATGTGTATGTGTAGTATATATAGTGTATGTGGTGTATGTGTAGTATATATAGTGTATGGGTGTATGTGAGTATATATAGTGTATGTGGTGTAGTGTGTATATATAGTGTATGTGGTGTATGTGTAGTATATATAGTGTACATAGTGTATGTGTAATATATGTGGTGTATGTGCAGTATATATAGTGTATGTGGTGTATGTGTAGTATATATAGTGTATGTGGTGTATGTGTAGTATATATAGTGTATGTGGTGTATGTGTGTAATAATAGTATATATAGTGTATGTGGTGTATGTGTAGTATATATAGTGTATGTGGTGTATGTGTAGTATATATAGTGTATGTGGTGAATGTATGTGTAGTATATATAGTGTACATAGTGTATGTGGTATATATAGTGTATGTGGTGTATGTGTAGTATATATAGTGTATGTGGTGTATGTGTAGTATATATAGTGTATGTGGTGTATGTGTAGTATATATAGTGTACATAGTGTATGTGTAGTGTATATATAGTGTACGTGGTGTATGTGTAGTATATATAGTGTATGTGGTGTATGTGCAGTATATATAGTGTATGTGGTGTATGTGTAGTATATATAGTGTATGTGGTGTATGTGTAGTATATATAGTGTATGTGGTGTATGTGTAGTATATATAGTGTATGTGGTGTATGTGTAGTATATATAGTGTATGTGGTGTATGTGTAGTATATATAGTGTATGTGGTGTATGTGTAGTATATATAGTGTACTGTAGGTGTATATATGTGTATGTATATATAGTGATATGTGGTGTATGTGTAGTATATATAGTGTATGTATGTGTAGTATATATAGTGTATGGTGTATGTGTAGTATATATAGTGTATGTGGTGTATGTGTAGTATATATAGTGTATGTGGTGTATGTGTAGTATATATAGTGTATGTGGTGTATGTGTAGTATATATAGTGTATGTGGTGTATGTGTAGTGTATATATAGTGTATGTGGTGTATGTGTAGTATATATAGTGTATGTGGTGTATGTGTAGTATATATAGTGTATGTAGTGTATGTGTAGTATATATAGTGTATGTGGTGTATGTGTAGTATATATAGTGTACATAGTGTATGTGTAGTATATATAGTGTATGTGGTGTATGTGTAGTATATATAGTGTATGTGGTGTATGTGTAGCATATATAGTGTATGTGGTGTATGTGTAGTATATATAGTGTACATAGTGTATGTGTAGTATATATAGTGTATGTGGTGTATGTGTAGTGTATATATAGTGTGTGTGGTGTATGTGAAGTGTATATATAGTGTATGTGGTGTATGTGTAGTATATATAGTGTACATAGTGTATGTGTAGTGTATGTGGTGTATGTGTAGTATATATAGTGTATGTGGTGTATGTGTAGTATATATAGTGTACATAGTGTATGTGTAGTATATATAGTGTATGTGGTGTATGTGTAGTGTATATATAGTGTATGTGGTGTATGTGTAGTATATATACTGTATGTGGTGTATGTGTAGTATATATAGTGTATGTGGTGTATGTGTAGTATATATAGTGTACATAGTGTATGTGTAGTATATATAGTGTATGTGGTGTATGTGTAGTGTATATATAGTGTATGTGTAGTATATATAGTGTATGTGGTGTATGTGTAGTATATATAGTGTATGTGGTGTATGTGTAGTATATATAGTGTATGTGGTGTATGTGTAGTATATATAGTGTATGTGGTGTATGTGTAGTATATATAGTGTATGTGGTGTATGTGTAGTATATATAGTGTATGTGGTGTATGTGTAGTGTATATATAGTGTATGTGGTGTATGTGTAGTATATATAGTGTATGTGGTGTATGTGTAGTATATATAGTTTACATAGTGGACTGTATGTGTAGTATATATAGTGTATGTGTAGTGTATATATAGTGTATGTGGTGTATGTGTAGTGTATATATAGTGTATGTGGTGTATGTGTAGTGTATATATAGTGTATGTGGTGTATGTGTAGTATATATAGTGTATGTGGTGTATGTGTAGTATATATAGTGTATGTGGTGTATGTGTAGTATATATAGTGTATGTGGTGTATGTGTAGTATATATAGTGTATGTGGTGTATGTGTAGTGTATGTGGTGTATGTGTAGTATATATAGTGTATGTGGTGTATGTGTAGTGTATATATAGTGTATGTGGTGTATGTGTAGTATATATAGTGTATGTGGTGTATGTGTAGTGTATATATAGTGTAAGTGTAGTGTATATATAGTGTATGTGGTGTATGTGTAGTATATATAGTGTATGTGGTGTATGTGTAGTGTATATATAGTGTATGTGGTGTATGTGTAGTATATATAGTGTACGTAGTGTATGTGTAGTATATATAGTGTATGTGGTGTATGTGTAGTATATATAGTGTACATAGTGTATGTGTAGTATATATAGTGTATGTGGTGTATGTGTAGTATATATAGTGTATGTGGTGTATGTGTAGTATATATAGTGTATGTGGTGTATGTGTAGTGTATATAGTGTGTGTGGTGTATGTGTAGTATATATAGTATATGTGGTGTATGTGTAGTATATATAGTGTACATAGTGTATATGTAGTGTATATATAGTGTATGTGGTGTATGTGTAGTATATATAGTGTATGTGGTGTATATGTAGTGTATATATAGTGTATGTGGTGTATGTGTAGTATATATAGTGTATGTGGTGTATGTGTAGTATATATAGTGTACATAGTGTATGTGTAGTATATATAGTGTATGTGGTGTATGTGTAGTGTATATATAGTGTATGTGTAGTATATATAGTGTATGTGGTGTATGTGTAGTATATATAGTGTATGTGGTGTATGTGTAGTATATATAGTGTATGTGGTGTATGTGTAGTATATATAGTGTATGTGGTGTATGTGTAGTATATATAGTGTATGTGGTGTATGTGTAGTATATATAGTGTATGTGGTGTATGTGTAGTGTATATATAGTGTATGTGGTGTATGTGTAGTATATATAGTGTATGTGGTGTATGTGTAGTATATATAGTGTACATAGTGGTGTATGTGTAGTATATATAGTGTATGTGTAGTGTATATATAGTGTATGTGGTGTATGTGTAGTGTATATATAGTGTATGTGGTGTATGTGTAGTGTATATATAGTGTATGTGGTGTATGTGTAGTATATATAGTGTATGTGGTGTATGTGTAGTATATATAGTGTATGTGGTGTATGTGTAGTATATATAGTGTATGTGGTGTATGTGTAGTATATATAGTGTATGTGGTGTATGTGTAGTGTATGTGGTGTATGTGTAGTATATATAGTGTATGTGGTGTATGTGTAGTGTATATATAGTGTATGTGGTGTATGTGTAGTATATATAGTGTATGTGGTGTATGTGTAGTGTATATATAGTGTAAGTGTAGTGTATATATAGTGTATGTGGTGTATGTGAGTATATATAGTGTATGTGGTGTATGTGTAGTGTATATATAGTGTATGTGGTGTATGTGTAGTATATATAGTGTACATAGTGTATGTGTAGTATATATAGTGTATGTGGTGTATGTGTAGTATATATAGTGTACATAGTGTATGTGTAGTATATATAGCGTATGTGGTGAGGTGTATGTGTAGTATATATAGTGTATGTGGTGTATGTGTAGTATATATAGTGTATGTGGTGTATGTGTAGTGTATATAGTGTATGTGGTGTATGTGTAGTATATATAGTGTATGTGGTGTATGTGTAGTATATATAGTGTACATAGTGTATGTGTAGTGTATATATAGTGTATGTGGTGTATGTGTAGTATATATAGTGTATGTGGTGTATATGTAGTGTATATATAGTGTATGTGGTGTATGTGTAGAGTATATATAGTGTATGTGGTGTATGTGTAGTATATATAGTGTACATAGTGGACTGTATGTGTAGTATATATAGTGTATGTGGTGTATGTGTAGTATATATATAGTGTATGTGGTGTATGTGTAGTGTATATATAGTGTATGTGGTGTATGTGTAGTATATATAGTGTATGTGGTGTATGTGTAGTATATATAGTGTATGTGGTGTATGTGTAGTGTATATAGTGTATGTGGTGTATGTGTAGTATATATAGTGTATGTGGTGTATGTGTAGTATATATAGTGTATGTGGTGTATGTGTAGTGTATATATAGTGTATGTGGTGTATGTGTAGTATATATAGTGTATGTGGTGTATGTGTAGTATATATAGTGTACATAGTGGATGTATTGTAGTATATATAGTGATACATAGTGGACTGTATGTGTAGTATATATAGTGTACATAGTGTATGTGTAGTATATATAGTGTACATAGTGTATGTGTAGTATATATAGTGTATGTGGTGTATGTGTAGTGTATATATAGTGTATGTGGTGTATGTGTAGTATATATAGTGTATGTGGTGTATGTGTAGTATATATAGTGTACATAGTGTATGTGTAGTATATATAGTGTACATAGTGTATGTGAGTATATATAGTGTATGTGGTGTATGTGCAGTATATATAGTGTATGTGGTGTATGTGTAGTATATATAGTGTATGTGGTGTATGTGTAGTATATATAGTGTATGTGGTGTATGTGTAGTATATATAGTGTATGTGGTGTATGTGTAGTATATATAGTGTATGTGGTGTATGTGTAGTATATATAGTGTATGTGGTGTATGTGTAGTATATATAGTGTACATAGTGTATGTGTAGTATATATAGTGTATGTGGTGTATGTGTAGTATATATAGTGTATGTGGTGTATGTGTAGTATATATAGTGTATGGTGTATGTGTAGTATATATAGTGTATGTGGTGTATGTGTAGTATATATAGTGTATGTGGTGTATGTGTAGTATATATAGTGTATGTGGTGTATGTGTAGTATATATAGTGTATGTGGTGTATGTGTAGTGTATATATAGTGTATGTGGTGTATGTGTAGTATATATAGTGTATGTGGTGTATGTGTAGTATATATAGTGTATGTGGTGTATGTGTAGTATATATAGTGTACGTAGTGTATGTGTAGTATATATAGTGTATGTGGTGTATGTGTAGTATATATAGTGTATGTGGTGTATGTGTAGTATATATAGTGTATGTGGTGTATGTGTAGTATATATAGTGTACATAGTGTATGTGTAGTATATATAGTGTACATAGTGTATGTGTAGTATATATAGTGTATGTGGTGTATGTGCAGTATATATAGTGTATGTGGTGTATGTGTAGTATATATAGTGTATGTGGTGTATGTGTAGTATATATAGTGTATGTGGTGTATGTGTAGTATATATAGTGTATGTGGTGTATGTGTAGTATATATAGTGTATGTGGTGTATGTGTAGTATATATAGTGTATGTGGTGTATGTGTAGTATATATAGTGTACATAGTGTATGTGTAGTATATATAGTGTATGTGGTGTATGTGTAGTATATATAGTGTATGTGGTGTATGTGTAGTATATATAGTGTATGGTGTATGTGTAGTATATATAGTGTATGTGGTGTATGTGTAGTATATATAGTGTATGTGGTGTATGTGTAGTATATATAGTGTATGTGGTGTATGTGTAGTATATATAGTGTATGTGGTGTATGTGTAGTGTATATATAGTGTATGTGGTGTATGTGTAGTATATATAGTGTATGTGGTGTATGTGTAGTATATATAGTGTACATAGTGTATGTGTAGTATATATAGTGTATGTGGTGTATGTGTAGTATATATAGTGTATGTGGTGTATGTGTAGCATATATAGTGTATGTGGTGTATGTGTAGTATATATAGTGTACATAGTGTATGTGTAGTATATATAGTGTATGTGGTGTATGTGTAGTGTATATATAGTGTGTGTGGTGTATGTGAAGTGTATATATAGTGTATGTGGTGTATGTGTAGTATATATAGTGTACATAGTGTATGTGTAGTGTATGTGGTGTATGTGTAGTATATATAGTGTATGTGGTGTATGTGTAGTATATATAGTGTACATAGTGTATGTGTAGTATATATAGTGTATGTGGTGTATGTGTAGTGTATATATAGTGTATGTGGTGTATGTGTAGTATATATACTGTATGTGGTGTATGTGTAGTATATATAGTGTATGTGGTGTATGTGTAGTATATATAGTGTACATAGTGTATGTGTAGTATATATAGTGTATGTGGTGTATGTGTAGTGTATATATAGTGTATGTGTAGTATATATAGTGTATGTGGTGTATGTGTAGTATATATAGTGTATGTGGTGTATGTGTAGTATATATAGTGTATGTGGTGTATGTGTAGTATATATAGTGTATGTGGTGTATGTGTAGTATATATAGTGTATGTGGTGTATGTGTAGTATATATAGTGTATGTGGTGTATGTGTAGTGTATATATAGTGTATGTGGTGTATGTGTAGTATATATAGTGTATGTGGTGTATGTGTAGTATATATAGTTTACATAGTGGACTGTATGTGTAGTATATATAGTGTATGTGTAGTGTATATATAGTGTATGTGGTGTATGTGTAGTGTATATATAGTGTATGTGGTGTATGTGTAGTGTATATATAGTGTATGTGGTGTATGTGTAGTATATATAGTGTATGTGGTGTATGTGTAGTATATATAGTGTATGTGGTGTATGTGTAGTATATATAGTGTATGTGGTGTATGTGTAGTATATATAGTGTATGTGGTGTATGTGTAGTGTATGTGGTGTATGTGTAGTATATATAGTGTATGTGGTGTATGTGTAGTGTATATATAGTGTATGTGGTGTATGTGTAGTATATATAGTGTATGTGGTGTATGTGTAGTGTATATATAGTGTAAGTGTAGTGTATATATAGTGTATGTGGTGTATGTGTAGTATATATAGTGTATGTGGTGTATGTGTAGTGTATATATAGTGTATGTGGTGTATGTGTAGTATATATAGTGTACATAGTGTATGTGTAGTATATATAGTGTATGTGGTGTATGTGTAGTATATATAGTGTACATAGTGTATGTGTAGTATATATAGCGTATGTGGTGTATGTGTAGTATATATAGTGTATGTGGTGTATGTGTAGTATATATAGTGTATGTGGTGTATGTGTAGTGTATATAGTGTATGTGGTGTATGTGTAGTATATATAGTATATGTGGTGTATGTGTAGTATATATAGTGTACATAGTGTATATGTAGTGTATATATAGTGTATGTGGTGTATGTGTAGTATATATAGTGTATGTGGTGTATATGTAGTGTATATATAGTGTATGTGGTGTATGTGTAGTATATATAGTGTATGTGGTGTATGTGTAGTATATATAGTGTACATAGTGTATGTGTAGTATATATAGTGTATGTGGTGTATGTGTAGTGTATATATAGTGTATGTGTAGTATATATAGTGTATGTGGTGTATGTGTAGTATATATAGTGTATGTGGTGTATGTGTAGTATATATAGTGTATGTGGTGTATGTGTAGTATATATAGTGTATGTGGTGTATGTGTAGTATATATAGTGTATGTGGTGTATGTGTAGTATATATAGTGTATGTGGTGTATGTGTAGTGTATATATAGTGTATGTGGTGTATGTGTAGTATATATAGTGTATGTGGTGTATGTGTAGTATATATAGTTTACATAGTGGACTGTATGTGTAGTATATATAGTGTATGTGTAGTGTATATATAGTGTATGTGGTGTATGTGTAGTGTATATATAGTGTATGTGGTGTATGTGTAGTGTATATATAGTGTATGTGGTGTATGTGTAGTATATATAGTGTATGTGGTGTATGTGTAGTATATATAGTGTATGTGGTGTATGTGTAGTATATATAGTGTACATAGTGTATGTGTAGTATATATAGTGTATGTGGTGTATGTGTAGTATATATAGTGTATGTGGTGTATGTGTAGTATATATAGTGTATGTGGTGTATGTGTAGTGTATGTGGTGTATGTGTAGTATATATAGTGTATGTGGTGTATGTGTAGTGTATATATAGTGTATGTGGTGTATGTGTAGTATATATAGTGTATGTGGTGTATGTGTAGTGTATATATAGTGTAAGTGTAGTGTATATATAGTGTATGTGGTGTATGTGTAGTATATATAGTGTATGTGGTGTATGTGTAGTGTATATATAGTGTATGTGGTGTATGTGTAGTATATATAGTGTACATAGTGTATGTGTAGTATATATAGTGTATGTGGTGTATGTGTAGTATATATAGTGTACATAGTGTATGTGTAGTATATATAGCGTATGTGGTGTATGTGTAGTATATATAGTGTATGTGGTGTATGTGTAGTATATATAGTGTATGTGGTGTATGTGTAGTGTATATAGTGTATGTGGTGTATGTGTAGTATATATAGTATATGTGGTGTATGTGTAGTATATATAGTGTACATAGTGTATATGTAGTGTATATATAGTGTATGTGGTGTATGTGTAGTATATATAGTGTATGTGGTGTATATGTAGTGTATATATAGTGTATGTGGTGTATGTGTAGTGTATATATAGTGTATGTGGTGTATGTGTAGTATATATAGTGTACATAGTGGACTGTATGTGTAGTATATATAGTGTATGTGGTGTATGTGTAGTATATATATAGTGTATGTGGTGTATGTGTAGTGTATATATAGTGTATGTGGTGTATGTGTAGTATATATAGTGTATGTGGTGTATGTGTAGTATATATAGTGTATGTGGTGTATGTGTAGTGTATATAGTGTATGTGGTGTATGTGTAGTATATATAGTGTATGTGGTGTATGTGTAGTATATATAGTGTATGTGGTGTATGTGTAGTGTATATATAGTGTATGTGGTGTATGTGTAGTATATATAGTGTATGTGGTGTATGTGTAGTATATATAGTGTACATAGTGGACTGTATGTGTAGTATATATAGTGTACATAGTGGACTGTATGTGTAGTATATATAGTGTACATAGTGTATGTGTAGTATATATAGTGTATGTGGTGTATGTGTAGTGTATATAGTGTATGTGGTGTATGTGTAGTATATATAGTGTATGTGGTGTATGTGTAGTATATATAGTGTATGTGGTGTATGTGTAGTGTATATATAGTGTATGTGGTGTATGTGTAGTATATATAGTGTATGTGGTGTATGTGTAGTATATATAGTGTACATAGTGGACTGTATGTGTAGTATATATAGTGTATGTGTAGTGTAAATAGATGACACTCAGTGTATGGTGTATGGTGTTGAATTAAGGTTGGACTTCCAGGGGCAGTACTGAGGGTCCCTATCCTGTTAAATATCCCACCGGGGTCCTTATAACTCCTTACCTGGTACTTTTTACCACCCCTTCATGGGGTTTAATTATAACAAAATCATTTTAGGCTACATGGCACAGAGTCCTGCTGCCTCGTCTGTGCAATAAACCATTAATATCCCCCTGGGCATGCGCCCCCCAGTGGTGGAAAATATCCATTCGCATTCATGAGCCATGACTTAAAATACATATGTGTGCTCAGCTGAGTCTCCAGGACTGGGAACATCAGTCTGGCACCTTTTTCTTTGCTGTTTTTGTCCTACCTGAGGCACTTTGAATGCCTCCGTATAATGAGAGACAACTCGGCAGGATGGCGAGATGAAATCTTTAAGCACAAATGAGAGACTGTAGAGAAAGGAGCCGGGGAGTTCAGTGTCTGTGTAATGTCTCCAAGAGCCATCCAAGCAGTGTGAAATGGGCAACGAAAAGAGAGAGACTAATTAACCCCCTGGAGTGTGTTCAGATGTACAGTCTGTGTCTGCGGCAGGGACGGATATTTCATCCAATCAGAACACGTAACCAGCGCCAGCTTTTTTATTAATGGAGGCTTTTTTTCCTCCGGTTACATTGAGTTTATAGAAACCTCTCTCTTGCGGAAATGAGACCTCGGAGACTTGGCATGCTGAGGTGTTGCGTCAAAGTAACACCTGTTACCGGTGTCATCGCCAGATGATCTCCGTCCCCGCCGCCTGGACATTCGAATGCGCTTCCCCAGGTCTCATGATTTGTATTCAAAGCTCCACAGACCTCATTTGTCTGTATCGTCTGGGCCAAATGTAGTTGCTAGGATTTGTGTCTGAAGGGGCTTTCCTTAAAAGAAAAGTTTTCATTTGAAGATGCTGTGTATGAAATCACTGCTAATAAGATTTCCAACACTCAGATTTGTGCAAACTCCTGAGGAACTTGATAGCAGTGTAGTAAATAGATTTAAGATCGGATTTATGATGTGCAGGAGAAACATTATTGGCAGGATAGAACAACAAACCTGTGCTGGGGGGCTCTTTACAGGGCTGATACATTTTACTGAGAGCTATTGTAAGTTTCTGGGCTACTGAGTGAGGATCAGTGATGTCATCATACAGACACAGTGACATCAGCTGAGGCAGCAATAAAGCGGACTCCTATGACTGACCACTCTTGGCTTCCACATAGGGCAGAAGAGGAATTTGTTTGCACCCTTAGGCTACGTTCACTCAACTGTGGTAAAAAAAAACAGCTGCGAAAAACAGATGAACGGCCGTTTGGCATTCATGGGGAATCTGTGAAGGGATCCGTGAAAATGGACAAAAATAGGACATGTCCAATTGAAAACAGACTGTCAAAAAGATGACCAAATGAATAGACACATTAAAATAACTCTGTTTCTTACATTTGTGTGAATAAGGCCCTAGGGACAGAGGCATAAATTGAAGCTCCTGGGACTCAATGTAAAATATGTAATGGGGTCCCCACTTACCTTTTACTGTCTGTGTTACTGGTGTCTTCTTATGTTGTAGGGAGGCCATTGGGCCCCCGGAGGCTCAGGGCCCGGTAGCGGTAGATACATCTGCACAACCTATAGCTATGCCCCCTAGGTACTGCCATTTTGTTCAGGCACTCAGTCTGCCTCTGAGGGGTATAGACATAAAGTATAGGCATAAGTCCTTCCTTATTTCATACTCTGAGCCAAGGGCAAGCGCAGCATGGATGTCAGGCAGGCACCCTAAAGGCTTCTCAATGAGAAGTTTTACTCTGACTAAAAGCCTCAATAGTATTTTTCTTTAAAGTTATAGTGTACTGATATATAGAGATTTATCTCCACAATGGGGCCCTGATATTTCTGATGCCAGCCCTGCCTGTCCCTGTTCCTTGTAACTTTCCTCTTCTAATGGAACTTGCATCCCACATGTGAGCACCTGGATATAGTTTCCTTCCTGTTGCTACTTAGTAGATTTCTATGGAATACACCTCATGGCTCATGCATCTAGCTCGGATCTTAGAGTCCTCCTGATGATGGTTTGTGCGGTAAAGTGCAGTAGAAAGGTATCCATGGGCACTGAACACTTGTACTAGTATTTTCTCAGCGCTTTGCATCTGCTATTTCCGAGGCACAGAATGGATTTTGATGTAACAAGCACTACTGTGCACTTAACATTCCCTGGATACATCTACTCTTATATACTAGGCCTGTAATATCAGCGAACAATCATCTCTTCTCCTGCGATTGTCTCTTCTCTGTATTTTTAGATCTAAATGTTGATATTTGTCTTCTTTTGCGGCAGTTTCATTGTAAGCGTCTTTTCTTCTTCTTCCCATTCCATGATGAGAATAATATCCAGGATGAAGTTATTGATCTGGGGAGGATGTGTTATCATGTTATTACCAGCAGATACACATTATGGCTTCATTATAGACTTTCTCATAGGATCGTCCTGTTTTATAGATCTGCTGAGGCTGAATGGATGAAATTAGTAATTAATGATATTGTGAATGTCATTGAATCAGGGAAATGAAGTGATGATGTGATGTGCTGGGTAATGGGCTGTCAGAACATGCGACACCCTGCACATCATACCTGTCATAGCGGTAATGTACAGCACAATCGCCTAAGGAAAAAACCCTGGAATAGGAGAACTATCACAGGCACTATGTGGTTATGGGCACATGTCAGCTCATGTGCTGATATTAGCGAGGACAGGACAGAGGTAACTGGTTGGTCACAGACTGAGTCTAAGGCCCCCATGTTACAGAAATGCAGTGACAAAAAAACACTGCGTTTCACAGTATCAACAAAGTGAATGAGATTTCATTTCATCCATTTATAGAAGAAAAAAAGTGATGCAGAAAAATTGAAAATTTCAGCATGCTAATTTTAGCTGCAGAATTGCAAGTGTATTCCCTAGTAGATTTAATAGGGAGAAAAACACGCAGCAAAAATTTGATGAATATTGCTGTAGAAAAAAAAAATTGCAATGTGTTTTTAGCCCCGTTTAGCTACCTGGGGCCTTAGCCTGAGCATTACTAGCGTTTCATAGAGACACCAAAAAAAAAAGGATGATGAATGGATGAAAAACAGAATTTCACTAGATTGTGCAACATCCGTATCCATCTGTAGACAATCGTGTGAAAGTAGCCTAATGCATGAATAGTGTCAGCAGCTTTCCCTTATATGCCTGGTATGTAAGGGTGAATTTACACAGTGCAGTTGGGCGCAGTTAAAACTACATCAAAACTGCACTGGAAAAAATTGCATGAAGTTTTGTTGCAGCTTATTAATTTCACAGGTGTATGTTACCTGTGAAATGGAGAAACTGCACCAAAAATATCATGCCGTTTTTCCAGTGCAGTTTCTATTGTGCCAAATAGCACTGTGTGAATGCACCCTAATGGTCTGTGTAATAATAATTCAGCAATTAAAACACCAACCTATTTTCCTACCCTGCACTCACTTCACTGTGGTGGCGTCTACATCGTCTGATGGATGATGAATGAAGCCTATGTATAGTATGAGAGCTGTTCTAAGATGCCGCCGTCTTGCAGCTCAGTTCTCATGTGATTGTAGGTAATGGCTGTGCTCCAGGGAGGGAGTTCAGACAATTAGTGGTAATTATGATCACGAGCAAAAATACAACATGTACTCCTTGGTTATGAAGAAGGAGGGATCCAGAGGACACAGCTCCAGCGCATTCAGCTCATATATTACCTAGCATAGAAAGGGACATGAATATTAAGAGAAAGGCTAAAGGAGGTCAGCAGATCCTAAATCTGATATTCATACAGTCGTGTGCAAGGGGGCTAAGAGGTATATTTGTCTTGCAGGTGGAGAGCCACAGGTTACAGAGCACCACTTACATTGTATCTTCTGCTCTATTCACACCAAAAGCAGCATTTAGAAATATGTAGGATCTCCAGTAACGCACAGGCTCCAAGACCAGACTTTGTGTCCTAGACCACTTTAAGATCTACTCTTTGACTATGCAACAGGGGCAACTGTGTTATGTGGTCATGTTACCAAAAATGTACCTGCAACGTGGATGAGATTCTGGCTAATACCATCCACACATTGCAGAAAAAAAATCCACAGTGGCAAAGCTGCGTTTTCTCTATAGGTATAATAAGAGCAGAAAGTCAGTTTATTGGCTGCGCTACGTTAGGCCAGTTGTCAGGAATGAGCATGAGTGTTTGATCCCAATATTTGGCTGCTTATTTGCACTACTGATATCACTTGCATTAGTGAAGGAGTCACAGGGCAACGCAGCGATTTTTTGGTTGCATGACATGAGATGTGGTTAAAGGCACCACCAAGTACTAGCCTTAAAGAAGTTGTTCTATCCTATGTAAAAAAAAAAAAAATAAAATCTTCACCATTGTCAAGATATCTGTTTGTCAGTGAATAAACATTTTCTTATTTCTATTCAGAGCCTAAAAACTCCTCTCTGACCTTCGGTTTATATGTAATTCTTACATATACTGACACCGTGTAACAAACCCTCAGATATGTGTGTAGGACTAATCCAACCTTCAAAGGTACACAATGACTTTGTCCATTCATTTACAGAAAGCAATGTTCTTAAAAAAACTCCTGGACAATTCCTTTAAGTTGTTAAGGCAAGCAGCCGGGGATGCGCCTGTAGTGCAGTCACGAGACTGGTTCAGGGCTTCAGAATTAAGATGTAGACTCAGAATCATGTTCAGGAAAAATGGAGAATGTGCAGCTAATGAATGAGTGGTTAGAAGGGAGTTTTGTGTCATTGGAGTCTCCGGGAATGACTTGACTCTGGGCAGTATACAGGCCGTTTACAGTCAGACGACAGCGTGTCAGAGCGGGGAATAATCCAGTGATACTGATGATTTGTGACACATGTAGCACTAACCCCCTGACAGTCCCTGCATCCGCTGTAATAAGATCTGTGTTTTCCCTGAGCATTGATCTGTTTGTTGAACTCTTAGTAAATGACTTGAGATAAGTCTCATTATCGTCAATCTGTTTACCGAGGTTAATATTGTCAGTGCATGCATAATATCTATATGTGAGACAGAGCATACCGCATAGCATGTGTGCAGCAAATATATCACTACAACTATTAATAGGGAAAATATTCTGTAACAGCATTTATATCCTGCACAGAAAAAAACTGTGGAATCCTAAGGCTAAATATAAAATAACAATGTATGTCACCTCTGATTTATCCTGTACTGATCCTGAGTTACATCCTGTATTATACTCCAGAGCTGCGCTCACTATTCTGCTGGTGCAGCCACTGTGTACATACATTACATTACTTATCCTGTACTGATCCTGAGTTACATCCTGTATTATACTCCAGAGCTGCGCTCACTATTCTGCTGGTACAGTCACTGTGTACATACATTACATTACTTATCCTGTACTGATCCTGAGTTATATCCTGTATTATACTCCAGAGCTGCGCTCACTATTCTGCTGGTGCAGTCACTGTGTACATACATTACATTACTTATCCTGTATTATACTCCAGAGCTGCACTCAGTATTCTGCTGGTGCAGTCACTGTGTACATACATTACATTACTTATCCTGTACTGATCCTGAGTTACATCCTGTATTATACTCCAGAGCTGCGCTCACTATTCTGCTGGTACAGTCACTGTGTACATACATTACATTACTTATCCTGTATTATACTCCAGAGCTGCGCTCACTATTCTGCTGGTACAGTCACTGTGTACATACATTACATTACTTATCCTGTACTGATCCTGAGTTACATCCTGTATTATACTCCAGAGCTGCGCTCACTATTCTGCTGGTACAGTCACTGTGTACATACATTACATTACTTATCCTGTACTGATCCTGAGTTACATCCTGTATTATACTCCAGAGCTGCACTCACTATTCTGCTGGTACAGTCACTGTGTACATACATTACATTACTTATCCTGTACTGATCCTGAGTTACATCCTGTATTATACTCCAGAGCTGTGCTCACTATTCTGCTGGTGCAGTCACTGTGTACATACAGTGGGTACGGAAAGTATTCAGACCCCTTTAAATTTTTCACTCTTTGTTTCATTGCAGCCATTTGCTAAAAGCAAAACAATTCATTTTATTTCTCATTAATGTACACTCAGCTCCCCATCTGGACAGAAAAAAACAGAAATGTAGATATTTTTGCAAATTTATTAAAAAAGAAAAACTGAAATATGTATTCCGAGCCTTTGCTGTGACCCTCATATATATCTCACATGCTGTCCATTTCTTTCTGATCCTCCTTGAGATGGTTCTACTCCTTCATTGGAGTCCAGCTGTGTTTAAACTGATTGGACTTGATTAGGAAAGGCGCACACCTGTCTATATAAGACCTCACAGCTCACAGGGCATGTCAGAGCAAATGACAATCAGGAGGTCAAAGGAACTGCCCAAGGAGCTCAGAGACAGAATTGTGGCAAGGCACAGATCTGGCCAAGGTTACAAAAGAATTTCTGCAGCACTCAAGGTTCCTAAGAGCACAGCGGCCTCCATAATCCTTACATGGAAGAAGTTTGGGACGACCAGAACTCTTCCTAGACCTGGACATTCAGCCAAACTGAGCAATCGTGGGAGAAGAGCCTTGGTGAGAGAGGTAAAGAAGAAGCCAAAGATGACTGTGGCCGAGCTCCAGAGATGCAGTAGGGAGATGGGAGAAAGTTCCACAAAGTCACTATCACTGCAGCCTCCAGCAGTCGGGGCTTTATGGCAGAGCGGCCCGAAGGAAGCCTCTCCTCAGTGCAAGACATAGGAAAGCCAAAAAACACATGAAGGACTCCCAGACTATGAGAAATAAGATTCTCTGCTCTGAGGAGATGAAGATTGAACTTTTGGGCGTTAATTCTAAGCGGTATGTGTGGAGAAAACCAGGCCCTGCTCATCACCTGCCCAATACAATCCCAACAGTGAGACATGGCGGTGGCAGCATCATGCTATGGGGGACAGGACGACTGGTTGTAATAGAAGGAAAGATGAATGCGGCCAAGTACAGAGATATCCTGGAAGAAAACCTCTGCCAGAGTGCTCTGGACCTCAGACTGGGCCGAAGGTTCACCTTCCAACAAGACAATGACCCTAAGCACACAGCTAAAATAACAAAGGAACAACTCTGTGACCATTCCTGACTGGCCCAGCCAGAGCCTGGACCTCAACCCAACTGAGCATCTCTGGAGAGACCTGAAAATGGCTCCACCAACGTTCACCATCCAACCTGACGGAACTGGAGAGGATCTGCAAGGAAGAATGGCCGAGGATCCCCAAATCCAGATGTGAGAAACTTGTTGCATCATTCCCAAGAAGACTCCTGGCTGTCCTAGCTCAGAAGGAAGCGGCGTCTACTCAGTACTGAGCAAAGGCTCTGAACACTTTCCGTACCCACTGTACATCTACAAAGTGACATGAACATGCCCTAATGGTCAGTTGTGAAAAAACTCTTACAATCCAGAGTGTCTGACTCTGTCCTATGAATAACTGTGTAATGAGTGAGGATTTAGGGAGTGCACTGGGATTGTATAGAACAGGATGTATCCTGATAAGCATCCTCCTACTGTGATTATATAAAACATAAAAATGCACATAAAAAACTTTGTAACATTACTAAATATATCAAATAAAATGACTTTATTTATATAGATCCGTCCTGGAAAGAAAGGTCACAGCAGATTAATCTAATATGTCACATTTGCATAACAACATTAATCTGACACTTTCTTCTGTGTGAGCTGAGAATCGCTGAGTATCAATAAACTGGAGGCTGCTCCCACAAGTCTCGCAGCCGCCGCGGCTGACATACTGCGCACTGGGGTGTTCGGCTGCAGGGAGCCAGTCAGCATATGTGTGGGATGAAGTTCACAGCTCACAAAGTTTATTGCTCTTCTCACTAGCCAGAGCCAAGCTCTGCGGGCGCCAGGGCTGTGCCACCTATACTGACAGAGTAGGTGCTGCATGAGAGGTTATGGGGGGCGCCAGGGCTGTGCCACCTATACTGACAGAGTAGGTGCCGCATGAGAGGTTATGGGGGGCGCCAGGGCTGTGCCACCTATACTGACAGAGTAGGTGCTGCATGAGAGGTTATGGGGGGTGCCAGGGCTGTGCCACCTATACTGACAGAGTAGGTGCCGCATGAGAGGTTATGGGGGGTGCCAGGGCTGTGCCACCTATACTGACAGAGTAGGTGCTGCATGAGAGGTTATGGGGGGCGCCAGGGCTGTGCCACCTATACTGACAGAGTAGGTGCCGCATGAGAGGTTATGGGGGGCGCCAGGGCTGTGCCACCTATACTGACAGAG
This sequence comes from Leptodactylus fallax, assembly GCA_947044405.1. NCBI lineage: Eukaryota > Metazoa > Chordata > Amphibia > Anura > Leptodactylidae > Leptodactylus > Leptodactylus fallax. Next base: position 891,485 of record CAMRHE010000574.1, read on the forward strand.
TAGGTGCTGCATGAGAGGTTATGGGGGGCGCCAGGGCTGTGCCACCTATACTGACAGAGTAGGTGCCGCATGAGAGGTTATGGGGGGCCCCAGGCCTGTGCCACCTATACTGACAGAGTAGGTGCCGCATGAGAGGTTATGGGGGGCGCCAGGGCTGTGCCACCTATACTGACAGAGTAGGTGCCGCATGAGAGGTTATGGGGGGCGCCAGGAAATCAATGCAGGGGGAGGTTTCTGCAAAATCATTCTACAGTAGCTAAAGGGGGAGCAAACACAAAGGTAGCAGTTGTGCCCAGTGGACCCTCCACCACATTTAGGAGATATTTATGAAGATTGTTGTATTCAGTGCCAGTCTTCATATCCCCAGCACCAACAGATCACAAGATGAGGAGCTTTACATGATATGTTATCACCAGGTAATATGCTACCTATCCTATATATGTCTATGTGCGGCCATCCAGTGGTTGTGTAGTGGATTGCTACTAGAGATAAGTGAACTGGTTTGTAACAAGTTGGGTTTGTTAATGATTTTCAAAAAAATTTTGGGTTTGGCCAAACCTGAGATTTTGGAGGTTAGCCAAATCACTGTTTTACACTGGGGTCTCCCTCACAGGATTCGGCACTCTATCATGATCTTCTTCTGGCCTCCTGGGTGACGTCACAGGCCCCTGGAGACTACTGAGGTCTTTATTGGGTCAACCTCATGACGTACTACTGGTTCAAGCTAGAAATGAAACTGGTGAAAGAACCTGGCACGTATCCACAAAATGAATCTCACAAGGGTCACCCATCTCCATATGCAGCTTGTTATTGGTATTATGAGTATGTCACAGTGTTGTATTACTTCACTACCCTAACCTTAACCAAAGATGAGCTAAAATAAGGGAGCACATACCTGGACTTAGGGTTGGTTAGGTATTATCCTATAGGGCCACACAGGCTGCCATCCTTAGCCACAGGATGTAGAACATTATACAGCAGATAAAGACACTGGGGCAGATTTACTAATCCTTTCTAGCTTTTCGACAGTCGTGAGGTACAGCAGATTTATTACAGAGACTGATGCTGGATGATAAATGTGCTGCAGCTTTACCATGTCTAGTCTAAGATTATATCACCTATTAGTTGGTAACTTTGAGCCAGAATTTTAAGCCAAAATATTGTCTTGCATTAGTCACATTTAAGTCACATCCCTTCCCCAGGAAAGTCACAGCCACTTATCTAGTGAGTTGTTCAAACTAGATGTGGCACATTTATCACTGCTGAAGTCAAGTTGTAACCGTAAGGCCGAGTTCACACTAAGTTTTTTGCAAAATATGCATCAGAGAAATCTGACAAGTATTTTGCTTCTAGAAACTGCAGAAACCCACAGTGCTTGCTGCTGCAGTTACCACCTGGTTTACACGCGCTGATCAGCCTCTTAGAATCAAATAGGTTTGATCAGCGTGTGGCCACGCGCCGTGGCTTCCGTGGCGATACCAATGCTGAAGCAGTGGCGATAGGACTACTTTTTTCAGCAAGATAAAAGGACTCTGCAAGAACTGGGCAGCAAAGACAGTGTTATTAGATGTAAATACACAATATATACATCATTATGTAATACTTAAAGGGGTTTCTAGGAACTAGACAAATCATGGAGTAGGCCGGGGAAGGTGTAACATAAAAATACCTGTCCCTTGTGCTCTGTTGTCCGCCGTCGCTGTCCTTTAGGTCCTGCACCATGCCCTTGTTGCCCTGGAAGTCCTGCCCCCCACGTGACCGCTGAGACCAGGCAGTCTCACACATGTTTTTGGTTCCTTTTAAGCAACCACTGAGACAACAGATCGATCACATAGGACGCAGCAAGAAATGCACAGCGCGAGACTGAAAAGACAGCAGCGGCAGGCAATGGAGCATCGGGGACAGGTGAATATTATTTTTTTTTTTGTTACAATCCTCCCGGTCTTTTCTGTGATTTCTTCATTTCCTGGAGATACCTTTAATGTATCTTCACTTTCTAGACTGCATTGTATACAGTGACATTTCTCTAGAGTACACCTGAACGTCACATTCTCTTCTTTTACAGCTGTAATTGTGGAAATTATAAATTACTGTAATAATAACCATTTTTCATTTTGTGTGACATTTCCAAAAGCGACAGTTTTTGTGCCTTTATTAAGTGGTAATAGCCGCAGCATGTGACGGCGGCTCCCGGGGCAGACGCTCCTGACAGGGTAATATCAGCTCCCCATATATCTGTAATATTACTCTATTCACTGCCAGTCTCAGTGTTATGCTTCTCAATGGCTTTATTGATTTGTTTCCTCTCTTCTTGGCAGTTAAATGACAAAACACGCCGGCGCCCGTCATTGAGAATAACGCCAGTTTCCTAAGATTGCTATGATGGGGCAGATGTTGAGAGACCTCCGCTGCTCCCTTTATAGAGGGCTCCCAAAGCTTCTTTCTGTCTTCTGAATTTTGTTTAGAATTGATCCGGCACAGACGATCCAGGGGTGTTCTCCTAATTTACTGCACGAGAACCAGACGAATGGATCTCAGGGCTCGTGTAAGTGATTGTGGGTTAATGTACAATTGACTTGGGTCTTGTCAATTAACCAGCGAGATGTGGAATGGAGACAGACGACGCTTGTATCCCTGTTATCTGGATGAAGGTCTTGAGATATGAAGCAATTCCCTTCTAAAGAGGAACAATCGCTTCTCATGTCACGCTTCTATCACAGTTTTGCCGTCTGTCTGGTGTAATTGACAGTCCCTGACCATATATTTCTATCATCAGTAATCACACGCCTGTGTTTGTTCTGTGTGCAGACTCCATAGATATAAAGTCAAAGGCGGTAATGGATCCCATCAGAGGAAAGGAGGAAAATTCTTTCCAAATCAATACTTGTTACCAAAAGCCTATAACCTCCGAGGGCTCCAATGCAAAATGTATGACTGGACCCTCACCTACTATATGCAAATTTATAATACTGGGGTCTCCACATGTGCCACAGGGTTAACTACTTGCCGACCACCCACTGACTATTACGTCCGGACGCCAGCTGTTTATCTCTGCAAGGACGTACCTGTATGTCCTTGCAGAGATAAGAGCTGCAGGCGCGGGTTGCTAGCTGTTACTGGTGTTATTCTCAATGACTCCAAAAATATTTGCATCTTTCCGCCCATGAGCCAGAAATGAAATCTATGGTGGCCATGATTTGCGCTATAGTTATCACCAATTTCTGCCATATATTATAGTCCATGCCCCCACTTTCAGTGACAATAGCAGGGTAAAAATTCAAAAAGTTGGACGCTTTGCGCAAAAAAAGCATGACACAAGACACAAGTGAGCTAGTAAATCCTCCCTGTGTAGGTAGGGTCGCCTTTTAGCAGAATTTTACTTTCTCCAGTTTGTCTGTGCTGATTCTATCGTTCACTTTTTGTTAAAGATCATTTGCATTCCCATATCTACAGACTTCTGAGCGTCCGATCATTCCCTGCTTGTTCAGTGCATGCTTACAAGTGTGTTCTGGCAATTTGTATTCCGTGAATCTTCACTTTTACACCAGACACTACACAGTAATCCCAGAATTCTCTGCAGCAGAAGAACTGAGTGGTTGAAAAATTGAGAAACCTGAGAAAACTTTTTATGAGAGTCGATCAGTGATTGGCTAAGATCCAGCTGTGATGTTACAGGGGGTCCCACCTGAGGGGCTCTAGTCATCTTCGGCACCCCTCAATAATATTTATTTGTGACAGTTAAAATATCCCTTTAAGTAGAAAATTGGAGACGATAGAGTGAAATCCATTTCCGCTAAGTGGCCTTCATTTTATCTCACAAAACTAACAAACATGAAGTTCGCATTAGCATTATCAAACAAGAAGTAATGAAGTTACTCATATTCTTATTGTGCATGATTTATGGCGTGCAGGTGCCAAGATTCTGCTCCTATACTGGATTAGCAAAGCAATTTTTCTAGAAGCGGGGGAGAAGAAAACACAAAGGAGTTAAAGCAGAAGAAGAAGAAGAAGAATTCCTCTTCTCAGTGCAGTCACTTAGTGATCTGGAGGTGGACGCCGCCTCATCTCACAGCCCTGTATGAAAAATGTCTATCATTATGGATGGAAGAAAACTCCAGCTGTAGACCTCTATCATACAATGGGGCAGGGGGACTGAGCACCATGAGATGGATGTGGTGGAACCGATCTCCAGTGATTGGATGTGCTATATGGATGGATTAACATACCCAACACCAGTCATGTGTGACTGACGTATTGCAGAGCATCTGCCTGAGAAAGCTATCCATGATACATGTAGAGCTCAATGTACCTAGCCACACAAACCTAGCCAACTGATTATTGGATGTGAGTGTTTAAGGGACTGTTCACATTGCTTTACTATGTACAGATGTATCTACTCTTCACTTAGCTCAGATTTGGTTAAGGAAACAAAATCAATACTATATTGCAAGATGCTAGCAAAACCCTTGTCAGGCTGCAGTTCACAACACGAGCACTAGGTGGCCACACATTGACACATATAGCATATCTCTTTGTGATATTGTCTTGAAAAGCTGGTCATCTTGTGACAACATACAGTACTGTCCAAAGGTTTTAGGTGGGTGTAGAAAAAATACTCACAGTGAGAATGCTTTCAGATATAGAAGGGTTAATAGTTTATTTTTTTTTTCAATGAATAAAATGAAATGAAGAAAAGAGAAATGTAAATTCCATGAATATTTGGTGTGACCTTTGCCCTTTGGAGGAGGAGTCCTGGATGTGATGATCCGGCCCCCACAGATATAGCCCTGATTTCATCATCATCCAGTCTGTCTGGGATGACATGAAGAGACAGACGGATTGGAGCAAGCAACATCCACAGAAGATCTGGGCTTAGTTCTCCAAGATGGCGGCAGGAACAACCTCCCTGCCCAGTCCTGCCAAAAACTGTCTGGTGCTCATAGAAATCTGTGGCTCCTTAATCTGTGTTACCCCAAACGTATGCCATGTTTTTGCACTTGGTTGAGTTTGACCCAGAGTGGCAAGAAAATGTGCAAATCACTAAGCCAGCATACATATCAGTGTGTACATGGAGTCTGAGATCTTTACATTCACTGCCATCAAAATCAGATATACCAGCGATGCCAATCATGATAATCCACTTTTGCGTTTCCTAAATTGAATATGATGGTTTTGGCCCCAGCGGTAATATAAGATATGACAACACATCTAGCACAAGTCTTATCTGGATTCTATCATTGTGATCTACAGGCTGCAAATGCCGGAGGACTAGAAGTTTCAGTATGCCTGGCCTGGGCTTTTTTGCCTTGCTGATATAACCTAAGCTGTTATATAAAGCGCTATGGAATATGATGGCGCTATACAAGTAAGCTAAATAAATAAATGATATATCAGATCTATATGTTAGACCCAGACAAGCTCCATTTATGATTCCTGGCCGCCCAGCTTCTGCTCCGAGCATTCAGGTGCCATGCTGGCCGTTGCTCAGAGGGGACGCCGGGCTTTCTTGACAGATCACAAGCAGTTCTGTAATGTCACACAATTGATTTAGGTGTCAGCTAGTGTTAGAGCCAGAGTCCACTCAATATACTGAGAGCGTACAGGAATAGGCATGTCTGCTCTTTCTTTGACAAAGATTGACCAGATGGATCCCGGTACCTGATTGATTTCACTCATAATTTCCTCTTCATACAAGAGAAATAGACGTTAGAGGAAAGAAGGTTCGAGACGGGAAGTGGTCAAATCCCTTCTGGCATCCAATAGATTAAAGATGTCTGGATTTACTGCACCCAGAAGCCATGGCTGAGGCAAAAGGCATCTAACTACTAGTAATGTCAGTGCTGTTGTGTTTGATGTCATCACACACTTCAACAATGACATCACATGTATCAAAATAGAGTTTTCTGTTGTATGATGAGACATCTCAGATGCAAACATTCTGTGAGTAGCCTAATACGGATATAGCAAACCTCTCTGTGACACTTCATGGATAGAAACATGCAGCAAGTTATCAGTGTCAAGTAAAAGCTTGTTACATCCGTACTGGTGGAGCAGCCTTTAACTTAGAGATGATAAATTGCTGCAGCAAGATACTATATCTTGTCACAAAAGCCATTGAGAAACCATTTTTTGGAAATGCAGCAGGAGGAACACCTACACACAGTTCCAGTAAAGTGAATGAGATTAAATTTAATCTCACCCACATATTGCAGAATAAAACGCAGCATGTTAATTGTACCTGCAAAAATGTTGCGTTTCCCCCATAGGCTTATATAAGGGGAGGCAAAAATGAAGCACACAGCAAAAAAACTGTGAAAATGCAAAGTGTTTTTTTGGATTGCCTTTCTGCTGCATTTCTGCAGTGTCTTTCCTTCAGAGTTTTTCACTTGTGAGGTCACACATTGCGGAAATCTGGCATATTTGGCCATTGTGAAAACATCCATTTTACAGTCCCAGCAAAATGAATGAGATTTAATTTAAGCTCCTCCCCACATAGCAGAAAAAAATGCTGCATAAAATGCAACGACTTCAAAAAATGTGCGTGTTTATGAATCATGTGACATAGTTATACTTGCAAATATGCTGGGTTTTTTTTTTCCAAAGACTCATATTTGGGGGGGGGGGATACCAAATACAGTGGTAAAGCAGTGAAAAAAATTCTAGCATTTCTGGGATTGTGTTTTTTGCTGCATTTTTTGCATATTTTCTTTTTTAGCTGTTTCACAACATGTGGCCTTAGCCTAAACTTATTTTGCAATTGTTTACTTAACTTCATGTCTGTTATGTTAAAGATTGCTGTGTCTGTACGTGATTCCCTGTCCACAGATCACACTGAGGTTCTCATGTTGCCAAAGGATCCCCACTTCATAGGCATAGTGGACCATGTAGTGATCACACCGTTTGTACCCATCATTGACCACTGGAAACCATCTTGACAACTAATCCAGGGAATGTTGAATGGTCAAACTATAGACCAAAGAGGTCGTCTTATGTGTATGGTTAGCCGCAGCATTGCTTATGTATAGTTGTGTTCTTATATACAAGTTGGGCCAGAGTCCTAGGTCCGTGGGCATAGGAGGCCGCTACCAACCTCTACATCCATAGATAGCCCATTTTTACTATATTCTGCATTCAAAGCATCACTGAGCTATCAGACAGTAGCGGGATGGGAAAGAGACGAGTGATGTCTCCAGTGCAGGCGTTTTAGTGCGGAGACAATGCTTCAGTGGTTGTTATATACAAATTAGGCCCAGCAGCTTTGGTACGTAGCCTTGGGGTCTCAGCCGGGGTATAAATTTGCTGAGTCTTTCTGATAGCGCTGGGCTTTATGACGTGCCAACCAAAGTCTTCCAGTGGCCTTAATAAATGTCCCCAGCTGGCCTGTGCCGCTCAGTTATGTGAAGTGTGGCAGGTTTGTAGTAAATCAGTTTTAAAGTCACACGACGTGAAAGGATTTAAGAAGTCTCATCCTGAAAGACAGTTCCCAGGAGCAACGCTTAATCAGTTCTTACCGGGATTCCCAAGCAGTGGAGGAAACTGTAAATGTGGCAAGCTGAAACTTAAGGGGGTGCTTTAGCTGCGTTAATAATTTTTTACTATGTCCAATATATCTCCGGCTGCCTCCCTGGCACATCTCCACCATGGACAGTGTAAACAGGATCCCGAGTGTTCAGGAAACTCGATGTGGCTTTTAAATCTTACAAACTACCAATTATTGTCTCTTCCGGAGATTGCGGCGCTGAGCGGTGAGTTATGGCGGCTGCCTTCATCTGAATAATTAGTTATAGTGAGAACAAGTACATATTGGCTTCCTGCTCTAATATCAGGGGGAGCAAATAAATACAGACTATTAGTGGCTTAGGTTTCCACTGACATCAGACAGACCCTTTAAAGGGATGTAGGGCTTATGGCCCATCCTTAGATTAAATGCTTGATCGGTGGGGTCCTAGAGATTGTTTCTTCTGGTGAAGGGTTAAAGAAGATAAGTTCTGGCTTTTGCGTATTAGGGCTTATTCACAATTGTCAGATCTGTGGCAGAAAAGAAACATAGCAAGTTTAGCTACAAATCTGACCATACTCTTACTTTTCCTTGACTTTCATATTTGCCGACCTGTCCTTAGTATAGGTCATTAGTATGTGGTTGGTGGGGGTCTGATGCATAGGACTCCCACTGATCAGCTGTTTGAAGAAGTTCATTGGTCACATGGCACAGCAGCAGCTCAGTCCCATTCAAGTGCATGGGCTAAAGCTGCCATTACAAGCACAGCACCTGCGATATGTATGGTGCAGTGCTTGGTATTCTGTGAAGAGGTTGCATTGCTCAACTGAACAATGTGGACCCCCCAGATGTTGGACCCCTACTGATCACATATTAATATACACGTCCCAGAAAACACCTTTAAAGGGGTTGTCCCACAATCCTAACATATCATCTATCCTCAGGGGTAATATTTTGTCTGATTTTTGGGGGTACCATTACTGATTATGATAACAGTGGTCCCATTTGTTCATACAAAGTGTGCTGCCGCCCCATTCAATATCTATGGGATTGGGTTTTTGAATGGAGCATGGATGCACAAGCACTGCTCCATACAGACGGGACCACTGACATCTGCTCTAGTCATTGGTTAGGGGCCCAGTAGTGAGACCTCCAATGCTATGTAGCTATTTTGTAGAAAGGTTGGATTCTAGATGAGATGATGACATGTTAAAAATATATTTATAAAAAGAGAAGAGGAGGAAGCTTAGTACAGAACTGTGTGGTACACCACCACATAGAAGTTAAGGGTATGAGGAAGATACGAAGGAGAGAGGAAGGCTAGTGGTCTAGACTGGAAGATACCAGAAGAGGATGCAGAGGTGGAAGCTGTAAAGGTGTCTCTACCACATCAGTAGATGTCAGTGCTATAAATGTATTACATTACAGCCTAGAAACTTCAAGTTCTGCCAAGAAGAAGATCCTCCAAAGTGTCAGCCATTGCACACATAAGTGAGCACTGAACAGAAGACGACAGAGTAACAGAAATGATATATTACAGGCCTTTAGTCAGTAGGTTATTGTCAGCTTTGGATAAAAGGGTTGCCCTAAGTTAAGGTTTTTGTGGCCTATCCTGAGCAGACTGATCAGCTATACAGAGCCGCTTCAGGCGTCCAGACTATACACAATACAGGGCCCCCATATAGTGTCCAGGTGCCATCACTGAAGCTCAGCACACATAGAAGACACCTGGCCGCCATACAGGAGCCAGAACTTTCTGCTTCTGGCCCTGTATTGTGTATAGGATGGGTGCCAGAAGCGGCTCTGTATACCTGATCAGTCTGGGAAGACGGCTGTCAGCCCTCCATGATCAGGTATTTATGGCCTAGTCTGATGATAGGCCATAAAAACTTTAACCTGGGACAACCCCTTTGATATGGAATAGACTGTAGGTCAGTGGTCTTCAACCTGCAGCTCTTTAGCTGTTATAAGACTACAGCTCCCAGTATAGCTTAATAAGTAAAAGCTGTCCATACATACTGGGAGTTGTAGTTTAGTATTTGTTAAACAGCCACTGAATACAGACCAGTAGCCAAAACTAGAATAAGTTGTGAGCTAGTAGGACAGCTCCGAGCGTCTCCTTCCACTCCTATGAAGAATAGTAGAGGATGGGATATCTGTATCGATTCATTCTCAGCACTGTCAGATCAGTGTTCACTCCCCTAAAATAAGGAGACTTCATTTTTTGTGATATATTCTCACTCTGCAGTCGGCCTTGCAGCACAGCCTGCTATTAGGCAATCCATTACAACATTAAAAGTTGATTCATTTAGATGTGTAGACAGACAGCCGGCTTCATCAGTACGAGCTTCTCATGGAAGAGCGCGGGGGTAATTTACAGGGTGGAAAGTGAAATAGTCCCTCGCTGTCCCGTGGAGGAAGAGAAATGGAAGAGCGCAGGGCTCAATGTAATCAGCTACAGGACGTTCAGAGCTCAAATAATGAATGTACAGTATTGTATTGGAAGGAGCCCAGGGCTGCCGCAACACATGTCTGATGTATGGACAGACAGGCAGTGACTGATGGCTATGTATTTGGACATCATACAGGGGTGTACCTTATTGGGGACACCCTCTATGAGCCAGAGAGAGGAATGATGGCAGCTCTTTTATATGTTATACTGCAAGGACTATGGTCAGCAAAGTCACTTCATCAAACACACTGCTTCATGGAAAAAAAGTTCACCTGCCTAGTTGTATGTTATATCTGATGCTGCAAAAGCTGGGGTCTAACCACTATGACTGACATTACAGTTTATAAGATTTTAATGACCAATCTGTCAGTATGTGAAAGGATATGTGCACCTTAGATAGTACCGGACAGATGGGAAAGAGCACGACTGCAGGATCAGACTACACTGGCTTTGTTTGTAGTCTGTTGCCACGGTAACACATATGTCTACATAAGAGCTCCTACATGGGAGGGTGAATGTCCGCATAGTCCTGCAGGGTGATATCAGGCTGCGTGAGCTTGTAAATAATATACTAAAATAATATGGTGGCTCAGTGGTTAGCACTGTTGCTTTGCAGTACTGGGGTCCTGGGGTTGAATCTGACCGAAGACAACATCTACATGGAGTTTGTATGTTCTTCCCATATTTGTGTGAGTTTCCTCCCACACACACCAAAAATGCACTCATACATAAATTGACTTCCTATAAGAGGCATAACTTGAAGCTCCTGGGCCCCTGTGCAAAATCTGTAATGTAACTCCCATCTACTTTGTGCTCTTTAGAATAGTGGTATACTTTATGTAGTAGAGGGATCTTTGGTGCCCCTACACCCCCTAGAGCTACATATTACAAAGGATGCTTTCTAGGTCTCTAATTCCTGGCCCCTGGATCAGCCAATCACTGGCTACCCGTAACCTTCCTCCACCAGTCATTGGCTGAACAATCATCTCTTGGTATTTCCTGTGTGCCAAGATGGAACAGGAAGTAGAAATCTAGAAGGAAGAAGTGCATCAACAGCTGGAAGACCCCTTTAAGGAAGAGGTTCATTGACTTGTATACAGGAGGCTATATAGTGGCAGACAGAGTTCCCTGCAGCTTCATAGTACAGAGACTCTGTGTGCTACCATATAGTGCTCTATGGGGCTTCATATTACAGGGTTATTCCCACCTACAAGCAATGTTATAAAAGATGTAAGGTATATAGAGGAATACAGGTAAACTAGGGCCTTGTATTATAATGTGTAGGTTGTACAGAGCCACAACATGACCATGTGCATGATGACTATGTGCCAAGTTAACGTGATCATAAAGCGGAAGTGAGCTCTATAGACCGATATACAGCTGCACAAAGATCTTTGTATCTTTTTTGTATTATATCTTTCTATCTTTTGTGCATTTACTTTGTAATTTGTTGCTTTAACTGCAAAAGAAGAAAGAGCAGAACCCAGCGAATGCTGCCAGGCCTGACCACTGACTGCACAGCGCTATGTGATAGGTCAGAGCGCTCATAAACCCGGAGCCTTAACGATCTTTCATTAAATCACTGGCTACATTAGCAGGTTTATATCCTGTGTCTACCCAGCTGGATTTGTCAAGTATCAATGTTTATTGACGTTTCTTCCTATTGAGAACCTGCCCTCTCCTGTCATTATGGATGTAATGAAAATCTCCTGCATTATACAACGGCGATCAGGAGCAGCGGATAAATCATTACCTCTGCCATAAAACACAATAACAATAGATAATTATTCCCGCACACATCTCACCATAGGATGTTCTGTGGACCTCATACAATGCACCTTAATGTCTGGTCCTCAAAGCTACAAATGACCTTGTGAAAGTGACATTGTAACTTTCATGTCAGACAGAAACGTTTTACAAGGCCATAACCAGGAGGACGTCTCTAGCTACGTTGTCACGTGAAATGTGACGTGTGAATCCTTGTAACAGAATCCTTACTGCATGCTTTACAGATATGAACATATGTAACTACAGTAATGGCTTACCAAATGAATATGTATATGATTACTGGTTAAATATATATTGACTCCATCTATTTATCTATCTATGTATGTATCTAAAATTAAAAAAAACAAAAAAACCTTGGAGTGCTGCTGTTTTTTTTATTGATTTTGTCTATGATGGAAGAAGCCATCTTCCTTGTTGATTTGCACCCAAAAATTGGAAGTATTGCTGGGCTGCTTTGGACTATCTATCTCCTATCCATATATCTTATATTTATCTACCATTACTATACTCCAGTCCTTGCCTGTGGTGTACACGGTAGGTTCCTTTAAGAGCAGCCATTCTTCTGTATCTGTGGGCTCCCTGATCCGAGTGTCATGCAGATGTCTGTTTGTACTCTGTCTGCTTACCTGCTTCCTAACCTCAAATCTGGTTCTAGTTTCTTGATTCTGCACTGCTTTCCAGTTATGAACGAAACTCTGCCTGCTCTGATATCAGTTTGTCCTCTGACCCTGTCTCTGCTTCTTGCCTTTGGTGCCTCACACTGGTCAACTGTCACTAACATCAGGATTACTCCTAGAGATAGAAATCTGGTGTTCCCCTGCAGTAAAGGCTAGAGCCCATTACAGGGGTTAAAGGGTGAATACAATAGGATCACAACATCCTCAGAAGTAGCCCAAAATCAAACCAGTTTAGTTACATGTGGACCGCAAACATTACAAATCTATCTAGTGTATCTTCTATTATTCCGTCACACTTTCTTGAAGCATACAACCACCACCTTGTCGTATACAACACAGGAGTAGATCCATCCATCTGCTGGATGCCAGTGGCGCATTCTTCACCATTGCTTTTCTCCTTGGCAGTTTTATCTCCGTTTTCTCCTCCTAGTTAATTTCAGTATGAATTTATCTGTAAAGCCTGTGTATAAATCAGAGGCGTGTTGTGTTTTCCTGCTTGTCTCTATTCCCTCAGTTCTCCTCCTTGTTCATTTAGTTACAAGCAAAAGAAGACTCATCCAGGCCTGGACCTTTGTGATGTCTCATTTAACACCAAACTACTGTAATGACCAGATGATTGTGGAACAGAACTAGAGGGAGGATGGGTAACAACTAGTTATGGAAGCAACACAAGTTCAAATTAGTTATCTTCTGTTTATTAAAGGTGACTAGTGTAAAATTTCTGAATATATACAGTAAAACACTATAATATTGCCCCTATGTACAAGAATATAACTACTATAATACTGCTCCTATGTACAAGAATATAACTACTATAATACTGCTCCTATGTACAAGAATATAACTACTATAATACTACTCCTATGTACAAGAATATAACTACTATAATACTGCCCCCTATGTACAGGAATATAACTACTATAATACTGCTCCCTATGTACAAGAATATAACTACTATAATACTTCCTCCTATGTACAAGAATATAACTACTATAATACTGCTCCTATGTACAAGAATATAAATACTATAATACTGCTCCTATGTACAAGAATATAACTACTATAATACTGCTCCTATGTACAAGAATATAACTACTATAATACTACTCCTATGTACAAGAATATAACTACTATAATACTACCTCCTATGTACAAGAATATAACTACTATAATACTGCCCGCTATGTACAAGAATATAACTACTATAATACTGCTCCTATGTACAAGTATATAACTACTATAATACTGCCTCCTATGTACAAGAATATAACTACTATAATACTGCTCCTATGTACAAGAATATAACTACTATAATACTGCCCCCTATGTACAAGAATATAACTACTATAATACTACTCCTATGTACAAGAATATAACTACTATAATACTGCTCCTATGTACAAGAATATAACTACTATAATACTGCCTCCTATGTACAAGAATATAACTACTATAATACTGCTCCTATGTACAAGAATATAACTACTATAATACTGCCTCCTATGTACAAGAATATAACTACTATAATACTACTCCTATGTACAAGAATATAACTACTATAATACTGCTCCTATGTACAAGAATATAACTACTATAATACTACCTCCTATGTACAAGAATATAACTACTATAATACTGCTCCTATGTACAAGAATATAACTACTATAATACTGCTCCTATGTACAAGAATATAACTACTATAATACTACCTCCTATGTACAAGAATATAACTACCATAATACTGCTCCTATCTGTCTGTCTGCTATCAGAGTAATGCCTCTCACCTTGGAAAATTCCTGTACATGTTGTATTTGTATTTGTATCTGCTTATCTTATCTTATCTTTGCTGCTGTAACACACTGAATTTCCCCATTGTGGGACTATTAAAGGACTATTATTATTATTATTATTATTATTATAACTACTATAATACTGCTCCCATTTACAAGCATATAACTACTATAATACTGCTCCTATGTACAAGCATATAACTACTATAATACTGCTCCTATGTACAAGAATATAACTACTATAATACTGCTCCTATGTACAAGAATATAACTACTATAATACTACCTCCTATGTACAAGAATATAACTACTATAATACTACCTCCTATGTACAAAAATATAACTACTATAATACTGCTCCTATGTACAAGAATATAACTACTATAATACTGCTCCTATGTACAAGAATATAACTACTATAATACTGCCCCTATGTACAAGAATATAACTACTATAATACTACTCCTATGTACAAGAATATAACTACTATAATACTGCTCCTATGTACAAGAATATAACTACTATACTACTGCTCCTATGTACAAGAATATAACTACTATAATACTACCTCCTATGTACAAGAATATAACTACTATAATACTGCTCCTATGTACAAGAATATAACTACTATAATACTGTTCCTATGTACAAGAATATAACTACTATAATACTACCTCCTATGTACAAGAATATAACTACTATAATACTGCTCCTATGTACAAGAATATAACTACTATAATACTGCTCCTATGTACAAGAATATAACTACTATAATACTGCTCCTATGTACAAGAATATAACTACTATAATACTACTCCTATGTACAAGAATATAACTACTATAATACTACCTCCTATGTACAAGAATATAACTACTATAATACTGCCCGCTATGTACAAGAATATAACTACTATAATACTGCTCCTATGTACAAGTATATAACTACTATAATACTGCCTCCTATGTACAAGAATATAACTACTATAATACTGCTCCTATGTACAAGAATATAACTACTATAATACTGCCCCCTATGTACAAGAATATAACTACTATAATACTACTCCTATGTACAAGAATATAACTACTATAATACTGCTCCTATGTACAAGAATATAACTACTATAATACTGCCTCCTATGTACAAGAATATAATTACTATAGTACTGCTCCTATGTACAAGAATATAACTACTATAATACTACTCCTATGTACAAGAATATAACTACTATAATACTGCTCCTATGTACAAGAATATAACTACTATAATACTACCTCCTATGTACAAGAATATAACTACCACAATACTGCTCCTATCTGTCTGTCTGCTATCAAAGTAATGCCTCTCACCTTGGAAAATTCCTGTACATGTTGTATTTGTATTTGTATCTGCTTATCTTGCACACTGAATTTCCCCATTGTGGGACTATTAAAGGACTATTATTATTATTATTATTATTATTATTATTATTATTATTATTATTATTATAACTACTATAATACTGCTCCTATTTACAAGCATATAACTACTATAATACTGCTCCTATGTACAAGCATATAACTACTATAATACTGCTCCTATGTACAAGAATATAACTACTATAATACTGCTCCTATGTACAAGAATATAACTACTATAATACTACCTCCTATGTACAAGAATATAACTACTATAATACTACCTCCTATGTACAAAAATATAACTACTATAATACTGCTCCTATGTACAAGAATATAACTACTATAATACTGCTCCTATGTACAAGAATATAACTACTATAATACTGCCCCTATGTACAAGAATATAACTACTATAATACTACTCCTATGTACAAGAATATAACTACTATAATACTGCTCCTATGTACAAGAATATAACTACTATAATACTGCTCCTATGTACAAGAATATAACTACTATAATACTACCTCCTATGTACAAGAATATAACTACTATAATACTGCTCCTATGTACAAGAATATAACTACTATAATACTGTTCCTATGTACAAGAATATAACTACTATAATACTACCTCCTATGTACAAGAATATAACTACTATAATACTGCCCCTATGTACAAGAATATAACTACTATAATACTACTCCTATGTACAAGAATATAACTACTATAATACTACTCCTATGTACAAGAATATAACTACTATAATACTGCTCCTATGTACAAGAATATAACTACTATAATACTGCTCCTATGTACAAGAATATAACTACTATAATACTGCTCCTATGTACAAGAATATAACTACTATAATACTACTCCTATGTACAAGAATATAACTACTATAATACTACCCCTATGTACAAGAATATAACTACTATAATACTACCTCCTATGTACAAGAATATAACTACTATAATACTACTCCTATGTACAGGAATATAACTACTATAATACTGCTCCTATGTACAAGAATATAACTACTATAATACTACTCCTATGTACAAGAATATAACTACTATAATACTACTCCTATGTACAAGAATATAACTACTATAATACTACCTCCTATGTACAAGAATATAACTACTATAATACTACTCCTATGTACAAGAATATAACTACTATAATACTGCTCCTATGTACAAGAATATAACTACTATAATACTGTTCCTATGTACAAGAATATAACTACTTTAATACTACCTCCTATGTACAAGAATATAACTACTATAATACTACCTCCTATGTACAAGAATATAACTACCATAATACTACTCCTATATACAAGAATATAACTACTATAATACTGCTCCTATGTACAAGAATATAACTACTATAATACTACTCCTATGTACAAGAATATAACTACTATAATACTACTCCTATGTACAAGAATATAACTACTATAATACTGCCCCCTATGTACAAGAATATAACTACTATAATACTGCTCCTATGTACAAGAATATAACTACTGTAATACTGCTCCTATGTACAAGAATATAACTACTATAATACTACCTCCTATGTACAAGAATATAACTACTATAATACTACCCCCTATGTACAAGAATATAACTACTATAATACTACCTCCTATGTACAAGAATATAACTACTATAATACTGCTCCTATGTACAAGAATATAACTACTATAATACTGCTCCTATGTACAAGAATATAACTACTATAATACTGTTCCTATGTACAAGAATATAACTACTATAATACTACCTCCTATGTACAAGAATATAACTACTATAATACTGCTCCTATGTACAAGAATATAACTACTATAATACTGCTCCTATGTACAAGAATATAACTACTATAATACTGCTCCTATGTACAAGAATATAACTACTATAATACTACTCCTATGTACAAGAATATAACTACTATAATACTACCTCCTATGTACAAGAATATAACTACTATAATACTGCCCGCTATGTACAAGAATATAACTACTATAATACTGCTCCTATGTACAAGTATATAACTACTATAATACTGCCTCCTATGTACAAGAATATAACTACTATAATACTGCTCCTATGTACAAGAATATAACTACTATAATACTGCCCCCTATGTACAAGAATATAACTACTATAATACTACTCCTATGTACAAGAATATAACTACTATAATACTGCTCCTATGTACAAGAATATAACTACTATAATACTGCCTCCTATGTACAAGAATATAATTACTATAATACTGCTCCTATGTACAAGAATATAACTACTATAATACTACTCCTATGTACAAGAATATAACTACTATAATACTGCTCCTATGTACAAGAATATAACTACTATAATACTACCTCCTATGTACAAGAATATAACTACTATAATACTGCTCCTATGTACAAGAATATAACTACTATAATACTGCTCCTATGTACAAGAATATAACTACTATAATACTACCTCCTATGTACAAGAATATAACTACCATAATACTGCTCCTATCTGTCTGTCTGCTATCAAAATAATGCCTCTCACCTTGGAAAATTCCTGTACATGTTGTATTTGTATTTGTATCTGCTTATCTTACACACTGAATTTCCCCATTGTGGGACTATTAAAGGACTATTATTATTATTATTATTATTATTATTATTATAACTACTATAATACTGCTCCTATTTACAAGCATATAACTACTATAATACTGCTCCTATGTACAAGCATATAACTACTATAATACTGCTCCTATGTACAAGAATATAACTACTATAATACTGCTCCTATGTACAAGAATATAACTACTATAATACTACCTCCTATGTACAAGAATATAACTACTATAATACTACCTCCTATGTACAAAAATATAACTACTATAATACTGCTCCTATGTACAAGAATATAACTACTATAATACTGCTCCTATGTACAAGAATATAACTACTATAATACTGCCCCTATGTACAAGAATATAACTACTATAATACTACTCCTATGTACAAGAATATAACTACTATAATACTGCTCCTATGTACAAGAATATAACTACTATAATACTGCTCCTATGTACAAGAATATAACTACTATAATACTACCTCCTATGTACAAGAATATAACTACTATAATACTGCTCCTATGTACAAGAATATAACTACTATAATACTGTTCCTATGTACAAGAATATAACTACTATAATACTACCTCCTATGTACAAGAATATAACTACTATAATACTGCCCCTATGTACAAGAATATAACTACTATAATACTACTCCTATGTACAAGAATATAACTACTATAATACTACTCCTATGTACAAGAATATAACTACTATAATACTGCTCCTATGTACAAGAATATAACTACTATAATACTGCTCCTATGTACAAGAATATAACTACTATAATACTGCTCCTATGTACAAGAATATAACTACTATAATACTACTCCTATGTACAAGAATATAACTACTATAATAGTACCCCTATGTACAAGAATATAACTACTATAATACTACCTCCTATGTACAAGAATATAACTACTATAATACTACTCCTATGTACAGGAATATAACTACTATAATACTGCTCCTATGTACAAGAATATAACTACTATAATACTACTCCTATGTACAAGAATATAACTACTATAATACTACTCCTATGTACAAGAATATAACTACTATAATACTACCTCCTATGTACAAGAATATAACTACTATAATACTGCTCCTATGTACAAGAATATAACTACTATAATACTGCTCCTATGTACAAGAATATAACTACTATAATACTACCTCCTATGTACAAGAATATAACTACCATAATACTGCTCCTATCTGTCTGTCTGCTATCAGAGTAATGCCTCTCACCTTGGAAAATTCCTGTACATGTTGTATTTGTATTTGTATCTGCTTATCTTATCTTATCTTTGCTGCTGTAACACACTGAATTTCCCCATTGTGGGACTATTAAAGGACTATTATTATTATTATTATTATTATTATAACTACTATAATACTGCTCCCATTTACAAGCATATAACTACTATAATACTGCTCCTATGTACAAGCATATAACTACTATAATACTGCTCCTATGTACAAGAATATAACTACTATAATACTGCTCCTATGTACATGAATATAACTACTATAATACTGCCCCTATGTACAAGAATATAACTACTATAATACTACTCCTATGTACAAGAATATAACTACTATAATACTGCTCCTATGTACAAGAATATAACTACTATACTACTGCTCCTATGTACAAGAATATAACTACTATAATACTACCTCCTATGTACAAGAATATAACTACTATAATACTGCTCCTATGTACAAGAATATAACTACTATAATACTGTTCCTATGTACAAGAATATAACTACTATAATACTACCTCCTATGTACAAGAATATAACTACTATAATACTGCTCCTATGTACAAGAATATAACTACTATAATACTGCTCCTATGTACAAGAATATAACTACTATAATACTGCTCCTATGTACAAGAATATAACTACTATAATACTACTCTTATGTACAAGAATATAACTACTATAATACTACCTCCTATGTACAAGAATATAACTACTATAATACTGCCCGCTATGTACAAGAATATAACTACTATAATACTGCTCCTATGTACAAGTATATAACTACTATAATACTGCCTCCTATGTACAAGAATATAACTACTATAATACTGCTCCTATGTACAAGAATATAACTACTATAATACTGCCCCCTATGTACAAGAATATAACTACTATAATACTACTCCTATGTACAAGAATATAACTACTATAATACTGCTCCTATGTACAAGAATATAACTACTATAATACTGCCTCCTATGTACAAGAATATAATTACTATAATACTGCTCCTATGTACAAGAATATAACTACTATAATACTACTCCTATGTACAAGAATATAACTACTATAATACTGCTCCTATGTACAAGAATATAACTACTATAATACTACCTCCTATGTACAAGAATATAACTACCACAATACTGCTCCTATCTGTCTGTCTGCTATCAAAGTAATGCCTCTCACCTTGGAAAATTCCTGTACATGTTGTATTTGTATTTGTATCTGCTTATCTTACACACTGAATTTCCCCATTGTGGGACTATTAAAGGACTATTATTATTATTATTATTATTATTATTATTATTATTATTATTATAACTACTATAATACTGCTCCTATTTACAAGCATATAACTACTATAATACTGCTCCTATGTACAAGCATATAACTACTATAATACTGCTCCTATGTACAAGAATATAACTACTATAATACTACTCCTATGTACAAGAATATAACTACTATAATACTACCTCCTATGTACAAGAATATAACTACTATAATACTACCTCCTATGTACAAAAATATAACTACTATAATACTGCTCCTATGTACAAGAATATAACTACTATAATACTGCTCCTATGTACAAGAATATAACTACTATAATACTGCCCCTATGTACAAGAATA